>CM020026.1:42340366-43540366 GCA_009769605.1 Bucorvus abyssinicus
TCAGATCAAGACAGAATGTCTTCCTGGAAGATGTACTCTAGCTAAGCACAAATTATAGGTCCTACTGAAGGGAGAGCTGTGATACATAGCAGGTCCAACTAAATAATATTGGACAAATAGTCACTTCTGGCCCTAAAACCTATGAATCTGTGTTATCAAATACGCAAATGCTAACCTCTTACACAAATAAAACCTCATTTTGAGCCACTTTATAACCACAAGTTACCTGACAGTTATGTTATGAAGTTTCCGTCACACTCTTGTTTCTGGAATTAGTATCTCTCTGTCCTGCACACTCTCAAGGCACTTCTTCCAGCAGTGCTTCCATGAAGATAAGGTGTTCTACAAACAAAAGAGCACAATGTTCTTTGGACAGGTGGTACTGTGATGTAACCTTAATTAATCAAACCTACTGCCTGGGATTTTTTCCGAAGAACCTGTCAAGGGCACTCACTAGCTGAAAACAGGAGAAAAAACATGGTTAAAAGGAGAGCTGATATTCTTTCCTACAGCTGAATTTGTCATTTCATTTTCTCTCAATGTTTTTAGCACCTAATAACCTTATTGAATTTTAACCTTTTCTGATAAATCTGCCATGGAATCCTTTTCCCTTTTCCTTTTTATGCCTTTTCCTTTTTCCTCGCACCTCCCCCCGCCCCGGGTATTAAGATGAAGCCCAGAAGCTGTATTTCTAATATCTATAATTTTTTTTTTCTTTTGGAAGCTTCAGCATTCCATGTGTCAGCATGAGAGAAATTTGACATTTGAAAGGAAGATAAATTATTATGTTGCATGGGTAGGGGTTTCATAACACTGTTTAGAGAGAGATGCCTTTCTCCTGTCACCATACAAAAATCTATTTGATTCTGGCCTCTAAACACTGAAGATGGGAAGGGGAAGTACATAGAGGGAGAACAAACAGACCAGATTCTCACAACGATGAATAAGAAATAATTTTACTTGAAAAGTGAACCAATTTAGAACATGAGTAATTGAAGAAAAGTAATTCAGATATAACAGAGAAAATCCATATGATGTATGACTATGTAACCTAAGCGGTTGTTGAACATAAAATAATAATGAAAAATAAGAATAATTTTTAAATACAATAGTTAATGTTATTATTATGATCAATACTCATCACTTGGGGATAGCATCATGGTGCTGAATCCTCATTTTACTCTTTTATAAAAATACAATGATCTTAATCTATATGAGAAAATCTGGTACGTTACCACTTTATTTTAATCCAAATGATCTTAGACTTGCAAGTATAGGCTGCTTTGTGAGCCATCTCATTTGCCTGCTTTTTGCCTGTGGAAAGACCTCTGTGTCACAGACCCACCTGTCTCTAATATCTCTGCTTTCTCCCTGTTGTCTAACTTCCCAGTCACCTAAGTAAAACTAAGCGGATTTAAACTGCTTGTGTAGCAGCTTGTGTAGACTTCTGTATACTAAATTGCTGTCTGTCTTATTCTATCTCTGAGTACTTATTAAATACTATTTCCAAAATTACCTTATACTAAATAGTGCGCTTACTACCAACTAGAATAGTGATGAGTAAATAATTTATCTCTCCTGCAAAGTACGAATATTCATATAATAGATGTAAACCCAACAGTAAATAAAGCCTTTCAGATATATCAGTTACAAGTCACAGAGAGTTTTGACTTGCTTTCCTCCATAAAGATATGGTGTCTTTTAAAAAAAATTCCTTAGAATATGGTTAATTTTTTTTGTTGCTTGTGTTGCTAGAAGCTCAAAAAATAAAATTCATTTCTGAAGTACTTTATTAACATTATCATTACTCAATGACATGGTCTGTTGTTTGTGTCCTGCAAATTAATATCATCAAGGCCAGTTGCCTGGAGACAGCACAAGTATTTCTGTGTTGAGGAATGAAAGAGCTCTGGGAATTATTTGAAAAATATGTTTAATTAAGTAGGACAAGTAGGGAATTAAATGCATTTAATTTAGAAGGTGCCTTGCTTTATGTGTTTGTAGCCAGTGCAGAATCTGTCCCATTAAGTTGAACCTGCTCTGCAATTCCATTCTTATTTTATCAACTGAATACATTTTCAGCTCAAAAATAATACAATAAGTGGGAGTAAATTTGGCCAGGAGATTGAGGTTTATGTTATTTTTCATTCCAGTTGACTCTACTCAGATTTAGTCCATAAGCAAATACATTTCTTTGCTGACTCAGTTACTGTAACTTGGAGAAAAATGCCTTGAGTTGTATAAACTGTGTTGCTATTCACTCAACCCCATGGCAAGTATCCCTATGATACTCAGTTTCCTCACTTCTCAACTAGGTTGCCAGGGAAAAACTCATACAAAGCAATGCTCTGAATCGAAAAATAATAGGAGTTTCTTTACAAACATTCTCTGCATTAAGATACACTTTTGAGCCTTTTCTGAGTGATACAGCCTAATTCTGATGAAAGATGATCTGCACCTATGAAGCTCCTCCTAGGCTGACCTGTGGCCAGCTGCGAGCAGCTCCTGAGGAGCAATGAAGCAATGAATTTGTGCTCTTCTGAGAGTCAGCAACATCAGTCGCTGCTGCAGGCATGTGCTTCTCCTTCCCATTGTGCCTTGTCAAACTACCATGCTCAAGAGAGGTGGCAGACAGCTGAGGTAGCTTTTGGAAAGTTTCATTGCAGTGCATTGTTAATAACAATTTAAAAAAGGGGTGAAGCTCAAAAGCAATGAAGACATGTCTTAGCATAACAAGTGTTATGCTTGTTGTGCTTATAGATACATGTAATAAGTACTGTTAACAACTAAGCTTTTATTTGTTACTTGAAGTATGCTGACCTGCGTAAAACTTTCCTATTTTTCTATGTCTGATGATTTTTAGTATGCACTACTGAACAAATGCAGCCCTTATTTTCAGACCAAGAAAACCTCTCTTCCCTTTACTGCATCAAGAATATGTATTTCCTCTTCTTCAGCTTACAAGGACCTAATGATCATTAGAAACAGAGCAGAGAAGTTCAAAGCCCTTGACTCCTTTTTGACTTTCACTTCCAGCCTCAGAAGTGGCAAGCTCAGCAGGGCTGCTCTGCCCAGAAAGTGTGGTCACTATTGGTTTAACTGTTGGATCATTTCTGAAAGCTGACCTTTTGAAAGCTCTGGATGATGATAATAAGAATGTGGATTTATCAAATGGCCTGATTTTGAACTGAAGCATCACATCAACATTTGAGTATGTCAGATATGGATCTTGACCTGTAATAGATAAAGGAGGTGTATGCCTACAGTAATGACAGTATAGTGATCATACCCAAATTTTCTGAAGGAGAAGTGGACAAAAAGAACAAATACCTTTCAAATGTACATCACATGCTATTTGTTGGTATTACACAGTTGTATAATGAAGAACTTGTCTCTAAGTACATTCTCTGAGTTTTGAGATTTAATATTTAATGCATCTCACTTTACCCTTTTGTCTGTGTAGCTCTTCTTCATGTAATCCTAATGTGGCTGAATGATTTCCCTTTTAATTGAGGTCTTTACTCACCTGAGCTTACAGGCAGTGTCCAGGAGAATAAGAATCTACAGCTGCTTTTGACAGAACTTCAGTGAAGCCTCAAATATGGTTCTTGTTGAGCTTCCAAATTGTGTGCCACAGAATAGATGAGCCTGGAAGCAACTTCTGGAGATTGCCTAGTCCAAACCCCTTGCTCAGAGCAGGGTTACCTAGAGCAGGTTGGTCAGGACCATGTCTAGTCAAGTTTTAAATATCTGCAAGGATGGAGACTCCACAAACTCTCAGGGCAACTTGTTTGATCACCCACAAAGTAAAAAATCTTTTCTTATGTTTAAATGGAACAGGTTTCAGGGCTTTTTCCACCAGGGTGATTTCCAGCTGGTCAGCTCCCAGCATGTACTGGTACGGGGTGTTATCCCTCAGATGCAGGACTTGGCATTTCTCTTAGTTGAACTGCATGAGGTTCCTGTCAGCCCAGTACTCCAGCCTGTCCAGGTCCCTCTGATTGGCAGTGCTGGAGTATCCTGCCAATTTTGTGGAATGGCATGAGAAAATCAGTATTTGAGATTTGGAAAAGTCATGCATTTTACCAGTACTGCCTCTGAAACATTTCACTCGAGAGCTGAAATGTGGGGTTAAGAGAGTTACCAGGTCTTCTTCTACATCTGGCCTGTCTTACAGCACTTGCAAGAATCACTGGTATAGTCTTTTCAAATTCATAATTTTCTGGCAGTTTTTAGAACTCTAACTAAAATGCTGTATAACTTGTGCACTTTTAAAAGTGGTTTAACAAGAAATAAGCCCCTTTAATCAAGTTTACATATAAAGTAAGCAAATTTAATTAACCTGGTGACCTTCCCAATAAATGATGCCCCCAAAATAACTGTAACCTCTTAATTAAAAAGATATGGCTGAGTTAATCACTTTAAATAATTAATTAACGAGATTAAGAGAAGGAAAGGTACAGCAGTTGAAGTACTAATTGAGGGGACTTAAACTGAGTTTTTAACTTTACTGGGTTTCTAACTTTACAGGGGTTTTTTGTGACTTGACGTAGGCCTGTTAACAGACAATTGATAGAGAAAGCCTGAATCATTCAGTCAGGCTTTCCACAAAGAGAAGAACCATATAGTAGGCATCTCATAAAGTAGGGTCCCTAGAATACTCTTTTTATGTGCGTCCCACTCCCTGCAAACCTCAAACTCCTCCCAAAACAGATAGGGAGCTCTGGGTCTATAGTAAAAGGTAAAGAAGTCCTGGTTATGTTGGTGGTTGTCTCTCCAACTCTACACTTAGATGCCAATTTACTATGACCTGTATTTGACTAGACTAGATACAAGGTATTGGCAGAAATGTTGTGGCAGTCTTGGTGGACCTTGCAAGATCAGATCTGTAGGAGAAGCATTTTTTTTTTTTATTAGACTGACCAACACAACTGGAAAAAGAAACACCAGAAAGCTTCTGTGCATGTGTGACTTTCTTCCATTATGAAATAGATGCAGCAAACTTCAAAGCTATGCAGAGACTGAGATACATACAAATCATTAGATACCTATCAATTAGCCTGAGTAGGAGAACAGGTGTAGTATCTATTGGATAGATGGAACATTACCAGGGAGAAACGTATTAAGATGATGATCTTTTCATTGCAAGGTAGGTAATTTCATTTCCAGACTGTGAAATATCAAAAGGTTAATGTGGAGAGAGAATATGATTTGTCCCGAAACCAGCACCTGTACTGGAACCCTGATATTTGGTATCCAAGAGAGTTATAAATTGCACTGTGACAAGTTACCTTTTGAAGATGTTTTGTACGTTCCCTTAAGGTTTAGGACTGAGAGATCAAAGGTAGAGTGACGGTTTTGTGTGTTTCCCTTCTGAAAGTCATATACATATTGAGCTGGGCTACTCTGGCTTTGATTCCAGCTGGGGTTTAGAAAGTAGACCATCTTACATGTAATTTTGCTGGAAGGCTCAATGCAATAGCACTCATGTGGTGTCTAAGAAGACAGACTTGCAATGGCAGCATCGAGGCAATGGCATTCTTTCATTCCCAGCTGGCCTCCAGTTTTACATACAATAACCTCCTTGCTGGTGTCTTACCTCAAGACTGCAGTTTTATCTCTTTCTGTCTCTGTTTTTTAGATGGGAGGATATTACAAAAGAAACTGTATTTCACTAGATAGCAGAACCTTGCTGTTTTTAAATGGCAGGAGTGTCTCTACAGTGTTACTGGACACCTTGAGGGCACCAGTTTTCGAGAAGGGGTTTTGCACTGTGCATACTAGAGGACCTAACTATGCGGGTGAATGTCCTCCACGTTTTCTCTTGCTTAATTAGCTGAAAATGCAATAGGATATCTTGCCTCTTTGTGCTTTCCAGTTGTAAAGCCTATCTTTTCCTGTGCACTGCGGAGGATATCTAGGCACTTGCATAGTTTTAGTCCATAATCTTTCTCCACTGCAACTTCATGTTCGTAAAATAATTGTAATGTTTCCTTATCTCACAGGGGCTTGCATGGCTGGATATAATAAATCACTAAGAGATTCTCAGAAACAAAGGCCTGTAAACCACACCATGAGGAATAAATTGAGAACAGCTTGAAATTTTCAAATGGCAGAGACGTAGAAGCATAAGATATTGGTGTTATTTCTGTTGTTTGCCCTACAATAAGAGAAACATTGCATATGCCATATAAACAGCTCTTACTTTGCATTTTAGGAAGTAACAAAAGGGGAAAAAAAAGGTAAAATTTGCATGCAAGAGCACAGTGTAATTCTACTGTAAGACATGCTGCACTGTGCATTCCAGCCAGCTATGCACAAAATTGGGTAAATACTCTGCAAGCAGAAGTGAAGCAGCACTTTCTTGTTTTCTTTCTTTGGGGAACTCACAGGTTCAGGGAGGTGAAAAATCTGACCCAGGTGCTAAAGAACAAGTTGCTAAGGCTATGAGACATCATCCAACAGCAGTTTAAACAGAATTAGATTAACACAGTGTAAAACACATGAAATACACTCTTTTTTCAACTACCTCTCAAACTTATTTGCAGTCTGCTAGTTGCTGACTGGAGTGGATTGCAGAGAGAGGAAGACAACCTTTTCCTGACAATACTATAAAGCGAAAAGCTGATTGAAAAAATTTTGATCTGACACAGCAAAAGAAGGGATTTTAGA
This sequence comes from Bucorvus abyssinicus, assembly GCA_009769605.1. Classification (NCBI taxonomy): domain Eukaryota; kingdom Metazoa; phylum Chordata; class Aves; order Bucerotiformes; family Bucorvidae; genus Bucorvus; species Bucorvus abyssinicus. Next base: position 42,347,039 of record CM020026.1, read on the forward strand.
GCAAGGCAATGGCTCATCAGTAAATCACTGATGGGTGAAGCTCTTACACAGGTATTTAAACCTGGCAGCTTGCCTCGATACCACTGTATTATATTCTGCATAGTTGTGTTTGTGGACTGGATACAGGCATCTCCTGCAGCCATGCTCAGCTGCTTGTTTACCAGTCTGCTGAGACAGAGATAGGGAAGAAACTCCAGTCCTAGATTGGCCTAGGCTGCAGCAAGGAAAAATCCTTGTTAAGAATTAAAGTTAAGATTTTTAGATTAAATTTAAAAAAGAATGACTTTGTGTCAGGTACTTGCATTGAGAACTTATAAGAAAACTAGAAGAACAATCATCCTTGGGTTTTTTATTCATCAAGCCAGAAATTAAAAAAAAAAAAAAATTGTCTGATCCATGTTTCCAGTGTGGCAGAATAGAATCCATACAGCACTGTTCATTGTCTGCTACTATATATGACCAGTTTTATAAACACACATGTTTGGGTATTCTCATTCCATTCTCATATTTCTAAGAGGGTGGGGTTTTTTACCACTGAAGTCTGAACATGCTGTGAGAACTGTTACCTCAAAGGAACCATCCTGGTGTAAAATGCTTCATCGACTCTCTTCCAGATTAACAGTACTCTGTTGCCGATTTGATATAATAACAAAGAATGAACTGTTTTCTGTCTTTTACATCCTGTTTTAATTTCAGGGCTTACATGGGCTGCAGAAATAATCCAAGCCTAATTCCAACTAGGCACTCTCACAACACACAGAATGAACAGTCTAGAATGCCTTTCCTGAACATAAAATTTACTTCATTTACGACGAATCTTAAAAATCCAAAATAAACTTGACATCACCAAGAAAGCATATCATGCCCCTCTTCCCCCCACCTTCAAAAAAGAAGAAAAAAAAAAAGTAAAGAAATGAGACATCTCCTTGATGTAGTCTATAACACAATATTAAACAAAACCATGGACAAGCATACGTACCAAGTTATTTCTAAATGAAAATGCTTGCCTAATTGTATAGGTTATGCAGATGGAGATGTATATTTTCATCTATCAGTTTTTCATTCATTTAGATTGTGACACTGTCATATTGCAGCTGCTCTCATCCCATGGCATTCTGATCAAGTAAAAGCTGGAATTACATCATAATCATAAATTTTAACAGAGACGGAAAATTCCACAATGTGAAGCTGTTATGCATATGTTTCTGATCTGCCTTGTTGTGACTTTACAGTCATTACTTCATAGAGAGTGAACCTAAAGAAGCAATTCTGACTTTATGTTCTATTCCTCCAGGCAGTAAATAGCTCTGAGTTAGCACAGGGGATGACACAGAAGGATGCAAAAAGGATATGAGATCCATTTTGGAGAGGAGGAAAATGAGGCAGAGGTTTTCTAGGGAGCTCTCTGCAATGTCAGCTTCTCCAGCAGTGTCTCCTTTTCCAGGCAGCTTCACCCTCCCTTCTTTCTGCTCTTCCACTTTGTTGAAGCTGCCTGTGCTGCTCAGGCAGTGCTTAACCATGCGTGGCCATGGTGTCGGAGCAGTTCTCCGAACATTAGCTCACCTCGTGCTCCAGGTCATGGTTGGCCCCAGTGCCTCTGGGTTAGTGAGGCTGAGTTTTGGATGGGAATGCAGCGAGTTTGGGATTTCATACTGCCCTACTGCCTTTCACTGTGCTGAGCTGTCTGTGAAGATAGTGATTAAATTAAATGACTTGTGTAATTTAATTTTGGTTCATTGTATTTGTTTACAGTTATCAACTTCTACAACAATATATTTTCTTTCCGAACGCAGCTTCTGATTAGCTTCATCATTATTCATTAGCTGCATGATTAGCAGAGAGTTTCTTTCACAGTTGTCAAGGAAATGCTTATTGGATTTTTTTTGTTGTTGTTTTGCTCTTTCTTAGTGACATTCTCTTCTATTGTTTTCATAGTTTCCTGTCTGATTTTTCTTGTCTCACCATTTTTTAAGAGAAAAGGCCTAGCTTCAGTGGCCTTTCTCTATAACTGTGTTCCCCAGATTTATGCATCATTCAGTGCTCCTTTAACTTTCCTTGCTCCATGCCTGTAATATCAATTTTATATCAAGGTGACCTTAATTGAGCTTGGTATTATAATGTAGTGTTTTTGTAGGACCACCAGGCATCACATTTATTATCCACTAGCAATTTTTCTCTGAAAATTCTGCTTGCCACCAGTAAAAGAATGATGGAACTAAGATGTATACTCATTCACAACTGATGCTGGTCTCAAGGCTTTTTTTTTTTTTTTTTGATCCATGCCTCTGGATTCTGCAGTTCATAACTCATCATCATTGAAGTGTAAGAAGTTAGGTGAAATTAATTGCACAAAATTTAAAAAATGTAAATTGATCTGGGAAGGGGAGCCCATATTCAATCCATTAAGTTTTGAAAAGCATCTGATGCTGACATTAAAAAAGCTCCAGAGGCAACAGCATTCAGTGCATGATAAAGTTCCTCAGAATCAATTTTGCAGTCTCTTCATAAACTGCCAAAAGCATCTATATATCTGTATTTGCAAGTGAGGCAGAGAAAGGCACTCAGTGTGGTAATGACATTAAGCCTCTAATTCCCATATTGCTCTCTCAAGCAACGTGAGAAACATTATGTTTATTTGCAGCTTTAATTTAAAGGCAGAAGTAAGTTTGAACTGCTCAATAAACGTGCTAGCAATGTTTGTGTTTTCCCACTGGTAGCTGGTGGGTAACTGTGAAAACCTCTCACTTCAGGCAGGCTGGCTTGTCCACATCTTAACTGGCAACGGAGCAAAACAGTGATTTTTCCAGTGCTGTGGCTTTTTTTGGTCAGGAAAGGATGACTTGGAGAAGTAAATCAATCCGTCACACCAGACCAACAGGGCACTTCTCTAGCAACAGGATGCAAGGCGGTCTCATATTTGGTCCCAGCTACTTGGCCGAATTCGAGCGGGAGAGGAGGGATGGAAAGGGTGCTGCTGTTCTCTGGGATGAGATATAATCTGAATGCTTGCAGGAAGGAGGATTGCTTGAGACCACTGCAAGTACTTTCTCTTATCTACAGGTGATACTGTGGTAACCCTAGCAATAGTGACTGTGAGCTGTAAGGAGCAGCATCAGGCCTGAAGGAAGTAATCAGCTATCCAGATGGTTAATAAAGAATCAATAACCAGACAAATTAGTCTGGGAAGGCACCTCTTTGGCCTGAGCTTTAAAGTTTGATGTGTGCTATGTACTAAGTTAATAAATGAGAGCAGAAAGCTTTGTGAGAACAGAAATTGCTCTCATCTGTGCAGTGCATGCTCATTTAATAATGTATTGTAATGCATCTTTAAGATTATTTTTTTAAGAGGATAATTTAAAAATTGCAGACTTAGAGATACTCTGCTCCTCCTTTAAAGGGTCCGCACTTATCTGACTTGTCATATAGATTTCAATAAAAGCTTTTTGAAAGTAGGTGCTGCAAGAATATGTTGTGTTAGCATAAGCTCACCCCCTTTGTACAAAACCAAATCCGTCAAAGCGGTTCAGTGAAATTTTGTAAGCATGTGAGTTATGATAAGTTTCATTGACTTTAAGGCAGCTCACATGCCTGAGTTTTGTTCAACAGTGTCTGCAGAAACAAAGCAAGAGTTGCTAGTTAAACACAGAAATAATAAAGGTTAGGACAAAGGAAGCTATTCTTGATTCATCCGAGTAACTTTTTAGTTCTCAAATGTAAGAGTAACTTTTTTTCCCAGCCTCAAAGCCCATTTAGTGGGCAATTTTACTTTAGAAATATTCTCTCAGTTTTTATCTCAAGGCTTAATATTGACTTTCTTCTCTTCCCATAATACTTTATGTACCTCACAGTCACTTTAATCCAACTGAGAACAATGATCACCTACTTTGTGCCCAGATTCCTTCTTAAAAGTGTCTCCAACCGCTTCCCCTACCACTTCACCCATATGAGTGCACTTACGCAAACAGTAAGTGAAGAGACAAACACTTTTACTAGAATTTGCTTTCTTTTATTATCTTGGGTTATTTGCTGCTATCATCACTGTAAATTGGCATGATAGACCACATTTTTTTCTCTATTTTTTGTGTAGCGCAAGGCTAAGTTTTGAAATTTAGCAGGTGAACAATCAAGAATAAAAATAGTTACACTTATGGTAATCTCAATGTTCATAGTAGCAAAACGAGCACTGGTGTGAACTGCTGGGTCTTAACTCCCTTCACTGCCTTCAGTGAGATGGTGCTGATTGTCATGCTTTTCCTTTCCCAAGATTTTTAGCTAGATTTAGGGGTAAAAAATGTCTGTCTGAAGAAACAGAGATGACAGTTATGAGATATTTCTATTCTTTCCCCCCACTCCCTCCCTTTCCAGTCTTACATCTCTTCTCTGATGTGCTGCCAGCTTTGGGTAGAGATCTCACAGAGTATGATTTCTATAGATGACAAGCCTAGTTACCAGACTTCCTGTACATAGCGGTGATCACAGGATTCAATTCACTTTAGTTTATACTTCAGCTGGTGTCATAATGACTTACAGTAATTAAACAGGTTTCTGTAATGTTTAAGTACAGCAACTCAGAGTATGTTTTCATATTAATCCAAACATTCTGCCAAAGAATCTTGAATCTTATTCCGTTGCTGATTTCAGTTAGGCATTTTTGTCACAGTGATTACTTAAAATTAAGAAAAGTAATAGAACTATTAATTATAAATTACTAATCGTGAATAGACCACAAGAAAACTGTGTCAGTTGTCAGAGTAGAATGAAACTGAACAGGACCTATCCAACACACATTATGTTGGTTTGCTCATGGGTACTTGTAATGGAAATAGCCACAGTTCTACTGCAGCAGGATCTCAGGAAGCGTTCTGTTAATTTGAAAATCAGAGGATGAGATGCTGCCATAGTCAGTGCTGGCCTTCGTACTAGGATGTCCAAATCTACACTGGTCATTCATTTACATTTATGTCAGTTCTGATTTGGCAACATCGTTAATATAAAAATGTTAACATAGTTGTACTAGCATTCATTTTATTTATAGGCTTGGTGTCAAAATAGCTTGACTATGTATCATTGTCTTCCATTCTAACTCACAAATATGGAAACCCATAACCTTTCTAGTTGATGAAAGAGCTTCTGGTCACCTCCTGGCAGCTCCCCAGAGTGCTAGTGTCCCATCACATCCCCCATGCATGGTGTGTGGGGCCATCCCTGGTGTGTGTGAACTCTGCAGGCACCTCTCTGTGTGCATGTCCCCTGGTGCTCCTCCAGCACACTGGGCTGCCCCACTTGTCTCTTCGCTTGTGTGACCGCAGCAGCCAGTGTTCTGTTAGTACGCAGCTGTGCCAAGGTCTTTGGTCCTTACAGCCTTGGCAGGATACTTTTTCAAACCTACAGATGCTGTTCTGTAGGGAGTCCAAGTGTTGCTTTATGTCACGGTGATGGCCCATCTGTTTTTTGGCTTCTTTGATTTGAGCTGTAATTAGTGTCACAGAAGCACTGCATCATCTGGCTTAAGTCTTGGTTTTAAAATGAAAAATTAGATCTTGCCTTCCTCTTTGTTCTTTCTCCTTGAATATGTTCCACATGGGCAGTGTTGGGCTCTTCTCCTTTCCAGATGTGCTGTTAACCGGGCCAGCAGTGCAGGATACGTGGAACTCGCCTGTGCAGACCTCTGTGGTGTGAGCCTTTTCCTCCTCTCTCTCTCTATAAGCATGATGGTTGGTGCTCCCTGATCGGTCCCCGCTTACCTGCTTATTCACCCCTTGGGCTGCATTTCCTGTACTGTTCTGTGCTCTCTTTTGCCATCTTCAGGTCTGGCTACCCAGAGTCTCAGGGCCATGTAGCAGGGAGAATTCCCGAGCCACGCTGCATGTAACAAACATGCAAGGCACCTCTCAGCACCATCTTTAAAGTCCCTCCAGGAAGGATAACAATGGAAACACCTATTAATTTGTATATTTATTGAAGAAAAAGATATTGTAGCTCATGCGTATCTCCTTTATTCCACCTGGCTGACTGCTTTGATATCTGGGCAATGCTATGGATATGTATAGTAAAAACAGCAATACAACTTAAAATTCAAGTCACTTTACAAAAATTTTTTTCGAGTCCTCTCTGCATGTATTTCTGCAGAGCTAATTATGCTCCCCTGTAGGATCAATGCTTTACTAATTTAAATGTGTTTAACAATATTGTCACCAATGAATTTTACTACTTCAAAAGGCAAATTGCTCTATGCTAACCATTAGGAAAAAATTGCTTTGTTTTTCCTTTATGTAAATTCTTTGGCATAAGCATTCACCTTTTCAAGCAGGCATTTGATACGGGACAAGCAGTAGTGTTACATAAAAGGGTGGAAAACAGAAAAATAATCACATCTCTCAAAAGAGAGAAAATTATAGAAATCTCAAATACTGAAGTTACAGCTGCTCTTGACAAACCTGATCAGCACATATTGTACACAGCAGGTATGGCATGTTCTTACACCACTTAAGGGAATTATGGTAGCAATTCTTACACCTGGAAAACACATGGTATGCCTGATTTAAAATTTATGATTTGCTTTTCTTCAAATGTTAGGTACTATGTGCTTGTGTAGTAACACAGTCTTTCTACCAACAAACTATTTTGGGGGCGAGTGCTACTTACCTTACATGACCTATCATGTTGACAGTTCCTAAGAATTGTTCATTTAAGGAAAGGAGATTTGCTGCCTCTCCTTGTCTGTTCTTTTAAGATCATAATCACTTAACTGTAAAAGGAAAGGAGAAAGAAGAGCAAAGTCTCTTCCATGGAAATGCTTGTGGTTTTTTGTTTGCTAGAAAAACAATGGTTATAACTGGCAATTAAATAAAGACTGTAAACTGTAATTGACAGAGTAATATCTCCCTTTTTTGGCTCTGATTTTTAGTCTCTTGTCCTTTCTTTTGCTGCTTGGGACTACAAGCAGTCACCAACACAAGACAGGGACATCCCTTACAGGGCACTGGAAACATTTGTCAGTTCAGCTTGAACTGACAGTTCAGTAACCATTTGTACGCTGAGGCTTAGAGCTGGTTCAGTTTACGTGCAGTAGTTGAGGCTGTTGTAGCTGTTTTATTCAGCTGACATTAGGCTTTTCAAGATGTATTTTAATTTTTTCCTGGGGAATGCCCAGGAACAATTTTTTCTTTCTTTTTCTCTCATGCAAAAACATTATCTTCACCTTTCTCACTTAGGAGTCAAAAAGGTTGATGCACCCATCCAAAATTATGACGTGGAATAGTTGGAGGATTTTGAGTTCATAAACCAGTTGCATTTTTGAGTAATATAACCAATTTGCCTATTTAACCCCAGTGTAAAGAGCATGTGAGTAGGTGAAGTCCTTATGTTGAGCACACTGAGGCTGAAATTTATTGAGGAAAAATGTCTGGGTAATTTGTGTGCCCAGACTGCTTCGTGCAGACTGGGAGTCACTGGTTTGCCTGCACAGCAGCAAGGCATCCCCTGGCAGCTCTGTGTGAGGCTCACCTGCTGGCTGGGAGCAGAGGTGGACCGGTGCTGTGCATGCCGGCTGGATAACGCCAGCAAGGGGCTTTGCCTTGGCTGCGTCTCTGCCCTTGCAGGGCTACACAACGGACACAGCAGTCCTGGCACACGCTCTCTGTCGTGACTTGGAAGCAGGTCTCCTTGACTGGCATAAGCAAAGCATAGTGGTAAACCTTAGTTGCAGTGTGGTGCAAAGCAACCTAACCCACATGAGAGGGCTCAGCTGGTCATACCTCATGAGCAGTACTTGAAGTTGTGTGGTATCAGTTAGCTGGGTAATAGTCCATGCTACTTCTAAACCAGCAGGTAACTATTTACTCTATGCTGTTTATGTCTGAAAATACCCATTAATCAGTGGCCGCTTTACTTCCTGTTTCGAACAAGTAGGATTTCGCAGCCTGGTTTGGGAGCACGTGCCCTTTTCCATACAGATCACAGCCCGTTCCCCTGCAGCTCTGCTTATATCTTTTCCTCAAAGCTTAGCTGGCCTGCAGTTTGGAGCTCTCTGCAGGCTGATGTAAAATCACTTTAAACTCTGCAGAGCTGGTGCTGAAATAACATTGAAATGAACTCTGTTCAGCCTCTAAGCTACAGTTGTACTAGGTCCACTTCATAAAGCAGTGCAGGCTTTCATGTCTTTCTCTGGAGGAAGAAATCTGAGGCTTCACTCACATGAAAAATCTGAGTATGATTTATTTACAGGTTAAGGGCCCAAGCACATCCCTATAAATAATGCTTTAGCCTTATTTTTTCCTTTGTGAACTTTTCATTTTTTGTGTGCCTCTTAAGGCCTTCAGGCTACCGTCACAGTCAGTACTGCTACATTCCACGTACTGTGTTGGAAAAGACAAGTTGTTTTCCTCCAACCTGAAGAACTAACACCTAAATCTAGCTTCTGTAGTGCTGACATCCTTTCTTCTGTTAATTTCTATAATGATTCATTCTTTACAATGTAGACACCTAACTACCACTGGTCTATCTGTTTTGATATGTATTTCAAGATGCTGCAAGTAGTTCAAATTGAATAAAAACTGTTAGGTTAGACAGGTTTCTTTCAAGTAGGAAAAAAACCACATAACAGAATATAGGGGGGAAAAAACCCCAGTATTTATTTTATTTCAATAACTTTCTTCAAAGACTAAGTATAGTCCTTTTTTAATTTTTAATTACAGCTATTAATATGGTTTACTAGATTCTAGCTTTGGTATGTTGTACTGCCTGCTACAAAATATTATTAGTCATCACAAATAGATTCTGCATTAAAGTCTTCATTAACAACTAACTATAATGCAAGTAAATTAATTATTTTAACTTAAGGAAGAACTACAAGCCCGAACACCAGAATGTTAAAAAAATTGCTAGTTTACAAAACAAAACTGTAAAACTATGCCATTCCTTTGAACACGGGTATCCATAAAAAGCTTGTCCTTTGGCATTGATTTTATAGTAGCAATCAATATAAATAGGTCTCTTAAAACCTCTTTCTGATATTTTAATATCTGACACTTTTAGCCTTTTACACTTTCACAATTACACTTTTCTCACCGGGCTGCCAGATGATCTGTTGGTAGAATGACCCTGAAGCCAAAGATATAACAGGCTACTTGCTGCTTTTTATGGTGTTTTTACTGGGACTATTTTTATTAGAGTTATAGTAGATGCTGTTATGCCTCTAGTGAGTCAGGGCCTTGGTACATTTATGCCACCTGTCATCCCCTCTTAACAGCTTTGATCTTGCGTGCACTGGTTGGAAAAAATTATTGTGCCATTTTTCAGTTTCAGCCTGCAGTGGTTTAACACAGCTACTGACACTTTTTCACAATATGAGTTGATACAGACAAGCGTTTTTGTAGAGAGCCCTAAGGCTAACAATAATATTTATACCTTCTGCCATTCATGGAAAAGCAGAGCCAATAAATCAGGCAAAGGATCTGGTATGTGTTCCTTTTTGCTCAATAATGTTTCAGTTGATTCTGTGGGTGTGCTCTGAAAGAGTGGTTGCTTTCATTTTCTCATGAAAGGAAAATACTATATTTCTTATTCAAATCTATTGCCTATGAAATTCTGCTTTAAGCTTTTTCTTGAAGGATGTTGTTCATCTCCTTTACAGAGAGAGATGCATAACACCGAAATACATGTGCATTGAACAATGCTGGATTGGTCTTGAAAAAATGGATACACTGCAGAAATAGTATCTGACAAAGGCAGATGGAGAACCAGAGAGCCTGGTTCAGTAGGAAGAGCCTACAACCTTTCAGGCTGCGTTCCTGCATGAGGGAGGGGATTGGTTCTCAGAAAGGCAAGCCTCTCCTTTCTGTGGTTGCATGTAAAACCCACGGTGCTGTATTTCTCACCCTAAAGGCTCCACCATCTGCCTCTGACTCCCTTGATATGAAGACTATCCAGCTCCCACTGCTCCTCTGCCTGGCTGTCTTGCAACACATGCTTCTGTTCTCTCCCAGTGTCACTTCGCTGTGAGGTGCAGCGTATATGTCTTGTACCCCTACAAATTTTAAGAGTGCATTTCCTCCCTGAGGTCCTGCTCAGGTGCTTAAGCCTCACATCACTTCCCATTTCCTAATAGCCTACTCAGTCTTAGAAAGCTTATAAAAGCATTTATGGTCCTAAAGTAGAATGTAGAATGGAAATAGAATTTGGGTTGCGATATCCCACATTGTACCAGTTGGTGGATTAACAAAATTAACCATTTTCTGCTGATTTTATTTTTTACCACAGTCCAAATGTCCCCATTACAACCTTATAATCTCCATATGGCAGAAGAGTGTTGTAACTTATGGACAAGACTGATGCTTCACTGCTGGAGAAACGGAAAGCCTTGTTGTCCTCAGATGAAATGATCCTTTCTGCCACTGTAGAGTCGGGAGGAGCAGTTGGGGATGTTTGTGCAGTTGCATGGGACCAGATCCACAGCACTTTTCTCTCCAGCACGTTTGGATTTGCGTTGGTTAAAAAGCCCCATTTTGACTGATGCAGGTTGTTTGGCTGTGTTTTTTAAAGGTAATTTTAAAAAAAAGCCCATTCTACTCACCCACTCACATTTGTTTATATAGATATCACATATGCATTTGGACCCAAAGCAACCTGACAAGATTTTAAATGAAAAATGTGTTTAATGGAGGTGATAAATTATCCTCTTAAGAGAGAAAATATGCTATTGTAGATAAAATAGGACATATTAAGACTGATTTAGCAAATATTTCTTGATCCAAGCCAAGAGAAAAGAGTCCTAATCTGTGACTGGGATGGGATTTGTATGTAAATTACCTTGATAAAAAATGACACTGTTTGTATAGTGTATACACAATATGCACATGGGATTTGTATGTATTGTTTGACGTAGTGTCATGCGTGCACACACACATGAATACATGGTACTTTACTATTTTATTGCCAGTTTCATGGATGTTCACTTTCAAATGAAAGAAGCCCACATCCACTAGAAAGAAATCCATAGAAGAAATTCCAAAGTGTCAATGAATATATCAAAATTCCAAAGTGTCAATGAATATATCAAAATTACTTTTTTATTTTCGTGTTTTTAAAATGCCCCTGTGTGGAGCAAAGTTTGGATTAAGTTGATTTGTATTATTTAGAAACTAGTCATGAAAGTTCAGAATAATTCCGTTTAAGTGTGAGCAGCTGGCTGTCATAGTTAAATCAGCATTCTAAATTAGAAAGCGAAAGTCATATTCTAATGGTGTTTTAGATCTTCAGTGGGCTGAATCACATTCGAAAGTTGATTCACTTGAAAATCATGGATAGTGTAAGAAGTAATAATAGATTTCATTTAAATGCCAGAAGTGAGGTGATGTGAATTTGGAAGCCGTCTACAGCAGTGGTGTTCCAGCTTTGTGCCTAGATTTATGGTGGTCAGTGAAATCAGTGTTTCTCACCAGCTTCTTATATTGCATACACCTGTTCATTCCACTGTTTCCCAGTAGTCCATATCATCCTAAACAATAATAAAGTACTACTGAAATGTCATGGCCCAGATAGAAAAATCTGGTAGTCAGTCAAAGCTGAGATACACTGAGAATTCACAGGAAGATGAGAATAATACATAGGAAGCTCAGGGTGACCTTCAAACATCATTAATAGAAATGGAATAAAACGGTCTAGTGCAAGGTCAGGTACTTAAGAACTACTAATAAGAAGTCTACTGTAAATTGAAAATGAGCGATAGAGACAGTGACACAGTTAATCATACAATAATTATGTGATGCAGCTCTGAAAAAGACAAAAGCCTTCCTAGAATGTGTGAGTTCAGAGATAGGGAAAGTATTCGTGCTGTTGTAAAAGGTCTTGGTGAAATAATGGCCGATCATATTCCAAAACTAATGGCATGCTTTAATACCTATAACTCAAGAATTATCTGGTGAAAGAAAAACAAACAAACAAAAACCCACAGAAGGACTAAACCCCTTCCTCATAATTCACAAGCATGACAGATTATATGTTTGTTTTTATAAGAGGACATTAAATCACAGCCTGGTGACTTCAGATCCTTCTTTCTTCAATGTGGGTGCCTCTCTACCCGAATCTTTTTACAGCCACAGCCCTTTACAGCTACATACTACTACTCCTGATCCAGTCCCATCACTGCTTTTATGTCATTTGCTATTTTAAATGTGCTTGTTTGAAAATAAGTGCAAGTTGTAGATTAAAAAATATGAACTTTTAAAGTGAAACAGTTTTACAAAAGAGCTCGTGGAATGGTAAGGACAACAGAGGACATGTCTTATGGCGGGAGACTGAAAGAACTATGCTCAGCTTAGAAAACTTGAGTCCACAGGAGGGTAGGATCGCTTTCTCTAGAAGTCCTGTTGATGTCTTCAGTAGGGTAAGTAGTTTGACAAAGAAAGTTATTACTTAAGGTAAATGGTAAAGAACACTTTAAAAGAAATAATAGTAAGGAGCCTCAGTAAACTTAGATGGCAATTCTAAGAAAAAATATTATAAATACTGTAGGAGTTATGTTCTGGAACAGTCTTGAAACTGGAGCAGTGGAAAAGCAAGCCCCGCAAACTGACTGCACTTCTTTGATTCATTTATGAAAAGGATTAGTTATCTGCATTATTTATGGTATCAGGAGGCTGGGCTTGTGGACCCTTAAAGGATTTTCTAGTTCTCAGCTTTTTGGTTTTTCTGCTAAAATCTGTGATCAGCAAGGTCCCTTTCTCTTCTTTGCCAGACACCAACTTTTTAATTTTTTTTTCCTTTTCCAAATTTCAGTTTCCTCAAGCAACATTCCTCAAGTCTTAAAACTAACATAAACTTTCTTCTGAGATTATAAAGTACCAGTTAGTTCTATTACAGCAGAAGTCTGGTCACCTTCATTACATTGGGGGTCATGTGCTATTTGTATATCAATCCCAGGGTGAATTAAGCCCGAGCACTTAGCACATTATATAGTTTTTTTCTGTTCAGAAACTGCTAAGTATTTTACCAGCAGTAATTAAACTCGCAGCAATTCAATGACTTGTTGAACTCGTGCAAAGGTACCTATCAAATCAATAACAGAACTGCAAGAATCCTCTAACTGTACAAGTTAACAATTCTGTTTCCACCCACTAGAAGGTAACAACATAGGCATATTTTTAGTATATGGTGCTGTGGTTTATGCTATTTTATATAGTAGGATTCTGTGAAGGAAACATTAGAACAACTTTGCTCCAAAGTATTGGAGAAATACTACTTCATTATACCAGAATGGGAGGTTTCCACAGCCTTAATTTGTAAAGAGTTCACTGTTGATATCTTTATCTTCAGTTTTAGAATTATTTATGATCCCTAGAATAAGCTACATGGCTGAAAAAGTTAGCAAATTAAAATAGAGACTTTTCAAAGGCTGGTGATGTTGCATCTGTTGTCTTTTTGCGTCATTGGGTGAGCCATGTTCATTTGTCCTAGGCTGACATTTCCAGAATTAAACACTTGCTTAATCTCGTTTTATGTACCAGAAATATTGGTGGTAAAAAGACCTCATATAGATCCCAGTATCTAGATAAATAGGTATAAAAAATGGTACAAGTGAGAACTGCAGAAATAAGTGATTTATTTAACAGTGATGAATTGCCTTGAGAAGTATCTCCTGTCTGCTTCCATTGTAAATCCTTCAAACAGCTAAGTCTTAAATAATTTGTATGAGAAGTATGTTAACCTAAGTGGTACTGAAACTCTGGAGATTTGTGGATGATAAATAAAAGATTTTTGTAGGTTTTAGCAGCATGTGTCCTTACTATTTGCTGTCATGCTGAGCAGCTGAAAATGAGATAGTGGGGACATCATGTCATTACTGGTGTAAGTTTGGATTTAAAAAAAAAAACAAACCACAAATTTGAGATCAAAACCAAGACTTGTCAAAGCAGATCTTTTTTCTAGTGTGCAAACATTACACTAGTTCATTTAAAATGGAGCCATAATTAAACAAACAGTTGAAAAAGGTACTCTTGGTAACATAAGCAAGGGTGAAGACTTCCATTTCAGACTCATTCTAAAAATGTGTGAACCTCATGAGACATCTGCTACTTTCAACCCCCTATTTGGACAGTTGCAAGTAATCAAATTGCCAGTGGGTTAGTTAGGAGGTAATCACCATTCTTGATATCATGTGCAAAAGAGAAAATATCTCTTCCAAATATGAATGCAAATACAACCTGCTTAAATTTGTCTCTTGTACAGCATGAGATACTTCAAGCCAGGGGAATGTGACAAAAAATATGTGAAAGAGGTGAATTCTTTACATTGGTAGGTTAAAGAAGCCTGCTGTCTTGGCTGATTAAACCACGTCATCTCTGCTTTGTCCTCCCCACATTCCAGAAGGGATGCTATAACAAAATTTCTGGCAGATAAGCTTTGATATACTCAGATGTGACGTCTTTCCATCAAGGCAAGTGGAAAAAGTCAGATACTTATTAATTTGTTATGTGCCATATGCGTCTTAAGAGTTCAGTACCTAGAAGAGGATCAAAGAGCATAGCAGTATGCACAAAAAGACCCCAAAATCTCAGCCGTTGTTGTCACTATCTGAAACTCATATAACTCCAAAAGTTGCCTGGTACTTTTGATAGAACAAAAGAGCTTGATTATTGTCAATCACTTCAAACCTCTTAGATCAGGTACAGGAAGCAATCTAGCCATTAAGTACAGTGCAAGCTGCAAAATTTATCTGGGAAGGGGGGTAATTTAGTTTTTACTGTGCTTCATACTGGAGCTTTGCAGCTGGATGCTGCTCCTTCTAAGTTTGGACTACCTTGACATGAGATCTTTTAAAATCTCTGTTTCACTCAGGATAAGGTCATGATTGCTGTTTTGATACAGTCTTTGTTTTAGGAAGTTTGTCATCTAATTTTAGTCATGAAAAGGAGTAAGAGCAAATAATGATAGGTGTGTACATATATTGAACAACTGAAATGAAACAGTAGAGAAGACTCTCATTTCATTACGGGCTGCATACCTCTTGATGGTTCTCTTTGAGAAAATTGAAGAATATAATAGTAACTTGCCATGAAAGTTTCATACATTAGGAAGTAGCAGATTATTTATTGCTAGAAAGTGATGCTACAATAGAATGCATATAGCAGCCTTTTCCTCCAGTGAAATATTTGTTCAAGGGCCTGAAGCTGTGGCTTCTGTGAAACTCAACCTGTCTTCCCTGTAGCTACCTATAAAGTTTGCAGTGAAGATTGAGTTTCAAGTTGTATTTCAAGTGGCATTTAAATTCTCATGCACCTGCATATTAAACTCTCTTGTCTTATTTTGATGTGTGTTATGTCTTGCAAAGAAAATCGTGGCTCAATTTTTAATTGTCTGCCTTCCCAAAATGCTGTCAGGCTAAGGCATATTATCTTATATATCATCCATGAATAGTTCAAGATTAATTACCCTTTCACCCATTTTAAAGGTATCATCTATATCCTGAAGGCAGAGTATGGTGTTTGGCAGTCTCTTCAATCACTTCAAATTCTTCTCTGTGTATTGTATAAATAATCTGTGGAGAAATTACACTATTCTGTGAATAGAGTAGCTACAGATATAAATGGCATGTTCTGTACAATTTCACAGTCTCAGTCTATACAGATTACCCCATTTGAGCTTTATACAAAGGATAATAAATATTTTTCAAGTCCTATAATCCTACAACAAAACTGACATATTATTTATTAGCATTCTTTCTCTAATTTTAGGGCTTCATGCATTTTTTATTTTGCCTAGATCACAGAATGATAGTTGTTGATATGGGATGTGGAAGGCTTGTTTGCACTGCTGTAAGCAAATATTATTAAGTGCATGTAGAAAAAAAAGGGAGAGCAAATTACAAGTGGTTGCCGTGATGCTATTTGGATGCATTTCCTATATGAGGATTATTAGCTACTGTCATAAGCAGATTTAATAACCTACTTGTTTACTTCCTTAAGTTCCCACTAATTAGTTCTATTTCTTATGAATTAAAATATCTGCCCAATATCCACAAGTATGAAAATACGCTGTCTGCCATAATGGTTGTGTACACAGTTTGAAAGTACACAGAGTACTTTTATCTACTGACTTCAGTTTTGTGTATGTTTTGTTTGTGATGTTGAGATTTTACCTCCCTCAACAGCCACTAGTGAACAGGGAGCAGGGCAAGCATAATGTAGGCAGGCTCTTTTCCGGTGTAATGCACTGTGAACTGGCATCTTATTATCTCACTGTGCACTAGGGTAAGTCTATCAGAGGGCTTAGCTGTTTACGTCAAAGATTCGTAACCATTGCCTGAGGGTAAAGTCCTCAGTAAAAACATCAGAGATTAGAAAAACCTCGAGCAAAATGCTATGTTTACTTTTCTCCATTCTTGCAATGCTGAAAGGAAGAAATCTCTGAGTGTGTTCGGGTGTGTTTTAAGAGCAGTGATTTTGGAAGAATGCTTTACCAAAAAAGTGCATTTTACAACCTGATCTGACACCGTAACGCCAGATTCAACCTGATTGCCATCTTGGTCATAGGTTGTGCGGGCAGGATTTTCTGCCAGGACATGCTCTGGCCCCAGCATCTGCAAGTCAGCTGGTTGTCGCTGCCTGACAGTACTGCAGCTTATAGAATCTAAGCTGTCACTTATAAATAAATAAGCAGCCTTCCTGCATTGCAAAAACAGTATTCATAAAGTAAGCTGATGTACGGCTTGCTTGATAAGCTGCCTTTGCAGAAGATCTTCGTCAGCTGAACCGTACAGTAATGAAGGCATGAGCTTTATTACCTTATGCTTCAATACTGCTTTTATTTCAAAGCTGTCTAAACAAGTAATATTATTAACTATGAAAAATGTGATTTTTTTCCCAAGTGACCTGCAGGTAAGCCAAAATATCTTGGCCTGAGAATGAGATGGAACACATGACCTAGTGCATATTTTCTATTTTTAATGTCTATGAACTACTTCTGTTGGAATCACTAGGAAGAACAGAAATTACTTCTTTGTTATTCCCCTTCCTTCTTTCTGGATAAAGCATACCTAGCTTCTTCTCTGAGGTCAACATAACAACAACCAAGCTCCAACTACTTCTGCCATTCTCTTACAGAAATTACTTTACTTAATTTCCACTGCATTTGGACTTTTCTTCTGTTGTACTATGATTCAATTAATATTATTTTTGCTAAAGTGAGATCAGGAGTCAGTGTCTGAATATTTTTTACATTTAAATGATAGCTTTGAGCACCCCTAGCACTTTTTAATATCCATTTTAAAGACAAGATTGTGCAACATCCTGAAGTTTCATGTAATTACTTCGATATATTCAAAGCAACACTTTTCTTTGCATTGATGGAAAGGTTCTAAAGCTGATTTCTAGGTATGCATGAGAGAGATAGTTGAGGCCTCTTGAGAATGTACCAAGACAAAAAGGAGTTTTTTATATTAATAAGTCCCAGGCATACAAGCATACATAACTTCCATCCTAGATTGCAATAAACTTTAAAACTCATGGTGAAAACTCACTGATGGGAAAACTCATGAAATTTGCCTATATCTACTTCTGAGATTGCAGTTTCTGACTTGGTGGGTCTATGCATTTCAACTGTGTCTCTTACACTACCAGGAAGCTGAGACAACAGGTACCCTTAATAGGATTACTCAACCTAAAGACTGTAGGTCTCAGTTCGTAAGTCACAGAATCCATGGGAAAAACAAAAACCCTGTTTACAGAGCTCTTGTGCAGCCAACAGGTATGTGCAAGTGTATAGCCACAGCCACTGGCTACTGCGTAAGCCATAGGCGTAGTATGTGCAGGAACCAGCTTCCAGCAACTGGTAGGAGAAGATGTAGACACAGTGTCGACCTTGTCTCCCACGCCTCTAGTTGCAGACAATGGTGACTTAGGAAACAGGCTGGAGAGTTTTCTGAAGAGTTTCGTAGGGAGGGTTGGTGTTTTGTTTCTTTCTTTGTTTGTTTGGGGTGGTGGGGGGGGGCGGTGTTGGGTTTTTTTGTTGTTGTTGTCTGAGGATTGCCTGGTCTTTTTAATAAAAATTAGGAAGAAAAGCTGTTTTATGGGCTTTGGCTGGCCTCCTAGCCACGCCAAAGAACTGCGGCAACAGGCAGCTTCTCCACTTTTCTCCAGGCGCAAAACATTTGCCCCAACATATATAGCACTTAGAAGTTCCTAAATAGGTGCTATATAACAGCTGGCTCCTTTTATAATTTAATGGATTCAGTAAGTTATAATTTTGGAAGGATAGTTCTGAATTTCTCAGATCTTTATGCCATCTCAATATTTGATGCATGGCAAGCTAAGGAACTGGTCCGTGTCCAGTTTATATGAAGATCCAGCGTTCGCTATAACCTTTGCTATTACATTTATTATGCTGGTCATATTTTCCTGATTATTTCTGCTGTAAGTATGAGAATGTCAAAGTGTGAGTGTGTTGGGGGGAGAGCTACAGAAGAAGGTCATCTTACTGTGCAGCATGCACCTCTAATTTCAGGGGAATATGAAATTCAGACACTGTATGGATTTTGGACATTATCCATAAAACTTCCAGAAGAAGGCTCTGGCTTTTAACGATCACCAGCATCTACGTTCAATTGAGTGTAACTAGATGAAGCAAGAACTCAGACTAAGTCTTCTCAATGAATTGTCTGCTGATTGAGATGTAGCTCATTGAGTTGAAAATGGTCCCATGAGAATGAATTTCTATTGAAAAACCAAGTGGAATAACCTGGTTTGAGGTTAGGAAGTTTTTCTGGACAGGTTGTAATGCAGAATTTCGCTAAAGAGGGAAGGGAGAGTGATAACAAAATGCTTGGCTAGATTTTTCTTTAGAAATAAAAATGCTCATCACTCGTTTATACAAAAAATATAATACCCTTAATTTCTTGCCCTTTCTGTGGAAATACATGTTTGATCTGCACACAGAACTCATGAAAATTCTCATGATTCAGATGTTGTCTAGAGTTCCAGTATTTCTTTCTGTGAGATATTTCAGATTAACGATTGTCAACTTGTCTTGAGTTAAAGAGCAGTTTACAAGTCACACACTCATCTGTGCTAGCTTTTCTTGGCACCTTATTGGATGTGGAATTGGCAGGATTTCCCTTCATTTCTACCTTTCTGCTATTCTTATCCTATATTGAATAGTCAAATACTAGAAAACATAGCAGAGAATAAAAAAGAAATACAAGGAGAGTTTATCATACAGCTCAGGAAAATTCCCCTAAGATGCAATCACTTTTGATGCAGAGACAGAATAAAATACTGTGTCTAAAACAGCATAACACATTCAAGGCTTTTGAAACCACTCTGCCTCCACACAGTCTGGGAAAGGGTGACCTTTTGGAACGAATGACAACCTACTCTGAAGCTCCTTCCACCTCAGAAAAATATATGGAGTGTCTCAGGCAATGAATAAATGTCCCTATGAGCCCTGCAGTTTAGATCATGTTTTATTAATCCAGGTTCCTTTTCTCATTCAAATCATCTGCTGGACCTGCTGAAATGTTGGATCCTGGTGATGTAGGAGAGCTCTCCTCAGCCTGCTGGTGAAGCCCTCCATACCTGATCACCAGTTTGCTTTAACAGCAGCTTTCTGCATGGATCATTGTTCTTGATCCTCTTTTGAAGCACTGTTTTTCATGTGACATACCTGCTCGAACTGAGGCTCTGTGCTGGCCATGGGCACTGGTACACACTGGGCTCCTCCAGAGAGCAGGACAGGCAAATGCCTGTGATTTCCGACTGCACTTGTTTACGCCAAGCAGGGAAGGTCTAGCTGCCAGCCGTAACAGGCAGTGAATTCCCTGTCTTTTATAACATTTGCTTCTAAAAGGTAATAAAATGATCAGGGATTGTAACAAAGGATAGCAAACAGCCCCAGTTGTGCTAAATTTACATTTTCAGGTGAGAAAATTCTTAGACCCAGTCATTTCATTCAGCTTTGTCTTGAATTGGAGGTGCTTAGGAGAGAGCCTGTTTGCCATGAGTGATGTCTGCAGTGATGTTCTTCCAACCGAAATATTATCAGCAGTTTTGTAGATTAATTCATGATAATTTTCATAAGAAATCTGATCATTTGAATAAGGATAGGGTAAATATTTATTGGAATTTTATCTATCTTGTTTTGTAATGAGAATATTGTAAAGGTATAACTGTCTGCCCTGAAGCCTGCAGTAGATAAAATGTAGACAGAGAATAGGTAGTAAGAACTGTTTGTCACAACCTCATAGTCTTCAGGGACCTAATATAAATCAAGGTCTAACTGCTACCAGAGGTCAGTAATTTTTAAAGTATGGGTTTATTTTTCATTTGTATTCTAGTAACGAGTCATATTTATTTTGTTCTTCCTAATGTCAGGTCTTCACTCAAGTATTAAAGAAGATATAATTCACAGGTGACTAGAATTGAAAATGAAAAGGCCCTGAAGAATATAATTCCTACATCATTACTCAAGCCATTTTTAATGAAAAAAAAAGAAGTGCATTTAGATGAGACAATTAAAAAGGATGCAAATTAAGAAAAGGAAATTGAAAATTCACAGTACAAGAACAGTATTTGCATGAGGGCTACCAACTTAAAGGTGATTAAAATGTTTTCACAAATTAAGCTATAGCAGGAAAATTGCTCAGTTACTCATATAATTAATTACCTGGCTATACAGTAAGTGCTTTTCTTATTATATTGAATCATTTAAAGGCTGGCTGCTGCAGAAGTGGCATGTCGTAGTTTTGGATTAAATCCAGTTTTAAATCACGGTTCTACTGAAGAGTGGACTCCAGTTGAAACTGTATCGGTCACTTTCATTTGGGAAGTGTACTTCTGAAAAAGTCAATACCTAAACTGGAAATACACAATCAATCAATCGTCTGGGCCAGCACCAAGGCTTCAGAGGAAAGCATTAGGACTTGGTACACAAAGCTAATATCCCTCCATGTTGGGATTATAATAGCATAAGCTCTGAAGAGTGGCGTTCTGTACTGTTCTACAAAGTTTAGCAGTAATTTTGATAATGCTGTAACGTCCAGTGAAAATTACTGTTAAGCCACTAAGTTACAATACTCAAATGGTGGAAGGCCAGATTCTGCTTTCGGTTGTGCTCGGCTCCAATTGTATAAACTCTGGGGTAGGATCAGGTTCAAATCTCAGATCAAACGTACAAACTCAAAGTTCATTCATGTAAGCTATATTATTTACCATGCTTACAGCTGACTGCAAGCCGTCACTCTAGCTTCTGAACATGGCAGTCCCATTTCTTCAGTTCAGTGCTGAGATTCTGAGATGTTTCACTGTAAACGAGAGTTAGTAGAGAGCTTGGAGAAAGAAAGAAAAAAATGAAGTGTGTTTGTTTACATTATATGATTCAAAGCCTTCCTAGAAATGTCCATTTACCTGTAACCTTCTACTTGTACTGCCACTTTTTTTTTTCTAGTAGAGTAGGTTATTGCTATGGTGTGAAACTTTTAAATACAAATTTTTGTTAAAGTACTGAATAAGAAGCATTTTAATCTCAGCAAATGCCTATCGACTTTCTACAAGTAGTGCTGAATATGTTCCTCTCCCTTCACGCTAGCAGACTGAAGTGTTCTTCTGAACAAAAATAATGATTTCCAGATTAAAAATATAGATTTTTATGGGCTTTATGCATATTTATATACATAACATATTTTGTCGGATGGGCTGTTGTTATTTACGTTACTAACTTGTTTAATATATGTTTGAAAGATCTGGAATTTCTTCTGCGATGCAAATGTTTCTTTTAACCATGATG
The DNA here is from genome assembly GCA_009769605.1 of Bucorvus abyssinicus. Lineage (NCBI taxonomy): Eukaryota > Metazoa > Chordata > Aves > Bucerotiformes > Bucorvidae > Bucorvus > Bucorvus abyssinicus. The sequence goes on from CM020026.1 coordinate 42,368,813, forward strand.
AGAGTTTGCATAAAAAGAAAAACAACAGGTAGTCAGTATATCTGTTCAATTCTAAAAATTTTTTAAATGTTGCTATTTTTTACTATTACAGTGAAAAGGAATCCCCAAAGAGGTTTTTACCTGTTTTAAACAAGGAAGGATTCACCCGCACCTAAAAAAGGGGAGTCGTCTGCTATCCATGGCTTGCCCAAGTTATTTCTGATAATTAAGTAGGATTTGTGTATTGATTTTTATGCTAATTAGTTCCTGTTTCAATTCTGCTAGAGAAGAGTGTTTCTAGCAGGTGATCGTCGTGCTCTTAGTGAGGGAACAATATCTACTGGAAGCATTTCACAGGAAGGCCACAGCGGAAGAAATATAACTAAATTACTAGCACTAGAGATAAGCTTCTGATTTTCAGTTTTAGTCTTTCTGCATATCTAGATCACAGTGTCCCCTAAATAAATGTCTTAACCTTGTTAGCCCAAGGTTCACTGCTACTGAAGATGAACTCTTCACTTAAATGGTGACAGAACGGAGTGCCATCCTCCAGAAGCAGTTCAAGTGGAAGATACCAAAACGTTACTACTGAGCATCAGCAGACTGAGGCATGACTTCAGCGTCTCTTCAGCTCCCTTTAGGGGAAGTAGTACGGCATGGCCTGCATCTTTATGCGTAACCTGCCTTTCCTCCAAAACAAAATGCCTTTGCCTACTCTGCCAGGAGGGAGCCATTGTTACCCCACCAGAGCATTTTTGGAATGAGTTTTACACCGAAGAAGCCAAATTGTGTGATGAAGCATGTTAACAATTAAGCAGTATGGACCGTCGTATGCCCCAGTGCTGTAACTAGTAGTTTACTAGTTATGAATACAGCCATTTTTGAAGCCATAGCTTGCCACTAATTTTGGAGGCAAGTATGTGATGGATGATTCCTTACATCAGTGGTAGCACCTCCATGCTGCCTGCAGAAATTCAGCAAGAGTGAAGAGGTGTGACAGAGCTGGCACCAGAATGAGTGGTCATCCATTCGCACATCAGATTTTGCATGCGAGTGTTCCTGCACAGTGACCTTGGTCTACACAGGAGCAAGTGTAAGCCAGAGCCTTTCTGCAGACCAACCTCTGGTAGTGACTGTACACATCAAGCGTTATCACTGCTAGAAGCAGAGACTGTCTGCAAAAACATGCCGTTAACTTTAGACAGTGCAGTTACACAGAAGAGGCTGAGCAGAAAAGCAAAATCACTGCACAGAATTAATTCTGTTTTAACTCAAACCAGGACAGCAGTGGGTCAGGCTGTTGTAGGCAGGTAAGTATCTTGCCAAAATCTATAGATTCTTAGTTGCCACTGTATGAAGAGCTGAACCACATCACCTGCAGCTCAGTGTACTTCATATTTTCCTTGACGTTGTGCCTCACAGGTGGGGAAATCTTGTCTTCCAGCTAGTAAAAATTCCTGAATGACAAGCTGGGGTGAATATGAGAAGCAGAATTCACTGTCTGGCCTGTCTTTATAGGTTATAATTTTAGTAAATTGATAGTACATTAACAAACCAGATTATCTGTCAAGAAGTTACTGACTACCCAACAGTTCAGTCCTGTGAGATACCATTCTCCCTACCAACGTTTCCCATGAATACTGGAGAATTGTAAAATCCCTTCCAAATGAAGCGCACTTTGCCTGCTTTCATACCCTGGCTCTTACCCCTCGAAAAGCAGCATCTCCTTATGTACACTCCATTGGCCTTAATAACTGTGAACAAAACTTAGAAGACAATTTGAACAGGAGGTGAAAGTGAATCATGTTTTTAATGAAGTATGGTGTTGGAAAAAATCTGACTGTGGATGTTCTTGTATATAACACAGTGGGTAGAAATGGAAAAAGGTCTGTTGGGTCAGGAGGTCTCTGTTCTTCTAGGGGAGGTTGGTTCTCCATAAGACATATGTTAAAAATCTTCCTTGTTCCGTCTAGTCAGGAGTCTCAAGCAATAGGAATCAGACTTTTTGAAAGGCTATTTAACAATTTCATTTTTATAGGTGACAGGAAGGTATTTCTAATATAGTTTCTATCTCCTGTCATAATAGTATTGGTTGCAGTCCCTGCATCACACTACATTTTTTCCCCAGTGTATTATAGACGCCCTTAATGCATATCTGCCTCTAGATACTAGCAGGCTCTTTCCTACTTGTCATCAGGTATTGCCAGAGATGCACAGCCAAGGTTTCTATTTACTGTAGAAGGGACTCAGTACTCTGTCTTAACCTCGTTTCGAAAAGATCATTTTAAAAGGTGAGTGAGCAGGTCAAGTTCCTTTATTCTTTCATTACTAAAAATGAAATTTTGTTGCCCTAAACATTGGCATCTGATAACAGTTTAGACATTAAAACAACCTGCTTGCCCTCCAGACATCACCACAGAAGGCTGTGGGTTTCCTCTGACCTATTCACCAACTCCATGTGGGTCATTGTCCCCCAGCGATGTATCAGAGAAGATTGGGCAACTTAATCGTAATTAAAATGTCTACACTGGACAAGTGAATTTAGACCATCAAGCAACATGATTAAAAATTTACTCCTGAAGAAGTGTTAAGGGTAATGATTCAAAAGTATCCATTTAGAGCAACAGCTGGTGATAACTAGGAAAGAGTCCGTGAGTATGCTAATACGGAGATGTAAAATTTGCTAGAGAAAAGGAAAAAGCATTAAAATGTGGGATTGCAGGCTGACTACACTCACCTCCCCACAAAATCCTACAGGCCAAATATGCGTTGTCTTTCAAGAGCATATTAGAACGTTTAGAGATTTCTTTTATCCACCTGTGGATCGACCCACTTCATAATTACTATTGATAACAATAGTTAATGTTCATTTGGGTAAGTTCAGGTAAATGCAGAGTATTTGGAGCAGTGTAACAACTATTGATAATGGTATTGAAAACTAAATAAAATAGAAGTACTTGTGAAATAATTCTATAGTCTTGAGGGAAATCTTGTGAAACAACTGGGAATGAGGAAAACAGTACTCCGTGGCTCAATATTGAATTAAAAGCATGGGGTTTTCAAGTACATGTACTCGTGCTGTTTCTTACATTATTTTATCGATTTTTACCCTCTCCAGTAATTCTTTTGTTTTTCTACAAATCATATCAAATGATTAATTTCATATAAAATAGTGCTGACATAGAGTAAAAAAAAAAAAAGGCGACCCTGCAGTAGTGAATAATATGATAGGATCAACACTTTTTCCATTTTTGCTATGAATTTGACAGCTGTGTCTTCGTAATAGCCAAACTAAAAAGGTCACAGGAAAACATCCATAAAAAAGAAAACTGCTGGTCCAGCAATGTTTCATGGTGCTGACACAAACTATGAAATAGCTTTTCAGCTTGCTTAGTGCATATAGCATTTACTATTGGTATATTTTTTGTTCCCTTTTTTTTAGTTACACTGTTTTCCTCACATTTTAGCTGTGTTTTATTCTGATGGTACCAAACAATATGCTTTATATATGTAGGATAATTTCTGAATCTATTTTTTTTTTCCTCTTCCAAACCATGGTCTGTTTTGACTAAACTTTCCACTGCAGCAACTACTTCCTACTAGTTTTTTTTTCCTAAAACAGTTGACATAGTAAGGCTTATTTGGCCACTGAGAATGCCCAGCAACAACCTACGAATAAGGATAATAAAAATCTTATTTATTATTTGTTTCAGGAGCTCTTAGTGGATCCCTCCAAGCATGAAAGGTAACAAACTTGTACTGAACAAGTTCACAGAAATACTATTCAATTGATTTCTGGCAATAGCAACTTCACAATAAAATAGAATTGTAACTTAGGAACATGGAAGTAAAATAACAATTGAAATAGTCTTCTGCAATATTTTTATTGTAAAATAAATTAAAAAATCATTAAATTAAAAAGCATCCTCTGTCTTCTTGAGGACTTGAACTTTGTTCTGTTCCTTTTTCACAAAACATACAACAAATCATCTTGAATTTCCTTGATGATTTATATAAAAAGCTTATGCAAAGCCTATTAAAAATGGTGTTCATAATGTTGAATAGCTAAATACCCCTGACCTTAAGAGAGGCACACAAATTCCAAAATAGAAATAAGGGTTTGCTTACAGTGGTTTTGTTCGAGGAAATGGGAAATATATAGTAGAACACACATAAAGCACCACCAAAGATCGTGTAGTAATTCTATACTGTTCCTTGGAAAACAAACTCAATGCCAGTTAAAAAAAAAATATTAGTAGGAATCACTTGTACACACTGAAACTGCTAGTCTCAAGGACATCACTTTTCAGACACTTGCAGACAGCTTCATTAGAAAATGAACAAGCAGCTGATTAGGGTGTCTGGTGTCCAAAGACTGGTGCCTGTTAACACTGACAGCTTAAATATATACAGGGGTAATTGCTAACTGTGTTTCTTTTTTCATCAGGCTCCATTAACTGGTAATGCTGGCAGAGCAAAAAACAGAGCTGTGGTTAAAGCAAAGTTTCTTACTATTCAGATTTTACTTATAGATCATGCTCATCTCACTGGGATTTGTGGGTAACTTTGAGTATGGATTATGGAGCTCTTTTCTGAAGGTACATGGAGCTATAGTGCTTTGTAAAGCTTGTCAATACTTCTCTCTTTCATGGTCATACAGAAAAGATTAAGGGAAATACTAAAATTATTGCAAAAATTAGTTGATAAAAAAAGTTGCATTATTTTATTTTTCTCAGGCCTCCTTTTTCTTTTGTCTCAAAGACAAGATCAATTTATTTTAATAGAATCACTGGGGAATAGTAATAATAAAATTCTCTTAAACTACAGGGAAAAGGTTCATGAAAATTGGCTTAGACGGAGAGCCAAGAAAGTATTTCAAATGGTGAACTTGTCTAATTAATCATATGTTCTGTTTTTATATTAATTTGAATAGAGTCCAGTCTATAGATCTGCTGAAATTTAAATTCTGCTGGAATAATTTTTAGCCTGAAAAATTTTTGAGGATTAGTGCACATAATAAATGCCTGGATAATCTGATGGAGAGATGTGTCACTCCACAACATTCCATAGGAACCTGGGTTATTAAAATGTGCAAGTTGCCTACAGGATTTCTAAGGTAATATATGAGATGTTTATTGAGCACACAAGAATTAGAATCCAAGCAGTAAGGACACTTTTTTTTTAATTCAAACCCTCCGTATAAATACAATCATAGAATCCTTTGGGTTTGAAGGGACCTTCAAAGGTCATCTAGTCCAAAGCCCCCTGCAGTGAGCAGGGACATCTTCAACTAGATCAAGTTGCTCAGAGCTCTATCCAACCTGACCTGGAATGTTTCCAGGGATGGGGCATCTACCACCACTCTGGGCAACCTGGGCCGGTGGTTCACCACCCCCATTGTAAAAAATTTCTTCCTTATATCTTGTCTAAATCTCCCCTCTTTTAGTTTAAAACCATTTCCCCTTGTCCTATCGCAACAGGCGTTGCTAAAAAGACTGTCCTCATCTTTCTTATAGGCCCCTTTAGGCACTGGAAGGCTGCTATAATGTCTCCCCAGAACCTTCTCTTTTCCAGGCTGAACAACCCCAACTCTCTCAGCCTGTCCTCATAGCAGAGGTGTTCCAGCCCTCTGATCATTTTTGTGGCCCTCCTCTGGACCTCCTCCAACAGGTCCATGTTTTTCTTGTACTGAGGACTCCAGAGCTGGACACAGTACTCCAGGTATGGTCTCGTTAGAGCAGAGTAGAACAGCAGGATCACCTCCATGTACCATATTTGTATTTTGAATATGGTTATTATATGAATATATATATTACAGATTTAAAGAAACCTGTATAGTATTTTCAAAAATCTTTCTAAATGTAGGTTTCTTTTCTGCAACATTAATTTTTTCCCCCCAGAATTTTCTGATCTCTTTCTGATGATTGTTTTCCGTTCAGCTGATACAACATTCCTTGTGTGTTCCAGAAACATTACAAAGACTTAATATTGGTAGTCACTTTTATTGTTAGTACACACTTTTATAACCTTTGGCTAAATTATCCCCTTGCTTACACTGAAGACAAACTTTGGTCTTTAAATTTGTATGAAGTAGATATGAACCCTATATATGCCCGTTAGTGAATTTTTTCCTAATAGCAGAGTAATAGTTCATTTTTTTCCTAACACGTTTTTGGGAGTTACTGTGGCCGTTAGCATGGATCAGAAGAGCATACAGTGATATTCAAGAAAACAGTGCTGAAAGTGTATTTCCAAATTTGTCTTCCAGAGTCCTGAGATCGTTTCATCCCAACCACTCCGATTACATCGTTTCTGTGAAAGAATATGGCAATGGCACCTGTAGTTTTTGGGAGATGAGTAACAGATGGCCAGAGAAGTATTCTGGAGAAAGCAGTATGGACTAGAACTGGACTAAAACAATTTTAAAGTGATTTTTCAAGATCACAAAATATTGTGGCTTATTTAAATGATAATGTGCAAAAATAGCAGTAAGTGGACATAACTGAATAGCTGTAGCGCAATCTCTCTGATGTACCTGGAGAGACTTGCTCAAAGCACAATTGAAATTGTATCCTGGTTTACCTGCACATCAGTGAAAAGAACCATTTTGAGGCTTTATTATGATAGATATCGCATTCTAGAATATGCTTTTCAGCCACTTTAAATTTAATCTGATAATTACTTTTTATTTGAGGTGTCTCATCATTAGACACATCTTGTACATCAATTTGTGACTTCTGAAAAGGGCCATTAAAAAAAAAAAAGCACCATGGTAAATTATATTTATCATTAAGTCAATGTATTTTTCAATATATTTTGAGCTTTTCAATAACTTTTTTAGCTCTAAGATCATTCTCTTTGCACTTGTGCATATGTAATTCAGGTTAGTACTAGGGGTTCTTTGCCAGGCAAAACACTTGGCTGAAAGATGATACTCTTAAAATAGAGAGAGATGTAAAATCTACATCTACTGTGCAATAATTTCTTTAAAATTAGTGATGACACAAGGAAAGAAATGCAGAAAAATATGGTATGTAAATAGTAAACGTTTGTATTGGTTTAGAACTAGAAAAGCTTACTCATGTCAGGAGTGAAATTGTGGTCTCTCTGAAGTGTCTGGAGTTTTACACCAGCTTCAAGCAGTCAGGAATTCGCGTCAGAAGTAAGGAGTTAATGGATTAAAAGCATCACATGTTCTTAATGGAGTCGCTTCCAAAGATGCTTTTGAAAATCCTGCTCGTCTTCATGATGACAGCTGCATAACAGCTATGCACACAAGCACACTTTTCATAAAACAATAACCACTCTGAACTCCTTAATTTGCCATGTGTTCATTAAAAAGAATAAACCACTTACAGTATTGTACAAGATCATCCTTGAATGAAAAGAATTACAGGTTTCAAAGTAAGCTGTAACTGTCTGTGACCCCAGCCAAAGGACGCAACTGTCGTCAGCTAATTTACACTTGCTGTGGATGAAGCTTGGGCTCTCTGACTGCAGCAGCCGGATACATGAGCTCAAAGCAAACCTGTGCATGACGCAGGGTACAAGTCTGTGGTAGATCTCGGGTGTGTTGCTGCTGCCTGACAAGGTCCCGTCTGTCAGGTGGCCTATAGGAACAGCTAGCACTGATCTTAGACTCTCCCAGTTGCAGCATGAACTGAGCTATCTGATATTCAAGTTAAGGAAGTCTCAGCTAACGTAGTTTACGCCCCAGTTTGGAGGCTAAGGGAGAAGCTTGGAGGACATAGACTGATATTCCTCCTCAGCTTGGGGGCATTCATTGTTCCTCATGCCAGTGGACCCTTCTGACAGTCTTCTGTTAAAATAAAAAAGACATAGTCCGAAAGTATTCTTTTTGTACTGATTCTATTCCCTCAGGTTTGCCTTCCACTAAAGAATCCCAGTCTTCCTAGTCATAACTGAAGTAGTAGATAGAAATTTGGCCCTAACACTTACAAAAACTATTTAAACATGGCAGTAATGAATTGGTTTCTTGCTAAGCTGTTAGAAGTATTATATAGCATCCCGGTTGTAGTATTATGCAGGTCTGCCCCGGAACAAAAGGGAATTCAGAAGAGATGTTTGCTTTTAATTTCCTGCATTTTCTCCTACTAAAGACTCAGTTTTAAAATTATAAGACTACACCTTTCTGCATAATATATTGTCATCCTGCTGACACCTATGAGCTTAGTGCTCTTTGATGACAGTTCTTAAAAATGATTTTATATAATACATGCAAACAATACCACTGTGTTTCTGAACACTTAGTGGCTTATTTACTGGCGCTTCCCTTCAGTGCTACACAAACCATAGTGACAGATTTTTCTCTCAGCAATCATCCATCATAGCATTGAACTTGACAAGATGAGTAAGGCTGAGCCATGCTCTTCTATAACAGCACTCATATCTTTAAAGCCAAAGCTTTCATAAAGATATTAGGGCTCTGGCAGGTAGATAAATTTGATCAGATTCTTTGAAATAGTTAAAATTGCTCCTTAATTTAATATCTAAACTCTAGAAACACAACTGTTATAATTTCCAAAAGCTCCTAAAGAAAACAGAGTTGAATGCTTTACTTGTTTCTTTTAGATTGGCATAAATAAAGGTGACTTTTCCTTGCTGTGAAAAGACAATAGTTAAAATATGCTTTTTAGCTGCTTTTTAGTCTTGGAACTTTACAGCATTTTCATTTTGATATATATGTTAAATATAAAGATTTAATACAGCAAATCACAATTCTGAGGAAGAGAGAGAAGAAACAGTATCATAGATGACAAAACATCCTAAAAATAATGTAATTCTTCATTGAGGATGTTTGGGCATGGAGCCAGAGTATAGGATGGGCAGCCCTACAACAGCATTAGCCATTAGCTGTCTCATTACTGAGTGATCAGCACACCAACTGACAGTGCTGGGGGGAGACTACAGTTCCCTTCACCCCACTGCCTCTCCCATGACAAATCTGTCTCCATGCTGAATATACATGCACTGGGCAGGTTTGCCTTGCTTGGGAGAGATCTCACTCCAGACTTCTAGACTGAAGTTTCAGTTACTCTGTCTGCAGTATCCGACTATACCCCTAATCAAACAAAGCAGGCATGGAGTACATGGCTGACTTGGATTTCCAGCGGGCATCAGCATTCATCAACAGCATGCATATTGCTTTTCAGACAATCTGTATATTAAAGGGAATTTAGGCTGGAAAGCTGGAAAGCAGGTAACCTTATTTGGTGAAGATATATAGCCAAGAACCCAAAGCAATTGCTCTTGCTCTTCAAATATATAAATAGCTTTCCGAGAGCAACAGCAGATGGCCATGCCTGGGGATGTGCCAGTCAGAAAGAGCCATTCCTGGGGAACGGACAAGTTCTCCAGGACGAATCTACCAGCAGACATTAGATCAATCTTTGTTCTAGACTGGGCCTTCATTTCTGTCTGTACCAGAAAAAAGAACGATCCCAGATTACTGTGAGCACACTAGGTATGGCTTTCTAATTACAATTTTAATTGCATCTAATTGCCATGTTGCATTCCATCACATAAAAGTCTCCCTGTTTCTCTGACAGATGCGAATTCATTCAGCTTGAAAACCTTTCAGAGTCTGAGGTATGTAAGTTCATGGCAGGCATTGCTCTTGCTCCAGATGGCTCAGCTTTACGTTTATAGCTTTTTTTTTTAGGAGTACTTCTTCTAGTTCTTCAGTCATGCTTCCACATTTTTAAGAACACATGATAATGCAGAGCAATGATAGCAGCTAGTGGGCAGAACCTCCCAGTCTCCCAACGCCAAAACATCTCATTTTCTGTTATTTTTTTTTTTAAATCAAAGCATGGAACTGAAGAACCTGGCAGGATGAAGATGAATTCAAAAGAATCCAAATTGGACGAATGGAACTTAAAAATACAGTGTATGAGCAGACAGAAGAGAAATGACAGTGCTACAAGAAAGGTAGCATTTTTAGTTTATTTTCTTGTAGTTTGCACTACAGATGCCATTTATTCTATGGGAATAGAGTAAAAAAATTACAAATACCACCATGGTTTACTGAAAGAGGAATTCAAAGATAATTGTATGATTATTTTCATTACTCTGTTTATAAATACAGATGATAGAACTACTTATCATAGTTACAGTCTGTATCAATATAATATCTAAAATCCTCAACATTTAATATATTGTAGTAGCAACATTCCTGTCAAGAATGAAAATGTGATTTTGCCCATGCAACAAATGAGAAACTGAGAAAGAGGGAGCCCTATGGGAGGACAAAAATGTTGTGAAATTCAGGTGCAACTGAAGTTGGCAAGAATGGACTAAGTAGACTCTTACAAGGATGAGAATGTGAAGATGGCACAACTATGTTGTATATCAGCTACTCCTCCCTGTTCTGTATCATCTGTGAACTTGATGAGGATGCAGTCTGTCCCATTGTCCAGGACATTAATGAAGATGTTGAACAGTCTTGGGCCCAGTAGCGAGCCCTGGGATACAGCACTCATGACTTACCTCCAACTGGATGTTGTGCCTCTTAGTACTTGGGAGACACTGTTAAAGGCCTTACTAAAGTCAAGGTAAACTACATCCATGGCTGTCCTCTCATCCACCAAGGTATCCCCCTCACTGTAGAAGGCTACCAGGTTGGTCAAGTATGATTTCCCCTTCCTGAATCCATGCTGACTTTCTTGTCCCTCATGTGTTTGGAAATACTTTCCAGGAGGACTTTTAGCAATAAAAGAGGAGTTAACACTGTAGATTTTAACTGTATTATTCCTTTCCACATATTTCATATATAAAGTCACAAGGTCAGAAATTGTAAGAGTGTTTCTAGCAAAGGGTGAGTTTTCCCTTATCAAAACTTGTCAGTCAATAATAGTTAATTTTTCTAGTGCTCTGTAGTTTGTTGAGGGTGCTACCAGAGAATGACTACAACAACATGGGCAGCCGGGAGAAGGAACAGAAAAATACAGATACTTTACAACTGCTGTTTGAGTATTCATTTAAAAATGCCATTACTGGAATTAAGCAATACAAATACCTCAAATAGCTGTGCTCTATAGAGCCATTACTTTGGATAATTTTTAGTTTTGGGGCAATCTGTCAGGTATGACCACTGTTCCCTTGGGAAATGTATGTGGTTATAGTTCATAAGAACTTGAAAAGCAAAGAGCGTAATTGATATGGCTAATGATTGTCACAGATGTTAAGCCCTTAACTGAGCTGCCTAAATTAGGAGTTGCTCTAGCCTCTGCCTCTAGAGAGAAAATAGAGAAAAATAAGCACTTTCAGAGGGTACTTTTGATCCCAGGTGAACTGTATCACTTCCTTCACAGCCTTCCTCTCAGCAGATGACCTAAGCCACAAACGGTCTCCAAATTGAGGTGAAGTTGTCAAGAGCCTAGAAGTAGGAGGAGAAAAGTCTGTTATAATGAGAGCCATTAATGTTAAAGATACATAAGGCTTCAGCCACACCATTGCCGCACAAAGTTGCCCCTACAAACATTACGATGTTAACTAATGTATTATTGCTGCATGTTGGGAGACCTGCATGAAACCTGATTGACTTCAGAGCATCTCCACATAAGCCTGCAGCGGAGCTGATTGCAGAATGAAAGGGAAAGGAGACTCAAACTTTACAGGTGGAAAGCAGTGTTAGTTAGGGGCCCTTCAGAATAATGTGCTTTTCATCACTGCTGAATTGAGAAAGAATATCACAGTGTTCAGTAAAGGTGTGAAAAATGGAAGGACTTTTTAGAAATAGAGCACACGACTCAGACTGCAAAAGCAGCTTATTTCCTACCTATCAAGGTGACAATTGGGTATCCATTTGAAATGGAAAAATTAACGGTCGGTCTCTTCTCTTTTGTCACAGATTAAGAGAGACCATTTTCTGTCTCTGTGATAGTATTTCCTAAATAGCATCTCCAAGATTTTAATAGTCTATAATGGGCCAAATCAAAAAAACCTCAAGCCTTCAAACATTCCACTTATCCTGTGAATATGCAGAATACTTCAATTTCTTTGTCAATAACCTATGAATTGATTCTATCTCAAGTTTGGACAACGAGGCTTTATTCTTGATAAACTCTGAGGCAGGCATAGATTGTGGTGGTGTTCTTTCCTGATCACATAAAGAATGGATATTTGTTTTTGAGATGTCTGAGTTTTATAATATACTGTTTATGACTGGCAGATGCATTGCAAAAAATAAGTCAGCAAAAGATTTATGTCATACACATATTATTAGCTCATTCACGAGTTTTCACTAGATGGCTGAATAAATGAATTTTCTCCAGGGAAAGCCACTTACACCATCAAATTCCTCAGGAAGGGGTATAACTCAGCCTGCTGTGTATACTTCTGGATAATATAAGAGAAGCGGTGGTGTCGGCTCAGCCAATGTCTTCCTCTATGCTCAGTTTCATCCCTACAAACTTTAAATATCTAGCAGAGACGTTTAAGTTGAGAGAGAACTTGTCCGCTGCTCCTCTGTATGCTGTTTGTGCTGTTTTGATGACAAAGGGAGTCTGAGTGGCTACACTTAGCTTGAGGGACTTAATTAGATCTGCACTGGAAATTATTAGCTAAATGCTGATTTGTTAATAGGTATGACTAATGTAAATATACAGGCCTTAAACTCTTTCTTGTGTCATATCATGGCTTCAGTAGGAGGAGTGTCTACATGCTCAAAGAGCTAATAGTTTGGGCTGAGGACTCCAGCAGCAGGTTTCCATCCTTCTGGCTGAATTTAGATTTCTCGCGTTCTCTGCAAATTCTTAAGCACTGAACACAGTGTAGGTGAATGGAGCTGATTGTTTTATATTTTGTTTCACTTGCTTCTTTTTATTTTTTTATTAATAAGGAATACTGTTAGATAAATTAATCAAAAGATATGTGATGACAAGCTTGATCTCACAGAGGGACCCTGTCTACATCCAGTGTCTAAACATAATCAGTTTCTAAACCTGGGAAAGGGTAAGATTTCAGGTACACCCCTCTTTCTAGCATAACTCATTGGCCACTTTAGACATCTTCTTACTAAAAATTTGTAGGATATAGGAAATTAACTGTAAATTTTGTTTTGAATAAAAAAGAAAATTTAGAAGTGCCCTACCTGGAGCTCATGCACAGGGCTGTGGAATCCCTTCTGAAAATGTGGCTGCGATGGAAGAGCGGGTCTGAGACACCTTGTTCTCTCACCTCTCGACCTCTTTGAGCAGCTGTGGATATTGGCAATAGGACAGATAGAGCAGGTCGTGTCCTGTGTCTCTGCAGAACAGTCTCAGTTTCAAACCAATGAAATTATGCTGAAGTCCCTGACCCGTTACTACAGGATTTATGTAGCCTAAGTAGAAGGTTTGGTCATGCCAAATAGTATGTTACTTGATACCACACCAAAGAGAAACACCAATGCAAAGAGTTTGATGGTGGCTTAATGGTGCACACTGCAGAACTCTGTTTTTAAAGTAAAAAAAAAGGAAAGGGCTTAGTCATCCCCAAATCTCAGTTCTGCCTTTCAGATTAATATGCTGTTCAAATCAGTGCCTCGGTGTCATTTCTTATAATTACCTACGTTTATGTTGGGAAAAGTTTCTGGAAACAAAATCAGTGTAATGTGTGGCTTTTTTAAATCAAATTTTGCAGCGGTTAGGGTGCCTAAAGATACCGTTTCTAAGAGCAAGCTATCCTCTCTTCACTTTTTTTTTAATCCCTCTTTTCAGAACTGTTTAGCCATAAATGTGGGTGGGGGGAGAACCTGGTTTAAGCTTGCCTCACCATTTCACTGTTTTGGATTTTTAATGATGACATCTAGATAATAAACACTCCCCAAAGGTAAAAAAATCACAGCAACATGCTGGTGGCTTCTCTGTAGTCTGCTATGGAAACAAACATCTGTGAAAGATGATTTCCTTTAATGCTCTCTCATGAAGATGACCTTTAGAGTTATCACAAAAGTGAAGCTTTAACTACCTGCTGGGGAATAAAAAGCAGATATTTACATGGTAAATGTTTTAACTGCTGCAGGGAAAAATAATTTGAAAATGCTTTCGGTAAGTCTTCAGATGATATGATGGTTGGAAATTGGGCAGTAGGATCTTCTTTGAAGTTAGCTTGTTATATTTTATATTCATATTCAGTATGTAGTAACAACACAAAGGAATACCTCAAAAAATACCAAATATACAGAATTTTGAACAGGCATATGCAGGATTTCATCTGCAAATCGATAAAAGAACAATATTAAAGAGAACTTTATTAAATATTAAAGAAAATGTTCCTAAGACTTTGGTAAGCAGTGCAAAGTAATGACTACAGTATGGACGAAAGGAATCTGTGCTAGAGTAGCCTCAGGGCTGCAGCTGTAAGTACACTAGGTGATGGTGATTTAGGCTGATGAAAACTGGAAAATGTCCTACAAAAAATTTTTACAGGTTAAGTTGGAATGGGAAGCCATGTTCACAGAAATTTTCCATTAAATACTGTGTAGAATAGAGATTGGCATTCCTAATATTCAGCACAGGATTACTAAGCTTTGATTCTATATCAGAATCATTTTTCAAGGGGAAAAAATAAAACCATTTCATTTTAAGGATGTTATATTTTCTACTAAAATACAGTTATACATATGTAATATTATGCAGATATATCAATATAATTGCACATAATATATCCCCATAAAATGCAAAAGAAATATGTTATAATGGAATAATTCATTTTACTGTGAAATTTGATTCTATTTTGCTACTGAATTGCTTTTAATTGTTTTTCATCTTTGACTTCTGAAATGCTGGACCTCTTCCTTGAAATCCTGCAGTCAAACCAGTTCCAGTCAGAACTCATGGGATTTTGTGCAGTGAAAAACTGTACCTCCACAAATGCATTTCTCCCAATGTTATCTGGGCACATTGCTTAATTTTGCCTTGAAAACACAATGAGCCATAAGTAAAGTCTTGAAAGAAACCACATGCTGAGCATTTTTGGGTGACCTCTCCTTTCATGACCTTGCTTATGTTGTCAGAAGTGATGGGGTCACAGCACATGACTCAATGGATATCTTTGCTTCTTTTTATTTTTTTCTCCTCTTTATTTCCCATTCAGATGGTGCTGATTCCTCAGTGAAGAGAGGCAATAATTTATCAAGTTTCTGTACTTTTTTTTTTTTTTTTCCTACTGGCATAAAGATTTGGCCTTCACAATGTAATCTTTAATACTTAAGGACTGGACAGTCAACAAAACAGTATGTGGGCAGTATGCTCATAATTGTCAAGAATAAAAAATAAACAATAAATCTAAAGGCACAAAAATGTCTTTATTTTTCCAAGTCATTGATTTAGTGACTGGAAAAATATACAATTGATTTTTTTTTTTTTCAGAGAAAAGCAATTATAGAAGTTGGCTAACTGTTAACCACAGTATTTAATAAACCTTAAACAAGCCAGACAGAAGATAAAGCATTAAAGTCATCCTTTAATTACAGAGGTTGGGAATTTCTGGTAGGAGTTAATGCAAAGTATCATCTCTGTACCCATGGTGTGGATTCATTTCTTTTAATATTTCAGATATGCTGTAACACTTGCAGAACCAGTTTGCTTGGAATAATTTAGGTAGATTAATTGTAGTAGGGTTTTTGTAGGATTTGGGGGGGCTTTTTCCTTTCTCACTATACATGCTGAGTTTGGAATGATCTCTTCTACAGTTTTCCTGGCATGATTTTCTGCCATTTTACAGTTCCTTGAGAACTGTTCTTCCAGCAGAGTTCACAGTTACCATTTTTCTGACGTGCACACAGCCCATTTAGATCTTGACTCTACAGTAGATACCCATTACAAGATCACCCATCTTCTAAAATAAGCTGTTCTGAGCTAAATTTTGAGAAAATATGTCTGGATTTGTATGGACCCATTCTCAGAATAACAAAAAATTTCCCTATTTCCAAAGTTCTGAGAAGTGACTACTTGTATGAATGATGTCTTGAATTTCAGCTTGAGCTATCCTGGAAGAGGTCTAAGTAGGTATGTAAGAGAAAATAAGTTCTCTTTCAAGAGCCTAAACCAGAGTAATTTAAGATCACTGGTATCTGTAGGCTAATTCTACTCTTCGCTTATGTGAGAGGAATTCTTGCACTTGTGAGAGGAATTCATCTGATGTTAAGGTGAAATGTATTACTTTGAGTTAGCAGAAACCACACTGCAGCTTATGTCACAGAAAGTTTAGAAAGAAAGCAAAAATGCCATGTGCATCAAATTATGTGGCAAATAGTTCAAGAACATTCTCAGCATCTACCTTACTCATAACTGGTAAAATTGAATTACCAGTTCTCAGAGGCAAGAACGTGCAAAATATCTTCTTTAGGGATCAATCTAAATTTTAATGAAGGATTACATTTGGGACTTACAAAACAATATAAAGTTCTCTCTGTTGGTCTATGGTAAGAAAAGTCATGCGGACTGAAATATTGATGTTTTAAGGATTTGAGGGTTTAAGCAGCTTGTGTATGGTGAGATTGTTTTATAAGACCGTCATTAAAATTTTGTTTGAACAGTTAAGAAGAAAAATAGCATTGCTAAACCCATTTCCTTGTAGCTGGACTATTAGATTATGATCCACTTACTTATATTCTAATTGAAGCTTTTAACCTGTTTCAGTCTGGGACATAGGCCCATATCCACAAAGCCATTTGAGAACCTAATTCTTATTTGAACACCTAATTGTAACTGATTTCGAGAGAATGTACTCGTCTGAATGGGCGTTAAGTGCTTAAATACCTTTAAATAGCTGAGCCATAGTGTTTTTCTCAGGAGCTGTAGTTTATACAGGTACTTATATTCTAATTTCTTCAGACAGGGAACACCCTTCTAATCTTTCCCATTCAAACAATACATATCTCCTAATCACACTATGCCAAGGTTAAACAGAAAGTCTTTTATCATTTACTCTTTTTGTCTACATTGCTACAAAAATACAAAAGCCAGAAATTCACATTGGCAAATATAGCATTTTACCAGTCCATTTCTGCAATATACTTTGACTTTGTAGTCATTAGTGCTCGCTTCATGAAATGTTGATGCCAACATTAACAGCCAAATTAGGCTCCTCTGAATAAATGGGATTTTTCTTAACTGGAAGTGCAATATTCAGCCAGCAGAGCCACCTGATTACTGGATATTTTTATGTTTATGTAGCTATAGTCACTTCCATGTAATGGGGCTGCTACTATTAGCAGAAACCACTCAGACTTTATTAAACGTATTTGTAAAACTCATTTTCATTAAATGTGACATCTGCATTTCTGTCTGCTGTGTTATGCTTTCCTACCTGAAACAATCAAAACTAGACACATTATACATCTGCCATCTTTCATAATCTAAACTGCCTCAAGTAGGAACAATGCATTTATATTTTATAATGAAAAGAAAGCCTCTGAATGCCAACTACTAGACACAAAAGATTATCGTCCTATTTGCCAGGCTTGGATTGTCAGACATTAAATTTTTTAACAGCCACTTCTGATGAATTATTGATGTTCTCACTACTTAGAAAATGGATCACATCACTAGAGTAATTAGCACCCTGCCACTTCTGCCTATCATGTTTAATGTGTCATGAGAGAAGGCTGTGTTGAACTATTTCTTTCTAAATGAATGACTAGCTTTGTTTCTCATCCATTGCCCTGTTGCATATTATCATCTAGTGCATACAGATGGTATTCCAGAGGGTTAGGATCCAACATGCATATATGGCTTCTTTTTACTATATGTATACATGTTTCTTGCAGGAATTTAGTGATGTAGATATTTCCTCTGAGGATTACTATGCCAAGCAAAGGTTTGAACTGGCATTTTTTTACACACCACAGAACCTGTTGACTGTAGTGAAACACCTTCTCCAAAAAATATGCAGTTTTATAAGGTTAAAAAAGAATCCTTAAGTCTGTCATGTGACAGTTCATATTAAGCTTGTAGTAGGAAATACTTCCTAAGTAACTGACTTATATGTAATTTAATACTGCTAGCTCAGTATTTGTTCAAGGTTATCATGATACATGGTTTTCTTTCATTTAAATTATTAGAAACCCATAAACCTGCTGAGGAATTTAATAGAGATTAGCCATGGTGTGGATTGTCCATAAATTTTGTCTTGTGTGATGCAGAATTTCATTTTTATGTGTAAAACATGTGGAATGGATGCCTTCTGAAACAGTTAAGCTGCAGTAAAGGTACTAAGTGATGTGTATTCAGATTCATAAAAGCAAGTTATTCCCTATATGTAAGATATCTCCCTTCAGGAGGTCTAAGTATCTAGGAATAATGTTGGTTAGCAGATTTTTACCATTTCAAATAAAAAAAGAGTTCTGTTTCAAAGTTTGTATCCAACAAATATCACTTCTTGAAATAAATGTCTACCAATTCAGATGAATGCACTTCAAAAAAAAAAAAAATTACTTCCATAATTTGCTATCCCTTTACAATATTAAGATGCAACGGTGATAGTTTTGCTTTCTTTGTGATTTATATACATCCATGCATTTTGGAATTTGTCACGCCTTAATCATCCATTTCTCCTAAGAGCCTGCTAGAAATGACTGAAAACACAGAGGTAAATGTAACCAGCAAAGTAATTTTTATCAGACCAGTAATTTACAAACACAATGCATGTTACTTAGAAATACAGATTTCAAAAGATATCTGGAACTGCGTATTTGCCTGGGTCATTTTGCACTTAACTGAGCACTCAGTTATTCTCTGCGATTAAAATAATCTCAATACTCGATACTTGGGAAAGCAGAATTATTGATAGAGGTACTTAAGAAAACAGGGAAGTGGAAAGAAATGTTACATGCAGTTCATGGCCATGAAGGTTTTAAAAAAGGATAATCAATAATTGTGTACCTAAAGAAGAGATTGCAGAGACAGAAACTGACCTCACTCTGGACACATGTATTTAAATGGACAGGGGCACGGATCAACATAATCAGATGCTTAACTGGATATGCTAGTATTCAAACTTGAATGTGTGACTATGATACACAGTATTGAAAGGTAAGCCTCTCTGTTTCAAAGTGCTTTGTTTTCTTGTTCCAGGGTCTTTAAATTATTGAAGAATATAGATTGTGTAACAAGGACAACAGTGGCAAAAATTCAAAACTAGATGCAATCAAAAATCTAGTCAACAGATTAAATAAAACAAAAGCTTAAAAATGGGTGAGATAGAACAAAATGAAGAAATTAGTAACAGAATAAACCTAATGATCTTCAGGCACTTTTAAAAATAATTTATTCTTAGTGGTAGACAAACATTTAAATTGTGTCCTGCAACTGGAAAGTGAAATTGCTTTCTTATTTCCAAGCTAGAGTGGACTTTGCTCAAATAAGTGATAGAATCTGAAGAAATGGAAGCTGTCCTCCTTCACATGTAGCATGTTTTGGGTAGAAGAGCTGCCCAGCAATTTCTGGCAGCTGTCGTAGGTGCTGGAGCACCTGTAGAATCTCTCAATTGCATGCATTAAGCCTTAGGATATACTTAATGCATTAGTGGAGGATATGCTGCTCTTCACCTCCCAGCTTGACCTGTCTATTATGCTGTCAAGCTGCCTCTGCGCTGCTAGGGAAGCCACAGCTGTGTAACAAGCAGAGCACACAGAAAGCTGGCAGAAGTTGATGTCCCTGCACTACCAGCTGCTGCAGTGGAATAGCGATAGCTTCATTTCTGCAGGTCAGCACTGGGATCCACTTAAATACGTGATGTGAAGGGTCTGCCAAATCTTTCTGGACATCCAAGCCATCTTGATTTCCTAGCTAGACCTCTATCTCTGCAGAGTGCTTTACAAATGTTAGCTGTTGTATCGCCTCCTTTTTGGTGCTGCAGAAATACATTGTACATGATGGCCTCTACCTGAAAGTATATTAATTTGTGATTTCTTCTTACTTTGATTGGTAATAGGAGCAAAGGGAGATACTTGTTACTGTTTACTCGATACATGCTATAACAAAATTAGCAAAGACCATATGCGTTAATAACTAAGGCAGCACTGCTCAAGCTGCAAGTGTGAGCACACAACTCATACATTAATTTTTGCTGTTGTTAGGCTGAGCCTTTTGCTGTACATTGGAGACCTGAATACAGTGCTGTTAGAAAGGAGACTTGTGTCCCTGCCAGACGGCTCAGCTGACTTAATGCTGAGGAAGGAGGCTTTGCTGTCAGATTGGGTTTCAGGACCTGAGGAGAACGTAGCAGATGCATCAGGCTGGTGTGCCCGATGAGCCTGTATATGGCTTGGGTGGTTTTGATAGAATGCTGCTCCTGGAGAAAAGGACCTCCAATGAAGCTACTTCTGACTGGGTGTCCTCCTGGAAATTAGGGCAGTGGCATCATGTCAAGGGTTAGAGCTGGGCCAGCTCCAGACGAATGACAGACGCTCTCTATTATCCCCTTCACCTTTCCCCCGCCTTTCCCAAAGAGGGGAAAGAGAAATGAAATATATACAAATATACACAATACCAATACTGAACCCAACCCCCCTGATGGCTACCGCATCACCATCACCACTGATGCTGTGGGCAGACACTGGAAAGGGCCAGGCTGGGCTCAGCAGCAGATGGGAACCAGATGCAGGAGCTGGATTCCAGAACTGGATTCAGGGATGCACGGATTGGGATTGAAGGCAAAAATGGACAGAGTCCTCCTCAGACTTCAGCCATTGAAGAACAGAGTGAGAAGGGGCAAGACCCTCAGCTTTCTACTGAATATGACGTCTATAGGATGGAACACCTTGTTGGTCAGTGTAGGGTCACCTGTCCTGTCCGCTCCTCCCCACAGGTGCAGCCTCTCACTTACTGCACCCCCAACGTGGCACACAGGATTTAGCCGTGACCTTGGTCTGCACAGGGGCAAGTATAAGCCAGAGCCTTTCTGCAGACCAGTCCCTGGTAGTGACTGTACACACCAAGCGTTATCACTTGTAGAAGCAGAGACTGTCTGCAAAAATAAAGTGCAGTTAGTAAGAAAAGACTGAGCTGAAAAGTAAAATCACTGAACAGAGTTAGTTCTGTTCTAACTCAAACCAGGACAGATTATCCCAGAAGAGGCTGTATCTGAGGCAGTTGAGCTTATTTTTCATGAAGTACTTCTAGTGAAAAAGCAGGATATCTTTTTTTTATGCAGAATTGAAAATAAGTGTAAAACTGTACATGCATTGGCTGGGTTCAGATAGAGACACAGATTGAGATACTTGAATTGGGCAAGCGTCCTGGCTACTTTGTCTTTCTCCCTTTCCTGTTATGCCTGCCCATACAATATTTTATATCTACTAACCTTTCCAGAGCAGATCTCACTGTTTCTGCACTATGCTAAAAACCTCATTGTGCTGGGTCCTTAGCATTTCCTGATCCTGCAGCTGAACCTCTCGCTTGCTGACTCTCAAAATCTGTGGATGATTGCAGAGTAAAGCTGACTTTCTGGGGTAGATTCAGTTTTGGGAAGAGGGTCTGAAAATTCTTTTGTTCCAAAAGGTGTACCATTGGCCACAAAATTAAAAAATGATCGATGTTGATCACAATGTGTGTTTCACTTTTCCCCTCTGCTTTAGAATTAACAATTCAAAGCTACAGTTCTTCTCTAGCAACATATTGGAGTGAGAAAGCAAAAGATGCCTAAGATATTGTAAGGTAAGGTAAGGTCTCTAAGCTTAATAGTCTGCACTTCTGCAGTTAGCAATACCAGGGCTATTGCACTTAAGCGGCATCTCTGACCAGTGGGGGAGATCACATGGAACAGGAGTCACTCTGTGCTCTGTCAGTTGCTAGGTGCACATCTTTGTTTGCATTCCAAAGTGTGTACTATCAGCACTTACATACCTTTTAAGATAAAGTCTGTAGGAGAAAAGGGACTGCTATTGTGTCCTCAGAATGCAAATAAGAAAGTTTCTATAAGAAAAAAGGAACATGTATTAAAAATCACTTCAATTATGTTATTTTTGTATTGTTCCTGTGTAATGAACTTGGATGTACTTTGAAGAACAATTGTGGTTTACACATCCTTTTTTTCCCCTAAGTACAGACAAATAATAATGAACAAAAGATGCGTAGCAAAAAATAATTTTAAAAATCACTTCCATTGCTTTCAAAAAGTAATTACAAAGGAGAGGGAAGAGACATTGTCACTGAATTTAATATTCTCATTTAGCTTAGATGGCTGCAAGGGTCCAGAAAAATACTTAACTCCTCTTTTTACTAGGATTATAAAACTCATGTAACATTGTATTTTTACTCACATAATCTCAATATTAAAGTCTTGGATCTCTCTTCTGTAAAAATCTCTATCGTGTTTGACATAAATAACTACCTCACACTGACTAATGGAAAGAACAATAAAGGAAGAAGTACTGTGGTGACTCAGGGCTTCCTTCTTACTGACTTTCAATGATGCACAGGTGTCTAAAAGTTTTATCTAGTCATACAGAAGGACATTGAACATTTTAATGGAATTTAAACAGACTGCAAGCCCTATTCAGTTCTCTAAAACTGCCTAAATTGACCAGTATCACCTCCTTACCTCATCTGGTATTTCCATAGGTTCTTGCTTGATGTCGCCATACAGCTGCCCCAATCTGACCTGCTGACTCTTACCCAAGTTTTGCAAAGATCTAGAAACTAGGTCAACAGATGCTTAATCCTTCAGAGGACCTTTCCTGCATTTCTCATCTAGGGATACTCCTCAAAATGTTGACTGAGGTGGCCCTCCTCCCTTCTCCACATGTGACAGGATGCAGATGTTTTCAGCAACACATGGTGGTGTTGCTTGCTATTTACATTGTGGTCTCATAGTCAGAGCAGTCACCCAAATAACAGCATATTCCTATGGGGATCTGGATGGATACCTCCATCTGGATTCTGGGTCTAACGACCCTTCAGTTGAGCACTGCTGAAATTCTGTATTGGATCTAACTCTCCTGGAAATAGGATTTAGAATTTACATCATGAAGGATTATTTGAAAAATTTACCCAGGTGAGCCAATGACAAACTCTTTTATTTTAAAATCTCTAGTACAGCTTTTGATTTTTCCAGCAAGGATATTAATAATTTTTTTTCTCTGATTTTTTTTTCCTCTCTCTTTTTGAAGAAACTGAATTCCACACTGAATTGTGGAGCCCACACACCTCCTACAAAGAATATCTGTGCTCTTGGAGAATCTCTCATAAGTCATGTCTCCCCTTTCATGCACTCAAACACTCTCTATTCATAACAGCCTTGCATTTTAGCTTTTTATTTTTTAAACACAATAACATTTTTATGTAGGAGGTAAAACAGATTTTTTTCCCTGTCAGACAGCTGAGAGTGAACACCTCAGGGTGCAAGCTTCAAATGTCTTTCTCTGGCTTCTAATGGTGAAGGAGCAAAAGGAGGGTGTACAACAATGGCTTATAACCTGCCATTTATGGGCCCTTCAGGTCTCCCTGAACGTTTTCTAGAGTCCAAAAAAATGAAATGTAGTAAATTAAACCCGTTATTTGGTGTCAGTTCACAATTCAGGAACCTATGCCTTCATAAAAAAAAGCTGAAAAACCATTCATTTACATCAATTACACTGCTTTATTAATTTATACTAGCAAAGAACTTGATCCTGAACTTTGATTTTTAGGTGGTTTTAAATGCCTCATCTCCTTAACAGTACATTGAGATAGAAAGTGTTTAGGGATTTGTATAGGTTCATTAACAGCACATCTAAATCCTAGATCTGAGGACTCAAAACAGGATGTTACTGTGCTGAAAAGCTATTTATTTACTAAGGCATCACTTAGAGCTTTTTAAAGGAGGACTGGGAAGATGATCAGGATCCTGTAACATTAAAATATAGCTTCCCTGTGTATGTGGAGTCATACTTAGGAGCCTAACTTGCAGTTTTGCCTGTGTTTTCACAAAGCACACATAAAAATCTGCAAAAACTTCATATCCTGAAATAAAGTTTAGCAGATAATACAGACACTTCCCCTGCAAAACAATGAAAATAATGCTTGCGGTTTTGTCTTTGGTAAACTTCCTGCGAAATAATTAGGAGAAAATGTGTGTTTTCTGTGACAGGTTGCCAGGAGGATAATAAAAAGATCTGAGTATTTAAAGCTGCTCAATTATTTCTATATCTTGCACACTTTCATTCCACTCCCATATGTTTATGGTTTTACATGGTTCGTGTTTAAATGAAAACTATGCATATGTGAGCTATTATGCTCTACCTGGGTAATTTCAGTACAGAAACTAATTATTTCTTCAAACTGATGTGACATCATGCACAATTGATACTGATGGGCGAGGAAATTATAATTTTCTTGTGTTTAAACTGATTGTAAAAGCAGTGTCATCTGTTAGTGAGTGAGGGTAGCCTGACGTTGTAATTCAGTGATGCTTATAAACTTATCTGATTGTCATAGTATAATTGCAATATTGTCTGTTAATAAGACGAAGGTATCGGTCTGAAAGTTTGATTGCAATTGATTCGCCTTTTTTAACATGATCTTATGCATATACGAGTAGTGGTTGTACTAAGATGACTGCTTTTTCAAGCAGTTGTGGAAAAAACACCTCAGGGCTAGTCCATGTGGAAGCTGGATCTAACATAACATCAGGGCCTCTTTCTTTGTGGCTTTGCGTAGAAGACAGAGCCTGTAGCAGTGGTGTGAGGGGCAGGGACCAGAACACTAATGATATGTTATGTTATCACCAGGAACAGCAGTAGAATTACTTATTTTTGCATTGGGGTTGGATGGAGACAAGAAAAAAAAGAGACCCTAAAATACAATCTTCTTGTGCGCCTATCTTGATATAAGCTTTGTTTTCCTTATCCTGTCAGCCATAGACCTGCTACTGCATTGGCTCTGTGATGCATTTCTTTAGACCTTTTTATGTCTGGAAAATAATAGTGTTGTGTTTGGGTTATTTACATATTTTGGACTTGAGGGGAAATCTTTGCCCTTTGGGAAAATGCAAGGGTAGAAGATGAGGAATGAGGATCATAAAAATGTATAAAGAAGCAGACTGGCTTCTCTGCATTAGTTAAGGCTAAACTTGAAGCCTTCTTAAAGAGTTCTAACACTACTAGGATTGCAAAGTCAAATACTCAAAAGTTAATGCCAGGACCATTTCAACATTGCCATTTTCATCATGTGAATCATTACAATCTTAACATGGTCACATACTGCTCTTATCCTCACCAGACTCCTGGCTTATTCAATGTGCAGAATGTGCAATGCTTGCATCCATTATTTACTACCTTTTAATCTTATTGCTCAGTATATGGCGCTCAACTTTATCTACTGTTCATTGTTCTAACCCTACTACAAATATAAAACTATTTCCCCCATAGGCTTTTCTGTAAATCTTCATTATCCTGTTCAAGTGCTTAAAATAATTTTCATGAGAATGAGAAAAGGAATATATTTCCATTAGTTCCATTTCCCAGATAGAAGACTTGGAATAACATCAATACTGGAGCAGCTTCTGGCTTTCTTCTTTGCAATAGCTAGCATTGTAAATTTAATGTTTGAAAGCACAGTTCTAGTCTGCCTTTACACACAGCTCTGAGTCTTCTGTGACTAAAACTCTACAGTCTCAAGATGACTGTTTATAAGCAGAATATATATTGGTAAGCTACTGTAGAGTTAATTTCAATGGTTATTCTAACATCACATCAGGATGTATCAGAAATAGTGTGACCAGCAGGACTACAGAAGTGATTGTCCCCCTGTACTCAGCACTGGTGTGGCCACACCTCAAATCCTGTGTTCCTTTTTGGGCCTCTCACTACAAGAAAGACATTGAGGTCCTGGAGCATGTGCAAAGAAGGGCAATGAAGCTGGTGAAGGGTCTAGAGCACAAATCTTATGAAGAGTGTCTGAGGGAACTGGTGGTGTTTAGTCTGGAGAAAAGGGGGCTGAGGGACCATATTGCTCTCTTCAAGTAGCTGAAAGGATGTTGTAGTGAGGTGAGTGTTGGTCTCTTCTCCCAAGAAATAAGTGATAGGACAAGAGAAAATGGCCTCAAGTTGTGCCAGGAGATGTTTATGTTGGATACTAGGAAAAAATTATTCACTGAAAGGCTTGTCAAGCATTAGAACAGGCTGCCCAGAGAGGTGGTTGAGTTACCAACCCTGAAGGTATTTAAAAAACATGTAGATGTGGCACTTAGGGACATGGCTTAGTAGTGGACTTGGCAGTGCTGAGTTACTGGTTGGACTAGGTGTTCTTAAGAATCTTTTCCAGCCTAAATGATTCTATGACTCTGTGAAATTTCACATTAGTGCACTGCTGTACAGTTATATCTCTGCTTGCTTAAATACTGAGACCAGCAGATCTGCATAGTGTTACATTCCCACTTTGGCTAATATGGAACTGCTTGGTTTTGTCTCAGTGGAGCCAGAACTGTACTGCATTGTGCTTCACAGATGTGTCTGGTCAGACGCAGCAGAAGAATACAGCTCTGCGTGATGCTATTTAAGTCCTTGTTCATAGGAGTAGCTTCTGTCTTTGTGAAAGCACTTGTCATGACTTAATACACGTATTCTAACCCCTGAAATAATGCAAGATTTGACAGACAACAGGTCCACCTGTATATTTAACATCATATGGGGAAAACTGGTGCAAAGTAGAGTGTTGGAAGATTTTACTTTCATGCCTTTGTGCAAGATTCTTTATTTGAAAAGCTTGACTTTATTTGGTGGGGTTTCTAGAGGAAAATGCACTCCCAGGAAATTCTGATACCACTTGCCTGGTTTATTCCTTGTTCTAATCCTCTTCTTACCAAAATATACTTTGCTTACTGTGGCAATGCCATCTTGCTCACATCACCTACCCGTATGCTTCTTATGTGACCCTGTTTCTCGCCCAGCAGTTGACCTCACTCCCTGACAGGCCAAAACAAATCAAAGAATGTATCTTTAAAAGGATGCAAAATATTAGACCATTTTGAAATATAAATTTTCCTACTTTGACAATCATTTTTAACTAAAAATACTGTACTTTTAATTAATTGTAGCACAAGCATCAAGCTGTATTTTGGGTTTCTGCTTGGTTTTTTTTTCTTTCCCCTCCAAGAAATTTATCAGATCCATTAAACTGATCTTTGGCAAGTCTGGAGCTCTGTTCAGAACTCTGAAAACTCACTGAGCCCTGGGAGGACAGTGAGCAGCCTTGGTGCACAGCAAGAATCAAACTGGAACTCTGAATCACAACTCGGATATCGCTTACCATTGTTATTGGTGGAGTGTCTTGTTTCTCCCTTCTTAATTCACGTCATCTCATCCTTCACCTCCCTGTTGGGAAGCAGAACTGATACTCTCCTGGTTGCAGAAGCCCTTTGCTTCACATAGAGAGAATGTGGCATTCCCTGCTCAGAGGAGTTCAGGAGATTAATAAAACATCTCCTTTGCTTCCTCACAAGGATATGTGGCTCGGCCTGGAACCCAGTCACTGGCTTCTGTTTGCTTCACCTCTGCTCTTACCCCACAAGCGTGTACTTGTGCTGAACTCACTTGTTGCCTTTATTTTTGTTAGGTGATCTTCAGGGTATGCTCTCATCAGTCACTTCTGAAAAAACAAAGTATACAATATTTCCACATGCATACCACAATGGTAAGATCTTAAAAGAGCTCCAGCAAACTAGTTGTGATCTTTTTCCTCTTAAATCCATGTTGGGTCTCTGTCAAAACATATTTTCCATGACCCCTGCTCACTGTGAAATGTTTGTCATATATCCTCTGTGCTGAAAGCAGATATTAAATTAACTTGTCCATATTTCTGTCCATCCTCCTTCAGTAGTGGTCAGCTCTTTTATAAATTCTCTGTTTGGGTATGGTGAAAATTATGTTATGCTTGTAAGGACACTTTCTTAAAGTGCTTCTGCCATTTATGGGATAGAGGCATTATATTTTGTACAAAGAGAATCTTAACATACATGATGTAAGCTTGTACTATCAAATACCCCAAACCTTCCAAACACTGAACCTCCAGTGGGTTCAAGGCAAAAGAAAATCTGGCTACAGAGCTTTCCTTGTTCTGCTTTTGCTTTAAGCCAAACTATGGTTTGAACGTGTCTGCTGTGCAGTCATAGGACTTTCAGAAGCCAGCATTTTTGTTGCTGTAGGCTACAGATCAGTGGATGCACCAAAACCTGCCTGAGTAGCAGGGTAAGTTAGCCTATGCCATGATAGCACAGGAGGCTTCTAATTTTTGCTCTCATATATCAGGTATATTGAAAATGCACATCCATTGTGCTATTTCAGGCAGTGCTAGGAGGCTTATTCTCCAAAAAAGTTTTTTCTTTTTCCTGGCTGTGAATTGAGAGGTTGTCATTGATAGCTTTGTGTCAGACTCGGTAAAGTGACTGGAGCCTTTTCTGTGGCTATTTCCTGAATAGTTCTGATGTTATAATATTTTTCAATCTTTTGACTAGTGTGACAAAAAACTTTCTTCATTTCCATCTTCATTTCCTTTCAGTCTCTTAGCGATGTATCACTAGACTTAATACTTTGTCTGTTTTAATACAAGACTAATCTTTCCAGACCCATTTCCATTGCTATCTGTGCACTACAATTGCTAACTGTATTATCCCATGGAATATGGTATGCAGCAGTCCATCAATCCTCTTTCTTCATCTAAGGGCAGAAAATACATAGTAATTGCTTAATAAATCTGCCATTTCTTTAGCTTGGTCTCCAATTCTCATTTGCATTTTTAGTAGCTTTATCTTTAGGGCTGGCTGGTCATCTAACTGAGACAGGATGATACCTAACTTTTATAGTACAGAAAGCAATAGGATTCTATGATGAATTAATATATCTTTTTTTAATTAATAATGGGTACTAAATCTTGATGGAGTTGTTAATGTCATGCATAGCTCCAACTCCTGCAGGACTTGTCTTGGGTACCTGGGATGTGTAGTGTCCTCTCCATTTCCCTCAGAGCTGTGAGAAAGAAACAAACAGAATGTTGTTCTTGCATGGTAATAACCTGACAAGGAGGACGCCAGAGAGGTGGGATGAGTTTTCAAGGCAAAACGTTGTTGTCTCGCAAGATAAGGAGGACAATCAAAGGGATGAATGAGGGGGCCAGACAGAAGATTACAAACTTTAAACTTGTTAAACTAGGGTCGTTCCAGAGGAATGTGGCCTCTGGTAGCAGCACCTGCACTTGCTTAATAGGGTATTGAATATTAACTTCTCCTCCCAGGGGAGGCATAATTTTGCAGTAATGAGACATGCGACATATGAACTGATATGTACTGTAACATGTAGAAGGCATGTTGGGTTAGTCTGTAAACTCTGGAGTACCCAGCCAATGGGGAAACAAAGGAGGGATTTCGCGTCCGGGAATAGGGTATAAAAATTCATGTATTTCTCTGACCAGGTGTGCCTACTAGTTGGACACCCGGTCTTGCAAGAACGTAATAAAATTAAGTGCTTCATTGTGGAGTCTGGCCTGACCCTCTTTTCATGAGGTTTTTGCTCGTTTCTCACAGAGCTGTAACCCAAAGAAGTTTCCTGCATTTCAACACAAAGAATTCGACAACAAATTCGGGGCTGAATTCCAGCAAGATCAGCTTTTCGTAAGTTCTTCAGCAATTCTTCTTTGTCAAAAGGATTGCTATATTTTAAATGATGCTTTAGTGGCATATTATTGGTACAGGGATTTCTTATTTCCTGCTAAGCTATGACAGGTTCACCAGGTATGATCTTACCTTCTGCTATAGCAGTAGAGATATCATGTTAGCAGAAGATCTGAAAGCATCTAAAACTATTAGTGACTGTGGTTATTTATGTATACTGACAAGAATTGTTTGCTGTGAAGAAATTGGAAAGTTCTGGCTAAGAAAAACAAAGGAAAAACACAAAAGTTTTCATCTTGTTTTTTAATCACACTTCTGATTTATACCTTTGTGCTTCATCAAAGAAGCTTAAGAATACTCCATTTCCTAACTGAAGTTTAATTTTCTATTCATTGTTTGCCTTTTGAATTTGCTGTGATAGGGAGGATTTGAAAGAAAGCATTTCTTGCTGGTCTTGCTTATGTGTACTTCTTGCCATTTCCGAACTGAAGTTTCTGTTAAGCAGATCTTCATACTTCCTAGTGAAAATTTTCACTATTTAGGAAGCATGAACTGCTGTGACTCCTAAAGCATATCTCATCAGCAAAACAGCCTTCTGGGACACATATTTTACCCATCCTACCCCTCCTACTTCAGGCTTAGGTGAGAATGTCAAAGCTAGTTCAAGATCTCTGTCTTCATCTTGAGAAAACTTCATGGCATGAGTCCTCAGATATCTAAAAGATCTTAAGAAATTGCAGCATAAATCCTGTTTTGGAAAATCGGCACGATGCAACTTCCTATGTAGGATCAAATCTCATTTCTGGTGATGGTAAAATTTTAAGGCTGTGCTTTGGGCCATGGACTACACCAGGACTTTGGACAAACACAAGTTTTGCAAGCTTCTCCTCTCCTTAAACTATGCCCTTGCTAGAATAAATACAATAGACAGGAAAAAGAAATAAAAAACAAACAAAAAAACCCCCCCAAACACCTTAAAAAGCAAACTAGAACGCCCACCAAATAAAGACATTGATTGTCTGTGCTCCTGAGGGACTGTTAATGAATGAAAATACATAGCTGACATTTGGTTATTTTGCTTAAATAAATACCTAGAAAGTATTAAAAGCAACGTTTGAAGGACTTTCATAGAACTGTCAAAATGTACTGTTGCTTGCCGCTATTATAATCTACATCAAAATCCAGGAGTGATATAAAATCCCTCATTTATTTTGAATTGAGTGCCAAAGCAAGAGGAATAAGCAATTTTGAGTAAGTAGACACAATGATACGACACACAGCTCCAGACTTATGCTTCAGGGAACTTAGAAGAAGATTTTATTTCTAGGGGGTAGAGGTACATAAGGGAGTACACAGTGGAAGAATTACTGCTTTAACTGTTACATTTTCAAAATAATGAGAAAAATAAAAACAGAAAAGCTTTCCTAGTTAAGCTGAACGAGTATTTCTTGGTGGAATCTCATAGCGTAATCTTTTTTTCAGACAAAATGGAACAAATAGCAAGCAAGTGATATGAATCAGACTTCCTGTGGCATGTTGTCAAATACAAGCTAGAAACAGGTGGGGAGGTTATTTCAGATCTTTAAAGAAAATATTTTAATGTTGACAAACAAGAAGAGCAAGAGACAGGTATGTATTCTATACAGAGAAAAGACAGATTCTAAGACTGTAGATCTTAAAAAGTAGTTGCAAGAACAATTAATCCAGACTCATGGCAGAACTGCTGCTTGAAAGATGGGATAGCCACAGCCAGTTAATTTACTATCTTTTAGAGAACTAGACATGCAAACTATAATCAAACAGCTTAGTGTAGTGAGATGTGCATATCTCCCTTTTCTCCTCTCCTATGACAGAGAAACAGCCTCTTTGATTCACCTAAGGATCTCAAACTCCATTTTTCAGACTACTCAATTTTTTAAAATATTCTCATTGCTTCTATTGTTCTTGATTATTCAATCTTATCTGATAAAATTGATCTCTGCTGCCCTATTTCCTTTTAGCTTCAGTCTGGATGAATTTCATTATCTTCTATTCCTTTTGTCCTCTCCTTTGCTAGATTTCTTTTACACTGACAAATTTTGATCATGTTTCCTTAGAGTATTTTATGTTCTTTCAAAGCTACTTATATTAAATGAAAATAGCTTTGTTTCTTGTGACAGTAGTTGCGTTCCTGTAATGAGTGTTTACATTGAGAGACAGTGCTTTAGCTAAGTGTTCACTAATCTAAAATTCACCTGCTTTACTTTTTCTCATTCAGCATACAAGTTCATGGATAGCCTTCTCCCGCATTGCCTCATCAGGAAACCAAAAGGATCAATCCCACTCCCTTTTAAAGCCAATGGTAGAAAGATTTCTGATTACCCAGAAGGAGGATGGAGGCTTCTTGTAGATTGCCGTAGAAATATCGACATGATCCAGAGCTGCAGTTCTTCTCCCAAAAAATACCTCTGCATTTTTCACAGGTCTCATGAAATTCTTCCCACCGTTCTACACGTGTACAGCAGCATACATGATTCATCTAACAGGCCAAATGAACACACAGGTAACTTTCCTGTATTTGTTACCATCTATCACTTTTTACTATTACCATTGACCCTCTTCCTGCACTGCTTTTTGCTAACCATTTGATAAAATATGTGTTCTGGTATTTTTACTTCCATATGATGTTTGTCCTTCAGTCAACCTTTGATATATTTGAGGGGGTAGGTTATGTGGAGAAGTGTATGTCTGATTTATTTATTTATTTATTTTTAATGTCAGTCATTTTCTAAATGTCTTCATGGAGGTAAAAAAGCAAACCAGTCTGCTATCTGGGTAACAGTTGCATATCAGGACTTATATCTGTAGATAAAGCACAAATTACTTCACTAAATAAAATCTCGGAGGTCTGTATTTAATGGCTATGCTTCTGCAATGATGGCCGCAGTTAAAGCCTGAAACTGTCATAAATAAAACAAATGTAAAATTGAATAATTTTATTTTCTGTCCTGTAACAAAAAGCCACTTCTGGGAAGAAGAAACTTAAATTGTTTTGCATCAGCAATGTACATGAAGTTGGCTTCTCTGTTCAGATGGGGAAAAAAATCTAGATGCAGAAGGCAAAGGAATCGAGTAGTATTTTGAATTCTTTTTTCTTTTTTACATGACATGTCTATGAACCACTTAATTTCGTATCAGTGTGTCTTTTTTTTTTTAAAAAAAAAAAACAACTACACACCAGAAACAAAATGAACCAACTTGAGACTTGAATCATAAATTAATTCAGGAATTTTGATGGAAATTAAAATCGTATACACTTGAGAACACCGTTGTGCAGAATGTGTCTTTCTCTAGCTTGCTCTGACTGATCAGCTACACAAGTGCTAAATGTATAAGTAGAGGATCAATAGGGATGGAAAAATTATGATCCTAATAATGTGCTAAACTTTCACTGAATTCAACAGAGCTCGAGTTTCACCTGAAGAGCCAGGAACCATTCCTAATTGTCCTGGGTGCACACGTGGAGCTGAGAGTGGGGAAATTTACATATGCTGTACTAAGACACTAAAACTAATGACACATAACTGTCACAATAACCATTCAAGAAATCAGTTTGTAGAACGGGAGTGCAGCAGTGAATGGATATTACATAAGTGCAGACAACTGTCTTTTGTGGTGACCAAAGGATACTATAGTGGTAAATACACTGTCATTCTGCATTTAAAAAGAGCTCATTTCCACAGTGGTTTCAGAGAAATTTTATTCCTCATTACCAATCTTATTATTGGAACAGTAAGTTCATTTCTAAGCCTTCAGGAAAGCAAGTATGGTATGGGGGTCCTCTGGAGGTCCAGGAACGCTATTTCTCTAAGAGGGAAGGATTCACTTGGTAACTAATTTCTCAGTGTCATCCCTGCAGATCTTTTGCTTCTTGACAAGCAGCAACAGCAGGAGGGTTCAGATCAGAAATCAGGTTGCATGAGTGATTTTAAAAGGCTGAGACATATATGGTGTGGCCACATAAAAAAACCCAGATATTAGCTGCCCAAAGTGATGTGATCACAGTGCACACTGCATGCTGCAGCCATGCATGTGTTAAGGAACAAACACTACAGAACAGTTACGGTGTCATTGTGTACAATATGTAGAATGGATGCAGTTAAGGTGACTTGAACAACATGGATGTTGGTTAGTCCTTATCATTTGACCATGATCAAAGCCTGGACCACATAAGACAATACAGGCTGTGCTGAAATGTGTTAAGTCAAATATACCATAGGCCAGGCAAGGAACAGAATAGGACAACTATGAATTTTAATGTTGGTTTTGAGCTATCTTGTAAAACTAACGTTAACATAAGATATGATATCCTATAATGATACAGAATGCATATAGATATAATGTTAATTATGGACCAAAATGTCCATCTGGAACATATTTGTCTTGTTTAGTCTGTTTCCAGTTCAGACATATGGGAGTCTGGAAATCACTTCAGCCTTACCAGTGTATACAGTATCTGTTTCCGGGTTTTATTGCATTTCCTTTGCAGCTGTGATCTGTGGCAGCTTGCATTTTTGCTGACGGGTAGTAAGTCATTATTTATAAAGTACTTCTTCTATGTCTTCCTTTTATTAGATACTTCACCGATCGTAATGAGCTGCTTTTTCAGAAAACAAAATACAGTTTGGGTGCATATGCCAACAATAATTGTACTTGTCAAAAGAAAGAGATAACATTATAACTACCCCAAATTTGATCACAAGAACTGTGATAATTTATATGGGAGATCATGTTTTAT
Organism: Bucorvus abyssinicus; assembly: GCA_009769605.1. Classification (NCBI taxonomy): domain Eukaryota; kingdom Metazoa; phylum Chordata; class Aves; order Bucerotiformes; family Bucorvidae; genus Bucorvus; species Bucorvus abyssinicus. The sequence continues at coordinate 42,403,161 of CM020026.1, forward strand.
AATTTCTTTCATTTCATGGGGTTTAGAGTAGATCAAGGAAAAAAATTACATTGTTTAGGCAAAGATGCAGAATGGTATAGAAAGGCAATTATATGCAAAAATTTTAAGATATTTTGGTGTTTCCTGCTGATGGAAATGTACCTGAGACTTCAACAATAAAAACACTGTATGAGACATAGGGAAAAAGTTATTATAGTTAATTGTTGCGTAATATATTTAATTTGATTTAGTTAGGAACTATTTTAAGATTTTTCTGGTAATGTTGCTGGGAACAAGTATAATGTAGCATATAAAAGAACCTTTCAGCTGTGAAGGGTGAGATTCAGATCTGTCATTAGCGCAACTCTGGGCTAACTTGTTAAATCAGATCTGTTCCATATTGATAGCCATATAAGTGAAGTCTGAATCTGGACCAGATCTTGTATACTAAAAACCACCACAATTTTAAATTCTGATTTACAATAACAACAACCAAATTACTTTTTAACAGTATTAGCTATAAAGCAAACAAACAACAACAAAAAAACCAACCCCCATGTCGGGGACGATAATGACGGACTGCACACACTTTATGAAAGTGATAACGCAGACGTTTACTGCAGCTTCTCTCAGTGGTTTTATAGTCTACAAGGCTGTTCACGCGCTTCAAGGTTACATCTAATTGGCTTGTTAGTGAAGTTCACGCGCCTATTCTAACAAAGCAATTGGCTAGTTAGCTTTTCCTCGTGTATGTGTTATTCTTCATTTTACTTCCTCCTTCTTGTCTTTTCAGCTACCGTTCATGTCCATTCATGTCCGTTCATGTTAAAGATCTGACAGCAACAAGGCCTGTTGCTCCTGAAAGTCACCCACAATTCCCTCCTTTTGTTTTTGTGCTAACAATAAAAAATCTATGGCTGCTCTGTTTTGAAGCATTGCATGTCTAATAGAATCGATGTCTACTACTTAAAGCTAGTGAAGTAGCATTACTCTGCTTTTCTAACCAACACCCTAATTTATTTAATGTTGCCAGGGCTTTGGCAGTAGCCACCCCGGGCATAAAAAGAAGTAGCGATTATTTTGCCATGACTTCAAAACTTAGTCCGGTCATCACATCGGTTGCTATATGTATGTAAGCTTCGTGACGTCCGTCGTGACCTTCGTAGATTTAAAAACATAGATGTGTTTGGCATTAATAAAATTAATCGATCCAAACTACAGGGACCACCCACAGCATTGGAGGGGATGATAATTGAATAATCATCCAATGGGTGGCCTATTAAACAGATGTAGAAGGGATTTTCTGGCGATGCTGTTGCAAGACAAAGGGAGTCTTGACCCATCGTGTTTGCTAACGTTATCCAGATGTTAGTCTTTGGTTGTGGTGGGATCCAGGCAGCACTGCTCACAGCTATTTGGATCCATCCGATGATGACATGTATGGTCGCACACATGGTGCTGGTGTCCACCGTGGTCTGCTACCTGTGGAAACACAAGCATTGCCTCTTCCCCAAGTTACTAAAGGAAATGGACCATCCCATTGTCTCGTTTCCAAATTTTTCACTTTCACTAAAGCTTTTCTCTCCACTTGTCTGTGGCTTCCCTCCAAGGACATAAAATGTTTAACAGAGGTCCTGATTCATCCCAGCGATTTAAAAAATTGAGTACATATAAGGCTTTAGCCAGTCTTTCATGAGGGTTCATACTGTCCATTCCTGCTCCCCCTTTTTGTTTTAAAAGCATATTTTTCAGAGTGCCAGTGCAACGATTGCCTGACCTGTGGGGGGGTAGGGAATACCTGTAACATGTCGAATCCCCCAAAGTTGCAAAAATCTGTTAAAGCGTTGTGCGCTATACCCAGGTCCATTGTCTGTTTTGACTTTTTGTGGTACTCCTAAAGTTGCAAAGGCATATAGCAAGTGTTGTTCAAATCCACAGCGTCCCCAGCATAGATTGGTTTTGGGATGAGGCGTCGGTAGGTACCGATCCGCTACCTTGCCCCTGTGCTCAAACAGCACTACCTTTGTAGCAGAGGTTGAAGCCACCCCTCACATAACGTGTGGCCAGTACGTATGTGTGGACCGTCCCAAACTCCACCTGTCAATTACATAATCTGTAACTTCACGCATGCCCAATTTCACTACTGGGGTCGCTGTTTGGTGGTTGTTTGACTGCATTCTTATCACAAACAGGGTAAACAACAAGCAATACACAGGAAAATACCACAGAGATAGGATCCAATTAACAATAAATTGCACCACTGTGGTTAGTCTCAAGTCCATCCAGCAAACAGATTCCATCCGGTACTGACAGTCAGTTGTTTTGTTAAGTCCTGTTAACAACTGGATTTGTTGATGAATTGATGTAAGTCCTGTAACAACTGGATCTGTTGATGAATCCATGTTGAATGATCACTCAAGTTCCTGCAGCACATTCCATCAAATTCTTAACATAAAAAAAAAAAAACCCAACAGCATTGGCATGACCTTCTCTTGCAGCCACAAGGTTGTATCGGTGGTTATGGCCAAGTCCAACCCGGCGCTGCCAGCGGTGCTGGCTGCGAGGTCAGTGACATAGTGTTTGGAAGCTGCTGCACATTGGTGGTCTGAGATGCTTGAAGTCAAATTTGGAACGGCATTGCTTACCCCCGTGATATCCTTTCCTACATTTCGGACACAACTCACTGTCTGCTGTGCAGACTGACATCACCACTAAATCTTGTGGGCCATGGTGGGGGCGCAGCAAGTCAGAACCACTGAACCAAAACACCATCCCACAGTTACTGCCATCCTGCAAGCGGGAAGAAAACATCACTTTGTTTTTCACTTTAAGAAATCAAGGCCGCTTGGTGCGCTGCACTGGAAAAACAGCGTACCAAGCACACAGAGGCGTACCTCCCACCGGCAGCTGCAGTGGGGGAGGCTCTGATCTTCAACGGCAAGAGCAGGGGGGGAAAAAACCCAGCTGCACAAGCCAGAGCGGGGGGCGAGGGTGGGTGCACGAGTGTCAGCTGTCCTGCTTCAACTTCTCAAGCGCTTTTTGCACCGCTGCATCTCTCCACATCCCACTTCAAATCATATAGTGAGTACTCGTCAACAATAACTGAGTTATCGTCTTACAGTCATGAGGACACAATACGTACGTTTCAAACATCGTTTTAAGTAAGTTCATCGCATGTGGGGATTTGACCCCATAGTCTTTGACCACGCATTGGAGTTCTTTTAGGATACCAAAGTTGATGGGCTCCCACCTCGGTCGCCGATTTGCTTCATAGGTTACCGGGCATACGGTGAGGTCCTTTAAGAAGTCCAAGTCCGGGATCTAAAGGATTCTTTTTTTTTTTTTTTTTTTCAGGCAGAGCCGAAGGCTCACAGGCTGGAAGGGTCGAGTCAGGGGGGCCTCGGGGCGGGAGGGTGAGGGATCTGTGGGTGCTGCTTTTTCTTTTTCTGCTGCTTTGCTTCGAGTTGGGGGGGTCATGGGGCAGGGGGGTGAGGGATCCGTGCATACTCCTTTACCTAACAACTGATCAGATCCTATGGTTTTCAGCTCATGATTCTCATCTCTGTCCAAGTTTTTGAGTGCTTCTTCAGTAACTAATATTCCCCACTTGTCCTGCCACAACAGTCTCTGCACTGAAGTTAGTATCATACCACACAGTTGTTCACAGTCAAATGGTGTCATGAGCTGCCCCGTCATGATATTTTTGAGGAGCCTCCTAGTGAACAGCGCAGACAAACCATGCTGTGTGACTGCCTTTTGTAGTTCTTTTACCATGTCCCAGTGCAGGGGTCTATGTTCAGGCTGGCCATTACCCATCATAACAACAGGGAACGCTGCAATATTTTGGTCACCGTCTTTCATTGCCTGGTGTCACATTTCCATCCAGGTCGCTCGTGTGTCAGCTACAAGGGGTTTTGGTGCATCATCCCACGAATCGGGTGGGAGAGGCGGCCACGACAGATTCGGTTGTGGTTTCGCTTCAGTTGCAGACTCGGGAGGTGGTGGAAGCAGCCATTCCTCCCCTTCCCCGTCCGTCATAGTCGTCGTCGTTTTAGTTCTAACTTTCTCAGTTTGCATGGCAATAGATGGCAAAGGACACTGTGATGGCAACCGCACTCGTACAATGTCCTCAATATCCTCTCCTGGGGGCTCCCCCAAGGGTGTGGAAGGTTCTACCACACTTGCCGCTGCCCCGGCTGTCCCCGATTCAGTCTAACCTTTTCCGGTTATCAGTTTGCGGGCTTCTGTGGCTAATTTGGCTTCCGCTTGTATATCATGAATCACCACTTTCATTATCTTCTAAGTAGTTGCCAGCTGTGCAGCCTTTTTATCTCTGGCGGCTATAGCCTCCCACAGCACGTTGCCTGCCTCTTCCCACTTCCAGGGGTCGAAGGCAGTTTGTGGGGCCAGGGAGAAGCCCCGCTCTTTTAACCATATCAATAAAAGTCTTAGACTGTATTCGTCATACTTGATTCCTCTCTTAGAGAGTATATGCAGGAATAGGGTAACTGTCGCTTTTTCCACTGGCGTGGACGCTGTCCGCCCCATCCCGCTCCCTAGTATACCTTTCACGTCATACGAATCCGGATTCGCTTTTCAGCCGCACCCACTCCCGCTCTGGCGTCGATCCGCTCTGGCATCGGTGCTCACCTTACTTAAGGTCCCTGCGGGTATCCCCAGCGCCACTTCTAGGTCACTGAACCCCTGCGCTGCTTCTTCTCGGTCGCAGTCTTCCCTGGGGTTGTCCTCCTTCCTCGGCGTCGGAATAATCATGTCGGGGTCACCATTTGTCAGGGACGATAATGACGGACTGCACACACTTTATGAAAGTGATAACGCAGACGTCTACTGCAGCTTCTCTCAGTGGTTTTATAGTCTACAAGGCTGTTCACGCGCTTCAAGGTTACATCTAATTGGCTTGTTAGTGAAGTTCACGCGCCTATTCTAACAAATCAATTGGCTAGTTAGCTTTTCCTCGTGTACATGTTATTCTTCATTTTACTTCCTCATTCTTGTCTTTTCAGCCACTGTTCATGTCCATTCATGTCCGTTCATGTTAAAGATCTGACAGCAACAAGGCCTGTTGCTCCTGAAAGTCACCCACACCCCCAAATCACAAATCCAACAAAAGCCATCAACCAGTAAAAATCAGCTAATAAATGAAAAAGTTGTTAACACATTTTCACACTTTTTTAAATTTTCACATTTTTAATTGGCATTTTTGTACCAACCAAGATGTGTTCTTATTATGTTGCTTGGAGAAACTGATAAATTGTATGAAGCTAGTCCTTTAGAGTCAGACTTCAGATGTGTGAGCCTGGCTGGAGGGAAGCACAAAGCACTCCTGTGCTTGGTTCCTGTAGGGAGAGCCGAGCTAGAGTCCTGGCTAGGGTCAGGCACAGCAGCTTAGCTCTGAGCATTAACTTGCATGCCAGCTCCTCCCAGTGAACACCTGTGATCCACCCTCCTCTGGCTGTATCTTGATATCTCGTGATATCCGCTGGATTACTGGAGGCATCTTGGTTAGTGACAGTGAGTGACTGATTCACTTGAGGTATGTCTAAAACCTACATGTAGTACAGGAAGAATGTGTAACTGTAAATTCATTACTCTGGGATGCATCCAGCCTTTGCAATAATACAGTCAGGATAAGAGTTTGCACTCTGCTTTGGGGGGATTTTTTTTGGTTTCGTATTGTTTTTTTTTTTTTTCTCAGTGTTCTGCAAAGCAATATTTTCATTGTATGATCCAAATTAAATATAGAAGAAGAGTCAATAAGTTGTTTGTCATAGTGTTCCTTTCAGAAATAGAAAGAAAATTAATACCTTGTTCGCCCTGGATTTATCTCCTTGAATTTGGTCAGTGCATAATAGGGGTAGTACATGTGGCCTGGAACTGAGACGAGACTCTACCTAGTTTGCTTTATACATAATGATTTCAGGACCTTACCCTGCAAAAGGGGAAGTTTAGCAATTCAACAGTCTCTTGAGGTTTTTATAACTGTAATGTTCCCTGCCTAGAAATGGAGTTCTGCAGCAGAGTAAGGAAATGAAGAGCAACAATGAGAGGCTTTACAAAAACAGGCCATGACAAAGTAAAGCAGGAAGTTTAAAAAGAAGATGATGATAAATGCACTTCAGAATAATGACTGCGTACTTTTCATCAAGCCTGATTGATAGAGATGTCTTTGCTCAGCAAGGGAACTTATCAATGGTGTGATATAACAATCATGGCAGGGCATTCTCGGTATTTAATACCTTTTAATGTGTAAAGGAACAAAATGGCTTGTGGGTTAAGTCTTACTCAACTCTGCTGTAAATTCTTGGTTTTGTCCAACACTGTAAAAACACAGAAGATGCAGAATGGGATCTATTTTATACTTCTGTTATACTTCTGTTATTTTATACTTGTGTTATACTTCTATTGTCAGATATGAAATGTGAGCAGTTATACATGAAAGCGGTTCTCCTGACTGATGCATTTAAATGTTAGTGTGAACATAGTAACCCCACCTGGTTTATATCTCAAGGGCACTTTTCTAAGAACAGATGAAGTTTCCTCATTCAGAGAGATCTCAAGCAGTATACACTGACTTAAAGCTGGTATTATAATATATCCCTAAAGAATCCAGCAAATAATTTTGAAGAATCCAGCTATTTATACTGAGATTTCATGTAGGAAGACCTCTGGAGATGTAATCTGAGAGTTTAGAGCTCTGTAAGAGTACTAATCATCTTAAGAGTTTGACAGCTCTGCAATTTTGTTCTCTGGGTTCCTGTGGCGTGTTAGTAAGGTAAGTCATAAAACAAGTCAGCTACAGATTTAGGACTAGAAATATCTGGACTGAGAAAATATCTTTCAATAATTTTTTTTTATATTTATGTGGAGCAAGATTTGCTACTAAGGAGCATACACCTAGAGAACAGTATCCCCTGTATACTATAAGCAATACTGTTCACAATGTTACAGGATTTATATTAGAATGCAGTTTTAAGTGAAGGGAAAGTGAAACCTCCTTTGGTTCTACAAAATTTCATAGGGAGAGGGTAGAAAGATTAAGGTTTTGCCATTATAATACTTGTGTTCTTAAGAACTCATTTTTGCTTTAAAACCCCATTTTACAAAGAGATGTCCATGTTGCTCTGTGATATTTTTTTTTTTCATAATTATATTCAGCATTTGAGGTACCAGTAACTTTTGCTTTACGTTTGATAGGTAACATGATTATAATTTTTTTCCTTCATCATTTTACTAGTGTTGGTGACTCATGAAATAGCTGCTTCTGATGCTGCCACCCTGTTGGCAATGTTCATCTGCCATCATGCTGGGTGTAGTTTCCAAGGACATACTAATAATTTCTGAGAAAAGAAGTTGAGAAGAGTACACCTCTGATTTCTCAATACACCATCTGTTCCCTGAACCTTGCCCGATGCTTTTTAATGGTGGTACTTAATTCTAGCCAGATGCTACAGGTGTCCTGGGTTAGGTTAGGATAGGGTTGATTTCCACAGCCAGGATAGCTGAACTGAACCAGCTGATAGGATATTCGATACCACACTGATATCATGCCCAGTATATATATAAGGGGGAAAGGCTAGCCAGTATGTGTGCAGTTTCAATTGGTGGCAGGGTGCAGCATGGCTTGGCTGGTGAGCAGTGCATTGTACATTGCTCATTTTGTCATTGTTATTACTGTTGTTTCCTCTCTCTTTGTTGTTCAAGTAAACTCTCCTTATCTTAACTCACTTGGCTTTACCTTTCATTCTCCTCCTTGCCCTGGGTTGAGTAGGGAGCAGTGAGTGAGTGTCTGTGTGGTGTTTAGTTGTCAGATGGGTTTAAATCACGACAATAGGAAATAAAGAAGAAATCGACAAATGAAAGCATTTTGATTAGAAATTTTTTCTTCCCTACCCAGGTTGCTGTCCTACCTGTTTCCTAGCTGCTTTGGGAGAGCAAATAAGAACTCATCAAACACTGCTAGAGTTTAGAGAGAGATCAAAATTGATTTTTGAGCTATCTCGACAGCTTAGAAATACATTCAGCTGGATCACCAGGAAACTAAATGAATTTGGTACATCATCAGTAAGTCCATTAAAATTTCTATGTCTATTACATAAAGCCACAGGGAACAAGAGCAGCTCATTTAGAACCATGTCTTCCAAATGCAGCAATAAAGAGTGAAAGACCATCTTTTCCCATTCCTAATGCCTGCAGGAAGTAGATAAGGGGAACTTCATGTTTTCTCCATCCATTTATATTCCTTCTTCCTATTACCTTTTAGTTGCTTTACTACTTCATAATCTTGTGTTGCATTAAGCAGTAGGCCTTTCCACTGTATAACCTTCACAAGGGTTGTACAGTGGTTTCCAGCCTCTTTAGTAGGGGGACTGGATTAAGTGAGAAGGGGCCTTTCTCTGGAGAATAATGTACTACTAAATGGGGGTGAGTGGTGTGTGGACTGCTCCCTAAGAAGTTAAAGTAGGTAAGAGAACTGTAGTGCTTGACATGAATGATTAGCATATGGAAACTGGAAAAGTGAGGAGACTTGAAGCTAGTTGGTTTTGTGTATGAGTGAAACTCAATGGAGTTTCTTTAACTTATCTGACAAAAATAGATTCCTTTTTTTTTTCCTCCATGGAACAAAAGTGTTAAGCTCCTTCTTCAGAGAAAGTGGGGGGAAAAGGAAAGATGAGCATTTTTAAGCATGTAAGAGATGCGTAAGGTCAGTAGTGGGTGTGTGTCTGAAGATGAGGAAGAAAGAGGTATGCACTCATTTTTCCTCCAGCATTTAGGAGATGATGGATATTAGTTAAAGAAACTTTGTAGCCTGCATATCTAATAGATAACCATTCATGTCTTTAAATTACAAATGTTTAGAATAAAAACAGAGCCCCAAATATCCTTGTACAATTTAGAAATTCAGGAATTAATCTAATTCAGTGTTATCCAATCTAGTGTTAAGACTCCTACCTGTCCTTGAATGCTCGGTCATGACTGATAAAAGAGAAGAATCTCTTGATATATGTAATTAATTCATGGAGTAAACACCAAACTAAATCAGAGAAGTAAAAATTGTTTGGGTAGAATAACCACTTACCAGGTAAATGATTAAAGAATTTTAAAACAAAATTTTAAAGGATTGGAGAATTAAATAACAAACAAACCCTCCAAGAAAATGAGGGGAAACTCTTTTTTCAGGATTAGGTTGAGAACCATTCCTTTTAGTGATGGAAAATTGCAAGCAAGATAAAGCAAATTTATGGCAACTTTTGTGATAAATTATTTGCAAATAATATAAAAGTCTGTGGTTCACTACCGTTGGATTCACCCCATACATTCCTATCCCATTCTTCACAGGATACTGTTAATTTCTGTATAGTGTTGAAGGGATGGGGAGCCTGCATAAGCATCATCTCAACCTTTTTTCCCAACTTTTGCTTTTTCTTCTTTTCTTCCTGTAACTGTTTCCGCAGTTGCTCAACTTTCAAAGACAATGCTAATTCAGCTGTCTTTCTGCCTTTTATTTCTTCTTTTAGGTCCTCCTTCTTTTTTATTGTTATTCTTTCTATGCTGATAAGCAGTTTCTAAACAGGTACCTAGCATTTTGGAAATAATTCCTTTCCCTTTTCCTTCTTTTATATGCCCCTGGCTACCTCTAGCTGTTCTTCCACAGCTTCCCAATCATGCCAGTTATCATGAGTTCATTCTGAAAATTTGGGAGTCAGATTTATTCTGTGCTTCCATAAGGAGTCACACAGTGGTACTACTTACCATCCTGCTGACTATGCGAATTTGTCATGAATGAGTGGAATAAACCTCACCCAAAAGAGAGAAGCAGCAATATGTTTTATTGAGGTAATTAATCAAGTTCAATGGAATCTGACAATGTTTAGCAATGGTTTACCAAGGTTCATAAGTTTGGCAAGGTTCACTTTATTAATTACTGCATGAAAGAAACATAGAAAGAAAAGTTGAGTTAGAATGGAGTTAGAATGATTCACATAGGGACCATGCATGCAAAAGAGTAGGGAAAACCCTCCCATTGAGCCAGAGGGTTCAGAGTGGACCCCGTTGCTTTCTAAACTCCTTATGGAGCCTAGGTGTGGCTATGTCCAATCTTAATCTCAGACTTGGACAATAGTTTATTTTTAATGGAATCTTCTATATGAAGTTTCTTATAATTAACATTGAGTAGCTACATGGATTTAAAATGTTTCATTAGTACTAATTCAGCAAGCTATCTGTAACTTACAAAATATCTGTCACTGATAAAAGGTCTCTCTGCCTTGAGGAGGAACCTTGAGAAGCATCCCAGCTCAAGGGGAGATCACCACGGCATGGCAACGCTGCCTAGCAGGGAGAGCTCAAAGAAGGCTCATCTAGGCCGTCATATTTATGAAACAAAGTGGCTGGCTTGTAGTCAAATTACATGCAATGAGAAAGGTATGCATGAGACTCCCTGGACTCACAACTTTCTTTGCTCCTTGATAAATGAGCCTTGGAAAAGCCACCTGTTATTCATGTGTTAATCATATGACTGGTGTTCCAAGCTCATATGCATTGATGCTCACTGTGAGCATCTGGATTTTCAGAGAACAGATTGAAACTAGATTTCTTGGCCCGCTACAGCTCAGGCCTTTGTCTCCTTTGAAGCCTGGACCAAACTACGGCTAGCTTGGTTTAGGGGTATAATGACAGAAGCAGTGCATAACATCACAACACTATCATGTTATGATAAGTGGCTAGCAATATCAGATGCTGACTCTGAAAAGGATCTTTTGGGTAGAGCTGTGAGAAGCGTTGGTATCTGAACCATGTGAAATGTTAATTGGATTTTAATAGAAAGGCAGAGCTGCTAGATTTGCACCAACCGAGGACAAGCTAGACCAATGTCCTGCTAACAAATACTGTTAGATGTCCCATTCTCACAGGTCATCTGCTAATGGGATATAATCTAATGATATACCTCTTTAGGACACAAGGCAACAAGATCACAGTCTACCAGTTCAGATCTTTTGAGGGAAATAACTGGTTAAAAAATTTCAGGCAGGATTTAAAAAAAAAAAAAAAAAAGGCAGCTTGGTTGTTGCTTGGATCGAAATATTTCAGGGTTCAGCTGTAAGTGTAGAACCACCAGTAACTCACCTTTGCAGCTTTGTCTCATATTTCTTCCCAGTGACTGTTACATATTACTCGCAGTGACTCTACTTCAGCTATTTTTCCTTCTGATGTAGAAGGAGGTGGTGAAAGGCTATCTGAATGTTTCAAAGACCTATTGTTTTTAGTTCCCGTTATCTATGTTAAGTTACGTGTTCAAAGAACTCAAACAGGAATGTGATACCTGTCCATTCTGAATTCACCCTTAAATGTGTTACTTTTTTCAGTTTCCATTCATTACCACAGTCATAGTGTCATTTCTAAGAAATTCTCAAAAATTGATGGAAAACTCACAGGTTTATGGTTTTATTTCGTTTGTCTCTAAACAGTCCAAACCCAGTGCAATTCTGTGGCATTCTTTCTCTCTCATCTGCAATCTCTTTGCTCCACAACTGTCTTGCTAAAGCAAGTGGAAAAGATGAAATGACTCAAATACAAGATAGCATTGTGAACTATTTCCAGTTGGACGATAACTTTCAGACGATCTGTTGGTCTGGTTTTAATATGTCTGAAACTTCTCAGAACTTTCTAATACAGTGTGCTCTATTTAAGGCATATTTCTGTGCTCCAACTGTGCTGCTTTGAAACTTTTGTTGTGGGCGAGTAAAAATATTTTTTTAGCCTTACTGTCCCATAGCATGATAACTGAGAAAAGCTTAAGATAAAATGTAGAATTACATTTTCAGAATGACATCCAGTCCATCTTTTTTTTTCTCTGACAACTTATATTTTCAGCAACTGATTAGTATTTATTGGGAATCAGATACTTCTCTGAAACCACACCACTAGACTTCTGCCTTTAGCATTAAATACCCACACCACAACCCATCCCCCCTCCCCAGCCTGATATTTGGATAGGAATATATAAACCTTTTTATTTTAAAAGCTACCAATTGTCATTGGCTGCACACAAATTTCTTAGCTGTTTTCCTTTCCAACAAAGGGAATCATAACTGTCAGGACTATCATTTTGACGTTATTCCGATGGTGATCAGTGCTAAGGGCCTGCGACCCAGGTGACAACACCATTGTAAAATCTGTGAGCTAACAGGTATTTTGTGTAGGTCCATATGCATCCTTCTGGTACTTTTCAGTTTCTTCTAGACTCACAGAAGAAAGGAAAAAGCTTCCTTCTATGTTTTCAGTAAGGCTAGTTAAGCCACAGGCTTCAGGTTTCAAATTGGGTATTTTTCCTAGTCATGGCACAGTCTAATGGGTAAAACACTGTTTGCTATTTTTTTTCCCCCTTTAAATTATCTTTCCATTAAATGTATGGCATTCACTCAGGAATCATTCAGTTATACATGATGACTTTAAGCCTCTTTCTCTCTTCTCTTATTCCCTTGCCACCTCCAGAAGATTCTAACAACAGTAGAAACTTCTGTATCTTGTATCCAAGTCATCCAGATGGCCCTTATCTCTTTCTAACATGCACAATAGCAAGAAAGGATCTGACTCACTTGGAGTAGCACACTAAACAGAAACATCAATGTCTTATGCACATTCTCATCTGTGCAAAGGCTCAGTCAACACCAGTTAGTCACAGAAGCCAGCAGAGAAGAGAAAAAAGCAGTTTTGCCATGGAGAGAGGAGGAAAAACACCAAAGAGATGAAGAATCAAAGCAGACACCAGAACAGGAAACTATCAGGACATCACAAGAACAGAGCCTTGTGTTTGAAGGACCTGTGCTGCTTTTGCTGATATGTCAGCTCTGTCTGTGGTTCCATTAGTCATGTTTCCTTCCAGACATGCTTGTTATTAAAAAAAAAAAAAAAAAAGTGTTTCAGCTGTTAAATAAATGAGGAATATGAATTCTCTTTTCAAACAGGGAAAGACCATAAATAAAAACCAAAAATGACAAAAAAACCAAAATTACACTAAACAACAAAGCCTGTGAAGATAATGTCCCAGTCAAAAAGGTAGAACAAACTGCATAAGTCTAAGGAGTGTTATAATTTTTTCACTTTGAATTTTGGATTTTCACTTTCCATCCTGATTCACTGATGTGCATCTAACATTAAGTCCATGATAATTTCATTTGTATACAGCTATCGAATACAGTTAGTGAATGGCTGTTAGAGTCTTCAGATAAAATCTGTATGACTTAAAATTATATATAAATCAAAAATACAGAATATGTTAGCTTTCACAAGCGAGGTTTTTGCTATAGCATTTTTATAGATAATTGTTATGTCAGGAAGGAAATGTTCAGCAGTATCTAAATGGCTATTCCTGAACTTGTGAACAGTCATTTTGAAGTTTCATTTCACCATATTAATAATAGATTTCATTGCTTCCTGAAAGTAACCTTCGCCTTCTTCGTAAGTGCAGCCTTCCGTTGAAGATTTGTAAGAAAAAGATGTTTTACTGGCTTAAAACATGGATATTAACTGTGTTTGGGTAAATTACAATTGTAGACCTCCACTGTCAGTGCTGTGTGTTAGATGCTGTTAGTTCATGGGCTGAGAGAGGGATTTGCTCATTTCAGGCACTTAAAATGGAGAGCTAGGACCAGAAAGAGATGGAACAGTAGATGCGATTTTCAAATAGATCAGTCTAAAGCATGGGTAGGTTCACTTATTCAGTTGAAGTCACTTCTGCTTAGATTTACAGTATTGTAAGGAAATTAGAATCATGAGTCAAATGTTGTCTTTTATGCTCTTGAGAGGATTTCTTATTTTTTAAACCGAAGGAAATTGAAAGAATTCACTAGTAGAGCAAGACAAAGTAAAAAGAGAAGTAGTAAATAAAAGATATAAACACTCTATGCACTATAATCTTATTATTGCTCTCTTGTAAGAAAAGAACTAAAGCAAAGAAAAATAAGTTGTAAAAAAAGGAGAAAGAAAATAAAGTCAGAATATCATAGGTTATAAAGAGGTGATGCACATAGCCAGGTGACTGTCCATTTTGGGAAGTGCTACAGTATCTCTTCTGTACTGTATTTCCAAACCACGTGACAAACATCCCTGTATAGAATATAATTCCAGAACTATTTATTAAACAAAACCTGTAGGGTCAAATTGTTAGCTTAAATTCTATTATGAATGGAGAAAGATCGGACTATTTACTCTGCAAATCATAGTTATTTCCCTAGCTACCTTCTAGTTCCTGGAAGGAAAGTAAATTGCTTTAGATCTAGCCTGCCTCCACGTCTTGAGTAGACCAATTCAGAGTGATGTACTGATCTAACTGCTAGTTTGTTCTGTTTGGCTAAACTTAATGTTTGTTTGCCTTGGTGATAAATTCTCAGTATTTAACCAAACTAGGAAATCAATCTGGTTAACCATGTTTATACTAGCTTTAAGCCATTTCCAAACACTGTACAGAAAAACACAGATAATGAAAATTGTCATTAAATTTAAATAATAGTAATTGTAAAGTGTAATGATGTTTCAATCTCCCTCACCATTTAACTAAGCGAATTTTTTCTAGTTACAGTAAGGAAAAGAAAGAATCAGATGTCTTATTTCTGCTGACAAATCCAGACTTTCCTTCTTTCATCTCTGCCCCATTGTCTTTTAAAGAAGATAGGTTATGTTGTCCTTGCCTTACAGATGACCCCATTATCTCAAGCAATGACATGCATGGAACTGTCTATAAAAGGAAAGATCACTCCTTCTTAATTGGATGGTAGAATTGGAATTCCTTCATCTTAGAACAGGAATTTTTCAGAGGAAGGAAGAAGTAAGCAAGCAAATCGCAAAGGGCATAGAGAGAGAATGGTGAAAAATGGAATGATGAGTAATCATTAAAAATTAAATAGTGTAGCCTTTCTCTAAGTTGACATAATTTTGCAAGATATCTTTTTTCCTCTTTTTTTACAGTCTTGATGCGGTGTGCTTTACTTGACAGTCAGGAGCAAGAAACTACTGAAGGTCAAGTCTTTGGGTGCTGAAATTGGTCTTACAGGAAGGCTAATGAAAAGAAGGCTAAATGCTCTTTTAGTGGATGAGTACTTCTGGAGATGTGCTGCTTTTCAGTTCTGCTAGGTCAAATTTAGAACTACCAGTTAAACCACAAGTCTTGTTTAATGGACAGTTTTGAAGATCTGGTACTTTGGCACAAAAGCACTTCAATAGTATTTCTGCAAAAGTCCTTAATTTGCCTACTTTTGCTTCAAGAAAGCTGATGAGAAAAGGTCTTATTGCTCACAAACGGTTATGCCCTGCATAGTTTTGTTGACTTTCTTTCGCAAGGAAGTTCTTAAAGTTCAATATGTATTAGGTGGGATGCTGAAGGGATTAGGGGAACAGAGAGGAGTATATATAGCACAGCTTCTCTGGGAGACAAAAAGCAGCTTAGTACTGCTGATGTATTTTTTCCACTCTCTAGAAGTTGCTTGAGACCAGTAGCTGAGGACAGAAATTCTACAAGAGGCCAACACTTCACTGTGTTTCCATGGAGGAACCCAGGTCCACTCAATCTGATCGTATTACAAGTTGCTTTCTACAAAATAAGCTCAGTCTGTTATGGACTGTTTCCAGTAGCTGTACTGTGTTCTGGGGGGAAGGGGCTTGTTATTTATGTGCTTAATACTGTATCCAGAATATGCAGAAGCTAAATTTAGCATTGCCCATTTGAGCTCTTGGTTTGGGTTGTTTGGTGGTTTATACTGGCAAGAAAGAAAAATGTATAGAGTAATAATACATACCTTAAAAATATATTGTGTTTGTAGAATCAGAGTCTTTTATAAACAATTTAGTGAAAATGTTATATGTCTCCAAAGGCAAGACTTAGAACACTTTATGTAGCAAAAATAAATTGCAGACCGTTCAAACTTCTTGAATGTTTTATCACAATCTTAGAGCCTCTGTGAAGCATGTTATTCTTGAGGCAAGGAAGTGGGAGGAGGACACGTCGTGTCTTTTTGCACTATACTACTGTCCAATGGTGCTTGGGAAAAGTGTGCCCTGATAATAAGGTAATCAATAGTTGGAAGAAGTATGACTTTACCTAGTGTAAGGAAATGGATTCTTTCTGCCATTAAGAACGCTTTTAAAAGTCTCACAGTTTTCTGGCAGCCTGAAGGACAGGCTAATACAAGGAGAATGAACAGAAAGTGCTTTAGACTGCCATGTCACATTTAAGCAAAGTAAGCGACTGCTTCTTGAGATAAAAAGTCCATAGTTTAAAAAAAAAAACAAACCCACACATGCAATACAACAGAACACAGCACATATAAGCTTGCTATTGTCTTGGTCAATGCCTACGTCCTTCAGCCAGGGAAAACCAAAGAGGGATCTGGAGAGATCCCCCAGGTTCTAGAAATTATCTTTTTACAGACACGTCTACACTGGGGAATTCTGCCAGAAAACAGGTAACAATAGCTGATATAGATGCAATATTTGTTTTCTTGTTAAAAATGTTCTCCTTGAGAAATTCCATCAGCAGATGGGTGGATACCCCTGTGCCTCCTATACCTTCCCCTAGCTCGTTGTAAAGTAGAAACACTTCACTTAGAGAATTCAGGGCGTTCACATCCAAGGAGCTGTAGTTCTTTTTCTTGTTATTATCTCATCCCATATCACCTAGGCCACCCACCACACCGGCGCCCTGCCACCCCACCCCCAATCCCATGGTCTTCCAAGGCTGCTCTTCACTCTAACGCTTCTCTCAAAGGTAGAGCCGATCCTGTGCAGCTGACAGTGTTGCCATCTCTGTTTTAAAAAAAAACATGCATGGTTTCTATTAAAACATTATGTGTTACCTTGAAAATGAGAAACTTGAAGGTAATGAAAACCCACGATTGTTTCAGGATCTATCAATCAGACAGTTTGCAACTAGTCTACACCCTGTGAACTGGTGCTTCTATATTCCTGTAAAACACCTTAGCTGTAATGTGATACAGATATGATATCATTAACTGTGTATGCGCAGAACTTCGAGGTAGCGACCTTGCCTCATCTGAGACTTTCAGCGTGGAAACAGTGAAATGTGAGAGCTTCTTTGAAAGTATAAATGATACATGTGGCTCCCTACTGACATGTGTCAGTGCACAAGTGGTTTACAACAGGGATACCACTAACAACAGTTAGGCAGATGGGGATACTCTATCTTACAGAAAGGTGATTCTAAACAATGCAGAAAACAAGAGATACCATACCCCAAGATATCAGAACTGAGTTGACAGACAGTCTCAACATGTCATTCCCAAGAGCTGTTTGCGTGTACAAAGTATCTTTGGGAATACTAGCGAATCACTGGGAGGTCTCTCTGACAGTAATGCTGTTTCTATGGAAGATGTCTGCTGCACCCCAGTTCTGGAATATGACAGAGTCTAAAAAAAATTGAAAATGTTAAGTGGAAAGAATATAAAGTGGGAAAGAAAAAGTTGAAACCAAGCTGTTCCTTCAACAGGTTGACAGAGTAAGTTACAAAAGCCTTTCATTTGGTGTGCTTGGCTGAGGGAGACTTAAAAGAATGCTTTAGAGTGCCAGGCATCCATCATATATTGTGATGCAGCTTTACCAGAGTAAAAAAATCAGTAATTATGGTAATTGTTTGCCATAGTTGGCTCAAGTGCACATAATAAATGATCTGCAAAACCCCTTTTTAACAAAACCCAAATGCACTACCAATAACACTGACAGCTTATAAAAAAATGAGTCATTATTAAATTTCTTATTTTAAAAAAGTTGAGTGTGGGCTTTCTCCTTAACCTTTTACTATATCTGAAATTCAGCACTGTTTTCTATGTGTCAGAGATAGTGGTATGACTGTCTTGGCCTGAGCGGATGGCTCTGCTGCTTTGAAATATCCTTCCCAGGCAGCTCAGTGTAAACATTTCCACAGATGTGGAGGACTCCTGGGTATTTTTGCAGCATTTGTGTTTGTTGCCTGAAAAGGACATACTATCCTGTCACACTTCTCATTACATCTCTGTGCTTGGCTATTTTCTTCAGGAAGCGTTTCTTTTGATCTTGCCTCCTTTGCTATGTCAGAATTATGACCTGTACATGAATTTTCCTTTTTGTTTCCTGAAAGTGGATTTATGATGAACAATTAATTTGGTTTTCCTTAAATCTTTTGTATAAAATGTTATCTGTAGGAAATAGTAAACAATGTTCAACCATTTTGCGTGAAATTGCCAACAACATCAGTAGTCATCTCTGATTCTATGACCCCCCCACATTTTCTCCATTTACAAGAGGCAGCCTTCCCCTTGCCAAATAACCTGGTTTACTATGCACATGTACATTTGTGAGAGGCTTACACTTTGTCAGATTTCCTTGGTATCCATGAAACAATTGCAGATGCTTTTCAAGCACCCTAAGAAGAAAAGCTGCTCATGTCACAGTACCAGTTCCAGCTTCTGTTGTCTGCTCAGGAAGCACACAATTGTATGGAAGGCTTTGGGACTTGCATGTCTCGCACAGTGATAGTGCAATGTAATAGCAGTACTTGCCTTCTTGCTGCACTGCTGTAGCAGGGAAATGACATGCAGAGAGGAAATACAAATGATTCTAAAGAGACATCTACACAAATAACTTCTATTGACACTAAAATGCTAGTTGCTGTAAGAACCATCAGGGTGCATGGCTCTTACTGCTGTTCTTGCATTAGCTTCTCAAAGAACAGCAGTCCTAAAACACATGTGCAATCACACTGGGGTGCCAGAAAAGCTTAGGATAGCTGCAAAGACATGAGTTCTAGTATGTGCAAGCATGGACTCCAGGATCAAGAATTTTTATACATATAACTAGTTATAATGTAAGGGACAAACAGAAACACTCCCATTGTCAAGTAATATCCATTTTATCTAAACAAATAATTTTAAAAGGAAAGAAAATATTTTCAATTAAAAATAAAATAAGGAATGGGAAAATTATTGCGAGGACGATGTGCAAGTACAAGAGTTGTCATAACAGCTTGCATCTCTAATATCTTGACTGATGTTCAAGAAAATAAATGTGATTTTCAGCTATCACTAGGGGGCACTCCTCTCCTAAATACATTCAGAAAAATGCAACAGTGCATTCCTATAAATAGGTTTTCTCGCTGAGATCTTAAGAACATACAAATGGGTCTATTTAAAGAGTTTTCCATGTTTCTAGAAGTAAATCATAAAAGGTAAGAATATGTTGGTAATTAACCTTTTGTCACATTCCTTGAATTTGCCAATCTTTTACTAAATTTTAAAAATTAGTTTAGAATTGTTGGTTGCTATTTTAAAAAAGATGGCTGTGTCTTCATGAACTGGGATGTTTAAGGCATTCTTCTTGATTTCTGTCAGTTCATGATGATCATTATTAAATACCTTATTCCACTTAGAAGTCAAAGATATTCTCATAAGACTGTTAAGTTCTCTATCTTCATTGTCAGTTTGTAATCATGAACTTAATGTTAATACTTCCCTATTCACTATCCATACACTTTTGCATAAATTTATAATTTAATACTTTTTGACTTAAAGGAACAAAAGATAAAAGCTTTCCAAATGTTCAGTGTATGTAAAGTGTTAACTGTTAGCATTCTTCAGACCTTTAACTCAAGTGTGTATTTAACTCCCTGAATTGGTGCTGTATACAAACAAACCGACTTCATTCCTAGCTGCATAAAGCAGTTCATAAGTGAGTAGATCTCAATACGATCAGAGAAATGAAAAAATTAAAGAGAAGGGAAAGATCTACCATTCAAAAAGAAAAAAGGGAGTAGTGTCACTATAAAACATGAAACAATATCACAAACCAAACCTCATAGATTTCAGTATTTATTTTTAAGTTTATTTTGCTATAACCTCTTAAAAAAAAGCACACACCAAAATATAATAAAGGATTAGAGTAATGGGCACTTTAATCAATATGTACACATACTTCAGCTTGGGAAAAACACAGTGAACAAGCTATAGAAAGGACATTTATATTTTTAAATACCAAGTTTACTATTAATTGCATACTCTGTCTTTTTATAACTGCCTGGTTTTTTATATTCTCTGCATATTTGGCCTAGGATCAGGGATAATCAAATTCAAACATAATTTCAAGTCTTAAGTGATTAGTGCAGACTTCTGGCATGCATAATGTGACCTGGGATATATTGATCAATGCAACCTATTAATTTAATGTTCTACATGGAAGACATAATTTGCTTCTGTCATTCTAATTATATGTACCTTTTTCAGAACAATTTCTGAGAGGACGCATCAAGATGAAACTTTCATATACAAAAGTTGTATGACACAGTCTAAAACTAACTGTGCCATGTCTGTCAAAATATTACATACTACCATAGCTTCCATTTTGGTCTGAGAAGTCACGTCTATTCAAAAACTGTGGAGCTAATTTTCATACTACTGAGCTAGTTACAGGTTGATGTGAAAAATCAGAAAGCTCCATGTCATTCATTTACTCTTAGTTTTCAAGCCTTTCTTGGTGCATCATTCCCTCCCTCTACAAGGAGTACTTCAGGTGAAAATGTAATTGTTTGTTGTGAAACCCTTTCAAAAAGAAAGGATTATGCCACCCCAGCATTATGACTCTCATATGCGATCACCAATACAAAATGTTACAAGCAGTGAAAAATGGGGTTGTTCCTCATCCTTGATTAAAAGGAAGTCTTGATAGCTGTCATGTGGCTAAAGCTGTTTCTATTCTGTAACTCTGAATCTCTGAGAGAGACCCTTGTATTGGGAACAGGTGATTCTTTGGTAAGAGTTCTGGTAAACATAAGGCTGGATGCTATGCAGTATTTTGGAAAACTTGGGACATTGATTTCTTAGAATTTCTCTGGATTTGTATACTTTAATGAATAATGTAATCCGTCCTTCAAAAGTGGTGGTAGTCTGGGGTTTGGATTCTCAGGGATGCTGGCAATTATCAGCTCCTATGTTCTTGACTCTCCCTTGTGCTATTGAGTGTATGAATCAGAGTGGCATGTGAAAATTAAATTCCTGTGTAGAGTTTAGAGCCATGCTTGTACAAACAAGTGAAAAATCCTGTAAGGATCAGCCTTCTTTCTCTCTCATATTTCAGTGATAACTTATTTTTTGTATTTGGGGAGACAATGCTGGTTATAAGAGATTTCTCTGAAACACAAAGAGCCTTCTTGAGATGCATGCTGGAGCTTGGAAGAAGCACCCTAGGTTATTGATTTTAATCTATGATATAGGGAAATTATGTGGCTTGCACAATGTCTGAATGTAAAAGGAAGTCCAAGATCCTTTATGTTTATCTTGATGACCTGAAGTAGGGGGGAAAATAAAACAAACCCCCAAACAAAAAAAGAAACCCAAACCACATAGTACTGAGAGATCAGAATTACTTGCTGTTGTACTCTCATGGGTTGGTATAGTTCGCATGAGTGTGATGTATGTTTATATAAAAAAAGGATAAATCATAGTTAATTGGTTATGGTGACATAGATAAAGAAAAACCATGATCTTTAAAATCTTTTTTAAAACAGGTAAGTACTATGTTGTGTACTAACATTATTATTTTACTATAATAAATTGGGAAAACATTAGGCATCTAGTGTTTTAAACTAATAAAATACCCAAGTAATAACTTTTTGAAGAGCTATTAATTGAAGGTAAACTTACAGTCTAGTATACAGCCTAGCTTCATGTGAAGAGAGAGAAAGGGAAGAAGGGAGTTTCACCAACTGTGTCAATAAATTTCCTCATTTCTGCTGAGGTCTATAGGAGTCTCTGGAGAAACTGAGGTCTACTGGTGAGTTCTATTTGCTGAATCTAGACTGTGGCTCAGTGGTTACCATCAACCTTACGCTAGCATCTTCACTGCTGTTTGTAGAGGCACCATAGAATACCAAAATACACTGTAGAAAAACACGTGATTCCCCATTCAAGACCAGAAAACTTCAGCAGAAATGTTAAACCTGTGGTCCAACTAATCTAGTCAAACCTAGCTGGAATAAAGTCTGGATAAATTACTGACTTTTAAAGGCCTGTGTTCATCAGAGTGGGTGGAAGGGCAAACAACAGGTTGAGCAATGGCTTCTCCCCACTCTCCTTCCTCTATATGCCCACCTATTTGATATAGCATGAGTCTATGTTAGGAAGAAATTGTTTGCTAAGAGTGTGTAAAAACTGCCATCTCAGAGGGATTTAGATTTGACATTGGATTTATGGTAATTCTCCCAGTGGTATCTTGTGCCCTTTGAGCCAGATCATCCAAAAGGAAAATCAACATTATGTAAAGGGCATGGACGTTTCCAATAGATTTATAAACCGCTTTCCAGACTCCTCACTATGAGCAAAACATTTAATTCCTTTCACATTTTCTTCTATGTCAAACCTAGATGAAAGTTGTGAGAAACGAGCAAAACCTCGTGAAAGAGACTCAGGTCAGACCCCACAATGAAGCACGTAATTTTATTACGTTCTTGCAAGACCGGGTGTCTTAACTGGTAGGCACACCTTGTCAGAGCAATACACGGATTTTTATACCCTATTCCCGGCCGCGAAATCCCTACCTTGTTTCCCCATTGGCTGGGTACTCCAAAGTTTACAGACTAACCCGACACGGCCTCTACATGTTATAGTACATATAAGTTCATACATCGCATGTCTCATTATCACAAGATTATGCCTCCCCTGGGAGGAGAAGTTACTATTCAATACCCTATTAAGCAAGCGCAGTACTTCTTCAACAGAGCCCATCCATCTCAAACAACCCCAGCTGACAGATTTAAGGTTTTATAGTCTCCTGTCTAGCACTTCCCTCCTTTAATTGCTCTCTGGTTTCTCTCTTATCCTACAAGACAACCTCCTGTTTACCTTATCAGGTTCTTATCATGCAAGAACAACACTCTGTGTCTCACAAAAGTCAACGTCCTAAAACTGTCTGTAGAATCCAAAGTTTAAAAAGGGATTTTGCTATCAATTTCAATGTTTTGATTGCCCTGAATTGAAAAATTAATTTTAATTTAATTTGAAAGTTCAGAATTTGGGTCTGTCAAATTGCATCTACTGGTATCTCTCAATTACTTCTTTATTGTCTAAACACTTTGTGTTCCTATTCTCTTCTATGGTCTACCTAACAAGCCAGATGGTTAGAAGTTTCCAAGTCTCTGACCAGGCTCTGTGGCAAAACTACATCTTCCACTATTCATCATGGTCTCCTTTGAGGTTTTGACATACATATAGCCCACAGGAACTAGGACTCTGTGGAACTCAGTTTTTGAAACAGAGCTACTACAAGTTTCAGTCAATTAATTCTCACCAGCCTGGAAACTTACTGTTCCGTTAGTTTTTGACAAAATAAAATCTTTCAGTTTGGTTAAATAAAGTGATTAATTTTGCTATGTGCAAATAAATGCCCACTGTATAAGCAGAATTAGCATCCTACAGGAAAAAATTACTTTGCAGAAACACATTTTATCTGTTAACTGGATTTTCTGTTAACTGGAGTACCATGGAACTGGTGTTCCTTAAGTATATTTTCTGTCCTTTTTTTTTTTTCGCTTTAGAACCTTGTTTCTGTTTTTGATGTATCAAAAGTGCTGAAAAAATTAAAATCGTAAAAAGAAAGATCATATAGCAAAATATTAGTTTAGTTCTTAGGTGTCCTGATTAAGACAAGCTGCCAATTGTGAAACACTGCTGCCAATTCAAAATTATCATCTCACTATAGAGAAATCTGGCTGGACATTGCAACAATTTATAAATTTGTACCAATCTACTCCTGACAGCTCCATAAACCCCAGTAATCTGGAAGGCCAACTGTACTCTACAGCAGTGTTGTTTGTGTTGTGTTCTTCTTGTTCCACTTCTGAAATAGACCACATATGCAATCATTTATTAAGTTAAAAAAAAAGCCAAAGGAGTCAACTGAAGAAGTGAGAGGATGAGGGAGAGCAGAAAAAGATAGAAAGGAATAAGTAAAAGAGAAACTAAGTATTTTGAAAATGATAGCAAAGGAAATTAATTGGTAAGAAATGATTTGGAAAGACAGCACGTGCCCAGAAAGTTGAGAAAGATAAAGGTGGTTTTAATAAATGAAAATTCTGCAAAGAGGACATGAAAAGCAAAACCTTGAAAGGTTTTGTCCTGCCAAAATTTTCATATTTTCATATTTAATAGTAATATTTCAATTTTTCATAAAATTGGATAGACATGTACAGAGCCTGAGTTATATCCTAAACATCCTACCTTATTTTTTGTGAGATTTAGGATTAATTTAATTTATTTTTAAATTACACAGAAAGTTTAATGATTACAGCACAAGTTTATTTAAAAAAGCCAAAGAGTTTCAAAAACCTAGGCTGCATACCAAGGTTATGCATAAAGAAATTTTACATAATTGTGTAGCCTCCTCTTGCCTCTAAATGATTTGGTAACAAGGTAAGACATACAGCATGTGTAATAGAGCCTAGAGGCTCAAAACAAGTGAATGTAATGGGCACAAATGTGTACTCTTGTCAAATTACATATTTGATTATAAATGGACTTAGCTTCAATAGAAGATGTGGTTTTGAAGAAGAAAAATATGCCAGTAAAGTAAAACCATGTAGTTCTGAAATGTCTCTGTAGTATAGAAACTGAGCCAAAGAACAGATGTGGTTTATGATCTGACTGTAAAAGTGAGTAAGATTCCTCTTCTCCTATTGTAATACAGATTCTTTTAATGCTTACATTTTGCTTCAGAATCTAACATTATAACTAAAAAAAAAAATTATTTGCTTTTCAATTATGATCTTATAAATAAATCTTCATATTGAAACTCCCCGAATCCCAGTGATTTTCATAGCAAATCTTTCTTGAGGATATATAGCCCTCCAGATTTACATCAAGGTAGAAAGTTATTTTAGGTGAATGATGCATGGTGGGTTCAACCAAACTCTAAAAATTGCATCACTGAGGCTAGCTAATTTCATAAGTTAATTCATCAACCTACAGTTAGTCAATAAAGTATTGCAGGTCAACCGGTCATCACTGTAAGATACAGTAGGGGAAGGCCTTTATCCAGTTGTTGACAGAAGGGGCAAGATCATTCTCATGTTTGACCAGCTTAGCTTTTGCTTTTGTGAAAACTGTGGTTCCCTTAAATAGTTACGCTATCTGAATTTGGAAAGATTTCCATCTTTCAGAAACATGAAATTAGGCCAAATGGGTAACTATTTGTACTTTGTAGCTACCCATCTTTGCTGTCCATAAACATATGACTAATTTCTTTCAGGTCTTGCATAAAATATTTTAATAACTTTTTTCTTAAATGACACTATTATAAACATTTTTAGACGCTACTAGAATTTTTTAGATTTTGTGATATCCTCTGTAACAGTCTCAATAATATGTCAATGAATACATTAGAAGTGTATCATAATATGTGCTATATTCAAAAGATACAGCTTGTTAGATAGCCGTGTCCTACATATAATAACTATATACATTGCATTGTATCCAGTGCTTTGGATATCATGCATAAAACATTTTACAGGAAAGCATTAATTTCTCAATAAATAAGATTTCAAAAAAGCCTAAAATATGAACTGAAAGAAAGGAGACTATTTCTGTATTTGAAAAATTTTAATAAAAACTGGTTTAATAATTTGAGTAAACTTTGATTAGATTTGAGTAAATTTTGATTAGTATTTTGGTAAAATGAAAAGAACTAAACTCAGTTTTGCACCAAAAAAAGCAAGCAGAGTCATGTAGGTGTTGAAAAAATGAAAAAGTCTTAATTTTAGAATCTTATTTGTCATTAAATAATTTTCTTGCTTGCCACATTATGTATAGACTAGAGCTATTGTTAAGAGAGACATTCAAGAATTTTAAGAACCCTGTCTCTTCAAAATAAGATGTAAAAGCAAACAATGGCTTGTGGTCACGGAGAGTAAATATTAGAAAGGAGATAAATTAACATGCCAAAAGAACTTTACTAGGATGAGGAGGCTAAAATGGTGCTGAAAATCTCCAGCTGTGCAGAACTATCAGGAAGGAAGAAAAAGTGGTAAATGAAGACTCAAAAAGGACCCCTACCTGTTTAATTAGCTGCAATGATTAGAATAATTAATAGAATTTTTTTAAACTGTATCATGAAGAGACATTTCTTAAGAGATGCTGGTGATCTCCATAGTAAGGAAAAACAGGAGAACTTGTTTCAGAAAAAAAGGAAAAATACAAAGTTTTCTGCAGACATGTAGCATGCCTTTTTTTTTAAACTTTTTACTCAAAAGAATAAAGACCTAACCTGCACAGTAACTATCTGGGCTGCAATTTGTGAAAAACAGTTTTATTACATACTTCATCCTCTCGCTTTGTCTGCACTAAAAACGCTTGCTCAGTTAAGTTACACAAGTGGATTTGCAAAATTATTCTTATAACTTATTTAAGACCTGAAAATGTATAATGAAAGAAGGTCACCCAGCAACATCGTACTTTCACATCATAGTATCATCCACAATACCTTTTAGTGAGCGTAACTCAAGCTGCACCTCTGTACTTCTGACCAATAAATTTTGGCTAACAGGAAACTTTCGGTGGGTAAAAGTAGCAGAAGTAGCTAATTCTCTTTGCTTATCCATATTTCTCATTTTTGCCGGAGGTTGAAAAACATGTGAGTAAGGCCTTCAGTCATATACTTTGGAAAACAGAAACTATAGGGAGTATGAATTTGAGAACTGCTGACCTACTCCTTAAACTTCTAGGATGCTTAATTACAGAAAATTGTGAAGTAAACAGATTTTAGGCTCTTGGGACCTGAAGGAACAATATCACATAACTGTGTGTTTAACTAACATCATATAGCTTGTAATATGTACACCTCTAATGGCAAAGTTCACTAAAGCCAAAACCAGGAATTTCCAAAGTATGTCTTGAATGTTAAGTATTAGAATAGAATCAGGGGAATACAGTGGCAGTTGAGTTCACTCTGCTGATGAGGGAACCTGCACTCACAAATGTTCTTATCTTATTCACAAGACAGAAACTTAGAGAAGTCGAAGCTCACAAAGGGTACCTATGTCCTACCCAACTCCTGCATTGATTCTATTGAGATTATATGGCATGAGATGGTTAAGACGGGTCACCATCCAAGACACAAACTTCTACAGGCTAATCAACATTTTTTGGTGCTGAAATGGATTTAAGTCTGAAAATCCAACCTCAGCTATGGAAGCTGCGTACTTCTGTGCAAAGCACCTATAAAATAACTAGAGATGCCTAAACTAGGGAAGTGTTTATTCAAGGAGATTGTGAATAACACATGAAAGTTTTAACAGGCATTGCCCCAGTTAAATGGTCCATCCATATTACAATGTTATGACCATTTTGTTCACAGAATATCTACGGCATAATATGTTTATTTTGAAAGGGTGTGTCTGGGACTAGGGGCAGGAAGATGTTTGGCTTTTTCTGGAAGCAGTGATGTGTGCCACACAAAACTCTTAGGTAGGAAAGGATTCCGATTTTTTTGGAACTACTGAGAACAGTTAGATGAGAAGAATTTTCAGTTTATAATGAATAAACTGCTTTTAAAAGATTTGACATGCAGACATAGAAGGCTGTCCTTGGCATGAAGACACTGCATATTAGTGTATTGTACATTCTCACATACAGTTTAAATTATTCTCTAGATATGAAGAGAGTTTTGTACTTTTGAACATCATGAAATTTCATTGCATGCTTTCCTAGAGATACAACCTTAACTCTGACAACGACAACAACTAAAATATTCAGTAGTCAAAGTGAAAAATAAAGATTTCATATCTAGACAAAGTATGTTTCTTGAATATGTTAGGTCAAACATGAGCTGCTGAGGTTGGTGTGGAAGTTAAAGTTCTGTGGCTTGCATTATATGAAAAGCCAGCTCCTTCTGTGTTTAAAAGTTTCAGATTAAGAACTCAAACCTCATGGAATTTTCCTGTATTTGAAGGCTTGAGTTCCAGGATTTATCTGTCTGAACTCCTGTTGCATCAGCTGTGGTTATTAGGACTGCATAGAATGACAGAAGGATTAGATGAGATGTCAAGCAGAGCTATCACGCCAATAAGATGACTTATCTTTTTCAGTTCTAAGCTTGTGAGGACTTTGCTCAGACCTGTCTTGAGATGGTCTTCTACCCCTGATCTTGGACAAGCACATTCATCAATGCCTTATTCTGAAGGGTATATAAGCTGCCAATAAGCACAGATGGATGTATGGTTAATGCTGATCACTTGCGCTCCCATGATCTCTGGGTCTTTGTGGTTTCTGGCTTTTTGACAGTCGTTGTGTCAGCAGAGTTCCATGGATGTTTAGCCATATAATCACATTCATGAAGAATGAGAACTATGAGCACCTTGGAGCACTTACTCCACAGGAAAAATATTAATAAATAATAACAGAAGAATAGGTAAAGTCATAGAAGACCAAATATATTATGAAGTCTGCAGCAGCCTTAAGTAGAAGATGACAGTCAAGGAAGTTACAAGAGATGAATATTTCAAAGCAATTAAAGACACAAGTACAAAAACCAAGGGAAAGCTGAGACACAGCTAGCAAAAGACATCAAGGTTAATGAGAAATCATTATGAACATAATATGTACAAAAGAGGGTAAAAGAAAGGGGAGTGCCCCGTTGTGGAAGAATATAGTAAGCAGAGAAATGGAAGAAATAATAATTTAAAACCTATGTACCAAATGTCAATGGCATGTAGGTGGTTAGCTCAGCTATCACAACAATGACAAGAATAAAAGAAAGGGCTTAGATAAGACTTTGCAACAACTCCATTTTGTAATCTTTGTAAAAACGTGATTGTTTTAATCATCTTATGAACTCCGCCCCTGAATTTTTACAAAATTGTTTGAAAGGATCTCAGAATTGATAGCAGCTGCTTTTGAGAAACTGTAGAGAACAAATGAGGTACCAGATGACTGTAGAAAAGCAAATTAAAAGGGTTTTTTTAAAAAAGTGCCTTCATAGAGTGGGTTAAAAAGGGTCAGAAAATGAAACTCCTGTTGTCTGGCTCTCAATTTCTAGAAAATACAGGAACAGGTAATTCAGTACACCATTTCTAAGTGTCTGGAAGATACCGAAAAGATGCATAGCAGTCAGTATGTATGTGAGACAAACCATATCAAGATAAAATAATTTGTTTCTGAAGTAATCCTTCTGTTCTGTTCAACAGTGAGAAAGCATAAACAGGGTATTCTAGTGTTCTAGCCCTGATGAAAAAACAGGTAGCCCAATTTGAAAGATTCAACAAGGTAATAGAGAAAGTGATCAGAGGTCTCAAAACCATGGTGCAAATAATAGAGTAAAAATATGGTAATAAACATATCACAGGGAGGAAATATGGAATGGGGTTACAGTAGTTTACAGTATACAAAAGACTGCTGAACGGAGGAAGACAGTAATTTGTTCTTCATGTTTTGGTGAATAGGATTCACCATAAGAATTTATAAGCTTAAGCTGCAACAAGAAAAACTTGTCTCAGGTATTGGAAACCTCTTCTGAAGTCATTGACATAGATTAATGTGGAGTTTCCATCACTGACAGAGACTCCACCAATGGTGACTCTGTGGTCTAAAAATAGGTTTAGATCGACAGGTGCCAGGAGTGACAAGTTATATGTGGTTTTGCTTGTGAGCAATGGGATAGCTAGATGTTCCCTTGGGATTCCCTTCAGCATAATTTTTTAGAATTATTTTCACTGCAAGGGCTGTGCTATTGTATTTGAATACATTTAACTCCATGTTGTTGTGCCTTAAATTAACACATTCTTTATTTGCAGGAAGCGGATAAACCACTTTTGAGATACAGTGTTAGGGCATAAATTTCTTTGTATTTCCTAGTAATTTCCCACCATGTCCCTTCTGTTTCATCATTAACCTCTACATACAAACTTTTCTTCCAATATATCTCTTGGCTCATCTATTACATAATTCCAACACTTTCATATAACATACAGATGTATATACAAAGTACATATTTACATATATACTCCCTCTTTTTTCATTTCTCCATCCTTTTCCTTATGCAACATTCATATTGTTTATGATGATCTTGTAACACTTTACAAGTATATTACCAGCTACACCATCTTCTATGTTATCTCCCTGTAGGCTCCATCAGCTAGTCAGAGGTAAAGCAATCTGAATAGTTATGATTTTAAACTAGTAAGTCGTAATATTTAAAAAACTGTATTCCTGAAAACTTGCAAAGTAATTTGAAAAATAATTTGAAATTTAGAAAAAAAGACAAGTTTTCATTTATAACAGCAACATTTCCTTAAATGGACAATGACAGAAAGAGCTATTAGTCAGAGCTTCTAAACTCTCAGTTTAAAATTATCTACCTAAATTAGTATTATCCTCTTATCGCTACTGCAGTACTGGATTCCCTCTCACACCTTAAAGATGCTATTGTTAGGTACATCAGTACGTAACAACACAGCTATATGTAGGTCGCTCCAAAAGTAATGCTTCCTGTTGACATCATACTTCCATGGAAACTACATCAGATACAAAGAGCACAATAACACTGTCTGATAGAGCAGATTCTCAGCTACAAACCACTATTTTCTGACACAGTCCCCACCACTGGCTGTGCATTTTCTCCAGTGATGAACAAGAGCCTGTGTGCTGCGCTCGGCATAAAAATCTGCACCAGTGGAGGGACCCACCATCACTGTCACAACTGCTGGAACGCGTCACCCACCACCTCACTGGGCAACATCCACTGTTTGGTCTCCATAAATGGTCAGCAAGTGCTGATGAATGTCAATGGGTGCAATTTTTTCCGCATGGAGGAATTGAATTACACCCCTTTGCTTCACACGCGCTCCCATGTCAGAGGCCGTGCTGTCAGACTGCCCCTCTGCTGCTGTCTGTCACACGACAACAAAATTTAATGGAATATTGGTGGGAAGGTTCAACCTCTACTGCCGGACCACCAACATCCGCCTCTGATGTCGTGGGCCAACATAACAAAATAGGAGACATTACCTTCATAGTGGCCCTTGTATTTTCTGTGAGAAATGTGTGTATGAACATATGTTTAATCTTTGAAGGGCAGTGCAATTATTGAGGAAAAAAATAAAACTTCATAGTTTTGCACCTTCAAAATGCCATTTCAATCAAGTGTCATTTTTTATGTGCTTGAATAAATGGAATTACCAACTTGTGTAAAGTCCTTGATCAGAATTAGGCTCTTAAACCAATTATGTGGAGATCAGAGTGCTTAAAATTATCAGGAATACATTTAGAATTATTAAAGGCTTCAAATAGCTTGATTCAGGCAAAATTACATATAATTGATCATTTAGCATGTGTTATCAGCAGAAACCGCAGTCATAGGTGTGGAAGATCACTTTTTAGACAAATAGCAGTGAAACTTATGTAAAAACCAAACCATACCAGAGCTTCCTTTTCTAAGGGTTTTTACTGAATGCAAATCCCAGACACTTTTATTCTGCTTCTCTAAGTACAGAAATATGCACCATAAGTTAAAAGCAGTGAATAATGTTATGTGGATGAAAATGTGAAACACAGATGAAGCAAACACAGAATAGATTACCTCGATTGCTAGGCAAGTGAAACCACAAATTTGGGGATTGGGATGCTTTCAAAAAAGTTTAACTAAGTGATCCTTTAAAAAAAAAAAAATTAAGAAAAAAAATTGGCTTTATAGAGAAATGTCTTCTTTGCCAAAGGGCAAAGCAAATTGTAGGAAATTAATATTAAGACTGACTGACAAATACAAACTGGATTATCAGAGAATGATTGTATAAGGGACCGAATCTATATCCCACCCGGAGAATTACATGCCTGTTCTATTGATTCTCAATTAGCCTTTGTGCAGTCCCTCTATCCCTTTGCTTTGAATTTTATGATTCATTTGTTACAGAACATAATATCATTCTGGATAGGTAGCATTTTCAGAGTCAGGCACATAAATCCTAATCTGGGATCAATCATCCTCTGTATCGGTCAGACCGGTGACAAGATTCTCATTGATTTTAGTGATACATGTTTAGGAACAAAATGGCATGTATTATGTAGTGTAAGATGCAGGTTAGTGAATTTAATTCATACTTTACTATCTGCCTATATTTACAGTTTATGACCAAGCTCAAAACTTGCTAAGATCAGACCCAATCCCATATTCACTCCTCCTTTTGCATGAAGTTGCATTTTTCTGCTTATCACACCTGAGAATATCTTGATGGACTTGGTCCTAGTTTCAAGTCTGAAATTTTTACCACGGAAAATACTTTCAGATTCAACACTAGAAGTGTTGTGTTCTCTTAATGTACTTAACAACCTTGTGGTGGGTTAGCCAAACTGCCACCAACCTGTTTGTATCCCCCTGACCAGTAGGACGGGAGAAAACAGGAAGATCAGGAATGAGAAAGCTCATGGGTTAAGATAAAAGCAGGGATATTGCTTACCAATAACTTGCAGACAAAACTGACTTGACTTGGAAAAGAATTTATTGCCAATTAAAATAAAAGAGTAATTGCTAATTTGGGTAGTGGGAAACAAGATGACACGTTAAAATCTCATCTTTTCTCCCCTCTTTCCCAGGCTCAACTTCATGATAGGCTCCTCTCCCTGACCAGCACAGGGGGAACTGAGGGACGGTACAGTCAGTTTGTAATGGTTTCTCTTCACCACTTCTTCCTTCCCAGGCTTTTCCTCTGTTCTGCCATGGCTTCTCCATGGGCTGCAGTCCTTCGGGAAAATGTGCTCTGGTGAGGGTTCCCTTTGCGTATATCCACTTGTTCCCGCGTGGGTGTTCAGGGGCTGCAATGCCTTGCCATGGAGCATCTCCATCTCCTCCTCCCCTCTCTCTGACCTTGGTGTTCCTTCGTTTCTCACTCTTTTTGTTCCTACCTCCTCTCTCCAAACAGCATTTTCTGCCTTTTCTTAGCTATGCTTTCAGAGGCACTGCCCGCTTTGCTGATGGGCTCAGATGTGGCCCACTGTGCCTCCATTGTGGAGCTGGCAGGAACCAACTGTCCCCAACATAGAGCAGCCCCATACCTCTTCCCACAGAGGTCACCCCTGCGGTCCTTGTCCCCCTCCCGCTAACAAAACCTTGTGACATGCAGCCAGTATGAACCTAAAAAGCAAGGTTACTCAAGTGTAGGGAATAAAGCTAACATTACAAAATTAGATTAATTATGCCAACAGGATGGCAGATGGAGTTTGGAATTAAATATGGAGTCAGCTATGCTGGAGAGGTAATTGAAGTATTTATGTACCTTACTCATTTCTAAATTAAACTAATTCGTGAAAGAAACCGGATGTCACTGAAGGCTTCGAGTCCACATACAGCTGCAGTTCAAAAGACAAAGCCAGGAAGAGGAGAAAGAGTTCATGATTGTTACAGAAAAGAGTTACACAGGTGGCACTACACTGCCCGCCTGTACCCAGCGCCGCGTTCCGCGGCGATGCGACAGCTTGCGTCCCTCTTTCCCCCGAGGCGCTCCCTGAGGAAGTTTTATCTTGAATTGACTGGGAGTTTGGAAAGATTTGTTTCCGCCTAAGGATTTTTGCAGACTTAACTTGGCGTTTGAGGTGCCAACGCAGCCGTAGAAAAGTTCCAGCGGCTTCCACCCCCACCTGGAGGTGCCAGTTGCACGGCGCGGCTCCTGCGGGGCCACGAAGGGCGTGACGAAGGCGGCCCGCCCGACCAGCCCCGCAGCCGCTCCCGGCGGCGGCGGGTGGGCCGGCCGTGGGTCAGGCCATAGGGCAGAGCCCGAGCCTCGGCACTGCCCAGGGATGCTCACCTCAGGGCGGGGGCTCCGCGACACAACGCGCCCCCCGCCGCCCGCCCCGCAGACCGTTAGCCCCGGCGCGGGGCCGCCGCCGGCGTCTCGCAGAGCGGCGTGGGGGCGGGCCGGGGCGGGGCGAGGGGCGGGAGGGGCGGGCGGAGCGCGCGGCGCGGGGCGCGGGTCGTAAGGCTGCAGACGGCCGCGCGCGCGCGGGGTGGGAGCGGGCCGGCTTTCCGGCCGCGGAGAGGAGCGCGGCTGCGGGGCTTGCAGCAAGGTGAAGGGCTGGGCAGTACTACCACTCCCCGCCTCCCCTTCCGCACCCCTTGCCCCTTTCGGGTGGGTGAGGGGGCCCGCAGCGGTGGTTGTCCCAGTTCGCCGCCGGCAGCCCCGGCTGGGGCTCGGCTCTGGGTTGGGTAACCCCCTTCCTGTGTCTCCTCTCGCCCAGATGCTCAAGGTAGCAGCCTTCGTCTGCGTGTGTGCAGCAGCCTGGTGCAGCCCGGCGCTGGCGGCGGCCGGGGGCAGACCGGACAGCGGCAATTTTCTGGACGATAAACAATGGCTCACGACCGTCTCCCAGTACGACAAGGAGGTCGGGCAGTGGAACAAATTCCGAGACGTAAGTTCAACCCTTCCACCCTGCTAGCCGACAGCCGCGCCCGGCCCGCTCCCCAGGCGGCCCCAGGGCTGGCGGGCTGGCTCCGTTCGCTGAGGGCATCCTTTGGGCAGCTAGGGCTGGGCTGCAGCCTCAACTTTTCCCCTTCTCCCGGAATTCTGATTTTTATTTTAATTCCCGGCGGCGCCTCGGCAGCAGGTCCCACCGGGCAGTTCCCCGTGCGCTGCCGCCGCTGAGCGGCGAGGACCGCCCGGTGTGCCGCGGGCCCTGCTGGGTGCCCAGCCCGCACCTCCGCGACCCAGCGGGCCGGGCCGCGGGAGCTGCTTCCCGCCCTGCGGGTCGCCAGTCGTTAAAAGGTGGCGCGGCGGTGGAGGGAGAGTTGCGTGTGTCTTTCCTTCTCCCCGTTTCCCGCTCCGCAGCGGGCGCGGCGGTGGAAGCGGTGGCTGCGGGAAGGGCTGCGGTGGAGGCGCGCGCTGCGGCCCCGCTCCCCCGCCAAAGCAGGGGCGAGGCCGGCCGGGTGAGGGGGACGGTGGGTCAAGGGGCTCGCCGCTTGGCGAGTGCCGCCTGGGGCAGAGCTCTGTGTCACCTGGAAGCGTGCGCCAGGCGGGACTGCCCAGTCTCTCCTTGCCGCTGTCAGAAGAGCTGAGAGGGCGGACTGGGGGAGAAGGGGCTGCGAGCACAGCCGGCGGGGGGAACGCGGGTGGAAAGTCCGCTAAATAAGGCGGTAAGTTGTATAAATGGTGCGTCCGGAGTGCCTGGCACGGAGTACGTTAACACCAGACCCAGTGTGACCCGAATCTCATTAGTTACGAAACCTGCTACTGTAAGGTGGCTCTCGTCCTTCAGAGCGCTTCGCTTTCATGCTTAGTTCATGCTCTGTTTTCTGCAAGTTGAGTACACCCCAGTAAATTTTCTAAAGTCCTTCACATTTTTTTCAGTCAAAAACATTTTCCTCTATCTTCCAATATCCTGCATCTGTTGGTGTCGCTTTTAAAAATCTGAATTCCAAGCATGTAAAAGAGTTGTCTGTTTAGCTTTACTGTGTGGCTTAGTGGATTTCTTTGATTTGGTGTAAAGCATTGATTTGTTTTGCAACTTCAGAGTCAACAGGTTTCTTGTGCTGCACCTTGCTGGTGACTGTGGTTTGCTATAGCGAACTGAAGTAAATGTGTCCAAGAAGTCTCTTTTATTTTTCTGAGAGCTCTAGTGTTCTTGTGATGCATGTGTTTTGTAGCTTTATATGTGTTGCATGTGGGATGCAAAACTTGGCTGTTTATGAGTTGAGTTGTGGGAGAATTTATTTCCCCAGTAGTTTCTATTAAACAGTATAATTGTAGTGTTTGAGAACACTCAGGATTCAAATGTTTTTGTTACCTTTGAATATCTTAAAAAATGTTAATCTGAAAAAAACCTGTTCAGTGTGCTGTGCTGTACTTTGGGACCTGGGATTTTGGAAAATAAATATGCAGTGCTATGTAAATGTTTTAGGATGAAAGGCTGCTGCTAGAAAACTCCAAAATAAGTACATCGGTTATGTTTTATTGGGCAGTTGTTTATGTAAGGACTGCCCTAAAGGCTGAAGAAGCTAAGTGCTCTCGAATTCCTGTCTCCTGGGTGCCCACTGACATATACTGTAATATTGGATATTAGCTAGATAATTTATTCTGTGACAAGTGGGTGTCCCCAAGGGTTTTAAGAGTGACTGCTTTGAGGAAGTACTACATACTGATTCTTGAGAGGAAATTTTACAAATATGTTTGCTTTTTTTATGTTTACACTGTTTAAGTTTTACAAGTCTGCTACTTTAGTGAGGAATATGCTTTTATTTCTTGTGCAGAATGCTTATATCCTGTTGATTGGTTCTCGATCTGGCCTATTTAAGGATGGTCCTAATACTTCATGAGGATTTCCCTTTAAAGCGTGTATGGTTTCCAGTAATTCATAAGATATAATTGTAAAAAAATTAAAAATTATGAGTTAATCTACCTGCACAAGAATGCATTAAAAAAATATCTTACTTGTAGGAAGCACAGATCAGTTAGCATCCTTAAATACAAAATGGCAGAGAAGTTTTATTAACACCCTACAGTTTTATATAATTGGTAAATTTACTTGTGTGAATGTAATTTGTTGGTTTTGAACTTGTGATTAGCAATTTAATTAGTGAGTCAAATGTTGCCTCCTGTTAAGGAGCAGCACAACCGCATTTTAAACATAGGTAGGCATAACTGTCTTGCAGAGTTAAAATCAAAATAAAGGTATGCAAGACCTGTGTTTGTAATTTAATTCTCTGGTCAGAGAGTAACATATTTTTTGTGGGTTTTAAATACCCTACAGATGTAAGGGTGAGATGGAATTCTAGTGTGAAAAGAAGTATTTAAAGGCTTAACTTAAGACTTAACTTACAGGACTGATTAATTTGGAAGTTAATGACCCTGACTTCTGGCTCATTGGCTTAGTTTCTTAAGAGTTTTAGATCATAGTGAGAAAGAGCATAGTCGTCCAGAAAGGGAACCCTTACAAAGCCTAATAAACCAGGATATGATCTTTTATTTAAAAGAAAAACCCAAAACAAACTCAAAACCACCAACCCTAGCTCTCTTAACATCTAAAATGTCAGATTTGTCATGATAACATGGTAATACTAGCTTAAATAGGAGAGTTCAAATCTTAAAGATGGAGGCGAGTGGGGGGGAAGTGTATTCTTCGTATGTCTAACATAACTCCCCCAACTTATATGTGTCAGTCAAACATTTTGTGTTATACAGCAGGATATGTTTACTTTTTGACTGTAGGAGCTGAAAAGGAAGAATTTTTAACCCAGTCTTAGTGCTGCTGCAGTCCAGTTGCTGAGTAGCTGCAGCTTCTAATGTCTGTCACTAAAATAAGGGTTGTCACTAAATCAGGGTTGATGTATTTATTAAGGTTTTTCAAGCTGCCTGGTTAGGCTGCTTCAGCAGCCAACAGTGTCACGATGCTAGGATGTCTTAGCCCATGTGTTTTGTATCCTTTATTTATTTCATGTTTGGGAATTGAGGTTCTGTAGTACATGCTAAGTTAGGGGAGTATTCTTCATTCATATTGTGTTGTATTTATAGAGCTTTGTGCTAATCATCTTATCTATGATGGTTGTACCAGGCGTTTAATAAAAATGTATATATAAACCACAGTTTGTCTAAAATGAAGAGTATTCCTTTTAAAAATTGTAACGGCATTACATTTATACACTCCTCCTTAGAACATCCTAAATCTTATGTATCAAACATTCATTACTCATAATGCTGTAAATCTTGGAGAAAAACAAAATATAGGAATAATTCTTCATTCTCTTTATGACTTCATTCCAAATAATAGTATTATTTTTAATCCTAGAACAAAACATTATGGCTTTGTCATTTATAATCACTTTGGCTTTTTACGAGTCTTTACAGCCAGTTGAACAAAATTTCACACAACCATAATTTTCTGCTGTATCTCTCTCTGAAAGCCTTTCAGAAACTTTTATTTCTGTAAAATTCCATGAAGCAACACGCTTTGGAGTAACTCATTTTAGTCATTGATATTTGCAAACAGTGTCCTGTCTATTTTTGTTCATTAAAAGGACTGTATAATAAACAGATTTTATATAGTAAATTTTATTTGCCACTTAAGGAGAATTATTTATGATCTAACTTGCTTATTAGTGATTTTTACTTCTTTTCAAAGAGGTCTTAATTAAAGCAATTCCTGTATTCACAAATTAAGAATGCACACTCAACTACGGCATAGTATTGTTATGAAATAATATCATCAGTTGATCAATGTGATCAGTTGCATCATGCTACAATGTTACTATCATCTTACCATATTATTTCAGTTATCAAAGGTAAAGAAGGTAGAACAAAATTCAAGTAACAGACCTTAAAACTTCTCAGCTATGAAGGGGAAGTTTGCACTGGTAAAATGACCTTTTACTCTGCTTCACTGTGAAGTGTTCTCACATTGACCATCAAATATATTGCCTTCTAAATCATTTGGCAAGTTTGGGCGGCTCACGTTGGCCTCCCAAATGAGTCTTTTGAAGAGACTTAAATATGTTTTTTCAACATTAATGAAATCTAAATGTCTCTTTGGAAAGAAAATTACTTAAATACTAGGTCTCTATACCAATTCAGTTATTGCCAGCATTAATTATTCTTTGGTCTGTTTGGAGGTTTAAAGCTTCTCAAAAATAAGAACCCCCAACTAAGCTCCCCACCAACTATACACCTGGTGTTTCTTTACTCTTGTGTGCAGAACTTCACTGCCCAACTGTACATCTGCAAAACTGCATCTCTGTACAACTGAGAAAGCCACCGGCAGTTCTAAGAAGGATTTATCACAAGTTGCTTGGATTCTGTTGTGTGATCACCATGTAAATATTTGGAAGGTTTTCATGTTTCCAGAATGGAGTACTGATAACATTATTTGAAGAGGAGAAGGGCTTCTGTTGAAGTTTTTTGCATTGGGCTAGAATCCCTGATAGTTTATGCAGGATTGTGAATGTGCCTCAGAGGAAGTCAGTATTTAGGATTTAGTGCAGCATTCATCGGTCTTCCCTCACTCATTAGTTGTGAAAATAGGTACAGCAGGCTTATTTGTTCTGCACTTTTTTTATTGTTCAGGGTAATTAAAACACAACTCTTTTCTTCTTGGTGGGTAGGACAGCTCTTTTACTACATATATATGTTTTGATAGAAAGTTATGATTATGTTATCAGCAAAAAATGGAATTGCCGAACAGAAAGATGAACTTCTTCATTATGTTGTCCTAGGGGCAAGTTAAAGCGAGAACTTGCTAATAAGTTAAAGTTTCTTTTTCAGTTAGGGCATCGAATCTGTTTTCCATGTGCCAGTTTGTTACTTGAAATTTGTTATTGGCTATTCTAAAATAGTATCAGTCTTTTTGGTTTTTTGTCATGACCTATTTTGTATCATCAACTTAGTTTTATTACTATGGTGAAGGAGGAAAAATTGGGAAACTTAGGGGATCTGACAGAAAGGATGAGTATTTTTTTGCCTACACCTGTAAATACTACCTTTGAAATGAAACTAATAAAGTAAGCCCTGACTACTTTTTTTTTTAAACTGAAATATAGGAAAATGCTGGGAATTTGCATTAATTTTAATTAACTAAGAAAACTTAAAATATTTAATTGTGCAGCACATCTAAAAGGAACATGGCAAATTATAATAGGAAGAAGTAATGGAAGTCTTAAATGTTAATTTTTTCTGTATTGTGGAAAAAGGCTTCTGATGTATGCTTTTAGTTTGCTCTCGGGTATGGATTCCTTTTTTTCTTTCATCCGATTACTTCTCCTCTGCTCTGTTTTCACTCCTTGTTTCTAGTGACAAGTATTTTCTTGTCTACAGAGGCAGAGTCTACTAATCTCATACTATTGTTAACATTGAACTCTTAACTGTCTCTTGGAAGGTATTAGCTTGGAAGCTCTTTATATAGCTGATGTTTAGGAGTTAAGTAAACCGTAATGTGCTTTTCCTTAGATTGTCCTCATAATCTAAAGTAAAGCTGATAACACTGTTTCATCTTATCTTTATCTCCTTTCTCTGAAGAATAATCTTCATTTTATTTGCTGTAGTTTGTTTAATGGATATGGATAACCAGTCTTCACTTGTCTTACCATTAAATGTTATTGGGATTGACTTTAGCCATCTGTACTTATAGCGTAGTATAAATAGCTTTGTAATACACTAGTGGATGGTAACAGTAACAGAAACTGCATAGGCTGTGTTGGCTTTACAGTCAGAAAGGAAAGATGTTTGGAGCAAGAGGTGCATTATAAAGGGAATCTGAATGTACAAACCAATGGAACTGGAGCGGACTGCCCAGAGGAGGTGTGGAGTCTCCTTCTCTGGAGATAAATAAAACCCATCTGCCCATGATCCTGTACAGCCTGCTCTAGGTGAACCTGCTTTTGCAGGAGAGTTGGCCTAGATGATCTCCAGAGGTCCCTTCCAACCCCTAACATTCTGTGATGAGTGGAATTAGAGTATCGATGGTTTTAGACTAACATAATCAATTCTTCTTTCTGTTTCTTCCATCTCTATTACTTCATAGTAATTGAAGTATTTCAAGTAACTAGCTACAGAATGGAGAAATAATAGCTCGGCTTAGTATGTTTGCAAGTCTTGTCCAGTTTTCAAGCATAGCTTTCTTCCTCTAAGTAGGCACTGAAGTTTAAATAGTTGTGTGCTGTGTCCAAGTTGTGTCATGTCGTGTGTGTGTCCCCGCACCCCAAATGCCGAATGAAATAAGGAAATCTTTGAGCAGTTGGTTATTCTTTTGGTGCATAGCTTTAGAACGAGTCCTAAATTTTCAAGCATAAGGAAACTTTTATTCTAACCCAGGGATTTCTATCTTTTTCCTCTCATTAAGTAAAATTCTTGTAAGTAAAATAGCTCCAGTTTTGCTTTGTGAATGTTTTTTTTAATGCAGACCTTCGTTGTGACGTTGATTTTTGTAGTGGTGTTTTTCCTATTGTGTATATGTTTTAATCTGGCATATTTGAATGTAGTAGTAATCGCTGATGAACAGCTTTTTCTGCATCTAGTGTTAAGTCTCTCTTTAACCATGCTCAGTGCTAAAAATCTGCCGCTGTTTGCCTTAAACAAATATTGTGGAGGCAATAGTACTAAATGCTAACATACTCTATCATATTAAATGCTCTTAAAATTTTTCTTGATG
The DNA here is from genome assembly GCA_009769605.1 of Bucorvus abyssinicus. Classification (NCBI taxonomy): domain Eukaryota; kingdom Metazoa; phylum Chordata; class Aves; order Bucerotiformes; family Bucorvidae; genus Bucorvus; species Bucorvus abyssinicus. The sequence goes on from CM020026.1 coordinate 42,444,296, forward strand.
ACTAATTTCTGAAAGAGAAGTTTATGGCTAGTAATATCAGTGTTCAAAGCTTCACTGGCCGATTTTACTTAATGTGAATGATATTTAGTTATTTGTTACGATGATGTTTTTTAATTTTTCACTTTTACTTTCCCATCTTACCTCATTTCACACTGATACATTATAGTAGAGAAAATTTCTGTTGGAATGAATGATTTACCTAAGAAAGGTGGTGCAATGAAAGGTAGCCACCTTTCAAGACACAAGACAAGACACAAGGATAGCTGGTATGAAATTCTAACCCATGACAAAGCTTTCACATTACAATGAGAATGTGATTACCCTGCTCTGTTATTATATTCACAAGTGATTGCTTTAAGAGAACACAATAAGAGAATGGGTTTAAAAGGTGTAAATCATCCAAACTTTTTGGTATTTTGTCAGTTCCAGAGAGTATTATCTTGATATGTTGTTAATGAAGAGTATCCAGTGCTTGACATTCTTCTGCAGAAAATAATTATGAAATAGTTTTTTATTTTCTCAAGTGATGTGTAATCATTTGCTCAAAGGAGACTGTCAGTTTGCAGCTTGTTCAGCATCTCTCTAAAAAAGTCTGCAAGTCATCAAATAATTTTACGTAGTGCACTTACACTGAGGTCTGCATACAGCTGAAAACAAACTCCTTGAACGTTTTTGAGCTTGCATTGATGATGAAATTCTTCCTGGTTGTTAAATCTGTGTAGCACAGAAATGAGAAGTACAGAGCTTATTCCTCAATATGGCCTTCTGAATATGGACAATGACCTGTGTTTTATCAGCTATTTATTAAAACAGATGGAAATTATTAATATGAAGACTGTGGGATATATATTTAATGATAAATGTGATTTGGTGGCGGTTGTGTTGGTGACTGAAACATCACTTTAGCAGAAAATCCGAATGATGATTCTTGTAAGGAGAATCTATTGGCTGGTACGTAAAGCAGCAATGCCAGGAATCCGTTGCATAAAATGCCCTTCCAGCCTTTTGCAGATGAGTAAGTTAACAAGTTTGGTGAGATTTAGGAAGCCCACGTGAAACTCTGAGAACTCTTCGTATTCATAAAGTATAGAGCCAAATAGACCATTGGATTTGATAATACGCTTGCCTGTATATAGTGGCTCATTAACTTTTATCCTGACAGATTGTATTAAACGCAGAAGTTCTAGTTGGGCAAAAGCATTTCAGGTTTCAGGAGGCTGTTCTGTGTGTTATTGTCACAGATTAAGATAGATTGGATCTCTAAGGCCTGCAATGTGAGGGAATTAATTAGCTACAATATTCCTAGATGATCTAGGCAGCAAACTTAAGCTGTTTTGCCACAGAGTACCATTTAAATTCATACCAATCTGATCTGGGAGCGTTTACCTCTTTGGCCGAAATATAACAATGACTCTAGGACTGGTGCTTGATTAATCTTTCTTATACTAATTTGGCGTTTAATGGAATTCTATTCTGCCATCTTCATAGCATTTTCTTGTGTGTATTGTCAGTAATTCTGGACAATTAGTTTTGCATAAAAAATCATGAGTAATGTTGGAATACAAGCTAATTCAAATCCTAAGGAAGATGGAGAAATGGCTTCCGAATTTCCATGAGGATGTTCACTGAGCTATGTATTTGTTGTCTTAGTCCGGAGTGCAAGTGTTTAAACATACTAAGGATTAGGTAGGCAGCCTTGTTTCCAACACCCAGGAACAACAATCATGAATGTGAAGAGCTCAGTAGGTTTGTACATTCCAACGCCAGCAAAGAGCTATTGGATTGCTCAGTGTACTGCAAATAGTGTGCGGTATTTCTTATGTGATCTGCATTAAAGCACACTGAGTGCCTATCTATTTTTCTACATCTTAATAACTAGAATTGCCCTCTTAAACTGTTAAGCTGTTTAATTTTTCATCCATGTGCTTATTTTATTTTAAAATTGAATGTAGCTACCTTTGCTCAGAAGTTCTTGGTAGGCAGTTACAAGGTTCAGTTTTGGTGAACTCTGGTACTTGGGGCGTGAATGGACAGAATTTCTTTACACTGTTAAGAAAAAGACTCAGTTATGTTAGGAAAACAGGCACTTGGTTTCCCCTGTGATGTGATTCCTGGACTCCTCAAAATAAAGCATCCCCTTAAAGAATGCAGGGATGTATGGCCAAAACTGCAGTGCCCTTAACACAGTTAGGTGTAACACGGTGATGAATCATGGGATGTCACTCTGATATCTTCAGGTGTAGACTCATAAAGGTGGATAAGGAGGGATATGCAGAAGTGGACTTCAGTATATAGTTCTGTGCTGCAGGTTAAACTAATATAAACGTATAAAACCTCAAAGCATTTCAGTGTTTTTAACTTGGGCCGAATATGATAAACTGGATTCTACACAGAATTTATCTTCAGGGACCTCTGTGCCTGGTTTGGACAAAAGCTACTGTACCTTTCTGTCTGTGCTTACTTTTTACATATGCTGAATGGTTTTTTTTCCTTTCCTATAATAAAATCATAGTTTCTTAGGGCATATGAAACTCACTTTTCCCCTCCAAATTTTATAGATTTGGATTGTACCATAGCTTCTGTAAGTTGAAGACCTGAGTAGCATTTTTGCCAAAAAGGATTTGAAGTAATGATGTTATGGAGTGTTTGACGTTCAGTACATTGAAAAGTTGAGTTCTTGTGGTTTTTTATAATAAATATGAATACATGCCATGTGTATATTGAGTACATGCACAGGCTAAGTGGTATCTCAGGTCGGTAACAATTTAAAGAGGTTTTACTCTGTCCATACCCATGCCAGGGAGCAGAGGACCACACAGAATATTAGAAGTATTTCATAAGTCCAACCTCATCATGTCTGCAGATTTTATCTTGCCATCAGATTTTGATAGCCCATTGATTGCAGGTAATTTTTTGGTATATACAGAGAATGATACGAATTTAACAATATTTGTAGTGTGCAGAATAAAATAATAATTCTGAATTCATAAATATGTGAGGCAGGCAGCTGTCTACAATAGTTTCAGTTCATTGGCTGGAAGAAATACAAAAATTTTTTACACGCCTTTCAGTATCGCATAAGAACAAGGTAAGTATGACTACAAGTGTCTAGAGATTTTCAGGAAAATGCTTGTGTTGAAGAAAGTGCTTGTGTTGAGAATGCCTGAGAAAGGTAGGAGAAGGTATCAAAAACATTTCAGTAAATTTTGTGAAATTATTCTGTGAAGCAGAACTGAAGTTAGAATCTAACAGTGCTTATCTGTAAAATGTGGTAGTATCTTACATAGTTTAAGTTTTAAAAAAATCTTTCTTGTCAAACTTATAGTCCTGTAGTTCAAAAGGAAGGGAATCTTTAGAATTTTTTACAAATAGCTGGATTGTGACTTTCCACCCCAGTAGTTGGACTGTTCAACAATGTGAATGTTAGGAAGCTTTTTTCTTAAAGTCTTGCAAGTTACCGTCAAACATTTATAATGATAAAAAGTTCATCTTATATCTGTATAGTACTGTTTTTTCCACAGATACTTCTTCTTAATGTTTATTCTAATGCAGGTAAAGGTTAATTTGCATGTGCTTCTTTCCCATATACACAAATCCTACTCTTGCTTGGTTTTGTCAGAAATTTTTTTACCGAATAAATGTACTAGTTGAAGCTGAAATTTCTATAGCTGTAAAATTATACACACTATTTATGCAACTGACTTAAAATGCATCAATGTTCATTTTTTACTTACACTGCGATAAAAGAAAATTAAGCTTGAAAATCAGGAAGATATATCTTCAGATTTGACAACTGAATTTTTCAGTTGTTTAACTTAGGTAGCTTTAGCCAAACAGCTTGCTCATTAGACCAAAAAACCTGCCAAGTGTAATCAAGCATAGGGATGAAACAAAAGACATTGTGATTTACTGTGTTATGCTTTGTGTTTTTCAAGAGAAGTTCTTAACTGAAGGACAAGAAGGAAGAAAAAACTTTCATAATGCTGAATTAATTACTATCATAAAATTTGAAAAAACCCTCAGTGCTGTGTAACCCTGTAATGCTTGAATTGTTACAGGAACTCCTTCAAATAGTGTCTTTTTACCAAGTTTTGCAGGAAGTGAAGCGGTCCTGATGAAGTCTGTTTTTTCCTCACCTTTATCAAAACTTCATTGTGGATTTCACTGAGACAATGTTGTGTTAGATTGGATCTCAATCCAGTCTGTGTGGAGTCTTTCCATCCCTAATTGAGGTCACTGAGAATATGTTCACTGTTGTTCGTGAGAGGTGGAGTAAATCTTTAATTATGCTAGCCTACTAATTTAAAATCATTACTTGAACATTAAATCTGCTAAACAGACTTCTGAATGTATTTTGCATCTTCATAGAATAGAAAGAAGGCACAAAGAAACTTAAGTCATCTGTGCAACGATAACATTTTCATTAGCAAATCCTATTCTGGTGGTCTAAAGTAGAATGTGTACCATGATTGTTGTCATTGGTTTTGTTTTTTTCTTTCCTTTTTTCTTTATTATGTATAATGGAATTCTTAATTTGTTGCTACTTCTTGGAGCACAATGAAAACATTGTTTATTTCTTTAAGCTGCTGGATTTGATTGGTGATTTAATTTCTCTTTTTAATTACTTTCCTGAATAAGTTGTTACTTGTTTTTTATTCTCATCCCCCACCCCGAGAGAGAAAACAATCTTTCAGTTTCACTGACCTGAATCAAAATATTTCATTTTGGCTAATTCATCCGAGAGGGTTTCTGTTTATGTATTTATATTCTGTGTCTGATTCGTTTGCTGTGCTGCTTCATGGAGTTGTAGGTAGGTGCCTCTGTGCTTGCTGCCTTACATGCCAGCCTTGTATGAAGAATTGCGCGTTGTATGATGCACGGTGCTTTCCCCTCTAGCTGAATCCCATGTTGCACTGTGCAAAACAGCACAGAGATTGAATTAAATGGGAGGGTGACAATTATTAAGCAGAAAAAAAGAAAATCAGACAAGCATGAAAAAGCTGTGCAGTGTATAGCAAGACAATATTAGTGAGGCAAGATTTTCATCCTGTATAAGAAAGGCCGTTTATATAGATAACATATAATACTATTAAAAGCTAAAGCTGAATAACCTGTTTTGTGAGAGGTATTAAAGCATCTGCTGCATGGCTTAATTCTGTGGGAAATCGTGAGAGTTTATGCAAAGCCATGCGCTGTGATGGATTTACCTGGTATCTGTTGCTTTTATCTGCAACTGGGTTTTTTTTTTCTTCCTCCCCTTGGGATCTGATGCTGGAGTAGATTGATCATCTAGATGTTCATCTTAGGTGTTCAAAGGTGTCATTTTTGGTTCAAGTCAAATTGTGTCAGAAATCTCACATGAGCAGACTGCAGTGTACCAAGAAACCAGGGATCCACAGCAAATAAAATCCGGCTGTACCATAGTATCATTCAAACTAACTTTTTTGAAGTCTGTAGTATATTCTCTGTTCTTATTATGGTATGTGCAGCTTACTGCGCTGGTCTTAAGGGTTCTGAACTTCTGTTACATCCGTCTCGGCTTTATTTTCTTACAAGGTTACTGGGTCACTTGATGTTTCCAACATTTGTATTTTTCCTCATCTTTATTCAGAAATCTATTATGCTATTTCTCATTTCTCTCCTCTGCCTAGGCAACACAGGTATTATATATTGTATATGTTTAAATATTTTCTCTAACCCCAAACCATTTTACTTTTACGAGGTTCTCCAGAGCATTAGAAATGAAGGGATGAGGAAATGAAAATCAAAATTATACTGCCATTATGTCACCTATAGGGATTTGCAGCATGTACATTCTTGGTATGGAGATTTCTTTGATACTGGTCAGGCTGATAAATGTCCAGTCTTTACCCCAAGTTCAAGACCCTAGTCTTTCCCATAATAGTTTACGGCAGCGCCCTTGCTCAAAGGCTCCAAACAAGAACCAGTGATTTTTATGGCTTCTTTATACCAGTTGAAATTATTTTAATGTATGTGGTATGGAGGAACTAGAAAAACAGGGATGAAGAAAGAACCCCTTTCTCTTTCAGCCTGGATCTAGATATTCAAGATCTCTTTTGTTCTAATCAGTTAAATTCATGAGATTATAAACTCTGAAACTGAAGGTCAACAGCACCAACCATTGAACACTTTGGGGAGTAGTGTTGGTAAACCTATAACTCCCTGCCCTCTTCAAATGTAGATTAGTAGAAGGCTGTTCAGTATTGTCACGTTGTATCTGTATTAGAACTTTTTATATAATGTGACAAAACTGGAGTGCCAATTTAGATCACAATTCCAGATGTTATCATCACTTACACTGTGAATTTGGAAGAATTTTTATCATTCTGTTTGACATTTAAACTTCAAATGAGAGTTCAGAGGCGGAATAATTTTGTCCTTTCTGACAGTAGACAGTATGAATCTATATGTTTTCCTTCTTCCCTCCTGCAAGTTTAAGTTTCGTAAAGAAGGATTTGAGTGAATGATGTGCTTGCTTCAGTTAAATATCTATAACAAAAATCTGTTTTATTTGTGTGTGTATTCTGTGGAATTTGACCATGATTAATCTTAGATAACGCTTTCTGCTTTTCAAAATACTGTTGTATTTTCGTGTTTTACATTTAGGAGTTATGATGTGCCTAATTTATATTACGAACCAGGGCAATTTGGCAGGGAAACTGTCCTGAAGACAGTGTAGGTTGTTTGCTGGGAAAAGGGTTTAAGGAATGATCCACGTATCTGTGATTAATAGGAGGTTAAGGGCTTCACTCCAATGAAGTTAAGGACCTTATACTGTAATTTAGCTGTGCATTGCTGCTCTGAGTGATTTCTGCCTTGAGGTGTTAGGAGCAGATAGTTGTAATGACTAGCTGGTATCTCTGCTGCCAAGTAGATTTCTAGGACCCCGAAATCTTCCAAACAGTATGTATGTATGTATTAGCTTTCTAAGAAGTTTGAGAAAATATGTGAAGTCATACAAAAAAACCCAGAATACTTTAAGCATTGTATTTGTTAAACATAAAATAGTATTACCCCACCCCAATAACCTTTGTTTAAAGTTAAAAATAGGTAACACAAATATGAAGGAATTATTCCATGTTGCCCTTTATCGCCTAGTTTAATGTCCACATTTGATTTACTCTGTTTCCTCTCTATTTTGTTTCTTACACACAGCAATTAAATCAGTACAGTAGGGACAAAGCTTAGGAATAATTTAGAGGGTTCTTAAAAAGCAAACAAACATGGTTTTATGATCATGTGAAAAGAACGGAGTGTTGTTTGGTGATTTCTTGTGCGAATGGAACAGCACAATTTGTGAGAATATATTTATCCAAAGGCATCTGGGTACTCAGAGTTCTTATCTCATTGATGTCTAGCTACCCTAGCTAGACAACCTCCTATATGTGCTTATTTGGATAGTGGAATTTACCTGATTCTTTTATTTGTATCATGTTCCTGTTTTATTTCTAGGAATGTCTTTTACTACACAAGGAAATAAGCAAGTTATTTTTCTAAAGATCTCTTAATAACATGATGAAAATAAGACTGAGTGCCAAGTCTTAGTTTCCACAATGATCATTAATGTTTAAACACAAAAGTTTATTGCATCCTTAACTGAGATTCAGAGGGTCTAGTAGACCGATCTGTTAATACAGCATTTAAACATAAAAATTCATTTTTAGCCTAGTGTCAGTGATCAGTATGATTGACACAAATCTTAGAGTGGTTATGACACTGGTTTTCTAAGTTGAACCAAAATGACAGTGTAGTCATGTTTAGTTACTTCCCACTGGAATTGTAGATATTTCTGCATGATGAATTTAAATTTGTCATGTCTTGAGTGCTCTATGCTCTATCCAGCAATGAGTTTAGGTCTGTGGTTAATGTAAGCTTTAGGTGTCCTTTGAAATCACATGCTGTTTCAATTAAGTGAGTGTCTTAGTTTGTATTAAGATCATTCCTCTCTGGCTAGTTTCTTCTTCTGCTGTTCATTCCAGTAGGTGTTTTTTCTTTTATAGACATGATTGTTGAGTTTGTATACTTTTGATATAGATAATACTGTTATTGGTGGGCTTGAAATTTATTTCTCATTGAATATTTTTCCCATAAAGCTTTTTAATGAAGTGAACTTAGTTTAAAATAGGTGGCATTTAATGAAAAAAAGTGAAGGATACTTTTTTCAAGTGGAGAAGTTGTATGAGAATTTCTGTGAATCGTTGTATATCCTGTTGGAGAAAGACATGGTAGTGTTATGAGGGACTTTGTTCCTTTGCTAAACATTTTCTGTAAGCCCTTGATCTCAAAACCTTAAATTGGAAGCAGAAATGGAAGTGATATTGCATAGGCTACCATAGATGAAACTAATTTTGCTGTTGGAAAAGTGACAAAAACTTAAAATTACCTTGAAGGTATTTTCTCCCTACAAACAAAAGTTATTTTATTGTGTATATTACTAACTACTAAAATGGTTTTTGGTGCCACCACCATTTAAAGGAAGGTATATAAAGTTTTGAAACTTTGTTTTTCTATGTTGACTAAAATCCCGTTGTTTGAAATGTAGCTTGAAAGTGTACCCCGCGCTTTGACTAATGATTAGTAGACCTCTCTGGAACATATAATGACTTAATAAATTATGTACAGCAAGAAAGAATGTGGAGAGTGAAATGTTCTATGCCTTATGTTCTCTTAAATGTTAAAAAATTGAGGAATTTGGTTGGATTATTCATATTTTGTGTTTGATAAATTTCTTAAATAGCAAAACACAAATCTCAGTCACTGTTAATTTTAGAACAAAAATAAAACAAAAGTTGCAGGCCCCAATTCTGAGGTGGTCAAACAAGCTATGCTGTTCTGTTTTGGTGGAAGAAAAGATGGATGTATTGTTCTACCTGTCCAATTACACTACTATTATTATGTGACCTACAGGATTTCTGAATCTCTTTTCTGTGATCAACTTCTGTTTACTAGCAATTAAAAGAAATGTTTGCATTTCTTCTTTTGGCTTTTAACAGATGCTTCTCTATTGAAACCTAACAATTTTTATCCATAAATGTTAGTTGCATGGGAAACTAGATGGTAAATTTAATGGGACCAACACCAGTATTCAGAATTAAGTTTTTATCCTGATTCTGCAGTGACTTACATTTTTCTGCACTGCTTGGTATGTGTGTAGTATTTTTTTGCTGTGTAAAAGAATATTGATACAAGAAGATCATTTTGACACTTCAGAAAGTAAAACTCTACTACTTTGGAAAGATTAATTGTACCGCCAGATTCTTTGACAGTCTAATTCACATTTTAGACACAAACCAGGAAATACTATAAACCCTCAAACTACTTGAAATGCAGTGGCTGAAATTTTTTGTACTTTTTTTTTAGAAAATGTTAATATTGCTGCTTTTTTGGATGAGTGAATCTTGCAAATATCTTATATTGCATAGTAATGAGAAACGTAATTTAAAAATATCCAAAATATATAATTTGTGCAGAATCAAATAATGCTCATGGGAGTTAATACCGGATCAGGTTTGTAGAAACCTCTAGATAAATTTCTAGATAGTTATTTGCAGGTATGAATGTCCTCAGTAAATGCTATTCTTTTCAGTATTTTAAACTTTATTAAAAAGAAATATGCATCAAGAAACCCAAAGTCTTTTCATTAGTTTACATAGATTAACTTATTTGGGACATCTTTGAAATTTTTATGTTTAACAGTAAAGCCAAAAGGAAGATTGTGCTCAAATTTAAGATGTCACTCAGTTTCTGCAGCTTCAGCTATGTATCCCATCTTTTTAGTGTACTTTTCTGTGCCTGAAAATTCTGGTATTTCCTTTATGTCTCGACACACCCCACCCAACCCTGACCATGGCTGACTGACTTCTAAAGTTAAACACTTCTGTAATACACAAATTAACAGTTTATTTTGCACCCTGGCTTGTAGGACATGGATTTTAGAAACTTGACTTATTTGTAAACTTATTTGTTATCTGTAAATGTGGTTTTTTTTTTTGTTGTTGTAGATCTTTCACAATAACTTACTGAAGAATAAGCAATAACTAATCAAGTACAGCAGAAATCAAGGGCATGACCTCAATTTTTTATATCCTAGGGGAGCACTTATTATATGAAGTGAAATATGAATATCATGAACTGTGGGCCAGCTTTCCTTTAGCAGGCAAATCCCATAGTTTTTGTGCTTTCATTACAGCTAGAGCTGCTGCTCTGAAGACACTGTTGTGAACTGGGTTTGTATGTTTTTTTGACTTCCTTGGGAAAGTTTTGTGTTGGTAAAAAATTGTTTCAGGTTCTATATGAGTACTGATGAATTCAGCAGAAGATGAAAATAACTTTAAATTGAACACATGTAGAAAGCAGTTTGTTTTTAGATGGAAAATAACATTAACTGCTGTGATTTCTGTACAGTTTTTTAATTATAAAGTAAAAAAGAAAGTTATTTGGAATTTTTTGTGTGAAACTAACTATTTTCATCAGATATAATGATTTGCACTGAAATGTTTGATGGTCTGGAAAGTGAATTTGTCTTCATTCAGACTTTTTTTCCTTAGGAAATGAAGTTAACATTTATTTAAGAGACTTGGTATGGAAAGACTTGTGGTATTAAGTGTTACACAACACCATCTGAAAAAAATCACCAGATATCCTTGCTCCATGTGAAAGGTTCTCTTAGGTTATGATGAGTTCAGGTATACCTTAGGCATGAAAATGATCTATGCTATCAGACTGTTGAAAACAGTACTGTAAAGTACATAATGAAAACATTTGAACAAAGACTAGGTGTGCGATGGCTATATTGCTATTTGCAATGCAGTGGTATTATGCACTCCCAATTCTTATAGTTGTTTAGCAATCCTAAAATTTATTTGTAGTTGTCTTTTGTTTAGCCCATATCAGGGGCTAAACTGTATCAGTTGCTCTATCATCTGATGACCCCTCCCCAGCCAAGAGTGGGGATCAGGAAAAGGAAGCCCACATGTTGAAGTGAAATCAGATTTAATGAAATGGCCAAACTAATACCAAATGGCAATATAAAGTATATGAAGTTATACTGAGCCCTGCAATTGTACAGTGATCACAATAAAAGGAAAGCAGTACTCAGGAGAAGAAAGAGAAGCAGGGTCAGGAGGAACAGAAGCAAGAGCAGGAGCTCAAGCAGGAATCTCTCCTCAGCAAACTTCCCCCTTTACACTGAGCGTGATGTTTATGGTCTGGGATACACCTGTGAGCCAGCTCGGGTCAGCTGCTCTGGCCAGCTCAAAACTGCTAATGACCTGCAGACTGTGGCAGGGCTAGGATTCTGTCGCAGCGAAACCAGGAGAGTAGTCTCTGTTTCTTGGTTGTCTCTGTCAGTATGTAGTATTCTCTCACTGCCCTCATATCACTAATATCATGTGCAATCATACAACATCATACTGCAGTGTGGTTTCACTATAGGTATTACATGTCTTGATGGATTTTAGTGATTGATTGTATGTAGAGGTATATGTAGACTTGTATTAAAAAAAACCCAAAACAACCCAAACAACAAAGCCACAAAAGAAACAACTTGCTGCATATAATTATATTTTCTGGTTACTAACTTTAGTGTTAATGGATTTGGTTGTTTGTTGAATAATTCTTTATTGTGAGCATACATAATTTAATTAAAGGGACATAGTGCACTTAATACTTGCTTTATGTTTTTAAGGAGTAATCTCATGTGCGTTACGTTTTCATCTACTTTCCCATTTGTTTTTATTGCCATATTTTTCATATTGTCATGTCTTGTGATTACTTTCCTGTTGCTTTTTTGGATAACTAATGGAACAAAGGAAGCTGAGAGGTTCTCTAGGAGAAACAGCAAAATAAAATGTTGATAAATATACCACATAAGCATAGAAAGATATTCTCACTGATTTCAGACATTATAGCAACGGTATGGTAATTTCTTCATAACTGGATTTTTAAAGTTAGTATTACGCGTTTTAGATTTATTTAGGAGCAAAACAGCATGCCTCCCGTTACCAGCAGGAGCAGGGTTTTTTTTTTTTCTGTGCGTATGTATGTACATGGTGGATTTTTTTGGTATAGAAGTCCTTTGACTATTAACTATAGGATTGAGACATTAATATTATTCTCTTTTTTTAGATTGCAAGAAGAAACAGATGAGACCACGGGTTCATTTTACTTTTTCTTTAATTCTAATTACAGAGCTAAGCTTGAGGAAAGGACATTTGTGGCTTTCAGTACTTAAAGGGAGCTCATAAGAAGGGTGGGGACAGTCTTTTTAGCAAGGCCTGTGGTGAGAGGACAAGGGGAAATGGTTTTAAACTAAAAAGAGGGTAAATTTAGACTAGATATGAGGGAGAAGTTTTTTACAATGCATGTAGTGCAACACTGGCACAGGTTGCCCAGAGAGGTTGTAGAAGCCCCATCCCTGGAAGCATTCCAGGTCAGGTTTGGATGGGGCTCTGGGCAACCTGATCTAGGTGAAGAAGTCCCTGCTAACTGCAAGGGGGCTGTTGGACGAGATGACTTTTGAAGGTCCCTCCCAACCCAAAACTTGTATTCTATGATACAGGCTCTTTTTATTGTATACCTTGCTATCTGTGGTGTGACATAGATTAATTTTGTAGGATAATTAAAAGCTGTTTTCTTTTGCGGGTAAAATTTCCATTATAAGATTATGTCTCACTCACTCACTCATGGCTTGGCTTCGCGGACGAAGATTTGGGAAGGGCTTTGCCCACGCTTATTGCAAGCGCGTTGATGGCTGAAAAGGCCAATGCGGGATAGGCAAGACCGGTTGCAAAGAGCACACCGGAGGGTCTCCTTGGGTGGTATAGTCGAGGCACGGTTCTTTCTGCGCTGTCTTTTCTCCTCGAGCTTGATTCTACGCGTGCTCTCAAAGGAGACAGCAGCGTTATGTATGGTGTGTCTCCAAATCTCCCGATTGGAGGCCAGGGTGGACCACTGATGGTGGTCAATATGGCCTAGGCTGAGGTGTTGTTTCAGGGAGTCCTTATATCTCCTCTTTGGAGCTCTTCTCTTGCGGCAGCCGGTGGCAAGTTTACCATAGAACACGATCTTAGGGAGGCGGTGATCCGCCATCCTGGAGACGTGCCCTGCCCAACGCAGCTGCGTTTTCAGCAACATGGCCTCAATACTGGTGACGTCTGCCTGTTCAAGGGCAGCAACATTAGTCACGTAGTCAGTCCAGTGGATGTTTAGGATTGTGCGGAGGCAGCGCTGATGGAAGCGTTCGAGGAGTCGCAGATGGTGGCGGTAGATGACCCATGATTCAGACCCGTACAGAAGAGTAGGCAGTACCACGGCTCTGTAGACACTGATCTTTGTACTTTTCTTCAGGTGTTTATTGCACCAGACTCTTTTATGGAGTTTTCCAAAAGCTCTGTTTGCCTTTGCTATTTTGTTGTCTATCTCTTTGTCGATCGTGGCATCTGAGGAGATGATGCTACCCAGATAGCTGAACTGCTGGACTGGCTGAAGCTCTGACTCGCCAATGGTGATGTGGGGATGATGGTAATCATCTTGTGGTGCTGGTTGGTAGAGAACTACCGTCTTCTTCAAGCTGACTTCCAGCCCAAAAAGCTCAGCCGCCTCTGCAAAGCAGGATGTTAAGCGCTGCACAGCTGCTTCTGTGTGGGCAACAAGGGCGGCATCGTCAGCAAAAAGCAGCTCGCGGACAAGGTGATTCAGGGTCTTGGTGTGGGCCTTCAGTCGCCTTAGGTTGAAAAGGCTCCCATCGGTACGATATCGGATATAAATGCCGTCTTGTTCGTCAAGGTCTGCCGTGGCCCTTTGGAGCATCATGCTGAAGAAAACTGTGAATAAAGTTGGTGCGAGAACGCAACCTTGTTTCACACCATTGGCTATTGGGAAGGGCTCAGAGGGTGCATCGCCATATCTGACTTGGCCGCGCTGCCCCTCATGTAACAGGATAATCATTTTGAGGAACTTGGGGGGACATCCTAATCGTTCCAAGATCTGCCACAGACCTTTTCTGCTCACAGTGTCAAAGGCTTTGGTGAGATCAACGAAAGTTACATAGAGACCCTTGTTCTGTTCCCTACACTTCTCTTGCAGTTGTCTAAGAACGAATACCATGTCTGTGGTACTTCTGTTGGCTCTGAAACCACACTGACTTTCAGGTAGAAGTTCTTCTGCGATAGCGGGTACCAATCTGTTCAATAGTATTCTTGCGAGAATTTTTCCAGCAATGGAGAGCAGAGTTATGCCTCGGTAGTTTGAGCAGTCTGACTTTACTCCTTTTTTCTTGTACAGGGTGATGGTGATTGCATCACGGAGATCTGGTGGTAGTTCGCTTTGTTCCCAACAGCGCACAACTAGCTCGTGAAATTGAGCATGGAGCGTTTGGCCTCCATGTTTCCAGATTTCAGGCGGGATTCCGTCGACCCCAGCTGCCTTGCCGGTTTTCATCTGCTGTATGGCCTTAAGGGTCTCTCCCATAGTAGGGGCTATATCCAATTCATTTTTCACCGTTTGTTTTGGGATGAGCTGGATTCCTGAGTCTTGGACTACACGGTTGGCACTGAAGAGAGTTTGAAAGTGTTCAGACCATCGATTCAGGATGGAGATTTTATCTGTGAGAAGCGTTTGGCCATCTGCGCTGAGTAGGGGGCTTTGAGCTTGGTGTGTGGGTCCGTACACTGCTTTCTTTCATGGGCACCCCCTTGCCGTGGGGAAAGAGCTTGCGTGCCCTTGCAAAGTTGAGAGCTATGCTGGTGGTGGCATATCCCTCCGGTAGGGTCTCCCAAGCCTGACAGGTCTCAACTGAAGGGTCAGACAAAGTGTGTCCACGGGCAGGATGGGCTCACTAGCCTTCGGGCAACCATCCTAGGATAAGATTATATAATCTTGCTTTAAAAGGACTCTTGTAAAAATACAGGTTTGTTAAATTTGTCACATGTACAATTAAACTTTTTGTCTCATATAGAAGTTTTTCACTTAAGTTGGGAAGGTTAGGAGACATAAATCAGTTTGTGATAAGTGGACAGTATGTCATCCTTGCCATCTCAGTTTTAGTGAGCATAGAGGGAAGCTTGGAATTGCTTTTCTTCCCAAAATAAAATGGAAGGTCTAACTAGAATTCTTTGTCATCTGCTAAAAGAAGTATCTGTCACCAGGGCACCAGTCATACCTGTGGGTATTAATTTCTACTAAACACTTTGTCTATCAGTGATGGAAATATGTTTTTGAGTTTTATCTTGAAGAGTGGTATAAGCTACTGATTCAGGTAACGTTTTGCTGAAATAACAAATAATCTACTGACCTGAGCTCGGATTACAAAATTGCTATCAACAACTGATACATGAATAGGAAAGTAGGGATGGAGAGCAAGCTACAATGCTTGAGCTATTCCTTCTGATATTTTTCTGTGGAGAGACTTAAGGTGCATCTACATAGCAAAACATTCTCAAGAGATGGGTGTAAGGAGTGAGTATATGGAAGTAATAATATCAAAATAGTATAGCTTTAGTAATGCAGGGCATCAAGCAAGCAAATTTATCCTGCTTCTGAGCAAAGCCTACAAAAAAGCAGTATATACTCTTATATTGATTTTGGTATTTAAATTTGGTGTGCATTGATGATTTAGATACGTTTTGTCCAAAGTATCCCATATATATGTCTATACTACAGAGTACCTAAGTGCCTTTGTATGGAGTAGCTTAATGTAAAACTAATTTTTACTAACTCCAGTTGAAAAGTTATTGAACAACAGTTAGTTGGCTTGCTTGTACACAGCAGTGAATTCACTGAGCTTATTTTTGAACAACAGCCACTGAAAAAATATCTGTATTGTGGCTAGTGGGCTATGAATTACTGTTGCTTTCTGAAACAAAAAAAGTTCAGTGGCCATATTGTAAAAGAATATTGCTGATATGCAGTGATTTGGAAGCAACTGAATGTCACTACTCTTACCAAAAAGGTTCTAGATATATTTAGCTTATGAATTGTTAAACCTGAAACTTGAAAAAATATTTCAGTAGTTGTGTGCCTAATTTCCTGACTTGGTAACTAAGTTTTAATTCAAGTGAAAAAGACAAAATATTTTTTTTTTTTTTGTAAAACATCGTATTTGATGTATTTCAGAAGTTTTGCTTTTTCTTTCAATACTACTTCAGAGCTGTCCAAATGCTTATGAATACCAGAGAAAGACCTCATGGAGATCAGTGGCTCTGTTTACAAACACTTTCATAAATCAACTATACTGCTATAGCATTCCTGATACTTCAGCTGAGACTCAATTCTGGTCCCCCAAAGCTTGGAAGTAACTGTTTTTTGATTTTCAGGGTACATGTTTTCTTTGATTGCTTTTGTTGGAGCAACTGCAGCAGGTGTGCTAGCAGGAGAGAGTCGTTAATCTATGGGGGAAATTCTTCAGGCATTTTTTCCGCCATGGGTAGCCTCAGCTCTTAACTAAGGGAGTAAGAGCAAAGAGAAGAATGAAACAGAGAGGGGAAAATAAAGAGTATACACACTGAAAATTTTAGAACAGAGGGGAGAAATGGGCTTTTCCTTGTCTGTTTCTGACAGTGATTGTAAAGAGGAGAAAATGTCAAACTGTGAAAGCATTGTTTGAGGTATTTGTGTCCTTTGCTATGTATGTACATAGTATTTAAATAATTTGCCTGTTTACAGCAACGGAAGAGAAGCCTCTTCCTATGAATGTGTTGCTTCAAGGTTCTCAAAGATAAACCAGCCTCTGGGAAATAAAGATAGATGTTCAAATACCTTTTAGAGGTGTAATTTAATTTAGTTCAGGCTATTGCATCTGCCCTTTTTCCTGTAAGGATAGATTAGGAGCTTGACCCGAAAGTACTGAAATAAAAGATCAAACTCCTGGAAAAGCACATGCTTCATATTTGATATTGTTATCACTGTTCCATGACAGCTTTATGATTATGAGAATATTTAAGACAAGCTTAAGACTCTTTTAGAGCATTTACAATAGTCTTGACAGATACTGGAATTGACAGATACTTGACTTTATACTAGAAAAGGAGTTACTAGTTAACATTACAGTAACCTTTTTACTTTGTTAACTATGTTCCTGTACATTAGACTCTATTTGCTGTTTTTCATTGTGAGTCTATCTGGAAATGGAGGAATTAGTAAGACATTTATCTTTTAAGCCTTTCAGCTTTGATTAGTGTGACAGTTGGAGAGGGAGAAATTTTACAGAAGTTTCCATCTCCAGAAAGGTCATCCCTTTTCCACATAATTTGAGTTGTAATTAAAAGCAAGAGTTGTTTAAAAGGGGAGTGAGCTTAATGGATACTACACTTGATTAAAAGGGCAAATCTATCAGTACAAATTCTGCTTCCCAAGTGCCTGGGTTTCCTTCTCAAGATATCTTTGTCCTTTTTTCCCCCCTTGTATGAGCCTTTTAAAACCTTATGTAAATTTCTTTTTCCCCTCATCCTAATAATTATGAATACAACCCAGGCAGGGGTAAAGTGCTAACATTATCATCAGAGGAAGGAAAATCCTTCAAGCTCTGTAGCTGACTGTGTTGGTTTGGCTGACTAGCTGTTACCATCTCTGGCTTAAATCAGATGTGGTGTGTGCAAGGTCTGTGCTCTGTACTGGTACATCACCAACCACAGTATCCTGGTCTGTGCACATTATTATAGCTGCAGATAGTAATTACTTGCTTCTGCTGTACCAAGATAACAATTTGTAATACTGCAATGATTTGTAAGACTGCAATACTGCTGTCTTTCTGGCTTTTGCATTTCTTTCCTGGATCTGTCCCTGTCTCTTGCATCCCAAGTTTTTTCTTGTCATTGTCTTGATCAATTGCTTGCTAATTTACTTGGTCAGTTGGCAGAAATATGTCATGTGTGAAATTTTCCAGCACTGAATAATTCTGTGTAGGATTGCTCAGGTTCAGTTCCTCTGTAGATAGTTACTGCACTACTAGTGTTTGTACTCGTGTTTGCTGCCTTTCTTCATAGCTATGAAGGTAGTCTTCATGGAGGACTTTTGCTTTAATCCAAATGTCAAGCACCTCAAAACTTCATTGCATTTCTCTGAGCTAGAAGGGGCAAAAAATGTGTCCTGTGATAGGGCAAGAGGAGATTTTGATTTTTATTTCAGAGCAGTTTTGGTAGTATAGAAATACAGATATTTTGATATATATATTTGGTAGTATATAGAAATATAAGTGAAGGAAAAAAGCTGATATCTTCTGCAACTCATCATCCCTTTTTCTAAGCTCCACAAAATCTACTTTTATCATAAATTGTATTTTGGGATACAAATTCTTAGAACCTGAGAAAACTAAAAGAACCAGGTCATGTTTTATATCAGGAATGCTATTTCTCAAGAATGTCAGGATATCATGTGGTTTGTCATGGCTAAATACAGCTATCACCCTGAAAATCATGTAGCTAGTGGAAAAATTTCAAGGAGAAACCTGCTTTGTATGGTTTGTGTATCTTTATGTATGCATTTTTCTTTTAAAATTATTACTCGGCAGGAAATAAAATTAGAATATGACTTCCATTACATGTGTTGGATTAGGAAGGTTGTTCAATGCCAGGTCGGTGGTTCCTTAAACAATCAGAAATTTCTTCCTCTTTATTTCTCTTATCTAATTTATGTCATTATATTTCTGCTATTTCTCTTCCTCAAGTCTTTCAAATTATGAATGCTACTTTCACCAAGACTTGAGGCTAGACATGTAAATTGTATTTCCTTTGGAGTGGTGGAGTATGTAAATTAGATACTGCCATATTGTAAGTGGAGATAGTGATTCCTTTTGCCTAGAAAAATGATACAGCATTAAAAACACTTCAAAATTTTTTCTTTCTGGGAAAAACAAATTTAAATGAACTATTTTTACTAGCTTGCAGAAACCTAATTCTGAAGGTTGAATTAGCTGTGATAGCAATGTATTGCTTCTTTTTCTTCTTTTGCTCCAACTTCTTTGGAGTTGGTTAGTTATAGCCTGAAATTACTATGTAGATTTAAAATGCCACAAAACTGCATCTGAAAGAAAAAATCAAGAAAAAACTTCCCCCCACCTCCTGCCCCAAATAGCCACGTTTGGAAAAGTTCAGTTATCTGTGGGTAAATTTTGCAAAACAAAGAATGCTTGTTCCTTATCCTAGGTAAAGCACTACTAGGTTTGTGTGTCTTGAAATAATCAGGGTTTCCTTGCTTATTTGAATAACTATTGGGAAATGAAACTGAGGTATTCAGAATGTAAAGCTAAGACTCATCTTCCCTAACTCTAATAGACTTCCTCTATAGTAAGTGGAGACAGATGTCTGCTTTAAACAGGTTTTGTTGTAATTTTTTCTATGATATATCACCGTGTCAAAAGTGGTCACCTTTATTGTCAGGAAGGCTAGTTGTCCTAGATGCTCTGTATAGATGAAACAGCTAGTTTCTAAATGACTAAAATTAGATACAGTTATTCTGTGTAAGACCAAGACCCAACTTAATAGGTGTTTTGTACAAGTGGATGAAAAGGCAATTCTTTTTTCTACTATAAATTCAGTCTGTAGTAGAAGAAAGTATGGAACCTGCCTGTTAAAGACTTGCTTTATGTATAGACTACTTCAGTTTTTTCACTGAAGCATTATACTGCTAGAAAGATTTTATCAAAAAATTCACCCTAATATGTGTTATGTAGTTAGCTGACCTTTCTCTAAAACCTGTTATTCCAAACATCCACTGAAGCATAAAATTTAATTATTTTGTCTCAACGTTTTTCCACTTCCAACCAGGTTTAAGGTTATTCTTTAAGACTTTCAGAGTCGTTCCCTTCAGGGACTTTTCAAGATTTTTTTATTTCTTTCCTATCCTTTAATTTCAGTAAAATTGTTGATAAATGGATATTCTTTTATGAGCAGTAAATACCCTTTTATGACCACACCTGTATTAGAGAAGGTACATTATATAATTTTATTTCTCAGACTTTTCACAGAAGCAGCTGATTTTCAGATTAGCTTGTTTCAATGTTAAATATTGCAACATATTTTCTGTACGATGCAGGACTGACAAAGAGCATGACCTGAAATCTTGGAAGTCTTTAGAGTACGTCAGTGCACTGTGGAGTGAACCTCGAAGACAGAGTGCTGATTAATGCACTCAGTGGGTATGAATGTCTCGTAACACAGTTTTTCCCTGCCCTGCATGCAATATGGTACAGTACTTTCTCTGAAGTAGGAATAGGCGTATATACTTTGTCAAGAATTCTGTTTTTGCATACTGCTGCAGTCTGCAGAGCAGGTGTTGCTTTCTTCAGGGAGATACAGAAAGAACATTCTTACGTCTGGAATAGTTTGTTAAGGAAGTGTAGCTGTATACTTCTGGCCCTCAACTAACCACATCCATTTATTTTCAGTAGTTTCAGAGAGAACCTTCAAAAGCTGCTGATCAGAGTAACAAATCGAAGGATCAGTAGTAAATGCTGTAGAAAAAAAAAAAGAGATGAAAGCAGATGAGGTCAGTGCTTAAAAAACCTGAACTTGATAAATGAAGGGAAAATGACACAAATATGGGGTATACTATGCAGATATATCCATGAATAGGAAAAAATGATCAGCAAAAATGAGGAAAAATCTGAAAACAAGAAATGAAGCAAAGAAAACAGGTTTGTGTGTACGAGATGTCATACTCTGGTTATCTAAAGATGCATTGTATAGCATTTTTGAAGTTGCTACTCTAGTTACAAAGGAAAATTGTAAAACCTGTGAGCTATGCACTGTATCTGTCTTTTTGAGCCTGAAGTAAAAACAAAGACAATTGCATAATATATTAAGTTACCTATGCAGAGAGAAAAGCTTGGGACTTCACGCCAAAATGCCCAAAACATTGAAAAATGGATGTGATGACAATTTTCAGCTTGTATTCTGAAATGCAGGAGTTTTCATAATAAACTTTTTTTTCTTCCCCTACATAGCCTTAGCTGGTGAGGCAATGAGAGCTCAAAGTGAAAATATTCTGAACTTAGGATCTTACTTCAAGGGACTTTGTTTTAAAAGGGGCGTGGGTGCATTAGGTTAAGAAAGAATTTTGGTGGCTTATTAACACCTGAACCATCCTAACTAAAGGCATTCTTTGTCCTTCAGCCAAAGAGGCAGCTCTCTGTCAGTAGGTGTTTACAAGTAGTTCTTTTAAAAACATTCATTGATTAAAATTGTTTTTCTAGCAGGTCAAAAAGTATTTTATTATGGACTGTGAGAAGTCTTGTCTTCAGCTTATAAAATTAAAGTGATTTTGGGCTGCAGGATATACTCAGGAAAACATTTTGGAAGGAAGAATCAAAAGTAGACTGTTTTATATGAATGAGCTATATAAAATACTTTTGAAAAGTCATTTGAGTGAATTAAATGGAAGCTTTATTTAATGGAGTAAAGCGAGGAAGGAAATTTTGAGCAGCTGGGAATAAGCAAGTGCTGGTTTTGAATACAGAGTAATGCTTTTAGAAAATCCTGAGAATTAAAAATGCTGGTCTGTGTTATGCAGAGAAATTAAGATAAAGGTGACTTGATCATCATTGCTTTTACATTTGAAAGCAAAAGATAACTTGTACGCTGAAAGAAAGTATTAAGAGTTTACTTTTTCTTTAGTGTTCCTTCAGATAAGTTAGATACCTTCTATATTTTTTGAGTGTTATAGCAACCTTTTAAAAAAATCATACTGGGGTAGGAAGTGTTAATTCCTGATCCTTCAGTCTATATGAGGTTCAGTTAAAGCTTGCCAGTTTGTTTTTTTGATGCTCTTGGAACATCACTGCTTGTGTCGAGCATAGAAGAGGATATAAGTAGGTTTAGTCCCATCTTCCCATTTTCTCCGGTGAAAATGGAAAAAAAAAAAAGGGCTATTTATATGGGGTATTTCATTCAGAAATAGTATTTTGTTTAAAACCTCCAGTGCAGTTTCATAGTAGCAATTTAAAATAAAGTTACAGTTTTCCTTACAGAGAATAGTTAATCCACCCTAATACGAAAAAGTTCTTGTATGTATACATTGTTCTGATGTCATATGGCGAAGTAGGTTTCTGCAAAGTAGTTTTACTCTTAAAGTCTGACTTCTCTTTGGTCAAATTGAATGTACCCTCAGGCCTTAGACTTGTGACTTCATCTGTATTGGGGTTGCTTAAAGATGAGTTCTCTAGTTTTTGGCAAGCCTTGAGCTCTTTTTGCAGAGTTTTTGTCTCACAGAGCTGTGACCATCTGGTAGTAGATTTTTTTTTTTTTCCCCCTCCTTCTGGAAGTATAGTTTGCCTACTGAACCTAAATATTCTCTAATTACTTTCAAAGTGATTAACTCTTGTTCTGAAGAGCCCCGTCAGTCCTTTTTATATAGAATGCTCCTATCCTCTATTAGTAATCTGGGAAGGAAAGCTTACTTTCTTTAGACAGAAAGCCTTCATATCTCTTTGTGTACTGAATGATAAGTAACTGTCTTTGAAAGCACAAACCAGGAACACCGATAAGGCCTGTACTTTGCCAGAGCAACTGCAGCCACCCCCATGCGTGGAGAGCGCTGCAACCAGGAGTTAGATAGCTGGTTCCAAGCGCAGTCTGCGATGGATCCACAGCCCATGGCCAAATAGCCAAAAACTTCCCCATCAATACACACAGAAGGGAGCAGGGCCAATAATGTGGAAGAATGGAGGCTTGCAAGGGCCATCAGGAGAAAGAGATTTACCCTGAACTTGAGGTGCCGTTGGAGAACCGCTTCACTTCTCTGCAGACTGAAGAGGAAAGACCTGTCACGTCAGGAGAGATGCTGGAGCTGAGCAAGGCAGCCTGATCTGCTCCCCATATAACAACCAGCAACTAGGAAAAGGTGACGGATGGGTGATAGTAGCAGGTGACTCTCTTCTGAGGGTACAGAGGCACCCATCTGCCAACCTGATGCACACTCTAGAGAGGTGTGCTGCTTACTAGGAGCTTGTATCAGGGATGTCATCGAGAGACTACCAAGCCTTGCAGAGTCCACTAACTATTATCTGCTGCTGCTATTTCATGTGGACACGAGTAATGCAACCAGGAACAGTCTGAGGAGTATCAAGAAGACTTACAGAGCCCTAGGAGAGGTGGTAAGGGACTCTGGAGTGCAAGTAGTTTTTTCATCAATCTTCTTGGTCAAAGGGAAGGATTTTGAAAGGGCCAGTTGAATCTGGCAAATCAACAATTGGTTATGGGACTGGGGTCACAGCCAAGGATTCAGCTACTTAAACCGTGAGACTTGATTTGAGGAAACTGGGATTTCTGCTGGGGACTGATGGGATCCATCTGTCAGAGAAGGGGAAGTGCATCTTTGGTCACAAGCTTGCCAAGCTGGTGAAGAAGGCTTTAAACTTAAGTTGCAGGGGGAGGAGAACCTAATCCATCCCACTCCTACCAGTTTGATTCCAGTGCCAGCAACAGATGTCCAGAGCCTGGAGAGGGATCACAGGTCAGCTGGAGAGCACCCGCAAGCCCTGGTCCTCATGGGGGACTTCAACCACCCCAGTATCTATTGGAGGGACAATATAGCAGGGCATAAGCAAACCAGGAGGTTCCTGGAATGCATTGGTGATACGTTCCTTCTCCAAGTGATAGAGAAACTAATGAGCAGATGTGCTAGGCTGCGCCATGTTCTCACCATGGAGAGGCTGGTGGGGAATGTGAAGCTCAAGGGAAGCCTTGGCTGCAGTGAGCATGAAATGGGAGAGTTCAAGATCCTTAGGGCAGCAAGGAGGGCGCACAGCAAGCTTGCTACTCTGGTCTTCAGGAGAGCAGACTCTGGCTTACCATTTGAAGAAAGAGCTTACTGGGATTAGCAGCTTTGTTTATTGGTGAATTTACTGTATTTATTCTTAGATAACAGAATTCAGAGTGCTCTGACCATGAGCGTAATGTTTCTTTTTACACTGTCTTACAACACTGCAGAGAAATTTTTTGGAAAGAAAAAGAAACTTCTAAAGTTTATGAACTAAATACATGGCACACCTGTCAGCCTTCTGGTTATTTTTAGCAAATTTATAGGAAATTATACTCATCTTTAAAATATAATCAGTGTTGTTAAGATGAGCTCCAGTACTACTTTTGTGTCTCATGTCAGTGGCCTGTTTTGTATTCTAGATTACTGTAAGTGAATGTGAATTCCAAAGAAAAGATTGCTTTTGACTCTGTGTGCAGCTGTGATTTTCTTGAAAAGTGTGTATCTGTTCAAGAAGCAAATGTGATTTGATTTTTTTGGAGAACATCACAAAGTCCTATAGAAAGGAAGGAAGAGAATGGTCAATTTCTCCTGAAAGAATAAAAACGTATAGACAATTTCAGAAGGTAGATTAAAAAAACCAAGTTATTTTGATGCTGATTAATGTCACTAGTAAAGAAGCCTTGAATCAGTACTAGTTAAATGACTTCTTCACTGATAACCACTTAAATCTTTAAATTACAGCATTTTATGAAGAGAAACCAGACATATTCTTAGGTGTTTTTTTTCTCTTTTTGCTGGCAAGTGTCTGGCTTGCAATCTTGCTGCCTGTAACAAAGATATACCTGGAAAAGGAATGCTTTCTGTAACTTGTGTGTCCAAAAATCCATTCTTCTATGACAAAAGGCTGACCATTTAGTCTACCATATACCCAAGTATCAAAACTACTTAAGATCGAAGTGCAAAAGCTGCAGAGACATAATGCTGTCATTTCAAAATGATACAAAGGTGCTTCAGAGCAGCAAATGTTATTACAGACTTTATCAGCATTGCATCAGTTCTTTCCTTCATAAACTCCTTTTCTTTACAAATCAAAATAATTGGGTATTTGACAAAAGTGATATCAGGCAAAAGATGCTACTCATCTTCAGTACGGGTAAAATGGCTGCAACTAAGGAAGACAATTATTTCATCGTTCCATCTGCAATTCCACAATTCATCTATAAAACATATTCAGAAAGACTTTGTAATTTTGGCATTATGCTCGTTGCAGGCTGGTATTATACAAGCCAACTACTTGGTTTATAATATGTGTCACTCTGCATAAGTCACTGGAAATATTTTTTTTTTCACTCAGTTGCACATAGAAGTACCTTTCCTTGGCTATATTATACAGAATACAACAAGTGAATATTTAGAATTGTTGCTTTAGCTGGTAGGTAGTCATCAGAAGTTAACAGACATTCTCATCTTGCTTTTGGTCTTTCCAAATGCTCAGCATGTGTGCATTTAGTATGTGAGGCAGAATTGGCAGCTTATTGATTGATTACAATCAGAATACTTTTGTTGGATGTGGCAATAATGGGGCTGCGAGATTGCCTAGAATCTTCATCAAGGTAAACTGTTGATGTCAGTGTTGTTTGCTGAAAATACAGGTTTTATTTGCCAGCTCTCGAAGTCCTGAGTCCTTTTCAATTTTCCTGTACTTGAAGCGCTTTGTGCAAAAGAAAGCCTCTTTCAGAATCCACCAAGCTAATTGGTTTCAAAAAAGGGTGATGGTAGTCCTGCATTTGATGAGAAGTGTACTGTCAATGCATGTAATTGTTTCAGACTGTTGCAATTTAGGGAGAAGAAAGTGGAAAGAAATCTCTTTTAAAACATCTTGGTGTCCTGTTGAATGCTGGTGAGTTTGATGTGTTGCTGATCAGAATCACAGAAAATCACATATTCTCAAGTCATGCTTATGTGACTAAATGTCTATCTACAACTGAAAATTATGAAATTTTTAGTGCAGTATTTCGGTGCAGCACAGTCAGACCTGATCCCCTACAGAGATATGAAAGGGCTTCTCTTCTCATTTGACAATTCAGTAGCCCCAGTTTAGTTCAGGTTCGTTCTATCCTGCTATGAGTTTCTTCATCAAATTCCACCAAGAAATGTTCCCAGATGCTCTACTGAATCAAATTCTCTACACTTAGAGCTATATAATGGCAAGAGTCTACTTTTGAGTGGGAGTTGTTACTTACCTATACAGACAATTTCACAAGTGCTTTTGTGAGACTCCAGTAATTTTCTCTGAAGTTCTGTTTTTATTCTCTGGTTTGCTGAAGTCCAGTGGCATAAATCAGCTTGTTATTTCTGTCCTCTAAAACTGTCTGTTCTCCTTCTGCACCTTTTTGCAGGAGATTAAAGTAGTACATTCTTTAAGTTTTAAAATAACTTAAATCTGGCCAAAGTGTGGATCTGTACAGGTGGCTTGATAGACACTCAAAGGTATGTAGCCAGAAACAGTAGGAGGAATACCAAGTTGATAGCTGCAGTTGTGTGCTGAAATGTATATGGGGAGTTAGATTAAAAACTGAAAAAGTAATTGTAATAGACCTATTGCCTTTTAATTATACTGTTCCCAATATGCATTCTCCTCTAAACATAGCCAAGGTTGGCGTTGGCCACCAGAGGGCAAACTAAATGTCATGGTCCCCTCTTCTGTATGTATTTAGAAATCAGCTACATTTGTTCATGTTAATATAATTTGCTTTTTCTCTATGCTAATTGTAAATATTTTTTCAAGAAGTCCTTTTTCACTGAAAAAGTCATATTGTCTTGGCTCATTTTGTGGCAACAGTAATCTGAAAACCGAATCTGAAACAGCAAGGAGCTGTTCAGTAGGAGTTATGTGCAACCAGTTGTTCATGTTTTGTATCTTACTGCTGGATGGGTTTTGATGGCATCTGTAAGCAGCAGATAGTCTGAGTCTTTTGCTCCTACTCATTATCTGAATGAGCATTAATCAGTATGAGGCTGTCAAAGAGGCTATTCTATATACAATAGGAAGATTTTAGTTGAGTAAGATTGGGATAAACTATTCTGAAGTCCCTTTCCCTGATGCTGCAAAAACTGGCATTCAAAGGGAAGCTCCCATATATTTGAAACAAGATAAATTTTTGGTGTTCTGTAATCCAAAAGAGTTCCAAGAGTTTCCTTTTACACTTGAATAGAAATTTGTTATTTACATCCCTTTTCGATCAAACCAGTTTACTAGATTTCCCAGTTTAGTAGTAACAAACTTTTGGGAAAGTTTTGGCTGAAGCATATACTGAATTGGTTCTCAGTTTACTTATGAAAGATGACACATTCAATGTTTATATATTTTTAACCCAGTAGAAATAGAGACAGAATACATTTCTTTAAAGAATTATGAACAAAATAAAAAATGTATTAAGAATAAATAAAAAAATCCACTCTGAGATAATCTTTTAACTGTTTAACAAGAAGGGAGTTTATTATAGTCACTAAATTTAGTAGCTTAAATTGAGATTATCTCCTGTCGTTTTGTACTGATAGATGTATTTTAATTTTAATTTGGCTTTCCTCTAAAGAATACCTTTCCCATTTGACATAATCTGTCAGATCAAATAATACGTGTAATGAAATGCCTCTCTTGTTGGAATGGAATGTTACAGTGACTTAATTTGGTGGTGTTTTACATGCTGATTTTAGAAGATAAGTGAGTGCACTTTCTTCTTGATGTTTCTCAATACGGAGCTCTGGTTTGGTATGTTTCTGTTTGAATTCAGGCTTCTTGGTCATGGTTAATTCTGTTTCGTCTAAACTTCAGTATGGCCTGGATCAAACCACTGTGAAGATAGATGAAGTACTGCAGGATAGGAAGAAATGCTTTGACAGGTTCTCTATTGAGTACCTTGGATTTGCAGAAATTTTTGATTTATTAACCATTGTAGATTTTAGCTTTCTTTGCTGGACAGTGATTAACACGACCAGTATGTTCATCATAAAATTATCTGTCGTTCTTTGTCAATATTTTAAAATATCTCTCTTGTATTTGTGCTTTGGGATTCATATGACCTTGTAGAAATCTTGGTTTGGGTTCATTTAGAACTGCTAATTTTATGATGAGACCACTTAGAAGCTGGAAAATGATCCTGATAAAGTATTTGACAACTTTTAAGTGGATATGTTTTGTAGACAGTATGTTGTAACAATTATATTTTTGTTCTATCTGCTAGGAGACTTTGAACTTCCACATTTTTATATGCATACATACTAAAATGACATATTGTAAAGCAGCATTTTGTCTAGTGGTGGCTTAGTATATTTTCCACAGTTTCTTGACCGTATCCATTAAGGGAAAGAACAGCCTATGAGCAGAATGACTACTTTTTTATTGGTGGCTCCAGTTCTCAATAGGTGGTATTGGAAACTAGAAAGATGAATGAAGGGAATTTTTTGCTTGGAAATGTAAGCTCTTTGGAAATAATTTCTACATAATGACATTTCTCTACTTACTACTTTCCAAAGACTTTTGTAAACTACTTGTTTGTGACTCATTTCTATGGTGGATCAAACAGCTTAAAGACTTTTTTTTAACATTCAATGCTTTTTTCTTTTTCAACATAAATTTGTTATCTCAGAACAAAATTCAGTGGGATTTCAAGGAGATTCACCTGAAAATAATCCAGAATTAACTGACTTAGGTTCTGATCCTTTTTGGTTTAAAAAATGAACAAACAAATAGCAACCACGTCCCCTCCCTGGCCCCAAACCTTCTGAAAGTCAAAAACACCTAGTAAATGCTCTCAAGTAACTAGGAAATGGAAGTAAACCCTTCCAAGTTACTGATATGCAGTAACCCATGATGGCTGCTATTTGTCTGACTTCTCTTTTCCTTTTAAATTAAAACATAATAAGCATGAGAAGACTCAAAACTGTCTTATTTTAGCAAATCACTCTAAAGATGAAACATACTGTATGTATGACAATGTGTATTTTGTTCCTTTTTTCAAAGCACATGAGCACATTAAAATACTCTGTATTCAATATATACACTTTCTAAAACTTCAAGCATCTTATTTTAACAGGAATTTTTTGCAGCATTCTTTCAGAATTTCTACTAAATGGCCATGAAGTCCTCCAGAGCTGTTCATAGCATGCAGCCTTGCGTTATAGGAAATAATTGACTATCTTACAGTTGGAACAATGGTCTGCATTAATTTTTATAACTTTGTAATAGTAATATGGGAGGTAATTTTATGATGCCTTAATATAAATGTGGCAATTTCAAGGAAAAAATATTCAGTCCTATTATATTACTATTCTGTTTTTTAAAAATGAGACAGTGGTTTTGCCCTGTACAACTGAGGGAGGCCTACCTGTGGTATTACATGAGAATCTGTCCTGAATGAATATTGAAACATGCTTTAGACTTCATTTAGAAACTGTCATTTTCATGGCATTACTAACCAACTCCTGTCCTGTTTGAACTCCCATCTGTATTAATAATAAACATTTATTTTCCCTCTCTCACTTCTTTTCTCTCAAACAGCCTTGGCTGACCTGTTTGTTTTCTTCTTGAACAGATGTAGGAATACCTATTCAACTACTAGAGAGTAAAAGTGTTTTGGAAGGTAGCTGCAAAAATGGGAACTTGATGTATTTCTTAGTGTATTACTTGTGTTGCATGAACAGAGAGTATAGTGCACAACTCTAAGGAAGGTGACTCATAATGTACCGACTGAATTATTGAGATGAATGAATTCCCCAGAAAGGTTCTGATCACACATCAACAGAGGGATTTCCAGATGCATCAGATAAACTGACATAGATGGCTATTCTTTCTCTGCCTTTTTTGTTCCAAGTAGAAGTTCTTGCTGCCTCTGCGTGAGGTAAGTGGTGGTTCAAGGGTGGAACACGGAAAGAAGAAATGACTTTTCAGTAATTTTATTCCTTATGTCTACTCTAGTTTATATTAAGTCAAAACCGCCTCAGATATGGTGTTGACAACTTGAATCTTAATGACTTAGGATGCAGGACTTCTCTGTGGTAGAGTTCTTTTAAAAACCTGATATTTTCAGGTAATTCCAACCAATTTATTCTTTTATTATTATGAACATATGTTTTAGATATATCTATGTGATACAGCATTTTTTGAAGGTAATTTTGCTTGTTTGTTTAACAAATTGTCTAACTTCCAAGGTTGTTGTTATTTTAGTAATGCACAGTTAGTCAATTATAGACTGAACCTTAATGAAGTAATTATTGTGAGAAGAAGAGTCTACATCCACTTTATAATTGTCTTTTGCTGGTTAATGCAAACAAATTTGTGGTCAGACCTATTCTGCTTTTTGTGTGTTTTCCCTAGGGTCTTTTCAATAAACCAGTTGGTGTATTTGGTCTTGTAAATACTGTGTGGATTTAAGTTTAAGGCCTTCTCGAAAAAAAAAAACCCAATTCCTTCACTGACAGACAAACCCACACAAGTGCATGGTTGCCTATTGCTTTTTACCGTGCTGGCTATTAGCAGGCTGTGTTGTAATTCTTCCACATTTGAACTGAATCTGGAGTTTTTCAGGAGTCTCTTAGCAACCATCTCAGCTTCTAATAAAACATAAACAGACCCAATCCTTCTGCAGAATAATATCTGAAGTAACTGTATCAATGTCTCTGGAATATTTTCTACAACTGTAGCAGAGTTGAGAGAGGAAAAATAAAATTTTTCCTTAAGTTATGCAAGAATAAGGTTATTTGGAACCAAGGTGTTCAATCCGTATATCAAACACTAGATATATATGTAACATTTAGATTCTGATAAGATTGCATACAAATGTCTATATTTCAGTTCTGTCCTTCCATATTTCTCTCATAAGCTTTAAGGAATATGTAAAGTATATGACATATGTGATACTGAAGGGCTCTGAAACAATTTCAATACAAGGTTGGAAAATGGCTTTAGGATGACATTTTAACAATTTAACAAATCTGATCAAGCTACAATCATTTCTGCATTTTTTTTCTTTAACTGTGTTTAACAGCTGTTTTAGTTTGTTACATGCAGTGCTCTCCAATTTGGAAGTTATCATCTATAATACTTAGAAATTCTAAAGGTGTTTGAATTATAGCAGTGCTGTGTTTTCATCAGACTATCAGGTAAGAAAAAGGATAAACCCACCATTTACCAGTTAATTGAGTACCATAGCTCTTCATATCCTACCCTCCTAGTATTTTTGTGTATTCTCTCTGGCCTTCTGTCATGAATAATATTATTGTGTGTATTTTCAGGGTGAACTTGATAGTTGCATTGAACTTAGCTCTCACTAGATACTATTGCTGTACTTTAATTGCCTTTTTTTTCTGTGTGTGTGTAAATCTCTTTTCAAAGAAATAAAAAAATTTGGTTTGTGGTAGTCATGACGGAATTTACAGATTGGTGGCTATATTTAGGCATTTTTATAAGGTCGGCTCTTTTGTACTTTCTTTTGACATCCAGTTTACTAGAGTGAGCTGGTGTATTGCTGCTACAATGAACAGGAGAGACATGCAGGAATTCAGGTTAGAAAGACAAGTGAGTATCTCTAGAAATAACATTCTGACATGGGTTGGTCCGTTGTATTCAGAAGCAAATTTCTCTCTACTTTTATTCCAAGAATTTAAGTTGGAATAACTTTATACAGTGCTTTCCATTTTTAAGCAGCATACGCTGGCTAAGTATTGTTTGTTCTCTTCACTTATCACTGATCTTCAGAAAATTAACATAAAGTAATATGAAATTTTCTAAAGAAAATTGAGAACAGTCAGTAAAAAAGGAAGGAGAAAAATTTCAAAATGACATTAATAAACTATTAGTATGATAGTTAAACAGCTTATTGAATTCATTGTAGACAAATCTAAAATAATGAGGCCATTGACAAAATCTTAGCAGATATTATGGGTCCTCAGTGGCCATATGGTACAAAACAGTGAGTTTGAGAAACGTTGTACAGAAGTCAAACTTTGTAATGGTGCCTCGTGTTTCCAGTTTTAGTGTACCTCCAATACAAGCTTCAAATAAGAGACAAGATTGTACAGATCCTTTTTTTTTCTTTTTCAAGAAGAGCATTAAATAAATCAAGCAAAAGGCAATGTATAGTTTTCATTAACTCCAGTGTAATACAGAGGGTGAGTATGTAAAGTATATTTTTTTGAATGTGGTGTTCAAGAATTTTTAATTTATACTTTATTTATTTTTGCTGTGGAGGTAATTAAAGCTGATATTATGGAGCTGTCCCATAGACAACAACAAAAAAAGACGACATCATTTGGCAGTTGGTGATGGCAAAACAAAATGTGTAGAGCCATAAGCTCATGCCAGAGCTTTGCCACTTTCGAGTGTGCGTCAGCTCGTTTTTCATTTAATAATGTTTTGTGATTTTTATCATCTAGTGCAAACATGTTTTCATTTTATATATATCTGTATATATATTTATATCCATAATAGTAAAGAGTGAGGTAATCTTAAAATTCAGTCATTGAAGTAAACTGCCACTTGTCCTATACTTTGATAGACATTTGAGTTTCTTTGAGGTCTATGGATCTTATGTGGGTCTCCTGTCGGTGAGGAATCTTTAAAGGAATCATCAAATATTCTTCATTTCTTGAACCTTACACCCCCAAAAGTTCACTAAGAGCCAATTTCTCTCTTTGTGCTTGAATGTTGCAACTACCTACTCCAATTTCAGGGTTTCATTGTGGTCATAGACTGAAGGTCATTGTTTTTTTTTCTCTCAACTGTAAGCGTAGGTATTCTTTACCTCCCACAAACCTGTATGGTTATGTTGTTGTGTTTTCCTCCACCTCCTTCTTTTGCCCTCCCTGCTTCTTTCACCTATTGGTATATAGGAGACAAATGTTTGTAATTAGGTTGTGATTTAATAACCTATGTGTAGTAGCACGGTAACATCAAAAGAATTGTTTGTGATCCCCTCTTCCTTTGTGATCTCCCTATGCTGGATTTGGGATTATGATTGTTTTAATTTAGATGCATTCTTTACTCTAAAGAAATGTACAGTTTGGGTTTGAACAAAATAAATCATCTTGATAAATATTATTAGGAAGAAAATACAGATTGTACCTACCCGTGCAATAATCACCTATGTTTGAAATGGGCAGGCTGCTGATGTGCACTGATAGTAGTACACAGATACTTAGATTGTACCTTCCAAACGTGCACTTGGAGAGTGAAGTGATATATACTCATAACTTCAATTTTTCCTTTAGTATCAAGTGACATAATGTAAAAAAAAAAAAAAAAACTGTGCCTTTTTTAAGTCTGGAAGCAGATGTTTAACAGCTGTAGCCACTTCCTGATGCCCCTGTGTGGTGGGTTAACTTCAGCCAGCAACTAAGCATCCATGAGCTGCTTGCTCACTCCTGTGTGGGCCCTCTTTTCCCACTAAGTAGAATGCGGGAGAGAACAGGAAGAGCAAAAGTGAGGAAAAACTCAATGAGTCAAGATGAAGACAGTTCAATAAATGAAGTAAAAAAGAAAAAAAAATGGAACTAAGTGATGCAAAGGTAATTTTTCACCTCCTCCCACAAAGCAACCTGATGCTCAGCCAGTCTCTGGGCAGCAGCAACCTTGGAAAAAACTCTCTCCTGGTTTTTACTGCTGACCATGATGTTATGTGGTGTGGAATATCATTTTGGTCAATTTGATTTAGCTGTCCCAGCTGTACTCCCCCTATCCTTTTGACTACCTCTAGACCACTTGCTGGGATGGCAGAGGGAGAAACAGAGGCAGCTTTACTTTTGGGTTAGTTCTGGGACTAACTGATACTCTATGAGC
This sequence comes from Bucorvus abyssinicus, assembly GCA_009769605.1. Classification (NCBI taxonomy): domain Eukaryota; kingdom Metazoa; phylum Chordata; class Aves; order Bucerotiformes; family Bucorvidae; genus Bucorvus; species Bucorvus abyssinicus. The sequence continues at coordinate 42,477,846 of CM020026.1, forward strand.
ACTGTTCAGCAATAACGGAAACATTGCTCTGTTACTAACACCATTTTGGTTGCAAATCTAAACACCATGCTGCCACGACGAAAAGGAACTCCATCCCAGCCGGACTCAGTACTTTATATTGCCAGTTCATGTCTTGCATGGCTTCCATCAAAGAAAGCTAAATAAAGTTTCTGAAGGTTTGGGTACTTTTTTTCTGTCTTGCCATAGTTCTGCCTCTTACTTTGCTTTTTCCATGTTTGCTTCCACTGCTATCCTGCTATGAAGCCTTCTGTGAGAGACAAGGCTTTCTTATAATTTGCCTTCATTCGGTCTGTAAGAGCACTTTTCAAACTTTGATTTGCTGCTGTAATCATACATTGATCATAATTGGTTGAAGTCAGAGGTAGCTGCCTCTCCCAGACTCCAATTTAGCTTCTGATTTAAAAGCATTACATGATGAGTTAGTGCTAAATTACTCATCCACATGCATTCCTCTTAAAAGGACAATTACCTGCATCATCAGTGTGGACTGAGTTGAGTCTTAGTCTTCTGCCCCACTCAGATTGCATTACTGTTTTTTTTTCTTTCACTACATGTTCTCTGTCTTTATGACCAAAACAGCTGGAATCAAGGCAGATAGCTTATTTGATTTTGTGCGTACTTAAATACATGTGAAAAACTTGCTTTTGATGAACTTAATTATAGTCTTATCTTTTAAAATTGTTATTGTCCTTTCACTAATGCAAAATAAGCACTTTGATTTGGCAAACAGACAAAACAAAGGATGATTCAGACATTTTAGAGTTCTCATGAGCCAAACTGTCCATGAAATGCTACAAAATACGTTATTTTTGTCTGGAAACTTCTGAATTCTTGAAAATTGTTGAGGATGGTTGACTTAACTCTTCATGAGGTTTTGAAATAATGCTGTGGATAAGTTATGCATGAAGATCTTAATTTGTAGTTTTTATTTTAAAGAAAGGTGTATCAACATATGGCATGTGTGCTATCAGATGTTCATACTTGTTACTGCACATCAGGATATAGGAGGAAACTTCTATGGTTTGGCATATTTAGCACATTCTTGGTTTACATAAACTTCGATGTTACAGAAAAATGTACTATGAAACTTTCACTGAGTCGTGTGCCTGATCAGCTTCAGAACTTCATCCTTAGCATGTATTTATTTATTAAGGGTACTATGTACCCTGGACAAGGATCCTTTTAAGACTGCAATATTGAAGACTTTGTACTTTGTTAGGTGTAATTTTGTGTGTGTGTGTGTCACTATTGATTAATTTTTTTTGAGTTGCTGTTTACTGGTGAAATGAAAACACTGGAGACCTAAGGCTTTTGTTCATAATGGTCATTACAACACAATGTGGAATTAACATTTAAGCATTCTCTTGCATTTACTCTTACCTTTCTCTTGGTTGTAACCTTGTGGGATAATTCCATGCAATAAAGGACAGAGCACAAAACAGTGGAATCACTTACTACTATGAGTAAAGTTTCTACTTAATTTCATTGAGTAGTGCTTCTTTCTGCAAGTTAGTATACAGTTAGTATACATCCAAAATTCAGATGATGAGTTACAGAACATTATCATTACTAAGAGGAGCCAACTTTGAACTCACTTTTCTTTGGGGAAACTACTGAAAAAACTGTTATGACTCACATGGATAATGAGGATACTTCCTGTGATTTCACATTGCTTTGTCTTCATCATTGCAAACTCTGCATCTTCCAGGACTTTCATAATATAGTATCACTAGAGTTTGACATCTGATTTTTTTTTCTTCCACTAAGTGAGTTTTTAAATTTGTTTCTGCAGTATTTATTTTTCCTAGTTTCTGATGATGATTTTCTTTTTTCTGGGAAGTTATGACCAAAGGACCGGACATAGCATTTTGGAAAAGCAAGCAGTGATACCTTTGAAATGAAGGCCTTTAAATCCTGTTGCTGTTACTGATTGTAAAAGTTATCCAAGAAAGAGAAAAACAGAAGTACCCTGGAGAAAGAATCTCCCAGGAAACAATGTACCTGGCAGATAATTCATCATGGCAGAGCTAAGTTTGGGTGCACTGTCTAAACCTAGGTCTGAATGATGAGCATTGAAGCTCATTGCAGAGGGATGGAAGGACTGGTACTTGGCATAAATAAGTTGCCTAAAGAATTAATTTCTTCCTGGTACACTTGTTTGAAATATATGCAGTAACTGAATGAGTAATTGACTTTGTCAGTCAAAGCATGCACCTTTTTTCCTTGTATGAATTATACAGCCAGATTCAGAGGAAGTTTGACGCAAGTCCTAAAATGCTTGGTACATTCAGACGTGATGGTAAACTGAATTCACAAAAGAGAAGTTGGCTAGCAGAGAGGAGCTAAGCACATGGAGTGTATGACTGTTTTGTTTGGCAGTCATTTTGGTGATACCAAATACATCCTAACTTCAAGGCTGTAAAAATTCTGCAATAAGGGTTGGTTTGTTTTTTTCCCTTTGGGTTTTTTGTTTGAGCTTGTTTTTTTTGAAGATTGTAGAGGAAATATGTAAAATTATAGTTTTGTAATAATAAAGATGCATATTGTGGTATTTTTCACATCAGTTTTGTTCCTTTTGATTTGTTTTGTTCCTTTTAAGTTGAATGACCTTGGGCCATATGTGGCCATATTTTGTATTTTTCTCCTTGAATGCTTTGGAGGATTTTGTGGAAATAATAGGCTACAAATCTTGTAATATTTTGACATCTTGATTCATATCTGCTTGATGGTGTATGTAGGAGAGCTGTTGCTTAAAATTACCTTTTCATAATAGAGAAGGAGTGGGAGTGGAGTGTTTTAAGACTGTGGTGGATGGCTGACTTAGAATCACAGAATCATTTAGGTTGTCAAAGATCCTTACAATCATTGAGTCCAACTCTAAAAGTATTACTCTTGCATTATTCTGATCCTTCTCTGGTAAAGCTGGAATAAAGCAGTTATGAGACAAGTCAGTGGAATTTTAAGTATGCATTTTTATGGTACATGAGAAGATAATGCCCCTTAAACACAGTGTGAGTAAGCAGCATCTTGTTTATAAAGTTTATATTTTCTTTTGAACTTGCATAGTGCTATCTGTGTAGTTTATAAAGTATCTTAGGTTAAGAAAAGATCTATAAACAAAAGTACTGCAAAATGAGGCAAATTCAGGTAGCAGTAAAGTGTCTAAGGTTAGAAAAAAGTCGATGAATTTAAAAAAAAGGAAGGTACTGAAAGTAGACGAGATCTTGGGTAGCAGAACAGGATGTCTTCTTTCATGCAGTGATTGATACATGAACATAAAAGAAATATGGCAAACCTGGTTTTTCATTCAGTTCAAACTGAAAAAAAATTCCTTCTTCATGTATTTAACAAGAATTTGTTTGACTGAAGTGGCAGGAGCTGGGCAGTGTCTTTAGCAATGTTAGTTTTGCTCCTTGGAGTACAAAGATTGATACTGCTGATTTTTTTTCAAAATCTTTTCTAATGTAACTGAGTTTTTTCATCCTGAGATGTGTCTAATTCTGCTAATGCTGTTGGCCTTAGTTCTTTGCAGTGAATATAACTTGTGATTTTCTTTGGAACGTTTGTCCAAATTTTGCTTTGTCAAGTATTTCTAATAATGTAACTTTTTTTTTAAACTTGACAGTCTCTAATTTTTCATATATCATTCCTGAAATATGACAAGTAAACCCACAGAGAATGTTCAAGAAAGGGGAAGCAATGTTCTTGATTTGTAATTTTAAGGCCAGGAAAAAATTTAACTTCCTTTGTTACAAAGGCCAAACAATTTCACCATCAGTCCCTGAAAAAATAACTAATTCCTTAATACTCTTAGTCTGATTTACAGATATCAGACTGATCCTTAGAATATGAAGCATGTAGAAATTATTGAATACTTAAACTTTTGACCTGATACTTGAACTTGTCGTTTTGTTGGTATGCAGTAGGATAGAGGCTGTAACTGCATGCTCATATTTTTTTACCTATTAAGTGAAAGGGATTTTTTATGAACTGGAAATGAACTATGATTCTCTGTTGAAGGACTTTGAGTCATTATACTCATGTTTCAGAGTACAGAACAAGTACTGAATAAGGCACAGAATTGCAGGAAGTAAAAGGAAGGACTTCTGGTGAAGGTAGTTGATACTTCCAAGTCATGTACTGAAATGTAATCACTTGTTTCCCTGTTTATTTCTTAGTAAGCACCCCACTTTTTTAATATTCAAGCTTTCTAACTTGAAGGAACTAGTAATGTTCTGCATGTAACTTGAAGTTAATTGAAGTAAATGTTTTGCACAAAAGCAGCTATTAAATATTTCATGAAACAAATGATGGATCAGTACTGTAGGATTGTCATGTCTAGTATACACTCTTCATACCCAAAGTGAATATTACACTTAAAAACCTGACTCTGTTTTCATTCAAAGATTTTTGAAGGGAGGCCCCAAATGGGTTTGTGTCTGTGAAAATGAGAGAAAGGTTGCATATTCCCAGGGTGAGTATACTTGTAAATCACTTTAAGTTCTTAAACTTGGTACTGCTTTAAAATACAAGGCAGCCATTAATCTGGCATGTTTTGCTGCAGAATAAACTGCAGAGATGAAATGTGAAGTTTCTTTAAAGTTTCTTTAATGCACATTGTCATAGTGAGTTACAAAATTAAAAACCTAGCTGATTGTGGCCCTGAGGAACCTGCTCTAGTTGACCCTGATTTGAAGCATGGGTAAAACTAGCTGGTCTTCAGAGGTTCCTGCCAACTTGAACTCTTCTTTCTCTCATTCTGTTGAATGCAAATTTTGGTACTTCCCTGAATGAACAGATGAAGCTATCAATCAGGCTGTTGATAAACCTGTACATGTGTTTTGTGTTTAGGTTTTTGGTAGTTTGTGTGGTGTGTTTTCGTTGGTTTGGGTGTTTTTTTTTTTTTTTTTGTTAGCAAAGTCATTTTGGTATGTCCCAGCTACAGGGATAGCATGCGACTCTTGTTTCGATAGTGTTCTATTGCAACTCCAGTGACAACAGTGCAAGTATACGTTACACATACACGCACACAAGCTAAATGATACAACTCTTGAAATTGATTGGTTTGTATTATCCTAGGAGTGGTTTTGTATTTAAAGGATAAGAAGATATACTTTAGGATTCTGTCCAGTATTTCCTTCTAGCAGACTTAGTATTGTTCAAGATAAAGTAATGTTATCCTCATTTTTACTCAGGTTTATATATAGATATTTTGGTTCCCATGGTAGTTTGTTCTTTTGTCTCTCTGAGCATGAATATTGTGTTTCTTCTTTGTATTTCTTTTGGCCATTCTGTTTATGTTTAGTAGAATCTTTCTTACAGCTGTAAAGTGTGTACTGTATATGTTGCATAACAATGCAATTTAAGTTGTAGCAAGCATAAAGTTTATTTCTGGTATGTCTTTTGTTATTTATGTAGCATCAATTTATACTTCCAGAAAAATAGCATGGAACTTAATCTATTTTCATTAAACTGCACATTGTTATATGACTAGAAATATGTATTCGAGGTAGTAATGTACCAGTTTAAAGATTACTGAGTTTCAAGTACAACTGTGTTCTGAAGAGAGGTTATAAAATGGCTGATTAACCTTAACCTACAAGCAGCATTTGCTCTTGTGTTTAAAATTACTTTTCTTTAGATGATGACGTTGCTTATGATTTGTGAGCCTTCATTTGTTTATTCTGCTTCATTTTGATATTCCTCAATTTCTTTAGAAAAATATTTTCTAGTGAAATATAATGCTTGTAAACTAAAATGCAGCTTATTTAAAACAAATAAAACATGATCTACATAGAGACATAGAAGAGTATTTTTCCTGAATTCTTATTAGTAATGTTGCCAGTATCTGTGTCTGTATCTGAGGACCTACTAACAAAACTGCCTCATCTGGTATATTTTGCTGTGGAATTAAGTAAACATCTTGAAATAAAAGCTTTGTCTAAGTGTACTGAAGATTTGTATGGATTTCAGTACATAATTTTAAACCGGACTTCAGTGGTTTCAGTGTGCTTCTGGCAAATAACTGGCTTAACTAATAAGCAGGTAGATAAGAAAGCAGTTTTTTAAATTTGTGTGTGTGTACACATATGTGTTAAGCCATGAAACTGATTAGCAAATATAGTGCTTTTTATTGGCCATTTCAGCCAGTCGCTTTCTAGTGGGAAAAAAACCAAAACAAAACACGCTGTTATAAAATTGATATGAAATATTATTCCAAAATATTATTTATTTGTAATGTAGATACTGCAGTGCTTTGGTGAAGATTTGTTGGAAAAAGTGTGAATTCACTCAATTTTTGGATGAATTTGAGAACTCAGTGAGAAGTACTTGTCCAAATCCAGGTATCCGTAAATATTCCAGGAGTAGTCTTAATATTTCAGTATAAGTAGGAAAGTTGCATTGAGCTAACAATATGGATAGTGGGAGGATGGGAACTGAAAAGCACTTTCCCCTGTATATTCTTCAGAATCTGGAACTGAACACTTTAGCTCCAGGATAATAAATTCCTTAATATCAGCCAAAGCTGTTCAGATACTAAATCTGTATGCAGATAGCATATAAATTGAGGCGGAGGTATTGTTTCTTCTTCCTTTTTCATTGTAAACCAAAGCAAGTTATTTCTCTCTTATTCTCTCTTGTCATCTGAAAACTTAAAAGATGACTTAGTATAAAGGGGCTTGGAGTAAAAAGCTAAAGGATTGTTAGCAATAAGGGAGTCTCCTCAACAGGTTGTCATGGTTAGGTTCAAATATGTTGCTCTCCACTTACAAAGGAAGAATAGGAATGGGATCTGGAATTTGGCAGGAGAACTGAAGTTTGCAAATGGATGCAACCATTGGTCCTGACGTGACTGCAAGCAGTGCTCTCAAGGTAGGAGGGGCAAGGATATACATACTTTTCTTTATTGAATAGATTTAATCATAAACGGCAGTCAAGATGTTTCCATGTATTGGGTAGAAATCTTATAAAGATGTAGTTAACATTGTAGAACAGTTCTCTTAGTCTTGCTCTTTCGGTTAAGTGTTATCATTAACTTCAGCGAGATAAGATGGTCAGTTTTGCCCAGTGTGTTTTTGAAAATAGGAAAAAGCATTAATGTGTCTGTATTTCATAGAATCATAGAATGCTTTGGGTTCGAAGGGGCCTTTAAAGGGTTCTAGTCCAAACCTGCTGCAGTGAGCAGGGACTTTTTCAATTAGATCAGGTTGCTCAGAGCCCCATCCAATCTGATCTGGAGTGTTTCTAGGAATGGAGTATCTACAACCTCTCTGAGCAACCTGTTCCAGTGTTTCACTACCCTCGTTGCAAAAAATTTCTTCCTTATATCTAGGCTGAATCGCCCTTCTTTTAGTTTAAAACCATTACCCCTGGTCCTATTTCCACAGGCGTATTTGATGTGCTTCTGTTATTTCATAAGTAATTTTATTATTAGCTAAGCAGGAACAGTCAGTAGCTGTCACAAAAACATCACACATGAAAGTACTTTATTAAAAAAAATTATTGGGCAGTGATCTTCTGCAGCTGGAAATTAGGCTTGTCAATACCAATACACTGTTACAACTCAGAAATTGGCAGGATAATCGTGGCCTCAGCTTTGGTATTCAGTCCATGCTGTAGAAGAATAGCTGGCTTGAGTATAACCTAAGGCCTGACAGGCAGAAAACAGATCTCATGGGTTTGGGGTTCTTTTTTGGTAATTTGTAAATTATAGTCAGAGGATAATAGATTCATAGATTATGATCCCCATTTATGCGCCATGTGTACTTTTTAACCCCAAACTTGGAAATCTTTTATAATACCAAATGTCCAGAGTAATAGAATAAATAACCATGGAGTTGTTTTTGCCTGTTGTCTCAAGAAGTGTCTATAATATTCTTGAAAAGTGTTTGCATGAGAAGAGAATGAGAATGGGTTGGCTTAACCTTAAAAAGTGAAGACAAAGGCAGATCTTGTTGCTGTTTTCAACTGTCTTTTGTGGTATTATAGAGAAGATGAAGACAGACTGTTCTCACTGATAGACAGGGATGGGATTAGAGGTGGATATTTTACAACAAGGGAAATACTAATTAAGTAAAAGCAAAAAAATTCATATTAGAGTAGATAAGGACTGGAATTGGTTGCCCAGACTGGGAGCTGGAATCTCCATCCCTAGAGATACTCAAAGACTGACTGAGCATGACTTAGCAACCTGTTCTAATTAGAATGACATGCTTTGTTTAAGCAGGGGTTAGACTAAATGACCTTCTGAGGTCATTTCCAACCTAGATTATTTTATAAGGAAAATTAGTGTCAAATAAGAGACTTTGTTACACCTATGAACTGTAACTTAGAAGGAAACCACTAAAATTTGATTGACTAAACAGTTTGTGAAAATATTTTGTGTAATTTGTGAATGTAAATTGGAAGCTTTAAGTATTAGACCTGGTACTCTGCTGAGAAAATTTACAGGATGTTTTGTCCTTTCCTAATGCAAAATGTGTGTTACAATTACCCATTATTTCCTAGCTTGTTTGACCACCAGAGTGTAGGAGGTTTTTGAGAAAGAATGATGCAATAAATAACTCATTTCCTTTTTAGGCATGACATAAATGATACATAATTACAGAATTTAAATTGCAGAACATTTTTTTAAAAAATTATGTGTATTTATATATACATTGCATATACATATGTAGTTATGTGCACTAGTTTACAAATTCAGAAATTGTTGCTAAGTGTCACTATCAAACTAGGAAACTTGCTTTTGTTCTCTAGTTAGGAAGAACAGATCATAGCACAGACAAATGGTTACATCTTACAAAGGTAGTTTTCTGTTCATGACATTTGGAAGCAGTAAGTATTGTTATTTAAACTTTGTTGTGGAAAACCTATAATTTTATTAAATCACAGTCTCATATTGATTTTTAGCTACAGTTACCAACAAAAATGCATTGAAAAAATTCATGTACTTCTGTTGCATTGATTTGTTTTAAGTTTTCTTCAGGGCATTTTGACTCAAGTTTCCTTATTTGTTATGGCCCATCTTACCATTTCCCTTTATCTGTTGGCTTGGTGGTTTTGTTATAGTAATTCCCATGTCCATGAGACTAAAACTAACTGTTTGTGTGTGAGGATCCTAAGAGCCATGAGTAGACTATTTCTGTTTCTTTTATCAGTACAATTTTGTTAGGACTTCTCCAGCAGGGCAACTCTAAAGAGTTACTTTACTCTGAGCCTTTTAACTGTTTTGTCTCTGCTGCTACTGAGATGGCTGATTTTTTTTTTTTTTTTTCCCCCCCTTTTTTTTAAATTTCACTTCATAGTGACAGGGGGAAGGAAAATACAATCTCAAGCCCAGGATTTTTCCAAAAGGGGTACTAGTGGATTGTCATCTGCTTTTGGGTCTAACAGCGTTGTCGAACCATCTCTCCTAAACCTGAGATAGATGCTATGGTAGAGGATTTGGGTGAATGTATTGTGGTCACAGGCTCCAGGATTTTCCTGCAGTACTTTTAAATTCTATAGAGAAAACAGGTGTCTGAATGCAGAGGTTTGGAGGGAGGCTTCAGATCCCAACTGAGCTCTTAGTCCAAAGCAGAAAGGTTTGCTGAAGTCTTTTGTGGAGAATATTATTGTACCAATGCAGTAGATTGTAGCTGTTGACCTGGAAATTTTTTTTTTTGCTATTATCACTGTAGCACACTACAGATGATCCTGGGAAAATTACGAGTAGTTGAAAATGGGAACTCCCATCTATCTTTAAAGTCACACTGAGAAGAAATGAACTCAAATGTTAATGTACTTAAGTGCCCTTTCAGGCTGTTGTTTTTCTTTTCAGCAGAAGAAAGGTGTCACATAGGGCATTAGAGATAATAAGTCTTCAGCTGTGATTGCAATATATATATAAAGTGCATTATTACTGAGCATTTCCACTAGCCTAAAGGAGGGATTTGGAATCTAATCTTAAATGTTAACTGTAGTTCTTGTTAGCATTGAATTCACTGTAAAGATTTGGTATGTTGTTTTGTTTTCTTTCTGTAACTAGCACGTTGACAGCCATGACATTCTGCGACTGCTTGTTTCTCACCATAAGTAAGACAACCTGACATACAGTGCTTGTAAGTAGATGCACAGTAAAAGCTCTAAGGATTTGATCCTCATTCTTGATATGTAACTTTTTTATTGCAGAACTTCAGTGACAGAGAAAGGAAATGATAGGTGCAGTATTTTAAAGGTTAGTTTTATAGTAGTTCAAAATTTGCTAAAATGCCATTAGCATCGCATCTGCTGCATTGAGCCATCATTCTCGAAGGATAACTGCTTTTATGACTAAAGTCCTTCTGTTTTTGTTATGTTCTTTCACTCTACTTGATAGCTGTAAAACCCATGCTTTTCATCGGATAAATCAGAATCAAATATTAATGGCAACATTTCAAGGAAAGGTCAGGCAAAGAGGACGCACAGACTGAGAAGGCCTGATTCTCCTTCCACTTATATAATGTACCTCTTTTAGAATCAAAGTAGAATTCAACTAATGTAATGAGTTATTCATGATGTTTTGTTTGCAGTCTCCAGTTTCCCTGTTTGGAAATGGGAGGTCACAGCTACTTTCTACTAGCACAGTGTTCTCTGTGTCAAGCTTTACTTGGGCTGGGAATCTAGATTTGTAGTGGCAGACACATATCTTGTTTAATTTGGTATGCCATGTTTAATAAACCTTGTTTAGAAAAATACTTCAATAGTGACATCACTGTAAAATGGAAAGAAAAGAATGTGTTTAATTAGTGATATAAGTATGATTTAAGGCCAATCTTCTTCTAATAAGACAGGTTGTGTAACTTGAAATTTCCTAGTGAAGTAAACTGAACACAGATGGTTTCTGTTAAATAAAAAGTACTGGTAAATAGTACCCACTCTATTTCTGCTATTAAAACATCAGAACTTCTCTTTTGTGTTACAGTATGGGATAGTATGAAAAATAAAACTAGATATATGCTGGATATGTGAAAACCACCATTTCAGCAAATTGCTATAATTAGTTGTACTTTCAAAGTCTGTTTTCCTGCATACATTAAGTGTGACTCTTTGTTCATATTCTTAATTTTTTTTTTCCTAATAGTGATTAATCTAATAGTGAAGCCTGGTCCCAGGGTGAGATAAATCTTTGGAAAAGCTTTTATTGGTTTATGTGGATTTTAGGTCAAGTCTATGGGGAAATGTTCCTGAAAGCTAGGCATAAAAACCTGATACAGTAAAATGAAAAATGGGGTGAGGTGATTTTCAACAGAATTTTTTAGCGTAATGCTACGGAGGTTCTTACAGGAATAGGAGATATGAGTGTATAGACTGGGGTTTATAGATAACTATAAAAAAGTACATTTAATTTGATTTTATGTCTTTGCAGCTCAGTTTATGCTTTTAACAAAGATGAGTTTCAGTGAGGTACTACGGAAAGTTTCTGAACAGAAAAGACAGCACTGTTTGGTGAGGAAGAAAGAGTAGGCAGTTGCCGTTTTTTTGTTCTCAGTATAGAGCACTGCATTGGGGCTTAATTCAGAAACTAAGAGACCAAAAGAAAGAGGAAGAGGCTGAAGTTCACAAATTGTCTTCTGTCTGGAAAGATCCCAAAATACGTTGCATTGTATGTTGTACAAACGATTAGCATATGGGAACACTGAAATTAATCTCATTCTGGGGGAAGATATAACAGATTTTAGTGCTCAGCAAATACAATTCTAATTTAAGACACATTGAAGGCTCTGACTGTTTTTGAAGCATAGGGAAGTCTCAAGAATGCAGAATGTAATTTGCTAATTGGAGACTAAAAAGGCTAATCTTTCCTCTTTTTATTTGTGTGGAGAGAGTCATGTCAGTTGTAATTACAGCTTCCAAGAACTTAGCCAAAGTAAAATAGCCAAGTCTTCAGTATTAAGTCCCATAGAAGAAAAAATGCTTCTAGCAGCACAGTCCTTTCTAATACACTGCTCCTCTCTGAGTTCAGCTCTGACTTTGTGTGTCACGTACTGAAGCATCAGCAGGGTTTCCTACAGCAGCTGGGATTATCCTTTGTCAGTCATCCTGGCAAGGTCTGAATCTGCTCAGTTTGAGATTAAAGGCAGTAATAACCTGACATAGGACCTGAGGGACTGAGATAAGAGAATGCTGTTGTGGATGGGAAAGGAGGATGATGTTAGGGGTGCAATAAGGTTGTGGAAGTAGGACAACATAATTTCTTTAACCATTGAATAACCATTTGTGTTGCTTCTGGTGTTTCACTGTAACAGTTCTAAGGTGTGAGCAGAAATTTGGTATTGATAGTTTACAGAAGAGTTTAAGAAATAAGCTTTGTGATAACCCTAGCTTTTAATTTTCATATGAATAAGCTAATCCTTTAGTAACATCAATGAATGGGCATTTAGGCATTTGAAAATTTACCATGTCGCACTGAAGTCAGTGGAAAATATTTCTGCTGATGTCCTTGAGGTATGGAGAAACCCTAAAGGCTCTAGGATTTTTTACAGATTTTCTCTATAATGATTTTGGCATAGTTAACATCCAGGGAACTTTTCATTGATTAGGTCGGGGGCTTACTGGATTCTTCTCATCTCTAGACCCTGTCTTGTATTTCTGCTTCCACTGTGCACTTCTTTGTTTGAAGAGAACAAGATAGTCACAAGTTTCTCTTCTTCAACTCCGCCTGAATTAGCATTGTTTCTATTATGGGATGTGTTTGTAGTTTTCTACTTCTATATAGTACCTGTGGAATTAATGATACATATTAAATGAGTTTTTTGGTCGAAGATTTGCAGTAAGTGAGACTAATAGACTAATTCAGGCAACAATAGTTACTGTGGTGTTAATGATTCCAAGCAGAAACCATTGCATTTTACTGGAATAAAACTTACTAGATTATAGTGCTGTGTTAAACTGACTGAAAATTCTGCCAGAAAAGATTGGTATGTCAGAAAATTTTCCGATCCTAGTAAGCAGTGGGATCTTTGGTTCTGCGGTGGACCTCATTGATGAGCTGTCTGGGGGGTTGTTATACATTCAGGATATTTGTAATCAGAGAAGACCTATAACCAATGTTCAGGGAACCATTTAGGAACAGGCTGCTGCTTGCTTGTCGTTTTGGTGTTCTGGAAGGGTTGCATTGTGAAGCATCTTACAGCACAACTGGCCGAAGCTGATTGGAGTTTTCCATATAAAACAGGAACTTCATGTTACAATGCATATAAAGATGTCATTATTTTGGAATAATGCAGTCATTAATGATCTGCAAGAAATGGGTCAATTAGTTTGAGTTAAAGTTAAGTTGCATGTAAGAATAATTCCTTAAAGAAATTCAGTACTTGGTGACATACTGGTTCATTATCCTAGATGAATCTAATAAAAGAATAATGCAGAAATTTTAAACTTTTTGTGCTTAAAATTCCCCAGATTCCTTTACTGATCTGCTTTTGAACACTTTTACTTCTTTAAGGTTCATCAGTAAAAATTACTCCTTTAGGGGCTGACAAGTAATATTCTCTTACAGAGACTTGCATGTTGAATTCCTCTTTTTCTGAATAGCTGCTGTTATGTGCAGTGAGAATGAAGCCAGTCTTCGCTCTTAACAAAAATGACTAATGGCTCTATTTTCTTTAGAAACAACGGAAGATAGCCATTTTGGAGGAGAACAATTGTTCATTATATTTCCTGAAGAAGACTATTCTTATGCAACAGATTTGACAGATAATATTTGGTGATTAAAAACAGTTGTAAAAAGTATGCGATACCAAAGTGTGGTTTTGTACATATTATCACCTCTGCTCAATAGAGAGGTTAAGAATGAAGTTAAGGGTAGGACCTATATATACATGTAGGAGAAAGAGACAATTAAGCAAGCTTGGAAAAGAAAATGAAGGTAAAGGTGTATAAATAAACAGAAGAATGGAGATGCAGAAAGAATGTCTAGCACATTTATGTGCCTAAGAGAAGAGCACTGTAGGGGCTGATTTACAGAAACTTCTTTAGGGCTATTTCCAAGCATTTGGACTAGAATTGGGGCTGGGTCATCTGCTCTGGAGATTAATGGGCAGAAGAGAAAAGCAAGTATGTCATATAACAAAATCACGTGCTATACCTGGAAATAATAATAAAGGAAGCTGAACCTGTCTGAGCCCGCTTTTCTGATGCCACCTCTGCTGTTAGTAAACCTACACCTGGCATTTTAAAGACACAGGAAGGCCACAGTGTCTCAGCTGTTTTGTGGCTTCTGCTGATGCACAGTAGGTAAGGTGTTTTGACTCCTTCGTGTTTTAGTGTAATACATCTAGATTTTCCTCATAAGTATTTAATGAAAGTTAACTATTTAATAAAATAGTTTTAATACTATTCTTTAATACTATACTAAGCTACCAATCTTAGTAATTTAGGATAAAAAGTATCATAAGCAAAATTTACTTCATGTGAGAATTTCTTACTTTCCTTTTAGTGACACTTGTCATATGTAACTAGGAATTTTCCACACATGGTTAGGATGTGTAAACCTTAACTTCTCACAGTGCTGACGTGGTGGATGGAGTTAGGAAAGAAAACAGTTGAAAATTATTTAAAATGAATTTACTTTTATTTGGCGTATCAAGGTCTTACAAACCCTTGGTCACTTCAGTGTCAGTAGGATTCAACCTAAACTACTTCTCGTGTTTATAGACCTGGTATCACCCTAATGCATTTATTTGAAACTGTTTAAAATCTCGCCTGTTAACTGAATTTTAGCATAGCTTTTGTCGAGGGAAAAAGTAATTAGAATGCGCAGTGTGGTCAACATTTTTTTAATTTCATATTTGAAGTACAATAAAGAAAAAAATGACACAAGACAGGTGTTTCTTAAGGGACAAGTGAAAAGCATTTAAATTAAGGTCATGCTAGAACTAGTGTTTGAGAAATTGGAACATCAGAAAGCTGCTTGAGATGGAAACCTCTTCTGATTTATCTCAAAAATACCATAGTGCTGTATTAATCTCTGTTAATGAACACAGAACTTTTCTTAGAAAGAGCATTGCTTCTGATTAGGCAAAGTTCGGAGTAGGTGAAGTAATTAGTGTTATTTCAAATTTTAGACCTAATTTTCACTTTAAATGTAGGTTGAAGGAGCCCAAACTTTACTGGTTCTTGGTACAAAGACTGGTACATTCTTGAAGTATGCAGTTGTGAAGTATATATCCTAAGGAGATAAACTAAAGCCTGAATTTATTGTTAAGCACAGGGGCATAGGCTTGCAAATATTTTTCTAAGAAATGAACCCTGACTTGGTTTTCTTTAAACAAAGACATACTTATGTAATCCCTTTCATATGTAGAGTATCTATTTCTTTTTTTGTGAGGCAGATGATCTTTTCTGAATATATCTAATAATTGAACCCAATTCAAGTATGTATTACTTGCTGAAATTTTTCTTCTCTTACCAACATTCTTTTCTCCTGTCTGTATGCTTGTCCTATTGAGTTTAAACTGTGACACCTTATTTATATGCCTTAATTGTAGTTGCAGAATTATGATTGTACATGTTTTCAGAGTACTCTGTAATCTACTGATGAAACAGCTACAGTTTTTGAAATTAAAGTAACTATCATAATAACCACCATAATGTCTATAGTGCATATGCAGGTATGATTTAAAAAGTAATAAATATAAAGCTAAATATACATTAAAAATCACAATCAATTTAATACTTGAGACAGGTTGTATCATCCTTGCAAATACTTTTGATTATGTTAAGATCCTGCCTCGAAGGTACTAAAATAAACAGTGATGTTTTACTACTTTCACACTTTACAATGCTAAAGTTTTTCATTTGGATAAAGTGTGTGTTTTGTATCTAACATTTGAACGTTAGCTTATCACAGCAGCAGGGAATATTGGGAACATGAGCAAAGTGCAGCTTTGGAAAGTAGGGTCAAAAAAGTCACCTAGGTGATGAACACACTCTTAAGGAAAAGGATGTTAACTGTATCCGCTGTGTAGTAATATCAAAATTGAAGTGGAACTCTAACAATTAACTTTATAACTAAATTGTTTGCATAAACATACATATATATGTATAAAATAATTAATAAAAATTCTGTCACATATGTGAATACAAGCTACCATAGATTTCAGTGAGGCAAAAAAAGTCAGTCTTGGAACTGTGAGAGACACCATTAAGCTTATACATGTCTGAGGAGTTCCCCCGTTCTCTCCAAGTTTCAGTCTGCTTATCTGCCACTCCGCGTTTTGTGCTGCAAAAACAGTTCTTTGCCACAATTCTATGTTCACCAACTTGCTCCCATAGAGTTTTCATTTGAAGACTGCCCAGGTTCTCTGGCTCACTCACTACTACAGGTGGCTCAGAACTCCCAAATAACAGAAGCTAGCAAGCACTGTCTGGAAAGAAGTTGTTAATGCTGCTAAAAAGGTAGCTGAAAACCTGTTTGGTTTCAGGGAATCTCACCTTACTGAAAGACTTCTTTTGGCTCTGGCAGTTGGATAGCCCTTAGCAAGTATCGCATCTCTTAAAACTACCCTTAAGTAGAATTACTTTATACAGTCCAAATCCAAACAAAGCATCTAAGCTACAGGCTTCTAGAAGCTGATCAGCCTCTTCCTGGCTCTAGTAAGCAAATTTTGTGCTGCCTACTAACTTTGTTAGAAGTGGCAAAAACTGAGGAAAACTCAGAAGTCTTTCCCTCCTCCCTCACTGTACCCTAAAAACACTCTTTCTTGAACACCGTTTTAGGAGTTAAATCTACCAGAAGGTGCCATCCTGAAAACTCACTGCTATTAAACATGGAAAGCATGTGCCTTTTTATTGTCTAAGAGTTTTGTTGATAGTAAAAAACTATTTTGTTGTTGTGGTTGTTCTCCCTGCACACTAGTTCAATCCTGTATAATTTTAACAAGCTGTAGGTGCAGAGAGAGCTCTCTGGTTACCCAGGTTCGATGTTTTCCCATGCTTCCAAATTAAGTGATATCAATAGTGAACTGTTGTTATCTGCACCCTCACAGGACACCTTGTGTATTAAAAAAAAAAAACCCAACAAAACCCAACCATAACAATAGTTCTGGAATATATATATATGTAGCTATATACAAACACTCACACATTTAGTGTAGGATTTTGGCATCACATCTGTACTATCTCAAAACCTTCATTACCATTTTGAATTCTTTTCCTTTTGTAGTTCTTTTTCTTAGACATAACTGATAATTGCTTTAATCTTGCTAAAACTTCTCTTGGATTTTCTTTAAGTTACCAGTATATGCAAAAGTGTAATCAGAGTCAAATACTGTTGTTTAATCCCTCCACAGTTTTGTATTATAGTATTTCGGCTGGTTAGGAGTTGGACTTTTTTGATATGGCTATAACTGTGCAGTGGCACAGTTAAATAGGGCTTTAAATCAAGATAGCATTCTTTTCTGCAGGTTACTGAGTTATATCTATAAAAGGATTCTGAATGAAAACAGAGATTTGAATGAATTCTATAGTTCTTGATAAAGTGATAATTTTGTTACTGGTGTTCATTGTTTTAAATACTTAATTGTGCAAGTTCCTAGCTTGCTATGCATAATTTAGAAATTACGATACAAACATAGGACTTAGGATGTGCAGTGCTGAGGTCTTGTAAAGGCTGTAATTCAAAATGTAGGAGAAACTGTTTTAATGTGTTGCATCCAAATTGCTACCAAACCTTAAGGATGTGGTACCATTATAAGCGGTTGGGATATGTATTTCACTTTAACGATAATATTCTACTGTGTACTGCTACACATCCATGATCAATTTTGCATTCCCAGTTCTGAAGCCTGGTGCCAGTGCAACTAGTTGTTACTTGCTATCAAAAGAAATCTCAGCCTCTGCCAATCACACATAATTCTGTATATGTTCAACTTTCCTTCTAAAACCAGTTCTATCCAGCTCTCACTTTGAATTTTTTTAGTGATCAGTAACTGGTCATTTTTAATTCAATTTTCTATTCTTTGTTATAGTTCCACACTTATACTTTGAAGGCATCTTGCATTATCTTCTTCGTGTCCTTTTGGGGGACCTGTTGCAATCTCCCTATCTGTTTTTCTTTAACAGCTTTGAAGCTGTGGTCTTCTGACAAAAGAACTATTGTATATTAACACAGCCTAGCCTATGTAGTTTTAGGATCAGTGATTATTTCACTCTACAAAAGTAATACTCTATTAGAAGATGTATCTGTATGTTGATTTATGGATACATAGAGATGTAATGCTTTAGTAACAGCTTTTTTTTTTCCAAATTGTGGTGATATCACTGATACGTTTTTAGAATTGCTTAACAAATGAGAACTGTTGTTAAATTTATTTCAGCTTTTATAGTCTTTTCTTTTTAAAATGATTACAGTTGACACTGAGATGCTTTTGCCATACACATATATATCTACTTAGTTTTTCAGAAGTATCCAATCAGTGCTAATCACTTTCCTTGAGTGTGAAGTACTCTCCTATGATACATTCTTTCAGTTTTCTGTGATATGTCTAAATCAGAATGAAGATGTAAAGTTGGCTCCAGCTTCTGTTCCAGAACTGACACCTTCGAGTGTTGGAAAAGCACTCCATTGAGTTGGTTTTCAGAGGAGCGTGATAGAATGTTTGCAGAGGGAAGGAAGCAAAAGAGGGTTTTTTTGTTTTGGTTTTCTGCCTGTTTGTGTTTACTGTTTTGCAGTAAAAACAAACAACAACCCAGGAGCTTTATCCTTGAGATCTAGGTGTTGAGATCAGTTCCTAAGTAGAGTATGGAGTTACATGCCTTGGAGGCAGCCTTGCCTTCCTACTGAGAATTCAAAAGAACTCAGGATTTGACCTCGTAGACTTCATAATATAAACGATTGAAGGGGATAGGCCTTAAGGAGATCTTAATGCGGACTCCAGTTATTGACGTAGCTGTAGGCTTTAGCCCCCTTTCCAGCCTTTTTAGGGCATTCCTTCCCCTCGATGTGTTTAATCTTCTGAATCATTTGGGAACAGCAGCTGTTGCCAAATGGGTATGGTGGTTGCTTACAATGTTAAACCTTGTTACATGACTCCTCCATGGGATCTATTCTTCCCTGTTCTACCCTTTTTTGTAGCACCATTCTGCTTCTCAAAGAAAAATCACTTTTCAACCCTGAAGAAAACAATTTGTTCGATGGCCATTCAGAATTTAGTCCTGTGCTAATGAAATACATGTGACTCTATATGAGTGGCTCAGATTTGAAAGAATAAAGGTCAATTTTTCTACTTCATGCTCAGAGTACAAGATGTATTAGCTTACTTGAGCCTCACAGACCAAGGTAAGACTTACTCATTTCATGTGATTTTTGTCCCACTCACTAGTGAGGGAGGGACCTTAAAAGGAATGACTCATTTTTCCCTATAACCACAAACACACAAGACATTTTTGAGCGTTAAAACAGCAAAGCTGAGACTTAACTGCCTGCAAAGCTCTTTTATTACTAAGAGTTCAGTTACTGCCAAGTATTAATTTTTTTTGTCATTTCTTTATTCAACTGTTGCATATTTTCTTTTGTCTGTCAACTTTCCTCAGTCAAGCTAAGGCAGTACAAAAGTCTTCAAGGCAGTACTTTCAGACATGGAGCTAAGGCCTTCTGATCTTTGAGAAATATCTAATATAATGATACATGGCTTTGATTTGGGTGCTGCAGCAGCAGAACAAATTTTAATTTCTCAATGCTAAAACATTTTGGTCTGTCTTTTAGATGTTCCTCTGTGAACCTGTTTCTCTCCTGACTGTCCCTGTCAGTCTTGTGAACTGTTGGCAAGATGCAGTTGACTAGCAATTGGAGATATTCAGTTCCAGCAAAATTGGCTCACTTGTTTGATTTTCCTTCAGTCTGGGCCCTAATAAGTGATTAGAACTGAGGAGATGTCCCTTTTCATTCTGTTCTATGGTTATCAGTATGTTCAGTATGTTTAACTGATGACTTTTATTTTTTTGTTTTAGAGATTGGTTCTTTTTTCATTTATGGAACGAGACCAAAGAATGCTGTTTCTTGTCATGGGGAATGCTTTATTTCATATAATTATATCCATAGGTGAAACCAACAGGAAACACAGGTTAGATTCCATCGACAAAACCAGATCATTTCTTGTGAATAGATACTGACAAAACAGTTTTGAGGGAGTTTTAAATGTTTGTTAATATTTTTTAAAAGATAAGAATAGCAGTATGTTTGGTCTTGTAAAGTAGCTAAAGCAATTCACATGAAAAATGTTGCAGTTCAGCATCTTTATTTTGTCTAAATGTGAAATACAAGCTAAAATTTTAGTACAGAAATTGTCTAATAATCATTTGTGCTCTGTTGTTAAATACTACACTGTAGTACTTTTGCTGGAAATTAAGATATCCATTCTAAAATATGTGATCAAACTTTTATGTGCTGTAATTTAGTGTACATGCTGGTAACAGCTAAAGAGTACTTCTAGAAGCAGTGAAAAATTGGTGGTGAAAATTGACAATTGCTGAACATTTATGGAGACCAAATAGTAGGATGGGAAATGTACTTTTCTTTCCTCAACTCAAAATCAGTTTTGAGTGTGTGTATATACATATATATTTATATAGATGAGAGATAAATACTTAAATATTTTCCTATATTAAACATAGGCATTTAATTATATATTGGTGATGTGCATACATTTTCCCCAACTCAGAACTAATTATATATAGCTCTGTTGGTACTGACTTTTTCAAAACAGGCTATTTACCATCATCTCACAATCTCTAATCTATTCACAGATCAGTATTATTAGTATTTTTACACTTTACTACTTTAGATTTGTTAATTCCTAACGATTTAATGGCAGGCTATGTAAATCCAAGAGCTACAAAGCTGCTGCGTTATATGTAAATGAGCTTTTCCCTTAGAGGGCGAAGATAGCAATAATATCCCAAATGAAAGTAATTAAAATGGGTTTCCTTCTGCATTTTGAATCACAACTATTTATTTAGTACTCTCAGTGTTTATACCTGTCTCTCTTTAAGAAAAAGCAGCGCTTGCAGACAATGAAAGAAATGATTTTGTTATGGAGATCTGTAAAGCAACACGTACATGACTCAGCATTGTTTTCATGTTATGTAGTCAGATTTGTGACTTCTGATTTCTAAGCTCTGTTAAACGGAGAAGAAGCAATATAAAAGATGTATAGGTATAGCTTATTTTGGCCTTAATGTTGGACCTTATTTCATGTAGGACTTGGACACAGCTTGCCATCTACTTTTAAGTATTTACTTGTCTAGAGAAACTGATACTATTCGTTGCCTTTTGCATGCATATATCAGCTTCTGGGATATTGAAGTGGAATTCACTAATTTTACACTAAAGTAGGGCTGTGACCTCTGCCTTAGCATCTACGGATATGCAGCGGTCTGCAGATAGGGCTGCACATTGTCACCTCAGATTTTATAGATGCCAAACAGGATGGGGGAAACAGTAGCCTTTGCTTTGTAAGTGAAAAGGTGTAAAGCATTGCAAAGAGGAAATTTTCAATCCTTGTTTACCTGTTTTTAATTTATTACACACAATGGTAACATTAGGACCTCAGCAAGTACAGTGGCAAATGTTAAAGATTATAATGAGGTGTATCAGTTATCTCACTATCAACTAAAGTGATTGGATGATTTCTTACCAATATTTGCTAGAAAGCAAAAGGGATTCCCTAAAAACTTGGAGAAGGTGTTTGACATTTAAACAAGATGTATCAGAGTCAGGTCCTGTAGGATACCTAAGGTAACATTTCTCAATAACTGGAACAAAATAACTTAAGGATTATAAATGTATGTATACCACTAAAATCGAGCTATGGTACATCAGTGACCAAAATTTATTGTCAGGAATTTGAAAGTCTTGTTGATAAGAGTTCAGTTATCTCACTAAAATTTACAGTACAATTGCACATGGTTTTTTTTTTCTTTATCTTTTCAGTTGATTAAACAACTATCTTCTTAATATTTTATCTAGGCAATTTAATTTATAAAATAACATTTAGTTATGTTCCCTATAGATCTTACAAATCTGTTCTTGCCCAACAGCATTGGTAAAACATGTTAGTGGCATGTTTAAGAAGATACAGCATTTCTTTGTGTATTAGTTGTTTGATCATATAAAAATGATGAAATACGATGGCGATAAAAAGAGAGTAGATGTTAAAAGTGTCCATACTGTTTTTCACAGGCAATTGTGGTGACTGCTTTTTCTACATTTTAAAATTTTTGTTTAACTCGGCATTATATATGATTCAGGAAACTGCATGAATATGGTATTTTTATGCTTCTGTATTACTGACCATATCTGTAAGTTCCATAATTGCAATAGGGCCACTAGGAGCAAGAGGGAATAAAAATGCATTGAACTTGATGCTTTTTATTGATTAATTTAGCACATAACTCTTGAGAAATCTTGACTCCCATCTTGAGTCAATTAGTAGTTTGCTTACATAATGAGTAGCTTTAACAAAACTACACATCCATACCCTGGTAGATGTTAATGATTGAATTTCTGAACAAATTGATACATATGCATATAGATTAGTTTCATATTATTTTAACAATATGTATTTTTCTATTTTCACTGTCCTCACTGTCTGTGGATCTGACCAATTTGCACTATTTTTTTCTCCATCTGTACAAACTACGTAGGCTTGACTATAACAAATATATATAAAAATAACCATCCAGTGTTAATATTCACAAAGAACATTAAATGAATATCTCTATCACTGGTTTAATTACAGATTCTGAAGTACAGCTTATGTTTTCACAGAGTCTAAGTTCAGGTATTTCTTGATTTTTAGAAGTCCTCAGCTTGTTTAAAAGGCATATTTTTCTCACAAAAATCACATAGATCATATAAAAATAGATCCTAATTCTTTCAGCATAGCTTTACTACTTAATCTGTGCAACACTCTTAAACTGAGACCAGTAATTTAATTGCTTTTTTCTCATATATTACAAATATATTGTCCTTAGCAGGCTGTGGTTTTCCTTCCAGCCCATTTTCTGTTGCCTCATCTGGTATTATTTGCTTTGTAATATTAATTATGCTGTAAATGCCTCTCACAATCTTTTGTATTCCTTACCTTCTTCCATTTTGGGCTGTTTTCACACTAGGGTGTTCTCTGTCTCCATGGCAGTTAGAGGCAGACCAGAATATTGTTCTGAGCCTTGGCATAAGAGACTACCTGTTGGGAGAAACATAACAAAATCCTGTCCGTGCGACTGGGATGAAATAGCAGACCTCATGATTATCGTTGTAATGGATTTTCTCCAGACTGAAAAGCAAACAAACAAAAGCAATAGCAGCAAACCCCCTGGGTTCATGGACCACAAGATGGGGACCAGGGTAGCAAAGTCCCTCTCACTATAAGAAAAGATCAGGTTTGTGAACACCTTAGAAACCTTAACATACAGAATTCTTTAGGACCTGATGAGATGCATCCCAGAGTCCTGAGGAAACTGGCTGATGTAGTTGCCAAGCCACTCTCCATGATATTTGAAAAGTCCTGGCAGTCAGGTGAAATCCCTGGTGAGTGGGAAAAGGGAAACATTGCACTCGTTTTTAAAAAGGGTAGAAAGGAGGACCCTGGGAACTACTGACCTGTCAGCCTTACCTCCGTGCTTGGGAAGATGATGGAACAGATCCTCCTAGAAGCTCTGTTAAGGCACGTGGATGACAGGGAGGTGATTTGAGACAGGCAGCCTGGTTTCACCAAGGCTAAGTCCTGCCTGACCAACTCCTAGGGAACTTCTATGATGAAGTGACTGCATCAGTGGACAGGGGAAGAACTATGGATGTCATTGATCTGGACTTCTGTAAAGTTTTAGACATCACAACACAACACTCTTCTCTCTACAACACCTTCTCTCCAAATTGGAGAAATGTGGATTTGATGGGTAGACTGTGCAGTGGGTAAGGAATTGGTTGGATGGTCCCATCCACAGGGTAGTGCTCAATGGCTGGTGGTCCAGATAGAGATCAGTAACAAATGGTGTCACTCAGGGGTCCATACTGGAACCAGTGCTGTTTAATATCTTCATCAGTGACATAGACAGCAGGATTGAGTGCACCCTCAATTTTGCAGATGATGCCAAGCTCACTGATGCAGTCAACGTGCCTGAGGGATGGGATGCCATCCAGAGGGACCTGGACAAGCTGGAGAAGTGGACCTGTGTGAACCTTGTGAGGTTCCACAAGGCCAAGTGCAAGGTCCTGCACCTGGGTCAGGGCAATCCTCGATACCAATACAGACTGGAGGATGATGGGATTGAGAGCAGCCCTGTGGAGAAGGACTTGGGGGTACTGATAGTTGAAAACCTGGACATGAGCTGGCAATGTGCGCTCGCAGCCCAGAAAACCAACCATATCCTGGACTGCATCAGAGGAAGT
The DNA here is from genome assembly GCA_009769605.1 of Bucorvus abyssinicus. Lineage (NCBI taxonomy): Eukaryota > Metazoa > Chordata > Aves > Bucerotiformes > Bucorvidae > Bucorvus > Bucorvus abyssinicus. The sequence continues at coordinate 42,502,279 of CM020026.1, forward strand.
GTGGCCAGCAGGTTGAGGGAGGTGATCTTGCTGCTGTTCTCTGCTCTGGTGAGACCTCACCTGGGGACCTGTGTCCAGCTCTGGAGTCCTCATCATAAGAAGGACATGAACCTGTTGGAGTAGGTGCAGAGGAGGGTCACAGAAATGGTCAGAGGGCTGGAGCACCTTTGCTATGAGGACAGACTGCTATGAGAGAGTTGGGGTTGTTCAGCCTGGAGAAGGCTCTGGGGAGACCTTATTGCAGCTTTCCAGTACCTAAAGGGGGCCTGTAAGAAAGATGGGGACAATCTTTTTAGCAAGGCCTATTGTGACAGGACAAGGGATGATGGCTTTAAACTAAGAGAGGGGAGATTTAGACTAGATATAAGGAAGAAATTTTTTACAATGGGAATGGTGAAACACTGGACCAAGTTGCCCAGAGAGATGGTAGATGTTCCATCCTGGAAACATTCCATGTCAGGTTGGATAGGGTTCTAGGCAACCTGATCTAGTTGAAGGTGTCCCTGGTCGCTGCAGAAGGTTGTTAGGTTATAGATGACCTTTGAAGGTCCCTTCCAACCCAAAGCATTCTATGATTCTATTCTAAAATACAAAAGTTTTCAGCTTCCTGAAAGAAAGCTGATCAGTAGCACTTCTCTTTCATCTTACTTTCTTCAGATATGGTTGAAAAAATGTTTTCTAGATATTGAGTAAGGGCCAAGGCTTTCGCAAATACCTTTCTTAGACACTCAGACCCTTAAAAGCTAAACTGTTTCTGTCTTTGTAGCCTCTATATGTCTTTTGCATGTTCCAGGGCTTCTGTCCTGCACACAAATACAATTTTCATAGCTGCATTATAAAGAAAAAAAGAGAGGTGGGGGAGTGCGTGTGGGGAAAAAAGAGAAGGTACGCGAGCTGTCATTTGTGGGGTAGTGCAACATTTGAAGCAGAAGGACATTTTTCTTCAAATTGTTATTCATCACGTTTGGTTCAAGTAGGGTGCTATGCTAGTCTCCCATCCACTTTTTTTTTTTAATCTGCAGGGTTTCATATACCATCAAAATTGATACCTCCAGTGATTTTTCTCATTCTTACTGGTGATTTATCTCAAATTGTTTTGGTTTATTCTTCACTTGGGAAGAGCCCAGCATCAGGAATTACAAGACTAATGCTTCTAAAGCATGATTGATGTCTTCAGGATGTTGTAAAGAAAGAATGAGCTTTTCTCACTCAGTCCTAGATGAAGTGAGGCTATGACTGATCTTTTCTGAAAAGGCAAGTGCATTATAAAATACAACAGCCATGTACATCAGCCATGTTTTTAGTGCTGTGGGAAGGTGCATCCTTCCTTCTGCTGATAAATCACTTCCTGTGTCACACTGTGAAGACTGTTTGTCAAGAAACAGACTTAAAAATAGCAAATTCTGTCTTGCCTCTTAAGTTTTTTCTTTCTCTTGTTCTCCATGTGAGTCAAACTGAGCCTATTTTTGTGGAGTTCCATTGTATCTAAGGTTTTGTTTTTATTCCCTGCCCTCTGGTTATTTTTGATTTGCTAGTAGTTTGAAAAAAGACTGTTTCCAAAGTTGTATAGTATTGCTACAGTAGATTTAAGTGTATAGTAAGCTTGAATAAACTGCTGAAGTTGGTATTTTTCTGTATCAGATACTATTGTGGGAGGGTTCTTATAATCAAGTGTCTCAGAGCAAAGATCCAGTTTCCCTCTGTTGAAAGTGGCACCCTGCTTATTCTACTGCAAGGTGTCATTATCTGATGCAGTACAGTAAAAAAATCTTTTGACTAAATAATGTTCTGGAGTACGCTAAAACAACTAAATATTTTCTCGATCAATGTGTTGTTTCCCTTATATGTGATTTGAATCTCTTCTGTTCAGAAAACTGTAAGTTTTCCCTATTTCAAAAACACAAAACTGTTTTCAGTATATTTCTTATTCTTGTTTCAAATAGTATCTTTAGTTTTGGGTTTAGTATATGAATCTTTTTCGCAAGTTTAAAATCTGAATTTTATATCATGTATTCTACAAAACTTTTAACAAAAGAACATTGATATCACATGGTCTTGCTCTTAAAAGTTTGGAAATACCAAAATGAAAACAGCCTATATTTAGTTTCTGTCATGCATACTCTATGATCATTAATGGCATGGTCTTTAAAAAATTTTCATACATTGTTTATTCGTAAGACCCCTGTACCATTCACTGCATATAATGGAAAGTGTTTTCTTTTATTATTTTTTCCTATCCTACTTGTTCAGTTTGTGACTCTAGCCTCTGATCATCTCACTCAAACTGTTGTGAAGAAAATGGTAATTTCCTCTTGGATATTAAAATAATCTTCAGAACACAAAATTTAAAAATTGCTCATGTTGAGACTAAGAAGAAAGGTAAAGAAAGTGAGGTACCATTCTTCTCTTCAGTAGCAGGAGGGATGAGATAAAGATCATGAGTGTACGCTCTTTAGTCATAACCTTTGATGTGAGCACTTAGCAGCCTGTCGAGCATTTTTATAACATTTGGCATACTCAAAGGATGGCCTCCATTAGCTCTGAAGTACTGGAGCACTTGATCTAATTGGATTCTGGCCTGGATTTTAATTATAATAATTCATCACAGATTTGTGTGTAAAATGTCCTATTTTTTTTAAAAAGCAGGCTGAGAAAGCCCTAGGGATTTGTATTTAATGAGTATTGATTTTATTTCATCAAACTTGTCTGTTGGAAAATATTTGTTTTGACAAATACCAATTTTCTAATGAAAAGCTGAACAAACAAGAAAAAATACATGGAAATTTTCATTCAGCTTTATTCTTACCTTTGAAGCTTAGAGAATGATAACCCTACAGCCTATGTGGAAGACATCAGTGAAATACTGAAGAAAAGCGCTGTCAAACAATGTGTTGAAATTTAGGATAGCTTTTCAGTCTGTAAAGAAAATGTTTGTAGGTTTGGTTATGGCTGCAATCCTGTATCATCTACAGCTTATTTCTTTACATTTCTTTAAACCTCTTCCTGTACCAGTTCTATCTCTACTGTTCTTGATTTCTCATCCTTCCTTTGCTTGCCTAGACTTAATACCAGTCTTATCCAGGCATTTCAAGATGCACGTATGAATTCTTTATTCTTCCAATTAATTTGTACTTCTTATACCACTCCCTTCCAGTTCACTGCTCAAAAAAATCAGTCAGTAATGTTTACTTCCCCCTTTTTTTCCTTCATGTGACAGTTCCACCCTACTCCTACCTCATGGCTTTATCTTCTCTCCTGCCCAGTTATCTTTTGTCTCCTAATGTCTATGTTCCCAAATCTTGGTTTCCAGAAGCTGCTTTTTGACTCCCCTGTTTACTTACTGTATTCCAAACCCCTGTTTTTGTTTGGTGTGCTCCAAGCTTCTCACCTGATCTACTTTTTCCTTTTGTCTCCAGTCATCAGTTCTTTTTTTCCTTTTTTTCCCCTTGCATCCCAGTATTAAAAACTATTGTATACACATAAACCAGTTCAACTATCCAAACAAGAAACACAGGTGGATAAAGAAAATAATAATACATTGCAAAAGGAGGGCAGAGAAGAATTGTTCCTTTTCTTCAAATATTTGGAGTTAAGAGTATTGGCATACTGTAAATAGTCATCTATTTAGGTTAATTTTCATTGGAAAGGTACACCTGAGGGACCTATAATCTAGCCGCCTACTCAGAGTTGGGGCTTTTACAACAGTGGATTGATGGGTCATGTGTGGATTTTTTCCCAAGAAAAACCCCCGAGAACAAAGATGCTGTCATCTCCATGAGCAGCTTGTTCTGCTGCTGTGCTACATTCCTAGTAAACAAATTTTACCTCATATCCAGCGTGAACTTCCCAAGCTGCAGTGTGTGACCTTTGCACCTCATTTAAATCATGTGGCACTGCTGACAAGAGCTGGTAATTATACTTCAAATGTTTGCAGGCAACTGTCCTTTAGCGTCCTCATTCTCAGACTCTCTCAAATTCTCCTGCTGTCCACTAACTCTCAAATTTTCAACAGTTAGTTGTTTTGCAGCCTGTACCACGCATTTCTTCCTAGATTCGGAACTTTCCAGTTCTTAGCAAACCTCATTTTTCTGCTGGGTAAACCCTCAAGTTACTGAGGACTCTCTGCATTGAGCTTTTGTTATTTGCTGTGTAATCTGCTCCCACTAGGTTAGTTGTTTATGGCATGCTCTGTGCAGGTTGTTACTGAAGATTCTTACTGAACATCATGATACCCAGAACTGACTTTGGGGTGCTTTGGCCATTAGTAGGACACCTGTTGGGGTATTAAGTTGCTGACCATCAGTATAATCAAGTTTCAGCCTGCTTAACTGTCCAGCCATTTCTTCCTCAGCTTCTAAATGAATGTACTGTGGGAAACTGTATCAAAAGCCTTAGTAAAGTGAAGGTATGCTATTTGTGCACAAAACTGTTATTTCATTGTAGTAGGCAGTCTGGCTTGTCAAGCACTGTGAATCCTTGGTGGATCTGCACTGAGTTCTTATTCTTGTCTGTTATGTGCATGGAAAAGGACTCAAAGAGGACATTTTCCATTGATCTTTGCAAGAACAGAGGTGTGCAGTTCTCTACATCTACCTTCTTACATTTTATATTTTAAGATGCTACCTTTTTTTCCAGTTCCCAGAGATCTCCCTAACATGGTCCACCATTTTTCATGCATACAAACCATAGTCTCGCAGTCATATTGGCTATCTCTTTCAACATGCTTGGGTAAATTTTCTTCAGCACTATAGATGTGATCTCCTCTCTCTGTGCAGTCTGTTATGGTTCTGCCACTCTTGGCTGTCCTTCTCCAGACTCTGGCATTGTGTGCAGAGGTCAGGGAATAAGTTTTGCCCTTGTTGTTAAGGGCTTGTGGCATTAGTGAAGAGGTATCTGAGGAAATTGAACCCTTCCAACAGACAGGTGAAAGTTCCACACATGGCCTTCTACTTCATATATGTCATCTGTTTTCAACTCTTTTCTCAGCTGTGTTAGAATACAGCTCCTGTAGTCTAACAAACCTGTTTTAAGACCCTCATCACAAGTTGAATCTTGACAGTGCAATAGGAGGAGCATAGCCAAGACTTTTTGTATGTTTTCATCGTAAAAAGGTGGTTCATCATTTTTTTTTAATTCATGATGAGGAATGAGATGCACTTTTAAAGAAAAAATGTTTTAAATTTTATTGGGATTTAGAAGCTTACAGTGTTTGTGCTTTGATATTAATTCCTTCCTTTCTAAAATGTTCTTCAGTATTTTCTCAGTATTTCTGAGTATAAGCATTAGTGAACATTTGGTATTTCTTGGCAAGTGATTTCAGTACTGTGCTATTCAAACCTCCTGTTAGTAATGCTGCTCGTAGCAAATAGACAGTCTCCACAGTAATCTTACTGAATGAGATCTGTGAAACAGAGAAAAAGGGCTGAAAAGTGGTGGCTCTTAGCCCAGCCTCATCAACGGTACTAGAAGTATGAGGCAAGGAGAAGGAGCGGGATAATCATTGAATGTGGGAAGCTGAGTGCCAGAGTTGCTGGAAGCAGCCATTGATTCCAGTTGTGCTTTGCCAGCCCTGTGAATACAGCCTTGGGGATGGCATGGCTCGGGAGTCTGGGGCAGCAGAGGAAGCTGACATCAGCCTCCCTGGAGGCTGGTATTGAACAAAAAACTAACATCGTTTCACCTGTCACTCCAGCACCCTGCTCAAGGAGGCTTGGTGCCAAACAAGTAGGAAAGGAGTGTTGCAGCAAGGCTTAATCTTGTTTACAGGTGTTTAAGTCGTTTACTACCAGACGAGAAATGCTGATACTACCTCAGTGGTGGTTTGTTATTTTGCAGTTTGTCTTCTCACATTGATTCTTTGACTTATTAAACTGATCTTTACCTGATTCTCGGAAGTACTGGATGTGAAGTGCCACTGCCTTTATCTGTGTCTGAGGGGCTTTATGCAGCAAACTACTTCTGGTGGTTTTGGCTAAACTAATTATTTTTTCTAATGGAACACTTAATCTGGGGAAAAGTAGTCAAAGCTGGTAGTAGTCACCTTTCTATGCTAGCTTTTTTATTTCCTATTTCTTAAGTCCGGATAATAACTCTGATTGTTTTTTCTTTAAACCTCGATTCAGTAAAGGAGGATTCCTGCTCTGTGCTTCTTTGGAACATTGGAAAGGAGTCCTCAAATGTGGCTTCTTGGGGGAGGTATCAAGAGGTATCTCAGCTGGTGAGGAGAAGTGGATCCTGTTAAGAAGAAAGTATAGAGTCAATAAATTCACTAGACAAATAGACTCTGGACTCCTGGAACTAGTTCTGCTCCTAGTTCTGCTGCAGGTCCTTAGCTATGTGGCGTACCTTGAGGTATGCAAATATTGTTCTACAGATAAAGCAACCTATTGAATGCATCTGGTACAAGTAGTAAAAAATGCTCAGGAGCACATGGTCAGTCCAGGCTTCTTGCCCTTATAGATGTTCTGAGGTGCATAAGATGATGTGATAGTAAATATGGTGTTGGGAAGTGTGGCACGTACCTTATTTCCTTGAGTCCACTGTCCTGCACATTTGTACAACAGTGCTCGTTTGGCTCATGATAGATCAGGTATCTTTGCACATCAGGAGAGATGAGAAGCAGCATCTGATGGGACGCAAGCATCATGCATTTTCATGGTGCAACTTGTACTTCCCCAGTTTATGTTTTATATTTTGGGGTAGTACTCTCCTTAGATGTGATTGGAGTATCTTAGTTAGTCTGTGCATGCTGCCTGTGGCCCTCATTTATTTGCAGAAACTGTGGTCTTTAGGAGTGGTAGATTTCCCATATGATGGAAGCTTTGATGGTGTCCTCATCCTTTGATTGCTGTAACATTTCTCCATGTGACCAGCAATTTAAGGCTTTGCAGGGTAATGGCAGTCTTGCTGACAGTAGGCTGAAGGTCCTGGAGCAAGATATAAGTGGTAAAGAAGTTTCTGCATGCTGTTGGTGCTAACTTTCTTTTTCCAGCACTGGAAGGAGGTTGGGACAGAGGTGTTGAGTCACAATCCTACCACAGCTCTTTCTGTGAGACTTGAATGTGAGTATGTTACAGAATCACTGGGAAGGTTTGATGCTGATGAATCAAACCTTCTGCTGTTGGAAAAGTGCAAAGATATGAAGGGGAGGTACTTGGTGAGCTCAAGTCTGCTGCAGAAGTGAGCTTAAGGCAAGTGGAGGACTACAATGTGGGACTGTTGGCTCAATTCAGTTGGCTTGTTGAAATGGAGTCTGAAAATAGCATAGCTACCAAATAGCACAGACTTAGCCTAAAAGAGGTAAAGAGCTTTCAGATACGAAGCAGATGTATGTACTTGAGATGCATATGTAAGAAATGGTATAGAAAAGCCATTATGAACTCCTTGAAATTAAATACAGCAAAATAGTCTCATTGCTAATGGCAGCAAGGAAAAATTCGAAATTCTATAAGTATTAAGTTATGTTAGGGAACATGTGCAGCCTGAAGGACTTTTGTTTCTGAAAGTGATGAAATATGAATTCATGTCCATCTACAAATAGGAGTATGTAGCTCTTCTTTGATAAAACCAAATGAACCCATATGTAGGAATAAGGAGGCCAGCAGCAAAATGCATTTTTTGCATTTTGGTAAGTTGTATAAAATTTGAATGGAATTTTTTACGGGCAGAGTTTAGTTTGGCATTGCATAAAGCTCAGGATATCTTGTATTTTGCCTGCTTTGGTAACTGTTAGAAATACTGTTTCTTGAAAAGAAATTATATATGAAGCAGTACCTCACATTTAACATTTGCCTATTAGACTTTCCCCTAAACTGGTTATTTTTATGTTACACAGTTAATAATATCCCTGCTGTACAACCTGTGCTGTAGCAGTGAAGTTATATTTGGATAAAATATAAAGATAATTATAAATTCAGAAAACTGCTTCAATTCCAGTGAATTCTCTGACAAATCAGCTTTGATTGTAATATATAGGCTTTTAATGCATGGTCTATACTGCAGATGAAATGTGAACACAAAACAAGAGCTTTGCTTTATCCATTTTTTCTGGTCAACCTTTGTCTGAAAATATTTGTGAAGGAAACTGCCCTCCTTGCACTAGGTCACCTGCTGTTCTCATAATCAAACTCCTCATGTCTACCTCGTATCATTATATTCTTTTGCAATATGGATTTCTATTGGATAATAATTTAAGTGATGTCACCAGTGTATGGCAGCATCTACAGAAAATGTTGCAGAGGAGAGATCAATAAAAGGTTGTAACAAATTTTCTATACAAGAAAGAAAATTAATAGGATCATATTTTTCTATCTCTATCAAAAGCTGAAATCTTCTGCTGCATAAATACATGGTCAGAGATTATTTTTTTCCAGTGATCTTTTTCTTCTTTTACTGTACTTAAATGCATATTTCTTAAAAATCATGTATCAACTGCTTTTTAAGAGTGAGAAGAATACATATAGAAGAATATAGAAGTCCAAAAAGATGCAGTAAGTGTTCAAGGCAAAGTAACTTTTTATTATTATTATTATTATTATTTTAAAAGCTTTTCTGATTAAGCTGCTTTTGGACATTTTGAGTCCTTTTCTTAAGACTACATACATGATATTTTTTAAGGTAAGACATTTTCAGGAAAAATAAAAAATATTTATTATTATCAAAGTGCATATGTAATTGTAGCATGAACTTCGCTTCTTAGAGATACTTCATCACTGTGACCCTGACTGAGCATAATGCTTCAACATGTATAATTTTAAGGCATAGATATTAAACTCATTGAAATCCATCATACATGGCTATTAAAAGGGCTTTATCTGTCTTTCAGACAGAGAAAGACTTAAAAGAATTACTGACATGTCATGTAGTTTCAAGTAGAGCAGCAGGGATGCATTTTCCATTTAAAATACATGCATACATTTAGCTAGAAATTTTTGAAAAAGCAGGATGGTTACTGTGACAAATTTGTGACTTTGTTCTGTACACTTTTACAACCTGCCCTTTAAGATGCTCAGGACAAGGCAAGGAAGCCCCTGAAGAAAATCAGAAGTCATAAGCTATGTCCTGAGACATTGCGTTTTGCATTTATATATTCTTAAAGGAATCTCTTTGGCTAGAGATGTTGTGATGCTGCTCAACCTTTGCTGTAAACTGTGTATTTGTTGATCCCATTTTTAATTTTATGTTAAAATCATGAAACATGAGGCTTTGTAAATTACATAATCATCTTGATGATATTCTCAAGAGGCTATTGAACATTATGATAATCAAACACTAACTGAAGATCAGGAAAGGACTGAGTGTAACAGGAAGCCAGGTTCTTCTACACATGATAGATGAAATAGCTTTAGGAATGTTTGTAAAACTGTGGAGCTGCAATTTATTGAAGCCATTTCCTTAATCTGAAAACTAATTAACTATTTTATTTTGTTTTTAGAGGAACATAAAGATTTTGTTTAACATATCCAACAATGAACTTTTTGTAAGTTACAGGTGATTTGAAAATTTAACTCTTTAGGAAAATCAGTATAGGTATATATGGTAAGATAGAAAATTCCATGTAAAACATAATCCATTCAAACCATAGTACAATTTAAAAAACACCCCCAACCTAGAAAGTGGAAGGAAAATGAAGGAGTAGGCGTACTAGGGGGAAGAATATAGAGCAAAGTAGTGTTACTGTCATGTGTATAGATGTGTAGTGCTGCTTCATCTTGAATGCTCTACACAATTTCAGTCATGGCATATAAAAAAAATAGACCCGAGAAAGATTCAGAGAAGGGTAGCAATAAAAGTATAGAGTGGCTTTGTACACAGGAGTAAGTCAGCTAAGACTTACTTCTAGAAATGCCTGAGGGATGTTGTATTTGGGATCTGTGAAGTTGTCTCAGTGTAGAGAATGAAGAAGGATCGATTTATCGTCTGGTTGGTTTGAGGCCAGCTTGAGAATGTGTAATTTATACAAACCCTACTTCTACATTCTTTCTTAAGCATAAAGAAGGATGCTTTGCCTTAGAAGGGATTTCGTCTCAGTCAGGATTACTACTCTTTTGTTCTAATAACCCTATGTTCTAGTTATTCAAAATTCTTACCATTTTAATACTAATTAGCTTGTCTGATATTTAGCTCATTGTGGGTGAACATTACTGATATAGTAGAAATGGAAAGAGAATCTACCCCCCTTTTTTTTTTTTTTTCCAAGAACTATAAGTTTTGCCAATGTGGTGTGATTCAGGGAACCACATTGCCTTAAAGCTGGCTCTAACCTGTTCAGAACACCACTGTAAGGACTATCATCACCATAGTTGACTCTTAGAGGGGGTATAATTAGGAAACACTATCATAATAGTATTTCTGCTTATCCCTTTCATGATTAAAGAAAAAAATTGATGTGCTTGTCTATTCACTTTAAAAAAATAATACTTAGGCAAACAACTCGTTAATTTGTGCAGCATTAGTGTTAAGGAATGCATAAGTATTGGTACAGAACTATGGTTCAGTTTTGCACTTGCAGATTCTGCTCATTCCTTTCTTTCAAAGCACATGTTGTTTTTTATTAATAAAACATCATCAGTAAAATACAGCTTAGGCTGGAACCACTTCTTTTCCCCTCTTTGAGGCTGCTATTATGTGGCTTTGACAACTGTATGAGACTCACGTTTTCTCAGTAGTTCAACTCTTTTTAAATCAAGATTTCTTTACAGTACTCTTGGTGATCTTTTACAAGTGGGATGGAACTGCTGTATGTGATAATACATCCACTGCAGACTTGAACCTTAATTTATGCAGACATTAAAATGTGTGGTAAAATCTTTTTTAAATGTTTTGTTCTAGAGAATAGAGAGTTAAATTAAGACATAATAATAAATAATTGTAATAATTTTTCTGCTCCAACTATTATCTGAGGTGTGCAGATCAATTTATTTACGTCTCAGCTATGAGATTTTATCAAATTTCTTAAAATCTTCAAAGCAATTTATTTAATTCAAGTTTTTCCTTCTCGAAATTGTAGCCTAATACAGCTAATGACATAATTAGGAGTATATTTTGTGTTTAGGAAGATGATTTGTAGAAAATAGAGCTAATTACACTTATTTAATGACAGATCGTACTGATGCAGTGGAAAACTACATAGCAGAATATTTATTTTTCTGAAAATTTTTTATCATCCTTTAAAATGTTTTTTATTTGTTTTATTGATGATGACTTTGGAACTTGGTTTTAAAAAGTCATTATTAGAAAATGTAATTAAATTTTTAAATATCTTAGAACTTAGAGTACAGGAAAATTACTGTAACATTTTAAAAACAGTGTTGGAAACATTATCTGTATAGATACTGTGAGAAATCCTTTTTCTCTTTTAAATGCTAATGAGTAATATCTGAATAGCATTTTTCTTAATGAGTGCAAATGGCCTCTGAAGTACACTATTTTATTCTATATAAGTAATTTGCCCCATTGTGATGACTGTAATCTTTTTTCTCATTTGTTTTTTACTGCTTGCCTTTTTTAGGAAGTAGAGGTTGGTATACATCTTCTGTCTTTCATGATTCTGTGATGTGTACATTGATTCCTTACATTTTACTAAATGTAGGCTGTTTCTCCCTCTCCAGGATGATTATTTTCGTACATGGAGTCCGGGTAAACCATTTGATCAAGGTAAGATCCTACGACTAGTTATTTGTGTGGGATAAAATCTAAGTATGCCTCTGTTCTAGAATACCTGCAGAATTCTGTGTATTTGTGTCATTTTTCTTCCTCTTCAAATGATTGATATCAAGAGGGCTAGAAATTCAGCCTAATCATAATTTTATATCTGTGATTTTTGCAAACTTTTATTGACTATGGACAGAGATGGAAGCATTAGGAACCTCCAAAGTAGCTTAAAGTTTCCCTCATATAAAGAAGTTCAAGGGGCTTCGGAGATTTTGTTTTCTCTTCTTCTTTTTGTTTGTTTGCTTTATTTGTATATATAAGTTAAGCACTGTTGCTATTTCAGTAGGACATTTGAATAAGAACAGGTGTGAAATCGGTGTTTGTCCTTTGCAGTTAAAAAAAAATTTCATTAAAATGTTGAAAGTCTCATATCTGGCTGATAAAAGAAGATCTAGGAGAACAGTTTTGGAAGTCTCTATCATGTTCAAGGGATCTGTCTTGAGGCAAAACACAGATAGAGCTTTGAGAATGCTACATTACGACAACTTCAGCCTTTGAATAATTTGAGCAAATGCAGCAGATTTTCATATTAAACATTCCTTCTGCAGGCATTGGGATTTAATATTTACTGTCACTATAATCCAGTTCTTGTATGTTGTTTCAAAGTGTATGACTACTATCGTGAAACTACTGAAAATCTTGATACATTTTTTAAAAAAAGTGCTGCAAGTAGTGCTTCAGAGACTTTGTCTTTTCTGATAATGCCAGTGACAGAAATGCAGTGAAGAAACAGTGTAGGAGCTTGTACACAAGAGGTAAAAATATGTTGCAAAAATAATGTTTTCTCAATTTAAAGAACTTTCCCCATAATGGATACTGACTTCTAAGGGAGATTTATAATTAATTGTCTTTTGTTACAACCACATATCAAAGATGGACTTCCCACCATGTTCTATGCCTTTGTCACTTGAATTCAGGTTTACTGTAGGAAGCCTGTGAAAGGAAATGCCTTAATTTCTTAAATGAATGTGCCTGGCTTGTTTTGCAGGTTTGTGGGAGAGAGGAATAGAGAGGGATGAAAAAGTCAGGTTTATGTTATCACTACTCTGTGAATTGTGGTGATTTACTTCTAGGTTGGTGGAAATTTCTAAATGATAATTTAGATCTATGTCAGGTTGAACATTTTAGAACCTTCCAATTTCACCAACCATCCGTCTCTCCTTGTTACATACTTGTGCATTAGGAAAAAGTACTTGATTTTAGTTTTCTGACTCCTCAGAGAAAAAAGATTCCTTTCTTTTGGTGAAGTACCTCATCTAAGAAGCAGACTTACAACTTCACTACACGGTACCTTTAGTCTATTCCTTTTCTTTGATTTTTGTAGAGGGGCATGGTCTGCAAAAAGTTTTTAGCATGAGAACTGGAATAGTTTATACCTTAAATAATGACTTTTTGATGGTAAAATCTTTCATCAGAAGGTATTAAATTGAATATGCCGTAAATTTTGCTGATGATTTTTTGTTATCGCATACTTGGTATGTATTGGGATTTTTCTGTGTTTTTATTTTTTTCAGTTGGCTGTTAGTTTTTCAGAAGATATACTGAAATGCTATTTTTTTCTACCAGATTTACACTTGTACACATGCTGGCTTGTTCTGTAACTCTTGAGTTCTTTGGGGATCCTGATGCTAATGTTTGTAGAGTATGTTTCTGAATTTACAAACAAACCAACTAAAAAACCTGTCTTACCTTGTTTGCAAAATACATTGTGTATTGGTTAGCGAATATTTTACAAGCATGACTACAGAGTTCAACTTTCTATTCTTATATCCTTGTTAACTAAAAATTATCATTGTGGCGTGAAATGCATCTGATGAGTCGTTTTATCTACATTTTACTATGTAATTTATGACTGAAAACCAAATAATGCTAGTGAAACGCTTTTTAGTAGTAAAAGGTACACTGGAATTTTATAATGAAAAAATGTTCTCAGTGTCTTAATATGTCAATCTATCATTTAAAGAATATCAGGGGTTTTTACCTGTCAGTGCAATGCCTTTCAATTTTTCTTCAGTAACTGCTCTAGTCTTTGTATTGAGTTTATAGATGATACTGAATTGAGCTGTATGCCAAAAAATTTACGGTTTCTCTTAGACTCTTAATTGGCACATATAATTTATTAATCAGTCTTGCATGCTTTGTCATTTTTTTTTTTTTTTGAAAGTCTGTAAATAACATTACTGACTAGATCTGGGAGATACACTAAAAGATAGAAGACAGTTTCCCAGTCAATACCTTGATCTCCATGTTGACAGAATTGGCTTCCTCGTATGGATATAATGGGAAATAATTTTTTGAAACATAGCAAAAAATATTCTTGACAGTAAAAAGTAACTATGGAAGTATGGTGTACTTGTTCATACATTCAGGTTTCTCTCATCAGATGGGAAACGCAATTATGGGTGATATTTTGTGGGAAGAGCCATTCATAGTTTAAAAGCATGACAGCCTTGCAAATCTCAGTTCCTTAGGAGTGAATGGAATGTTCACGATTTACTGAAGAAATCAGGTCTTTTGTGATTCCCTGTGTTTGCCAATAAGACATACAGCAGTGACAATCTCAGCACATTCTTTTTTTCCTTTTATTATTTAAAGAGATAAGAAAAAGTGAGAGTTGGTAGACTATAAAAAAAAAAAGTTTTAAATGTACATTCAGATAGTCTCATATGTGTTGTTCCAGGGCTGTGCCATAAGCACTGCACCAGTGCCATTCCACTCCAGTTGCATACCACTTCACTAAGTTTAAAACAAATAATATTTAATGATTAATTGACTTTTTCACCTTGGTAACCATACACATAGACTTACAGGTTTCTAATCTTTTTTTAAATTATTTTACCAGAGTAAACTATTCAAAACAATAAATGGGGACATCACAAATGACTAATTGTGGAGTCCTGTGATCTACTGGGGCTTGTTGCAAGCCAGGCAATATGTGTTAAAAAATCTTTACGAGGGTTTTCCCCTTCGATCTTCTGTTATTGCCACTCTGGTTTGTGCAGCAGGTAGTCTCTCAAGTGAGAGCATTCCATGAAAAACATTCTCCCAAAAGAAAACATGAAACGCCTAAGTGAAGGACAAATTTTTAAAATGTAGGGATAGAGTTGCAGTAAGAGACTAAAATTGCTCACTAAAGATGTTTAAAAGAGGAGCAGAAATAACTTCCCCTATCTGTTGTGTTCAAGTTTGTAATAATACTGCTGAAGACACAGGCAGATGAGTTCTTGGAAGACAGAAATAAATAATATCCTTAATTTATCAATGTTTTATTTAATTTTGTTTGTTTTATCAATATTTGACTTTTCAGAAACTTACCTATAAATCTGTGAAATTATGGAATAAGGAAGGAATCTTTTTGTCATTGAAAGATCTGAAGTCCAGGTCTACCAGACAGGATTTTTTTTTTTTTTTCTATTAACTATGAAAACAATGGATTATAGGAATTGTGCCTGCTTTTACAGAAATATTTTTGTCTTTCCTGAATTAAATTATACCAACTTTACATGATGAAGTTACAACTAGATATTTGGAAGTTTTAAAAATCTATATATAAACTAATCATGAAGACCTTTAAACTGCATAAAACCCAGCTGACTATATGTGATAGGGTTGGTGGTGGAATATTTAGCTTTATGTCTGTGTTTGCAAATTGTTAGTTGTCTTATAGGCTGTAGTGTGGGTACCTGGTACATACTTAATTCCTTGTCAATATCACTAGTAGTCAGACAAATGGGTTTTTGTTATTTACATTTATTATTTTGTGTATCTGTATTGTGCTCAAAATCAGCAATATGTGGGGACCTTTTTCAAATTAATTTTAGCCAACACCCATGTTAATTTTCAGGTAATATTTTTGGGGAACCAGTGCTTGCCATGTAGGCATATCTTTGAGGTCTACATGTAGTTATTATTTTCCTAAGATTTATATGTAACTATTAAAGTCCTTTCTAAGATTTTTACAGATTTACTGTATAGGGACAATATATATATATATTTTTTTTTTCCAAATGCATCCTTAATCTGAACCCAAATCTTAATGCTAATATTTTGTTACAATATTTGAAAAGTCTGTGGTTTAGTGAATCAGTAGTTGAGCATATGATGATGAGTGTCTAATTCACTCTTCTGTACTTTGGTGTATTTTGAAAGGCATTCGTACATCAATATGATTGAGTATGTCAAAATAGCTCAGGTAGACAGATCTGTGTAACTCCATTGGTATTAGTGGTTAGAGAGTGGTTATATGGAAATATATGTCCAAGCATTCCAGGAGGTTAGCCCTTACTATGAAAAGGTATAATGAGATTTACTACTAGGCAGCAAAATCCAAGTTATTTTAAAAGATGGAAAAATATTACTTGCATTGCAATCCACCAATGCTGCCATTTCTTAAAGCAACATCTGACATTTGTGCAGAGTACTTCTTCCTATTGAATGCTTGTTTGCTTATATAAGACAAGAAGACATATTGAAATAAATGTTTTGACTGTATATGATATATACCCACTTAAATACTTACCTATTTATATAAATATGACAATGTAAATTCTTACTGAACAATCGTGGGGCAGGTATTGTTCGAATAAATCCGAATGTTCTATTGATCATATTTAGTTACTGCTAAAAGGCAGCTTTTGTCCTTTCAGTGGTTTTAAAAACAAGTTATTAGGATATTTTGTGTTTTGGACTATTCCAAGTTGAATATTTTAGTCACTTTAATATATGTTTTATCAATGCTTTCTCAAATTAAAAAAAAAAAAAAGAAAAACAACAACATCAGTACTTGCTAACATGATGTCTTCATACAATACTCTTGCATTGGATAAAAATATACAGGATACATCTGGTACATTTTATTTTTAGACCACAGATGGTAGCAGAGCTTGGAGATTGTAGTTATTGAATGAAATTGCATACACAAAGACACTGGCATAATTTTTTAAAGCAGAAAGCATGTTTTCATTTTCACTCAATAGAAATACCTTGAGGAACTGTGGAGTATTTTCATGTAATGGAAAAAATATGAAATGACATTTTCATGGAGGATGGAACACCCTGAAGGTATAGTTGGTTTGTAGATATATTTATAATATTTCTTGTAGGTGACCATTCCACTGAATTATTTTTGGCTTTTATAGTATCAGGTTTTATTAGATGTCTATTTACAGCAGAAATATTGTAGATAGCATTTTACAGCAGAAATAGATTTTGAAAAAATTTCAAACACATTTCAGTTAGGTCTTTGCCTGTTAGCTCTCTGTTTTTCATCTACCTAGTTCTGTAATAATTGGTGTAACTACGGATATGCAAATACATGCAGACAAATCTCTATGATTTGTGAATACATTTCTGTACTGTGAACTGAAACCATTTAGAGTCATATTCAATAAAATTATTTGATTAACTCATTTACAAGCCCTGGGAAGTCATAAGGGAGTTTAATGAAGATCTATTAGCTGAAGACTGTGGAAACAATCATGTAGATTTAACTTTGCTACATTTTATATGTGCACTCATGATCTAGTTTTTATAGCAAAACTATTGATGTTTTTAAACTAGAAATATATATTGATCACTTTCAAGATAAATTACATTACTTTTCAATTAAAATGTATCACATATCACTTTAAATATAATTTAGTCTTTATAGTAAATAAACATTAAATATTTTTAACAGCTTTTCAGTTCTGTCCGTTTGAAATTCATAGTGTTCCCCTACAGAGACACCATTTCTTTATCTGAGCCAACATTTTAATCTGGTGAGCAGTTTCCAGCTTCAGGTATTTAGGTACGTTTAGGAATCCTGTTCACCAAGCCTGTGCTAAACAGATTCCTGTTGCTTTTTATTATTTTCAAGAAGCCCTTGCCTGAAAAGATCTTTTGTGGATGTCTGTAGACTGCTTTAATGGTGCTTTTTCTTCATTATCTGATGCTGTGCTTTAGTGGTTCTTTTATTATTTCTCTTTTATAAATTTCTCTGCTGCGGTAACATCATGAAAGTGCCTTGTCCTATCTGGCTCACAATCTTTGCTCCTAACTCAGATTAACTGAGTAGTACACATCTGCTTTTCTGGTTGTGGATCTCAAATTGTTTCAGCATTTATTTCTGTAGAATCATTGAATGGATTCTAAATTCTTACAGCTATTTTAAGAAAGGCTATATAAAGGATTTTTAGTGAGGCTAAATGCAGCCCATGATAATAAGATTTTGCTTGCCTTCAGTAGCAGTTTAACCCCTCATTTCTGGTCCCCTGCCACTCTTGTTTCATGCCCTGATGGTAGGTCTGTAGAGTCACCAAATCTGGAATTGTCATAAGTTAAAAAGTTTTTTGTTTGTTTGTTGTTAACCTGGCTAAATCATGGATTCAGGTAGCCATTCAGACCCTCAAATAGTTATGTCAGAAAAGCAGAAATGTGGCACAGGGCCACAGTGACTGGTTAGAAGTAGAGCACCAGCCCTTCTTAAGCTGGCAGCATACTGAACAAAGGGTATATGGAACTGTTTCTTTGCATTCCACAAACCTGCTATATCCTGCAAATCTGAAATTCTTCTGCTCCTGTCTACTGTGCTTGGATGTCCCAGCTAACTGCCTTGAGTCACAGGTGACATCGGTCCCTGAGGACTGTGTGCCTGAAAATGTTTTGGTGTGTTCTAGAACTGCTGCTTCTTTACAGGCTCATGTAATGATCTAATGAACTTTCTTACATTTGGCACAAGAATTTAATAAAAAATATTGTAAAATAGCTATTAGAGATAGTTATTAAAAATATAAAATCTGAAATCACACATTACTGTTTAGTGGTGAGAGAAAAAGAAACAGCTTAATAAATCCCTTTGAAAAGCCAGCCAAAGAAAGAATATAAGGAAGAGAAAAGGTTGTACATAGTTTTCTGGAACTTGAATAGAAGAATGACAGTTCTTAAAGAACATTTTAAATTCAAGTATTGCCTTTTTGACCCATTGTTACTTAACCTCCTCATATTTAAAAACCTGTTTTCTATTTAAGTTGTTTTCTTAACTAAGCTGTTTCCTGTCTGTTTCTGTAACCCTGTTTATCTCAGGTTGATGTATATGTAACTTCACTAATTTTAATTTACACTGAGTAAAGAACATACATGCTGCATGACCAGCAGTAAATATAAACCAATTTTATTATTTGGACCTTGAATACATTAGATTTCAGAATCAGTGAGATGGACTAAAGGGCATATCCAGAAGTTACGTTTTTATGATTTTTTTTTTCTTTTTTTTTTTCCCAGAGAGAGTACTCTTTAAGTGCTTTAAAAAAGAATAGAAAAGAAAGGAAGCATGTACTTCTGGAACTTTTACTCTGCTTTTATATACTACATAATACGCAATTAAATGTATTCAGACTTTGTTCATCCTGGAGTTTGCCCACTTGAAAAATCTTCTCACCCCTTGTATCATACTGTTGAGATTGCTGAGAGTGAAGTTTTTCAGTTGGAGACTACAACAGAAAAGAAGCTGTTCGTGGAATGTGTTCTGTGCAGTTGCCTTTCTCCAGGACACGAATACCTACTCCTAATTGTGAGGGTAGATTAGGACGTATAAATGAGGCATAGACTTCTGCATAGGTGACTTATAAATGTGTGGTTCAATGAAATGAAGTTGTAAAAGGAGTGGAGAAAGAATGAGTAAAGTATTTTGAAATCATGAAAAAGAGATCAAGCTCTAGTGGGTTTGTTCCAGAGAAAGAATAGAGACTTCTAGCTTTTATTTTTTTTAGCGATTATTTTAACTTACACTGACAGTACCCAGAACAGTAGATACCATATTATGAATCAGTATAAATGCATTGTTATGTAATTTTCTTTTAAACTTTAATTGCAGCACTAAGCAAAAGGGACATATGTCAGTACGTACTTGTCAGACAGTTCTAACTTGGTGTCGGGTGTTTCTTTGCATATATCTAGCATAACTGCAACTGTTGCAGGGCAACTTGACACTTGATGCTAATGTACCAGAGCTTAGCAACAACACCACGCATCTGAACAGAACCCTGATAAGAGGCTTTACACAATTGTCCCTGATTCATCATTATGGAGACTTCTGAGCACTCATCAAAGTAGGTATTTCTTGGGTAGAAGCAACCTCCGCACATGCAGCCACCTTAATTGTTGAAGCATTTGCTCACAAGTTAGAAACCAGACTTCTTACACAGCCCATAACAGTCAGGGATATGAATCTAACCTCCTGATTATTTGCTTGGCCACCTACAGAAAAACCTTTTTTCTATCCTTCTTGCTGAAGCTGTATATTCGCATGGCCAAGTGGAACAAATGTACAAGATGATTCCTCCTGTGAACCTCCAGCTGTAGCTATGGGTTCTGCTTTTCATGTTATACCATGAATCTTAAATGGCAAATACAGTTGCTGGGACAAGAAACAAAATTTGCTCCTCTCTTTTTCAGAACATACCCGTCAGGTTACTGAGATAGGCTATTTCTTGTTTATGCTCTCATTTTTATTCATGAATCTCAGATTGTTAGCTGCACAATGATTCATTTTTTTGATGAAGTTAAAAGGTGTTTATTCTCAGTGGGTATGTTGTGTAGCAAGACAGGAATGTCTTGCTATGAATCTGCAGCATCTCTGGCTGAGGAGGGCCTGTTTATACACAGATGCAAATTTTGGATGCTGATCACTGTACAATTTAGGCAAAAAAATCACCAGTGTCACTTTAACTGTAATTAAACATTTAGCTGGATTCCATGTTAGATGACAATATCAATATTATGTGTTCTGCCTGGCTCTCCTCTCTACTGTTTCTGGAAATTGTGGTGCTGGGATTCTGCTCATCTCTTTAGACCCAACACATTGCAGAGTGAGAAATTCTGCTTTAGAATGTGAGAAATCACCATATTTCAAAATGGAGAAGTAAAGGCACTTGATGGTCTTCAGGAATTGTGTGGTTTATCAAAGCAGGCAATATGAGTGATTCCCTTCTGGGTGTCTGCCTGTCTCCGGTTGTAAGCTAGGGATTTGACTTAATTATTAATATTTTAGTTAAAAAATTTAGAGAATTTGAATTTTTCTCCCCTCATTGTCAAATGTGAAAACTTTGTAGGCAAAGAAGTCAGACCTGCCTGTTAAACTAGAGGAATTAAACCACTTGTGGGATATTCAAAACATAGCTTAAGTTTTGGTAGGTGTAGTAAAGCAAAATGACTAGTTGGTTCTTTCTTTGCTCATCAGAAGGGAATCACTTTGGAGGAGGGAAATAGAATTTAAGTCTGAAAACTTGGTCCTTAACCTTCCCCCCCCCCCCCCCCCCCCCCTTTCATTTTACTGGGAATGGAAAATTAGGAACATGTCAGAATGCACTCATCAGATTGTGAAATAATGCTAATTTACCGTGGTTTCTGCCACAGAGCTCCTCTTAAGAGAATTCCTATGTTATGTTTTGCTAAGAATGATGTTCTGGCTAATGTCAGTTTCCAGGAGTGCTAGCTGTAAATAAACTTAAAGGAGAGATGATGGGAAACTTTCTGAATTGCTCTTCCAAATTTGAATTGTAAGGAACTAGATCCATTAGCAATAATTGAATCATTTTTTGAATATTAATTGCTTTCTTAGCAGATGAGAATAACAAACCCATATCCATCTATAAAAGTCTCCAGGTAATCCTAATTCTGTTCCATAATTTTTCAGCAGACAGAAAATTATTTTTTTACTTAAAATACAAGTTCTTAGAGAAATAGGTGTTAAAAACATTTTATCCTTTTTCAATACTTTGTGACAGTGATATTTTTCTGCTTGTTGAAATTTTATATGACATTTTATTTTAGGCAAATACATGGACAAATGTGAAGTAGGTATATAGGCAAGTAATCTATAGCAAGCACACTTTTCTGCTAAATAAAGCTGAATATTATCAAGTTAATAAAGATTTAATGTCTTTAGAATCTGGTTGTATCTGACTTTCTAGGAAGTCAGCTGGTGCCTTATAGCCACTAATAAATTATTTCTAGCAAGCTTTAAATTAATATACTGCTTATGCCTATAGTCTCCTCACCATAGTAGAAACCATCACCTATTTTTAACGACAATACAGTTGTTCTATTAGAAGCTACATTTTCACTGCAATTATGGAAATTCGTAATTACGAAGATATTTTAGTCAATGTGAATTGGATAAAAGCTCAGATACATGTCTGTTTCATGCTGAAGAACATAGCTCTGGGGAATACATAAATGGCTCCACAGTGGGATTTTAACACTTGTGAAATTTTTGCTGTGAACATTGTAATGTTTCATAGCTGCTTATTTTAGCAGAAATGGAAAGGAATATATGTTGTTGTCAGTGCAAGTCTGTGTACTCTGACCTGGGGTAAAGCAGGCGCGTTTTGTCAGGGATTGCTAGAAGATGCAGTAAAGAATTAAAGACTCAGTGCCATATATTTCCTGAGTTACCTGAGTTTTAAGCATAGGTGAAATCAATGGTAACTTTTCCTGGAATAAATTCATGTGTTTTCATAGTAGTTTAAGATTTTCAGGATGACTCCATGTACAGACTGGACTTAGATATGACTGTGCATTGCAAGGGGAGTACAATTCTTCACCAGCATGAAAAGCTTCAGACTATGGTTTTGGAAAATGTTTTTCTTGCGGTTTAACTTTCATTTTCTGTTAAAATTGTTCCAAATATGAAGTAAAACACATTCACAAAAAAAAAAGGGCAAGCCATTTCCATGCTTTCATAAATATATAATTTTTCTAGTCCTTTCAAAGCTGGGAAAATCAGTAATGCAATCCAGAAGTTTACCTTTTTTAAAAAAATGGTAAAAAAAAAAATTGATATTGAGAAAAATTATGTCAAAGTATAGATCCTTTGTACTTCATAGTATCAGGTTGACTACAGCATGTGATATTGAAATAAAAAAACAGAGGAGGAAAGATTTGCACTGCTTTTCACAGTTTCTAGTGACATATCTCTCTGTATTTTATCCTCTGACTTGCCAAACCCTAAACTACAGTGTCAGTCCAGGCAGACATAGACCCTTCAGGTAGTTGACTTTTTCACATTCCAAAAATCTGTGGTTTTGTATCAGTGATTTATTTGGTCTCTCCCTTGCTGTTGTAAGATACTGCAACTTTTCAAAAAATGAGTCCAAGGACATATATATTTCTGTGACTTCTGCATCACTGAAACTGGTTCAGTAAGTACAAAATTTTTGCAAAAAGTATTGGAAAAAGTAAAGCTGTGTATCACACCTAAGAGGAAAAAACCTTCTGTAGGGTGTTCATAGCAGTCAGAGAACAAGAAGTCCAGCTGGTTACTGATTGATCGTGAGAGCTAATGTTGATGGCAAGACCATGAGTGTTGAACATGCCTTTAGGTTTAAAGATAGTCTTGTGATTTTGGCATCTGTGGCTCTGGTGGGTTACTGTGCTTACATGGTAGCCCCTGTACCAACACAGTCCTGTAGCCACTCTTGCTGTACGATGAATGTATGCCACAACTAAGGTGATCAAGGGTTTCATGCAGGGCATGATAACCACTGAGTCGGCAAATACTGGAGGATTACATTGGTACTGCAAGGTTTGGATATACTCTCAAACTGATTATGTGTCCTGGCTTCCAGTCCAAGTGGTATATGTCAAACTTGGGTAAGACTGGCCCTAGGCTAGCCTGGAAAATGGTTCGCTTTGAAAATGTCCAAAACAATTTTCTCACTCAAACTCTCCTGGCAACTGTTAGCTGCAAAGAAATACCTCTGAGAAGTGAAAGAACTCACTGGCATATTCTTCAATGTCTAATTGGCAGAGATGGTGTCAAAAATTCCTTAAAATTCTTAATTTCCCCGCAGCTGGACAGAGCGGCCAAGACGAAGTCTTACATCTTAAGTGGACAGGTGCGTGCACATAAACAGAAGTTTTGTTCAGTGCTTCACTTTGGTTTATAAAACAAACCCTGACCCTAAAAGAAACAGCCATTCAACTCCAAATTCTCTGATATGTTCTCATATTAAATAAAACCAACAATTATGTACATACAGAATGTGTTACCAATGCCGTTTATGGATAAGTCTTTCCTATTTGTAGTTGTTAGATTTTCTTCAAATAACATTTTCAGAGAAGAATGGACAGAACACAGCTGAGTCTGATATCAACATAGGGCCAGGAAGGGGGTTGCCTTGCGGATATTCTATTGTCCTGCACAATGGATTTCTAACATTAGGTTTTCGCCAATGAAATGGTTACCTTACATTTAAAAGGTGCACGTTGTGAATGGATGCTGCATAGAAATATATTTTTTTAACAAAAAATTCTAAGCAATCTGATTTTTCTTTGGGGGAAGAAGCCTGTTAAATACATAAGAAACCTAATTGAGCATCCCTACTCAATGCAATTCTTACTCTCTTTTTCTTCCCAACAGTTTTCATTCTGATAGTGCTGTCAAAATGCAGCACTTCTTTCTTTCATCACTTATGTGTTCAAAGCCATTTTCTAATCTAATTTCCTAGTTAGATCTCTTGGGGTTCCATTGATTTGTGGTTCGTTGGTTTTGGCTGGGTTTCTTTTTGGTTTCTTTTTGGTTTTTTTTAATAACCTTAAAATATTTTCATTTGCTTGCATGTGTGGGTTTTTCTGGAGGGACGTGTGGTATGTGTGTGCAGTGCTTTTTGCTTTTTTTGTTTTGTTTTTAATGGAGTGTTGAACTCTGGCCCCTGACATTCTTTTCTAGGGGTAAAATCATTCTGATTCCAGCAGTAAACTAGATGTCTTCCCTAGTTAGACACCTATCTTAATGTTGTCATAAAGGCAAAGTGTGATAGTACCATCCCTCAGTTGTAAAGTTGGGTTCTGCCTGTAACATTACCAAAATGTAACGTTATGGCTTGCTAAATATTGATGGAATTGTCAAAACGCACCTTCAGAGTCCCAAGAACTTGGGAAAAGAAATAACCATTTTGGTGGGAATGGAAAGTTACATGATCTCCTTCATTCACCCCTTTTCCTGAAACTCTTGATAATTGAACTCAGATTTCTGCTGCTCGCAGGTTTTTTTCCCCCGTTAAGCTATTCAGTTTTGCAAAAAAGTTGTGTGCATGTATGCCAATATCATATTCCAATATTGCTACCTTAGTGTGTCCATCAGGGAACATTCTGGGAAGAGGTACTTGGACCAGAACTAGGGGCTGACATTACATTCTGCCTGACTTTAAGCAGAAAAAGTATTTGACATGGATTCTGAAATCTAAATTATATTAGAGAAGGATACTGAATACACTCTTATTAATTTTGTCTCCAATTCCGTTATTGTAATTCAGTCATTTTTTGGCTGCATTTTCTTCCCACTTGTTTGGAGTTGTTGTAAGCAGACTTACTCATCAGTCATCACTCATTGTGGTTTTATGGTTGTATGCTGTAGAAGTAAAAATACCTGGAAGAGGAATGCATCTTTGCATATGTCATGCTGTAATTAAGAAAATATTTCTTTTCTGTCTGCATTGAATTCTGATTATATTAATGGTTCCATCACTTTTCTGCTTTGTTGGTAGTGGGCTGTATATATTTTCCACAGCTGAATATATTGCTACGAAGGAAGTACACCTGAAAGTCACTGCTTAGACTATATTTAATCATACTTAGCAACACAAAGTCACGTGTCCAAACTGCAACTAATGATCAGCCTGGTTCTTGTTTCCTGGGTATGTGGTTAGTCAGCCTTATGTTAATATCATCTGACAGTTCAAATAGAGGTGTGGTTAAAAGTTTACTTTTGATCATGAAGAATAGAAGAAACAGAACTGTCAGAAAACATGTATACAAATATATAATTTATAAGCAAATGTGAAAAATGGGGAAAGAGCATTTCTGAAATATAACTGAAGACTGGACAGTGATACACTAAAGTGAAGATGAACACAGGAAAACTGAATTCTAGTGATCATAGCTTTCTTGCTTGATTTTGCATCTTAGGATTTTCAGTAGTGTCTCTAAGCTGGATTTTAGCATTTAACGTAATAGGGTGGGTTGCTTTTTTTCTTTCTTTTGTTGCTTTTATTTTTTGAGGAGTGTTAAAAAACAAAAGCCCTATACCTATAGGAATTGAAAAATGGTTTTGTAATATTTAGGTCTACCTGAAAGACACCACAGGCATCAAAGAAGGGAGAAGCTGATTGTTTCTTCTGAGAGCATAAATTGGCAGAAACATTTCTGCACTCTCATGTGGGCATGGTTACTCAAGAAATATGCTATACAATTTTAATAATACATAACAAGCAGGGTTATTTGTCTCTTCTAGTGTTATAGCCAGAAATTAGTATTTGTAGTTCAAAGGTGAGTATGGATTAACGACTAAAGGACCAGCTACAGAAAAACCCCATAAAGCAGAAATAAGAGACCCAGAATATTGCAGGTAGAATTCGTATTTAAGGACAGTCATACAAATTACTCACCTGGGTATTTTAGTGTACTTTTTCTTTTAATAAAATCTCATGTGAGTTTTATTTCTCAGAAAGTTCAGACAGTGTCATTGTTCACCACTTAATCTTGAGTTAAAAGGACCCAGCTATGTCTTAGTAAGCAGGAAAGGGAAGCTACTTTCAAGGTGGAAATACCAGTATTTGGGGATTACAGTGAGAAAGTGGCAACTGTTTAAAGAATGTGGTGGGTACTTCTGTAGCTACACAACAGCAGAATACAGCGAATGGATGCTTTTCCTCTTCTCTGGGTTAATTTGCTTATGGACCAGCACATCACCAGTTATGTCTTATTGAATTATTACTGTGCCGTGTAGCTTAGTAGATGTTATTTCATAGCAGGAATGACAAGAAATAGATTAAGTGGAAGTATGGAGTTTTTATTAGCATCCTGGCTTACAAGTTTTAAAAAGATCTTTTATGTGGGAGATGTGGCAGCCAGCATCTGGAATAACAAATGTTCCAAACTCCTGATCAAATGTAATTTGCTTTTTTGACTTCTTTTTCATTACTTTTTGGCTTATGGTTTTTTTTATTGTGATTTCAGAAATGCCGTGGCTTCTGAGCTATAAAAATTACAAACCTAATTCTCTTTATAAGTGGCATGACTGAAATGGAGAACTGTAGGCAACAAAATCCAATTCAGAATTGTTTTATTTGGAAAGTTTTTGTTCTGAATGATGTAATTGGTATGCAAACTTCCCAAAAGTTCTAAACAAATTCTAGTATTAAAGTGTTTTCAGCTACAGTAAAAAACATTAGCATTTGATTGCATTTGTTACAAGTGTTGACCATGAGAGAGCTGGATTAAGGTACCTAGTATTTTTATAAATAAAACGGTTAGTGTTGTATGAGCATATACAGAAGTATCCATGTGTCATGAATATCCATTTTCCTACCCCTTGACATTTGGTAAAAAATTTTGCACCACTTCATTTGGCATTATCATTGAATGTGCTGCATTTTATCCTGGTGAAAATTAGTGTCTTTCAGTCTGGCATGCAGTACAAGCAGCAGGCCAAACCCCCCTCCACATACTTGTTGGGTTTTATGTGTATTTCTTTTCTTAATTGAATGTTTCTAGATAATTGTTAACAATTTTCTAAAATTATTTTTAGCTTTAGATCCGGCTAAAGATCCATGTTTAAAGATGAAATGTAGTCGCCATAAGGTCTGTGTTGCACAGGATCAACAAACTGCTGTTTGCATTAGTCACCGAAGGCTTACCCACAGGTAAATACTTTAAAAGTTAATCCTATAGACTTTTTTTATAGTGTTCGTGACTGACTGTAAAACATAAATACACTATAATTAGTTATTTAACAACATATGAGCAGAGTAGGAGCGGCTTTTAGAAGTCAATATTTATGCATAGCTTGATTAGAATGTTTAGTATTTGATTTTTTTTGATAGGATGATAAACTAGAGGGTGTACGTATTCAAATATCACGAGCTGCTGATAGAAATACATTTAAGGAAATAGGTACTGTGCCAGTACCAAATGAATATAGTAATTATGGTAATGTCCTGCTCCTGTACCTTACTTTGACTTCATCACTTCTATATGAAGCTAGAGGATGCAAAACTGCCTCTTAAGGTATAGGTAACAGCCTGTTCTAGGGTGAGTCATTTGGGGTTTTTTTTTTAATTCTTTATTCTTTTCTGTGCATTTCAGTATTCTTTGCATTCTGGACTAGTTAAATAGAAGGAACAGATACATGATAAAGTTATTCTGGCATCCAAATGTAGATGATTTTTATTCTTACCTTTCGGGGGAAATAGTTCCAGGTGCTGTATTTATGTAGGTTTTAGAGTGGCAAAATATTAATACACTTCTGTGGCTTTATCTGGGGCAGAAGGTGAATATGTAGAGACTTGAACCATACACTTAGTTGCATCATGAGACTGTTGTTTGCTGAGGAGATGAAGTTGCATGTCTGACTTGGGATTTTCCTTTTTTTTTTTTTTTTTTTGCATTTAATTGTGGTAAACAGAAAATAGTAGAAAGGCTAAACTTCAATAATTTGATTGAAGTAAGTGTGTGTTAAAGTGCTTTTCTCAGTAGGGACTGAAAAGAGCTAAGGAAAATAAAAAGGCTTTCTTGTCTGATGTAAGAGGATCATTTCATGCTTTGTAGAGAGCCAATACAGTTTTATGAATAAGGAATATTCTTCAGAGTGTCTCATTACTGTAAATACACCCCTCTGTAGCTTTTCAAACAAGCAGGATAGTACATAGTGAAAGGAAAAGTTTAAACTATTCTTGATCTGCAGCTGCAGTTAATTAACAAAAAAGCTCTACATTATTTGTAGAGATAAACTCTTTATATCATACAATCTCAGTAGAGAGCTAGACATCTTGATTTGATAAAGTATTATATAAGGTGCAAGAATTGTCACCAGGCAAAGCTAGGTAGTCTGTTTCAGCTGCATGTGAAGTACCAGAGAAATATGTCAGTGTCAACTGCAAAAAGACAACACAATCATTTGAAATTTCTGAGAGGTATTACTCAAAATTTTGAAAACAGTGAGAAAATGACATCTCCAAGTTAAGTAGACGTGCAGCAGGTAAGGACTGAAAAATGTTAGACTCGAGTGGTTGAATTAATAAACATATTGACATCTGCATTCATATCTGTATTATTCCTCCCCCAGTGTCTGACACTCAAAGGTAATATTTTAAGAGGCAAAGCTTGTCTGAATATAATACAGTCTCATAATGGGAAGCTTTGGAATGGCAGCAACTTGGTGATTGTAATAAGCACTGCAAGTCTAGGCTTGTAAGCTAGATGGAGCGATTCTATATCTACCTGTCCAGAGCCAGGATAGGGATTTCCCAAGCTTAGATCTCCCTGTTTACTGAGAATATGAGGTTCAAGGAAGAATCAATTGCCTTGTGCTTTCTTTCTGAAGAGGTTTTCTTCATGCAATCTCTGACCTTTCTGTAGTATGATGGGATAAGAGTATGAATAGAATATTTACAAGCAGTCATATCTGCTCATCTCTTTACCGCTGTTAGTTTCTTTAGCCTAAGATTTTATTCCTTCACTGATAAAAAAATCTACAATTTTCATATTGATTTTCAACAAAGCCATCTGTTTTTCCAAGTTCCCAAAGGACTAGTCCACTCATTTGTAAGTCTTGGTGAAAATGAGATGAGAAAGCTTATATTATCAACTGTCAGGTTATATTATCTACCTGTATCCATTTCTAATATATCAGTTCTGTGTACTCAATCTATTGGGAATAAATATTTACAAGATTTCATCCCACTAATCTTCCCTTTTCACTTTGTCTCTGTGTGTGCATGTGATGTTCTTCAACGACTGGATGATTTGAATAATTTCTTTTTTCTTTTTTTTTTTTCTTTTTAATTCAAGAAAAGGCAGTTGGGGATGTCTTCTAGAAAAATAATTGAGACCTTTCTCATGGATTACTGGAAGCTCTTTATAAAGAACTTGCCCATAGATTTCCATTTGGATGTATTTGCTGTATAGATATTCCAGAGATTATTCCCAAGACTCTTGCAGAGGAAAAGTAGTTTTAAGCACATGAACTGATACAGTGATAAAGATTATGCTCATCAGACAGTCAGGGAAGAGGAGACTCTGCATACTTCCAAGTTCAGTTAAAGGTTTATGGGCACTTTTGGGCTACCCCAGGGAAAGAAGCATGATATACAGTTATAGCTGAATAGATTATTCTGTAGTGACATCAAGTTGAAATTCTTTTATTTGCTGTCAATCAAGTTAAATTCTCTGTTATTAGAAGCAGCACTTCCTTGTTCATAAATTTCTCTATATAAATTCCGTCAGTCTTTGAGGTAATGTCATAGAGGTTGCTGATCAGTGAAGGCTGATAGTTGTTTCAAAGGGAGAAATAACATTAGTAATTTCTTTTTGTTACTTTGTTAGAAATTAACTTGCAGAAGAAACACTTAGGTATGGACTTTCTTTTATTCAGTCCATGCCATCCCAGGTGTTCATTTATGTAGAGTACAATTCCCAAACTTGTAGACCTGTATGGATTACTGAAGGTACCTCAGTAGCACACAATGAAGCACATGATCAGCAGATATCCCAGCTATCTGCAAGGCTGTTAGTGACATGACAGGACATGGTCCCAGCAGGATTAATTAATGTGATAGTACAGTCTGCTGATGTGATGATTCTACCTGTGTTTTCAGAAGTATTAAAATTTCTGTTAGCTTGGGGATCTCTTTGTGCTCTTGCTGAAGTGTACTTGCCTTTGCATGTTTTCAAAACCAAGTCTGCATCTCACTGTCCTTTTCATGGTGGTGTGGGTCAGGCAAGCCTATGGTTTTGCTATTTCTTCAGTTTCCATGGCAGCAGAGATGATGGTTTCCGTAGTCTTGAGGTACTGCACACAAGGCTTGTTTCCTTTTCTGGGAGACTGCCAAGATGGCAAGTTCTCTTACAGCATGCCTCTGCAGTGATACAGCATCCCAATGCAAGAGCTTCCTTTATGTACTGCCCTGGAAGGATGGAAGAGTGTTTGACAAAAGGTGAAATAGTTGTTGTAGATCATTGAGAGTAGTTTGGAGTACCAGAGCTTCAGAAAGTATGAGGGCATGGGTGGAGGTGCCAGATTTTTGTTGGTAGCAGCCTTTGCATCTCTGCTGGCTGTAACTGTGTTGGAAGCTTGTCTTCTGTGTACTGTGCCCTTACCTGTGTCCTGTGAAAGAAAGAGGAAGTATTTTAAGAAGGACAAACATGCAGGATATGCCTTAATGTTATTTATCCAAGTACTTCCACGTGGATTGCTGTGGGAAAGGAGTAGCTGCCTGCTCTAGAATACATGATAAACAAATAATTCAAAGTCTGGTGTAAAATAGAATTTTTCAATGATTCTTTGGAACTCTGGAGATTGACACTATTTTTTCCTTTTGCCTAAATGTTGCTTTACTATCGCGTTGTGCTTCCCAATTTATCTTCTATGTTTAGGTGATAGGCTTTATGAGAAGAAAAAGGCCTATAAAGTGTCTGTATATACAATAATGAAATGCTTAGAAGTGTACCTCATCCAGTTACAAATACAACTTGTAGAATATTGGAATACAATATTTTCAATACTGTGATACATGGATGTAAAAGTTATGGTGACAAACGGGCTAGTCATCATCCTAATAGAAATTGGTCTACTTGCTTTAGTTTTCAGTCATTAGTTTCAGGAGATTTAATAATTTGAATCTTGGTACTGAGAATCTCTGGGAACTATGAGTTCACCCCTGTGAGCTTGGGGAAGAGGAAGAAAGTTATGTGAATGTAAGCCAGAAGAGAATTGGACAGGAAATAAAAAGGGATGAGTCAAAGGAGGAGCGCTGTAGGTGGTAATGGATATTTCAGAATACCTGCAATGGAATGTGTGCTTTTGGCATACACAGAGCAGCAAGTGGTAAAGAATTAATCCTTAAATCTTCACATGCTTGTAGCTGTTACTCTGAGCAAAGAAAGAGAATTTGTGATGACACCACATAGGAAATTATTAAGGCCATAGAAAACTGTTAGCTAACCAGGCTCCAAAAAGTTGAGAAGTTAGTCCAGAAACTAGTTAACTTAATTTTATATTTGAAACAGACAATTATAATACAAAGTGAAATCATCTCTAAGAAAAACATTGTGTGAATCATAGGCAGTAGCCTATGTACTAAACTAAACAGTGTATAGTTGAAGTTCTAAGCAAGTAGGTTAGCTGCAGGTGAAGAGCAAGGACTCTAGAAAAAAATGGGGCAGGTTTGCCACCCAACAGAGAATTTTCATGTCAGCATAACAGTAAACAAGGAAATAGTGCCTGCGGTTTCAGTTGGATTACTCTTACTGGAATTCTTGCTTTGGTACTGCATGTTTGTCAAAACAAAAATATTTAAGCTTAATGCTTAAAGGTGAAAGAAAGGGTGATGCATCTGCTTCAAATGTTTCTCTTTCCTTTTGTCTCAAACCAGCTGCAGGAGACAATTTACAAATGAGGTTCATTCAGTCAAGACCCAGTCATTATGCAGTACATTCCAAGACTTGACTGCTTACTGCAAGAAACTGGTGAGGTGATGACTTGCTCAGTAACAAATGGTTTTTTTGTGTATAAGCTCTGAAAATGAGGAAATTGCAAGACAGTTTTGGGCCAAAAATCATTTTCCAAGTAAATCTGAGTGTCTTTGATATATTAGAATCTAGTGACTAACCTTGTACTTACTGATTCATCCTAGTGGAATCTCATAAAACACTCTTGTTTTCTTCTTCCATAAGTAAAAGAAATGTACTGCATAAAATCGATGGGATACATTAAATTAATCAATATTTGGATGCATTAAGTTATTCAATGCATTAAAAGCATGTGCAGTTTTTTTCTATGTAGATCTTGTCTCTTTTATGAACTCCCCACCATACCTCATGCCCTCTGAATCGTTGTGAAGATCTTGCTATGCTTTTTCTGGGTTTATGTAAAATGTGCGGATCAGCACAACAGTTCCTTGCTATGGGAGAAATAGATTACATTTGTCTCTGCCATGTTTTATCTATAGCATATTAAGATGGAATTGGAATGTTTAAAGACTGACAGTTATTGTCAGTTACTTGTGTAAGATCCTCAAACTTCCTTTTTTTTTTTCCTGTTGGATTTCTCACCCTCTCCAGTCACTTATTCTTAGGTTTTAGAGTAGAAAGCAATTGTAATACAGTTCGGGTATTACAGATCCAGTTTTTATTTCATGTATTAAGTATAGGAAACCTCTAGGGAATTCTTTAGAAATAAGGGATCATTCCTTATGTAGCACATCTTTTTATCGATGATTTATTTTCATTCTCTTTGCAGATTATACCTTACAGTCATATACAGTCCCTTCTTTGTCTTGTTTTTGTACTGGCTTGTTTTTCTTTATGGTAGCTGCCTATACCTATGTCATTTTAATAATGTAGGGAAAGTGTTTATAAGAGGAATAGAATTGCCTTGTCGTAGAGTTGCACAGCTTTTTGGATCTTCTTCATGAGTAACTGATTCCCATTAAATATTAACTAAACAATTGATTCTGATGATACTAGTCATTCTAAAAAAACTTACCCATTTTGTTAAAGGTTAAAGTAGGAGAGGTGACTTAATTACAGTAAAAGCAATTCAGTTACAGATCATGATTTACCTGTAAAATGACAAGAATTCAATAGTCATGGTTAGAGAATCATAACAAATAAATTTAGCTGAGCTAAAACAAAGATACAAAAACTTAAAATTGCTCTTTTTGTATTAGACCTCCACAGACAGGTTCCAGAGAACCCCTACAAAATGTGAATCTGGATAGGAGGTGAGCGTTATATAGTGCCTAATGATACAGAATTACCTAGTTTAAGAATTAAGGAAAGAGTGGTAGGTACTATGTTTCCTTTGCTGTTTCTTAAGAGTTCTGTGAAGTGAAGTTCAGTGAGAATTGTTCCTGTCCCTAAGTTGTGTGGAGTAGGACCTGATTTTAAGGAATTATAAAAATTTCTGAATCTTACTGCCTACAGGTGCAGTCTTAAAGTTACTATGATTTCACTATTAAAGCATGTTAAAAAGCATCACTGTATTATAGACTTGCAGAAGCTGATAGTGGTAAAAATGTTCTATCACTTAATCTGATTTACTAAGATAGGGTAATCAAGTAGTTTGATAGATTTTGTGCTAGCACTTAATCATATTACAACTTCCTTTAGGCTTTTGAGTTCAGTGACATTTCCAAGTTCTGATTTAGTTCAAATCATTGGTCATCTAGTCCATTATCTTGCCTTGGACTCCTGCCCTCTTACAGTGTTTTTGAAGAATGTGGAAAACTATTCTAAATACTTTTTTGTATGAGCTGAATTATCAGAAGTTTTCCCTAGGTGTGTTCACTTTGATATTATAATGAGGAAAGTGTTCCACTGAGAACTTCAGATTTGAAGTGATGAATGTTGGGCCCTGAAGCATAAGATAGGTTAGCCTTTTCCTGTTATGAATGATGTGAGAGATTCCACTCCAAAAGCAAATTGACATCTCTTCTGCTTCCATGCTGTGGTACTGCATGGCTGAGATTATGTCCCCAGGCGTAAAAAGTGACCAAGTCCGAGTATGCAAGAGTCCCATTCGGTAAGAAAAATGCACACTTGTGCATACATACACACACACACACATAAATATGTACAAATGCGTATGTATTGTTTCCATTCTTATTGTATAGACACATGTATTCCAGATTTCCAAAACGTCATACTTTGGAATTTGAGGTGGCTTACTATCACTCTCATTTTACAATAAAAAAAAGAGAGTTTTTAATTTAGACTTGTTACCAATAAGATTTTTATTTTAAAACCAAAACCAAAACAAAACCAAAGCAACAACAAAAAAACCCCCCGAAACAAAAGCTGTAATTGCAAATCTGTAGCTGTATTAAAGAGTCTGAAGAGTTTTGAAAGAGAGTCTGGTATGGAATATGTGCTATTTAATCAAATCAGTCTGATTATAATAAAGGCTTGCTCTCATTTGATTAGAAAAAAAAGAAAAAAAAGGAGAGGTTACAGAACAGTACAGATTTGTTGCTTTTCTGTATCTTTAGGTGCTGGAGCATTTTGTTATGATTTCAAATAAAGACTTCCAAAAGACTGAAACAAAACAAAATTTGCTTTGGGCAGATTGTGTGAAAGTTGCAAACTCCACTATTTAGGATGTCATCATTTTGCATTGTAATGCTGCTGAAGAAGGCCAGCTGGTGCAGTTAAGTCCCTTATTGGAAATTTTAATCTGATTCATTACTGTGATTTGTAGTTGTGCAGAGAAACACTTAATCATTCTTATGCTCCAAGCTCTATTGAATCTACTGAAGGCTTTCTGGTTCTTTGCATAATTTGTGTTGCCAGTCTGCCAGCTTGGCAGTGTTTCAGCCTTGTTGCATTATCTTCCGTATGTTTGCAGAGGAAGTGATGCTGCACGTAGGTTGAATTTACAGTAATTCTTTTGTAATAGACTAATGAGCAACACTACTTCATTCACAATACTAACATTGTATAGCATTGATTAGTCCAATTATTGTGTAACTGTGCCATTGTGATCATACTTACACTCTAGAAAGTACTGAAAAGGAAATTGGCTTAGCCATAGCTTAATTGAACTTGTTGAGAAAATAATTTGGACTTCTATGTGCTTAAAAGAGAGGTGAAAATGTGAATATTTTGGAGATTTTTATATGCTATGCAATTTAATTTCTTAAAGGAAAAAAGTAAAGGTTCTTTTTTACTAGCTGTGTCATTGCATTGCAAAGGAAAAAAGGTGACTAACACTGCATCATATGTTTTGCATATGTTGTGAGGCCCTATTCTTTCCTTGGTGTGCACGCATTTTTTCTATTCATTTTAGTGGAAGTTATGGATACATAGCTAGAGAAAAAGAGGATCATATAATAAATTCTCTCTCTAAATAACTTCTGCGAACACTAAACGAAAGATACATACGTAGATTGCAAGAATGTATATTGCAGTACCAACTTGTCCATATCAGCCTTCCTATTTAGGTAGGTTGTAATACAGCCGTACAATATTTATACTTTTTGCAGCCAAACCTCAAAGCTCAAAACTTGCTGTCCTTAAGAGAAAAAAAAAAAAAATCCCCCTCTCCCCCTGCCCCCAGCCTGTGTCTGTAGAAATTTAAAATAGAAAA
Organism: Bucorvus abyssinicus; assembly: GCA_009769605.1. Lineage (NCBI taxonomy): Eukaryota > Metazoa > Chordata > Aves > Bucerotiformes > Bucorvidae > Bucorvus > Bucorvus abyssinicus. The sequence goes on from CM020026.1 coordinate 42,538,115, forward strand.
TTTTTAGGTTTTAATGCTGGGGGTTTTTTTTCTTGCTATCTAATATATGTTTTGTAGGAGATCAAAACAAACTTGAAGTAAAGGAGACCTAAATGAACTTCCCTATTCTATCTATTAGCAGAACAGGTATTCTCCACTATACTCATCCCATTCAAAATCCATGATACATCCATTTTTAAGGAAAATAATATGGAGTCCTACTCTAGACTAATGCAGATGGACTTCAGTTAATTTAGGAAATCTTAGGCCTACTCATGATTTACTTGTTCCAGTAATCTTGTTCACATTCTCAGTGGCCTGTAGGAGCAAGAGGATGCACTGGGCAATCAGGTGGCATGATGATGAGTTTTTCAGTGATTATGAGTGTCCTGCTTTCTGCTTCTCCAATGAGATTATAAGTTAGGATTGGGATTTTTTTTGCAGGAAGATGGATCCCTATTTCTTTCTGTCTCGCTGACAGTGGTTGAAGGCACACTCAGTTGCACCACCTCCTAAAAGGCAGTAACTTAGGACACTTCCATTCAAAAACTAGAACACAGGAAAGAATTAGGGAATGTGACGTCTGATCTAGGAAAGCACTGCTGTTAGAGTGTACAACTTTGACTAACCCAGGGGGATGTTAAAGTGCTGTCCTGTTAATAAAAAATGGTTTGTGAGCTTTTATTTTGTTGTTGTTGTTTTAAAATGGTCTTTTCTCTCATAGTATTCCTGAGAATCTACTACTTAAAAGGTTGCCTTTTTGTTAAAAAAATTAAGAATGATGAAGTTAATGCTTATAAATGATTAAATCATTAAAGTGCATTGTCTGTTCTTGACTATAAAGTTGTGATTGTAGTCCATAGCAATAAAATTCATTCTGGAATATTATGTAAAAATTGAGGAATGGAAAACAATGAGAGCAAAATATTTGAATATTCCTTTATCAGAAAAAAAAATACAATATGAATTCAGGAACAGTTCACAAATACTCTTCTTACAAATATATTCATCTAAAGTAAAGCTTGCTGTTCACTTTTATAGTGCTTTAAAAATTGGCTGTCAGCATCAGTTTTCAGTTATACTTTATTAGAATACATTATCAATTGTAAAATAGCTGATGCCAACATTCGTAATCAATTAGTTTTTAATTTGGTATTTGGTGGCTTGTGTTGTTCTATTTTTGTCTTTCAGTGTTGCTGAAATACTCTTTTAACACTGGGTAATGGAACAGAATAAAACTTCAAGATGCTTGTATGTGAGGGGTTGTTTTACAGATTTTAAAATTTTCATGTTGATCTGGATCTGATTATGATTAGGTGCTTTTATTACTAGGTAGCATCAGTTCTAATGCATTGTGTTTTATCTCTTGGTTCGTACATTGTGTTTATAGACTCAGAATAAATCTGTTGTTCTGCTTATGTACCAGTGGTGAGAAAACTTAAGTGTGTGAAGTTGAGTAGGAGTAGTGTTCAGGAAACAGAAATCATTCTACCAATTTCCATTTGTGTAAAACAATACAGTTAAGGTTTCCAGTGGTGAAAAATATATTAATTGAAGCAGCTGGAGGTGTTTGTCATTATAGAGTGAAGTATATGCATATATTGATACTTTAGAGTAAAATGTACTACTGCTTTTGTAAATCAAATGGTGTACTTAAAACAGTAAAGTATGCCAGAAGTCACTAAATGTTTGTCTGTTACATGGTCTGTTATATAAGGGTTTTTTTGTGTTTGGTAGTATTTTTATATTCCTTTTCCATTGAAAATCAAACAATAAAACACTTTTCATGTGTGCAGATTGTCAGAAGTAAGTTCACTTTATAAAATGCTGTTGTTTGTTACAAGAGAACAGTAATATATAGTATAGCGTCTTCCACAGACTGCTATGTATTCTATATAAGATCCTTATTGCCTAAAAAAAAAAAAATCTTTTTTGCCATTTTATGGTTTAACCTAAACATTAGAACATTTATACCATACAAATATTTTTCCTGATACCCTTATGCAACTTCTGTATTACTAGTAATAATAATAATAATAAATTCTTACAGTTGCAGTACAGTTAAGGCTGGATTTAAAGCTTCCTCTATCTGTGGGATCCACTGCCTTAATTCAGGCAGTGTCTGTACAGTGGTTTCAGGGATACTTTGTGTTTATTGCACAGTGCATGGCACCATAGATTCTGTGTCTGGAAATCTCAGACAAAAGCTAAAATTCTGTTTAGACAAAACTTCTGGGTGAGGAATAGAAGAGGTTGTACTTGAGGAAACCTGCATTCATGGTAGCCGTGACTCCAGCATGCTCTGGTTCAACTCTTTTGAGGGAGACTTCTTTCAAATACAGTCCTTCAGTGATATATTTGAACATCCAAGGGCATGTAAACTTTGGAGGTAAAATTTCTATAAGCATTTTATAGTAGTAGGATGTTGGGTTTTTATATGATTTCAAAAGAGCACAAAATTCAGGATATATCATAATTGTATAGACTGACGATTATCTGAAGTTGCAGTATTATGACTTTACCAGTAGGTACAGACTTGCAATTCCTAGGCAGTTCCTTAAAGCACTAAAAAAACCAACCACACAAACCAGAAAAAAAGAAATCTTAATTCTGACCTCTCCTCAGGACAGCTTTTCTCCGCTAATTAAAGAAACAGAATAACTGAGCATTAAACTAGTTCATAGCACCTATAGATCAAGCCATGCAAAGTTACCATCCTGAAGAATATACAGTAATCCACAATTTTTCTCACTTTTTTATTTCTTCATGTTTTCAAACATGACTATGCATGGTTCCATAATTTATCTATTCTGCTTTCTAATTATTCTTTCTACCTTAACTGTAGACTATTTTAATACAGAGACTACAGTAAAAAATGTTGTAAAATATGATTATTTGAATCTTAGAAATAATGCCTCTAGGATGTTTCACAGAGGAATATACCTAGGTGTTTTTTTCTTGGCAGAGTTTAATATATGCAAAAATTGAAAATAGTTAATTGTAATTCAGGGATTATTTCTTGATCAACTGAGGATGTGGGCACATAAATATTTTTGAAAACATTTGCACATCTTGAAGAATGAATTCCTTTTGACTTTGCCTTCACCACCTGCACATTAATTTCCAGTGAATGTTTGCAGTACCAAGATTTGCATACTTGTTAAAATTAGTTTGGAGTTTTGATCCCTAAATTCACCACTAGTCAAGTTCTAAACTTTTGCTCTTGGACCTTCTTGGGTACAAAGACGAGGCAAATGAGAGGAAAGATTATCTGAGAGAATTAAGCTGGGGAGTAGAGCAATAAATGTAATGACTAAAAGCTGCCTGAGGGTGCTGGTTGACAGCTGACTGAATATGAGCCCAGCAGTGTGCCCAGGTGCCTAAGGCGGCCAACAGCATCATGGCTTGTATCAGAAATAGTGTGGCCAGCAGGGAAGTGATTGTTCCCTTGTACTCAGCACTAGTGAGGCTACGCCTCGAATCCCGTCTTCAGTTTTGGGCCCTTCACTACAAGAAGGACATTGAGATGCTGGAGGGTGTCTAAGAAGGACAACAAAGCTGGTGAAGGGTCTAGAGAACAAGTCTTATGAGAAGCAGCTGAGGAGTTGTTAAGTCTTGAAAGGAGGTTGTAGCACTGTGTGTGTTTCTTCTCCCAAGAAACAAGTGACAGGACAAGAGGAAATGGCCTCAAGTTGTGCCAGTGGAGGTTTAGGTTGGATATTAGGAAAAATTTCTTTACAGAGCAGGTCATAAAGCACTGAAACAGGTTGCCCATGCAAGTGGTGGGATCACCGTCCTTCCAGGTATTTAAAGGATGTGGAGATGTGGTGCTGAGGGACATGGTTTAGTGCTGACTTGGCAGTGCTGGGTTAACAGTTGGACTTGATGATCTTAAAGGTCCTTTCCAACCAAAATGATTCTATGATTCTATGATGACAGGAAACAGATATCCTGAGAATATGAATGATTGATTTTTCATCTTGGAGGATGATACTGGAGTCCGTAAATGTACAAAAGCACAGCCAAGATTATCTGGATTAGATTTAAATCTTTTTGTCTTAGATATCATAAAACAAACTTTCATGTTATGAAGTAGAATGTGCAGGCTTGCTGTCCTCTTAGTCATTATTATAGCAAAACCTGGAGACCCATGTACTTTTGACCCTTCTATCCATAAAATTATCTTTCATAGAGAACCAACATTTCATTTCAAGGGTGACTTCAGCCCTGTATCTTACAAATTGGAGGCTTCTGGAAAACTGGATTTCCATTCGTATTCTAGAAGTCAGTATACGATTTGCTTCAAAGTACAAATGCTGGAGGCTTTTACCTGCACCGCAAGACTTTTGTCATGCTCTAATTTGCTTCTCCTATCTTCAAATTGTAAAACAAGGTAATTTATGTTAGAATGAATATTGTCTATATGCTCTACTGGGAAGCAACCATGAAGTGTCATGATGAAGAATTCAGAAAAGGTATGCAGAGGCAGTAGTTACAAAAGCAAACAAAACATTGAGATTTGTGAAAAATGCTACAGAGAATAATCTGTAAAAGTTAAGAAATCATTTTATAGGTGAGGTCTCACAATGTGTTTGCATTAATAGCCGTGTTATTTCTGGCACCTTGGTAAATGACACATAGCAGAAACAGAAATAGTGCAGAGCTGTTAAAAATATGATCAAAGACTTAGAGAGACTAGAGAGAAAAACAAGCACTTAGATTAAAGCTAACTTAGTAAGAAAGACTAGGACAGGATTTTACTTCTGGAATCATTGCTCAGTTAGTTTCATTTGCCCTCTCATAATGAAGGAACAAGGAGAATACACGAAGCAGCAGATTCAAAACAAATTTTAGGAGCCTGTTAAATTTTGACATGACACTGCCACCACAGAGCTTCTGGTCAGCGTTGTGGTTAAAAGGAAGGTTTAGAAATGTGTGTGGAGAGGTAGTACAGTCATCTAAGCTAGCATACAGGTAAGACAACTAATTTTTCCGACATGGGGCAAACCTGTTCTTGGCAATAGAGGTCTAAGTTTTGCCCATGGTCACTTTTATGTTACATTTTTAGTATGGCTGCTGTCTAAAACAACGTGCTATGTTTGATCAGCAGACCGGACACTAGTCCAATTAGATACCACAATTTACTTTCTTACCAAAGCTATTCAGATACCAAAAGATTCAGACACCTATAAAGACTGCAATATAAATAAAAAATGAGCTAAACCATGAACTACAGAGGGAAAAATACCTCTGGAAAAAAGTAGCGCTGTCTGCTCTCAGGACTTCTAAATACAAAAAAAAAAAATCATGCTTTTGTGCAAATAGATGCTATCCCAAGCAAATTATGAAATGCTCTTTGTGTCCCACATTGGGGGAACACAAAATCTGTGTTTCCATTTACATCATCTCTCAATAGATTCCTTTTTTCCTTCCCCCATGCAACCACAGCCTACAACATTGTAATTTTGGGACTTTAAAGCTGGATTTGTGGTTGGTCTTTTAAAGCAAAGTATTTGGAAATATGTTCAGCTTTGAAACTAAAAGTGGTGAATTAGTTGTTTTGCAGAGTTGTGACTTTGCAGATGAAATTAGGCAGCTAAATTAGGATAAATGTTGTGTTTTGGTATGTGGAGTACCAGGGGTGCCCAGCTGGGACACCAGCAAGGGCCCCAGTTGTATGAAGATGGAGCAGATGAGCAGAGCAAAAGCTGAGGCCTGAAGTATCTCATATTTCAGTTTTTCTGAACAATTTGAAATAATTTTAAAAATATTTAGGGAATTTTAGGAGTATTAGGGAATTCTGCCTGATGCAGAATGAAGTTGAGGTTTAAACAAAACCCTAAAAGCTGAACCACAATTCTCTTGGTGTTTCCATGATATATTTATTGTTGCTATTTTGCCTTTTACAGCATGTTTTCATTTCTTTAGGATTTGATCCTTTGACATTTTTCTTGTTTTCTTTACTGTTCTCTCTCTTCAAGTAACTCTTTTCAGTTTTTTTTTTTTGCTCTTTCACAGTACTTCATGTTTTTACTCGGGCTGGCTTAATGTTCCTGCAGTCATGCCTGCAAACCTGAAATAAACCATGGGAAGAGATGCTTTATGGAAGCTTGAAGGAGAAGGAATAGATTATTTATTATTCTGTAGGTACCATTTATGGAACCCGCATTAGAGTAACTAAGGAAGAAAGAAAAAAGAAGGAAGGGGATAGACTGAGGATGCTTATGTACATTAATAGGAAAAAAAAAATAAAACGGGAACCTTACCACCAGTTAACTTGTCCAGTTACAGGACAAGTTAAATCTGGCTTTTTGGCTCCCAAGTTATTTTGCGGAATCAAGCTGAGGGGTTTTTTTTAAAAGACTTAATGGGGAATATAATGCCGCCATACATAAAAGAGAACTTCTATCATGCTAGACTAAATAATGTGAAACAACGTTACGGTAGTTAATAAAACTTCTTTTGGCAGTCTTATTGACAATTTGTTTCACTTTCATATCCTGGCACAGATATTTCATCATGGATATCACTCTTTTATATTAAATTTTCATCTTTAAAATTATCTAGTTTACTTATGTGTGTGAATTAGCAGCCAAGAAAATTCCACACTTTTAATCTATTGGGTTTTCTTAACCTCAAGCAACAACCCAAACAATACTTTATCTTTTAAAAACAGATTCATTTCTAGATCCTAGTGAAAATAGCAAGGTTTTGTTTTAAACTGCTTCGAGTTTTTTCCAGTACAGAAATATACCTATCTATCTTGCTGGGTTTAATATATCTATGACAAAAGCAGTCTAATAATTAAAATCAACTATGAATTAATTTAAACTGGAAATTTTTTAAGCTGTAAAACTTCATACTTAACAGTATATATTTTCCTAACTAAGAAGGGAACATTTTTTTCCTCCAGTGTGATCCTCACTATTGACAGTCTTTGGATTTGATCAGAGGGGAAAAAGAGTATTATAAATAAAAATTAGCTTTTGTAGAACATCAGTATTGTTGCAAAGTAGGATTAAGTTTCAAAGAATAAGGACAAACACAGGCAATATGGGGCCAGAGTGGAGACTGTGCGAGTGTTACTTTTAATTTTAGTAAGTTTAGCTGTTGGAATGATTTGTTGAGTTAGGTTTTATGTTTATCAGTTTCCCCCTGTCCTCCCAGAAAGTATATTGACACAGATTTTGCTATTCATTTAGGGAATTTATGCATATTTGGCTGACCACAGTGTACAGATCTGTTGCACAGCAAATATGTGATAGAAATGGTACCCTCTGATGCTTTGGGCTTGCCAGGCATATGCATGAATTTCATTGTGTAGGCAGACCCTGAGGTGAATTAGCTATCTGAGATTCTGAGATTTAAGGAAAAACACTCCTGTCCTATGAGAAACTTAGCCTGTCTTCAGTAGTAAGCAAAAGGGAGGGAAAAAAAAAAGGAAAATCTTGAGGATTTTTTAAGGTAAAGGAATATCAATAAAATAATTTAGTACAATCCAGCAGATTATTCTCCATGAGTAGTTTGACCACCCATTTTTACTCAACTATCATCTTAATACACTTTTTGCTATTTTTTTTTTTCTGAGCAGACCTCTGTTTTAGCTTGTCAGCTTTATCTTCCCATTTTTCTGATGTCAGGCAAAAATTCAGAAGATACCGTACTGACAGAAAAGATAATACCAAAAAGATAATACCAAAAAAGCCTTTCTGTCTCTTTTTTCCTTTGTGGGGTTTTTTTTTTTTTCCCCTCTTCCCCTCCCTCTGGGGATGTGAGAAAAGTGGTCCTGATACATGCTTTTCCAGCTGTCTAAAGAGCATGTGGAAGATTACAGTACAGTAAGTCGACAGTTGGCTAGATGATTTAAAGGGATTCTGTTTTTCATAGAAATACCATAGCAGTTAACCAGTGCCAGAATACAGAAATTTAGTTTTGTGAGGCACTGATCCACGGACATAATACACCATTCTTTTAAAACTCGTGGTTACGTAAAGCAGCGTTTACAGCTTGCAAGTGCTCTTCTAACACCTGACTAACACCATCCAGAAACAGGCAGCCTTTGATATGTCAGTTAACGTATTTCTAATGAGTTAAAGTTTGCTCATGTAATAGGAAAACCAGTTCAAGTTAATACTGCTTCTTTTTTGATTTAAATACGGTATAGAAATTACTTGTAATTTCCCAGCACATAATACAATTTTCTGTCCAAGTGTGTGCTGTCCCTTAGAATCTGTAACTACAGGCATTACGCTGTGATGCTTTTGCAATGATTTTAGGAAGATACTGCGTTTTAGCTGTAGAATAAAGGGCAAGTAATACTAGCACTAGAATTATCAAGACAGCTGGCATATTTCAAGCCTTATTGCTCCTCAGCACCAGGCAGTGGATGGTATATAGAGAAGCTTGGTTCTGTCTTACTATGTGGTTTTCTTGTACAGCAAAATTATTCTTGATTTGGACTAGTATGAGTCCAGTTCAAAGTTGTTTAATTAAAACAGGAGTCCAGGGTCGGTAGAACTGTATTACACAGTACCTGTAATGTAGCAGATTAATGTAAGAAAAAAACATTTTTACTGTTCAAGCAAAATGGGTGTGGTACTTCTTGAGGTGGGGAGAACAATAAATTAAAACTAAGGTTTAAAAATTTGATGTGTCAAGTGGTAGGAGCAGCATCAGCTATGCAGAGGAACACTGGTGAATGGAGCTAAGTACTGTAGAATGAAAGACAAAGCAAGAGGAAAAAAGGTAATGCTCACTGCAAAGCTGTGATACAGAGCAAAGAACATTTATTAAAATGGATGGCTATGAGGTTATGTGCCATAAAGAGGCTCTGAAGGAACCTCGATTAAGGGATACTCAGATCTCCAAACATGAATACTTTTTGAAGTATTCTTTGTAAAAGGGGCTCATTGCTCCTCACAGGCATAATGAGGAGCTTGGAACTGTTAAATACAATCTGGAGAGGCAGATACTTCCTTATTCCTCTCTGAATTTTACCATTTTGGCTCAAAGTAGTTCTATGTTACATATACATCATAAAAAAAATGAAGCTGCTAAGCTCGAAATACACTGCTGTATGTCGTGTTAGAAAACAATCTCAGGTAAATTTTGCCATCTTAACAGTGGCTTACTCTCTGTTCTTCTCCCCATGTCTCAGTTGGTGTGAGAAAAGACATGATAGTAGTGGAAATGTCACCAGTATAAATAAGGTGGAAAAGGGGACAAATAGCAACTGTAGTGAATGCAATAGAAGTTTGTTTTAAATTCAGAACTAAGAGACTCAAGTGGAACATGCTGATTTTAGGATACTTCCAGAAGTTACATTGAGCTATAACCTTTTTCTGTTGAAGTGCTAAAACTAAAGCTGATATAAATAAAAACAATAAAACACATGAAAATGAATCAATACAGTAAAACATTCAAAGATAAGTAGTGTTGCAATTCAGCTTGTGAGTTGAACAATTAAGATATATGCTTCATTTTCTCTTTATAGAGGTGGGCAAAAAAAAGGCAGTTTGGTAGTTTCTGGCAAGGGAACAGAAAGAGAAAGCTTGTACAGGCTGCATCCATTAACCTGAACCATACTGTATTTGTTTTTATTTGTTTTCCCCGATAGTCTCATGATTTTGTCAGTTAAACTTGGGATGTGCTGCAGAACAGTCAAGTTTGCTTTGCTCATTATAAATGAGAGTATATGAACAGAGATAGTGTGCATTCTGCTAATAATTGTAAAAATTACCACAAGCTGTGCACAAAGGAATCAAAACCACAGAACTCGAGTGGATTTGCAATGTATGTGTCCCCACGTGTGTATATCTCAACACATTAATATACATATTGGTATAAATATATCAAATTGTGAAGATAAGAGGCATGCTCTATCAGAGTAACAAACCACCACTTTTAAAAGTGTTGAAAAACTCTTTAAGTAAACCCATAGTACATTTGGATCTGAAATGATAATGTCAAATAACACAAATCCCTAACTCATAGTGATTATGAGTAATAGGAAAATCATGTCATGTTGTAGTGATGCAGTACCTGGATGTTTTAGAGCTCCTTCTTGAGAGAAAGCGAGAAAGTATTTGTGCTCCATCCCACCCCCCCACCCCCCCCGCCTTGCCCATTGGATTATGTGTGAAGTCATGGGACCAGCATACTAACAACCTTGTTAAGCACTAGACAGTGCTTAAAGTGCTTCAGACAGCGTTGAGTTGGGTATGACTTTAAAGATTGCTAGATAGTGGGAGGATGCAGTAGTCAGCCTCCAGCCTGGGATGACAAAGTGTGGTTGAGGAGTCATGCAAGTGTTGTGCTTTCTATTCCTCCACGCTTTGCAGTCAGTTCACATCATGGGAGTAATACTGGTATGGAGCAGGAAGTAGAGTGGGTCCTGAATGTGTTTGGAATGTAAAGTCTCAAGGTCCTTTGAGCAATCTTGCAGCCTCTGTGGATCATACACGTAGATATGACCACTGTGATCTCGAGGTAAGTATAGCGTGATTGTAATATCTAGCTATTCTAGTGGAACTGCTCCCACAATACTGTGCCATTTGAATGCCTGTAATTCAGTAAGATATTGAGAGTTACAGAGTATTCAGAAAAGAGCCACAGGAATAGCTGGAAACATGAAAGACATAACGACAACAAGAACACCATATGTATATTTTTTGCAATGGAAAAGAGGAAGAAGGCTGTGCAGTTACTGTTTGAATACTTAACTTAGAGACTGAGGGTTTTTAATAGGCTCCCCAACATAGCAAAGATGTGTTAAGATTTCACAGGTCAATCCAAGTTAAAAGGTTTTCTAAGTAAGTAATATACAAGTTTCCTAATGTGTTATGCAAAGGCTATTTTTGTTATAAAGCAAGTGATGATAGGAGAAATGGTATCAAATTAGCCAGACAGGAAGTAGTCTTGTGTAAATAGTGTCGTACCACTTTTTTCCTGTACTTCTTTGAACTGGGTATGATGCCAAACTTATCAACAAGTCTTTATACATGATATGAGATGTGCATACATTAATCATGAATTCCAAAGTAAATGTTGCCATACAATGGTTTCTCTAACTGGCAACTCAGTATATATTCAGTTTAAGCTTTCTTTTGGACAGGTATATGTGCATGTAATTCAATAACATATGGATATCACATCTTGATAAAAAAATCAGAACATGTACCTGCTTGTGTAGGTTTTGCTGAACAACACATATAGGATTTGGGTTTGAGTTTATTTTTTTTTAATAGGACTGAACACAACTGCAAATGACCCCAAACCCTCCTGAAAAGCCTTGCAAATTGAAAAAAAAAAACACCAAACTTAAAAATCAATATCTGTGACCATAATGAAGTTTTTTTAGAAAGAACCCTGTAAAATGGAAGTCAATATCATAAAAATATTTCTCCTTCTTTATCACCAGATGTGCTGATTTATTTCTATAATGTATTCAGCTATTTATACCCAATTTACAGTGATGATGGTGATATCTGAAGTCCAAATACATTTGAGAAGTGTCCGTGTGTTCTTGGAAGTCTACAATGAATTCATGAGCACAGGGTCTACCATACAGGAGGCTGGTCAGCCAAACACTGTGAATGTGGTGAGCAAGCTCCTTGTGATGATACGTTGCTGTGATTTATTTAATTATAATTAACGGTAGCATTTTTCATTGAGACATAGGCTTTTGCCCTTGAGTGTGGTTGTGATTCTTATGTCTTTGGCACTGTCTGTTCTTTTCACAACAAAGTTGTCTGGTGAAAATAAATTCAGTAACATTAATTTAGCTGCGGTGCTGATTGGACCATAGGCCTCTTGTTGTTTTAAGTCTTCCTTAAGAAAGGATAAAAAATTCAATAAAATAGTTTCAATTCCTTTAAGTCTAGAAATGACTAAGTTCAAATATAAGAATTGAGTATTAAATCTTCTTTGCAAAAAAGTGCATTTACCCATGTTGGTATGAATCTGAAGATGAGAAGTGGTCTTTGTTTTGCAGCTATTGTAGGCCAGCTCTTATAAAAGCTGTAGAGGCATTTAAATACACAATTTGGAAATGAGTGGAGTGGTAAATTAGTTACTGAAAATAAATTATAAGATGTGAAGACATTTTCATTAAAGCTCTACGTAAATGGAAAATACATATTCATGTTCCCTTATACTTTCAATTGTTTCTGTGTGGGAAGAGGCATCACAGAACTGAGACAGTATTAGTGCATACATTTCATATTCCTGACAAACAGTGAGGATACAGAGATTATCAATATTATTCAAAATAAGATCTTACTAAAGTTTATGATAGTGCTGTTTCATTCATCTGCCTCATATCATAACATTGTAGGAAAGTATGAGTAACCATTCTGACATGTAATGCCAGTGTTCCTGAGCTGTATGTGCTCATTTTATGTTCAAGGGGGGGAAAAAAAAAGGGATTGCTTGGTCCTCTTCTCCCTATCCCAGTCCACTTCGGGCTGAAAAACGTCTGTTTAATTTTGTAAAGACTCTTCTTTACATACCTTCGCTGATAATTGTCCTGGCTCATATCAAAATGCATTTGACTTCTTCCAGCACTGACAAGTAAAACTGGTTTTAATGAAATCTGAGGTTTTAAAACAGATTATAAAGCCTTATAAAGCCAAGAATGGCAAATATATTTAGCTGAGAGAATTAACAAGTATGAAATAGAAATCTTAAGGAAGTCATGTTTTATCTTTCCCTTAGGTGTTTACTACTGTTTTGTGTTTACCATTTTATGCTATCACTGACTACTCTGTCAGAATAATGTATAACACTCGACAATTAGAATTAAGTTTCTTCTTGCAAAAAGATGCATTTTATCACAGAGTTTAAATAAGATGATCTTAGATTCTTCCTTATTCCATGATATGAAAGTAAAGCAAGTCTAAGATGAATGATGCTGTTGTCAGTAAGCAGTCCCAAATATTACCTGCTCTCACTACACAATCTCTTTTTTAAGCTTAAGTGAAAGATAAGATTAGTGTTTTAATATGTAATATATGGTAAAAGCACATCAATATTGACAACAACTTTAAAGTTAGTTGAGAACTTTTCAATCATTGATGATGTGGAGGAAAAAAAAACCCACAAAGAGAATAATTCCATAACAATGGATGGGAAAAGACTCAGCAGAGTATCTTTTACTGATTTTTGAATGTACAGTTCACATGTAGTATACATAAAACACTGAAAAAAGGAATCTTTAGTCATATAGAAGAACTTGTACAAATTTTATCACTATTTGTCAAGTTATTTAAATGTAAAGCTGAATCTTATAATGATATTGTCTGTTCTGAGTTCTCATAAAGCAGAGGAAACAGATTCTGTAATATCTGCCTTTGGATAACAACATAAGTGGACACAAATCTGAAGAAGTTTTCTTGGGGGAAAAAAAGAGTAACCTTTCTGAGAGGAAAAAAAAATCCCTTTATTGAGCCCATAAGAAAACCCAAGAAGGTATTAGAGCTGCCAAGCAGTGATAAAATCCTTAGAGGAAGATGAATAGAGGATACTACTGGACTTTTAGAGAGTAAGAAGATTTGAAAAGAAGACAGTGTGAAAGTTTTGGGTTTTTTCCTGGTTGGTGTGTGTGGGGAGTTGTTTTGTTTTGTTTTCTCCTGAGGGGAGTTGCATTATCTTAGTACTTATGTTAAGTCATTGTGGGAGGGTGATGTGTTTTCCAGAATGTTACAAATGCTGCTCATGAGCAGGTACTACCATCTTGAAGTAATTTTAACACTGGTATATGAGTATGAGCATGTATTCCAGTAGATTAGAGATTAGTTTACTACGTGAAATAGATCCTTTTAAAAAAGTAAGCAGAAGAATGACTTTTGGGGAAAAAAAAAAAAGGCAAACACAGAAAGAATAAAAAGCGTAAAGCGTCAAGTTGTATATTATTTTATCTCCTACACTACATCAGTCACTTTTCAGAAATAATGTTTCTTAAGTTATCATCTATACTTCTTATTCAGAAGGTAGAAAAGGCATGTTCTTTTGAAATTGATCTTTAGCTGATATTTTCTACCTATAAGCCTACCTAAAGAGTTGATTATAAAATTTTGAACAATGCAGATAAACTTTTTAAGTACTCAAACAAAAGTTTTAGGCTACCTGCTGGCTCTCAAATTCAAGTGATTGATACCACAGATATGTATGATAATATTAAAGGGAGAAAATGCAAATCCTTCTTTCAGGTATCCATTACCGTGATATTTATAAATAGACTTTTCTTCCTTCTGTCTTCATTTTCAAGCACACACTGTGACTGATCCCACTGTGAGGGAGGAAAGACATGGGAGCTTGGGCAGCAAGAGTGCAACTTGCACTTGCAAGGCAATGAGAGAGATTGCATGAGAATCACTCTATCTGCAGGGTTCTTCATGTGATGAGTGGAGTGCCAATCTGCTTTTGTAATGGAGAAAGAACATTTTCGTGGCAGCCAGTTTTTTTGAGCCAATAGGAAAACTAGGTAGTGAAAACTATTCAGTAATTATACTCAACATAAAATAGTAAATCTTGTAGAGGTGGCCATTCTCATAGTGATATGAATCAAAATACTGTTGCTATTTGTCTTCTTTGGGCTGTAGAAGTGATTATTAGTTCTTTGATTAAATTTCATTTATTTTCATCTAATTTTTAATTTTTTTTATGTTTCAGTTATTTTTCTTCACTGGGTTATTGTTCATGTATCATTAAGATTCTTTCTAATGAGAACTCTTATCTATAATGGGACTATCAAATGCAGGTATCAAAAGGCATCATATTATGCAAAACAGGCTCTGAATTAATGACTTCTCAATAACAGGTATATAATCATTATAAAATTAAACCAACACCTAGCGCTACAGTTTTGCAAATACAAATCATCCTGATGCATAAGGCCCACATTTAAGTGACACTAACCAAATCTGATTATTATACTTTGCGTGTTATTAGGAACATACTAGATTCCTGTTCCACAAACTTTAAAAATTTAAGACTTGACACAATCTTCTGGTTATTGTATCTAGGTCATAAAATTATTTTCATTGACTGAAGAGAACTGGTTTCTGTCTTTAACAAAAATTATTAAATAAGTATTTATTAAATAATGTGTAAAAGAAAAATTATTTTCACTTCTTTGTTGTCTGTATGAGAAAACATGTTGAAAAATCTCTTGGCTTTCTTTTGGAACACAAATTGATGTCTTTGTTTTTTTTCCAATAACACTAATAGTGAATATACTTATATTCAAAGAGATAAACTCTTCAAGGCTGACAAAAGATCTATGTAATATTCTGGTTTTGCAAAACAGAAAATGATAGGTTTGAGAGCTGTTTATTAAGTCTTTTATCATTATAAAATATAAACAGTTTTGAGAAGAAGCAATAGTTTTGCACCATCTACAATATGTGAAAGTAATGCCTAGCAAAGTCAGCATCTTTATAATTTAAATATGTTTCTGTATAATTTCAAAATAATTGAAATACCATTTTCTGTAACTTCACTCTTCTTTCTCCACCTGATTTTATTTTGTTTACCTTTATATCCCTACAAAATACATCCTTCAAAATGTTGAATTAGAGAGGGGACAAAAAAATCAGCCCTTGAGTGACATTTTGCTTTGCGTACTGAATATACACAGAGCTTCTGTGCACACCTTCTTTCATGTGCAAGGGGCATTTTATGTTTTGTACAGTTTCTGAAAACAGTAATCCTTGAAAACTGCTACTAGTTATTCTGACTATCATATGAATCATAGGTAGCTCTTTCTTTTGGCCTCATCTTTGCTGTATCATTTTATGATGTATTTTGTCAGAAATTATATTTGCTGTGGTAATTTATCTCTATTAAACCCAGCAGATTTTTATCATGATTGCTAAACTAGGTATCAGTCCAGATCATTGTACTGGTTTTAGTTTTGTTCTGCGCAGAACTAACAATTTAGGATGAGCCAGTAATTGTTAGAGAGATTGCCTTCTTCATTGTTGTATAAGGCATCTGAAAAATAAAAAGAATTTGCCTCATACTGTGTGGATTTTGCAGAGTCTGGATTCAAAGCCTGTTTCTTCAGGAGCTGGTATTCCTACAGTTTGATTTTAGTTGTCAATACTACGGGGTTGTTTTGGAGTTATATTGCCGTAGCCCTTTTGGCTGCATCTGCACTGGGGAACTTAGTGAAGAAGTAATTTTCACCATGCAAAGGGAGTAAACAAAAGTGAAAGTCACTGTATTTGTAGTTTATAGGAATTGTGTTGAGAGTGGAGGGATGTGTGCATTGGGTCTTGGCAGCTTTCTGTGTGTCTGCCGACCAGCTCTTTCTTCTTTTGTAGATTCACGGACTTTTGTTCAGTCTCTGTGGAGCCTGGAGAAAAAGTGAGGGACAAGAGTGTAAGACATACTGGCACAAATTAGCTGGTGGTATTTTTTGTGTTGTGGGGAGAGCAGTTTGGTCCTTAGAAGAAACAGGATTCTGGCAGTGATGCTGTAGTTTATAAAGGCACAAACTTGATAAATTGTATTAATTCAATACAAAACACAATGAAAGAATGGGGTAAATTTCTTGGTCTTCTGTATTTCAGTGAGCTCTTCTTTCTTTTACTGATATTATGGACTGGTTGATTTGGGGTGCAATTAAACTAATAAAGAGTAACGTTCTTTTGGACAGAAATTTGTTTCTTTGTCAAAAAACATGCTTAAAAAAGAGAGGGAAAAACTGGTGCTTAAAACCAAGGGAGCAAAAAGCCCCATATGTCTGCGTTAGTGTTTTGGTTCAGTTGGGAGTGTGCTACTGTGTGAAAATCTGATCAGCTCACTCACCTTGCTTTGGTTTTAACAGTGTAGTGGCTCTCAGGGCATATGGAATGGATTAGTTTCCAATGAAAAAAAAAAAAAGATTTGTTCTCCAGGATCCTCCCTAATGTGTGCCAGACTCGAGTGAGTTCAAAGGTAATAAGCTAAACAGAAAAAAACCCAACCCATTGCCCCCCTTTCCCTCAAAAGTATGGGCATTAGGTTCTCAGCACCAGGTGTTTCACCAGATGTTTACCTGTTTGCTAATGCAGATACAGCAGTTGTGTTCATTGGCAGAGTTCTGTGTTATTCTGTGATCCAATGTCTATGTCTAAAACTGCTGAATTAGCCCCAAAGACCTTTATAATCTTTAGGAGTTGCTGTAGAAGCATATCATCCTGAACTGTAGTTGTGATACATGAAGCCTAATACAGCAGACTAGAACTGTCAGCCACTGGAAGTCAATAGGAGTTTTCCTATTGAATTCGGCAGGATCAGGATTTTATCTACTCTTTTTAAATCCTAACCTACGCACAACTGATACTAAGTTACAAATGTTACATCTTAACTTTGAGAGTTCACTGCCCATTGTGCTGTAAAAGTTATAAAATGTGAGGTTTGTATTTGATTACATCAGTTTTGAAGGTTTTAGGAAATCAGCTTGCTTTGCAGGATATATCAGTTTTTTACTTTATATTGCGTATGTGTGTGAAGTAATGATCTTTGCTAAGTAATGATTGGTGATAAGAGAATTTCTCAATGTGGCCTGTAGATGGCACAGTGATTTGGATGTCCTGTGCATTCATACGGTGTCGAATGTGTGCCTGCATAGAAAATAGCCTGTAGGGAAATAAAAACATTTGCTGTAAAAAATTAAAATAAAAATCTAGTGTTTCCTTTTGTTTTGTTGAAAGAAATTACAGATATAACAAAACTGCCAACATGGAAAGAACTGAAAAATATATGAGTATACTAGAGATTAAACAATACACGGTTTAAGTGTCTTCTAGAGGTTGTGTATGCATTATAGAAGAATTCATCGTATTCATGTTGGAGGCCAAAATGACTGTGCTGTAGAGCTATATCAGACTTAACTGTGATAGGTGAATCGCTCTGCCATACGCAAATGGCTGTTTCATGCAAGTTTTTCTTCCACTGTGTTCTTTGCTTATAATCTTCCCTCTCTGGACCACTTTGTTCAGGCAATTTTTACAGTGCACAAAGGCTCTGTAAGCAGGGATACATGCTACCTAAAAGTATAAAATTACTTATCGTCAAGTAGACACAATATATAGCTAGAACTAATTTGCAGTCACACTAAATGTGAAGGTGTTCTCTCACCTCTTGCAAGATAGCCAATGAGTCTTTGCTGGCCAGACAGTTCAATCAAATATAACAAGTGTTGACTTCTAATGCCCCTTGAAATGGACTGATCCTCAGTGTTGTTTAAACTTGAGGGCCAGTTTACACTTCTGATTCTGTTTTCTCTTGTTACGATTTTATAACGTTTCATACTTGAGGCTCATCTCCCTCCACTACCCCGACTGACTTTGTCTCAACAATCTTAGTTCTGTCTGCAATTTTACCTTTCTTACATTGCATGGTTCTGCTCTACATGATTTCTCATAGCTCTTTCTCACAATCTGGTTTCCTCAGAATTTTAAGCCAAGATTATTTAGCCATGCCATATCAAAACCTCAGAGCTTAGGAGGAAAGCTAGGCAGTTCACTGTGAGTTAACTCTGTGAGATATAGGATCATATAATTGTTTAGGTGGAAAATGACCTTTAAGATCATCGAGTCCAACTGTTAACCCAGCACTGAGAGGTCACCACTAAACCATGTCCCTAAGCACCACATCTACATGTCTTTCAAATACCTCCAGAGATGGCAACTCCACCACTTCCCTGGGCAGCCTGTTGCAATGTTTGACAGACCTTTCAGTGAAGAAGTTTTTCCTAATGTCCAGTATGTGCTACTCTTTATTCTGATGGTCTGAACTGCAGATACTGATGGAGTGTGCTTTGGTGTTTCATTAATCTGCATGTTCAGATTTCCTTCTTGGAAACAGTGAGAAGATGGTTTATGTTCAACTCTCACCCTTAGTTGGGTGAATCTAAAGTTTTGACAGCTTCTGTGGCTCAAGATGCCCAAGTGGAATTTGTGGACTAGGCAGGAATAAAAGGCAAAAGATTACCAAAAAGTTCACAAAAGTAATACAGAAGATGACTTAAATCTGTGTCTGTCTTATTTAAGCAAACAAAACTCCCTGGGCTCTGTTATCTTCCTACCTCATATCCACTAAGTAGTTCAGTATGCATTCTGAAGCGATAAAAATAAGATTAAAGGATATCTTCAGTATCCCTAGGTGAGAATATGGTTTTGATATTATGCAGGTTTCAAAGAATTAAACATATCTGCTGTTGAAATATTATAACATATATACTACTGATATTCAATAGGAAGATGCAGTCTTTTTCCTTATCTTCAGCAATACTTTATATTAGTTTGTTCACAAACAAAAAAAAAGCATTTCTTCATTTTGTTCCAAGCATGAAGTGTTCAGAGGTAAATACTTGTTCAATTGTCTCATAATTTCGATATTGTTTGTGCTTATAAGCCTCACTTGTTTTTATTGATGTAACATTATGTAACTACTAGTTTAAACAGTGAATGTAACAGAGTTATTACACATACTCTTATTAAGAGTTAACTTACATCTCTAGAAAAGTTTGCGTGCGGTGGTTTCTGTGACAGAAAACAAAGTCTGTGGTATCTGTGAATGCTTTCCACATCTCCAGTATTTGTCAAGCAAGATCTGCTTCAGATATCTGTATGTGACCATTTCTGGTTAAGTATATAGGAAATGCATGGAACTGTCAGATTATTTCATAGGAACACAGTAGGCATATCCATAAATAATGCTGGACTTCAGGGGAAAATTATTACATTTCTGACTTTACAATGTATATGAATGCCTGTGTAAAAAGAATAATAGGCTATTAACAACCACTAGAACTGGAACTCCAGAGAGTGCTGTCTCTGTAGTCTGGGATCTATTCTGGAAAGAGAAGCAAAAGATGAGAGTGAAGAGTGTGCTTATTTTTGCCATCTGGATTTTATTAATTTTCTTAGGATGTTTAGGGTGTCAGCTGGGAAGCAAGGGAATTTATGATGGAAGAGAAAAAGGATTCTGATGCAGTTACTTGCTCTGTGTGCTAGTACAACCATCTTCTTAATCCTTTAACAAGTCTATATTCTGTCATTGTCTCTAGGCGATATCTGAACATCTTTTTTCTGTCTTTGATCTTTAAACAAAACAAAAGTTTTTAATAAGCACTTTTTAAGGAATAGCTGCAGCTGGGAGGAGGGACTTAAGATGTTGAGTTCAAAAGAGCTTACGTCTCTTGCAGTTTTGAAAGAATATTAAAACCATTTCTACACAGGTCAGCTTTTCCTTCAGATTTCAGTAGAGTTCTCTTACTGTGGACTAACTTTCATAACACCACATACACATAATTGGCTACAATCTGAAAGTCAGGGGCCTTGGTGAAAACATCTCTGATTACTTTTTTTTGCTTGAATTCTAAATTTCTATGCCAGGTTTTCCTTCCCTTTATTTGCCCATTATCTGCTATTTACCTACCCTAACTCTTCTTTTTTTTTTTCCCCTTCATTTCAGTAATTTGATTTTCTGTATAATTTTTTTGAAGTTGTGACTTCCCGTAAGCAGTTCTGATCAGAAGACAATGATAACATATAATGATTTTGACTTAAGCTTTTACTCATGTTGTTCTTTCTTTTTAAGTTGTATTTCAAGTGTATTAGAAAATACGTGCTAATCAGTGCCCAACTACGTAAATTACAAGTGTAGCAATTTGAGATGTCCTAAAAAATCTTCAGTCTACTTTTTAAAAAAATCATGCAGTACTGATGTCTCTAATAAGCCCTTCATATACTTTAACATCTCAAATTTTCACCACTCCCCTCCCCATGTAATTTACATAGTAATTTCTAACAAATTACTCCTTGAAATGCCTGTATCATTTGTCATCCTAATGGAAAAGAAGTTGGCATGAGCACTGCATTCAGCTGTTCATATATTAAATCCCTTTCACTTCTCAAGCAACTCCAGGTAACTTAAATAATGAGAAAGTTAATTTCTGTGTTGCTGTGTATTCTTTGCTTTTCTGTGTCATTAAAATGCTATGCTAGCACCATTATTTAAAGCTGTTTTTAAAATACATAAGGCTCTTTTATTTAGATTTTAGTTTATTCTATAGAATAAAATACTGGTTTCTTTGCTTGGCAAAAGTAGGCAGAATGGTACTAAAAACAATGGAGTTGTATGACAGTAAGGCAAGAAAGTACCTTAAAATGTGAACTTATCTTTTTAATAATACATGTAGGTGGAAGGAGTTAGTAAGTATTTGTATCTTTAAGATAGCTACTTGTTTTCCTTCTGTAGTGCAAATGAGTAAACAGCATTTTCTTTTTACATACACAGAAATACTCTTCTAAATTCTGAAATAATACCAAGTATGTATGCTTAGTGATCCTGACAGAAATGATGGATAGATCATACATAATTTCCTAATCTAATGTCTTGGGTGCAGATGCTGGGGAAAAATAATAGCGTGACTTTATATAATCTGACATGCACCTACTAAACGTTATGATGGACCATCAATAAAAAAACCCATCTTGCCAACACTGTTAAATTTGCTAAAATGTATTGTATTTTGATTCACATATTAGCTTTATTATTTATTAACCTTTACTTTATTTGTTTCAGATTTATTCAGTTATTTTTAGTTTAAGGGATTTTTTTCTTGAATTTGTTAGGAATAGTGCAAAATAATGATACAGACATATACACACAATGACTGGCAGTAACGTCTTGGGTTCTTTTGATATTTGAAAGAAACATCTCAACAATATATTGACAGCTGTAGGTTTCTTGCAGAATGCTTCCATATAAGAAGGGAACTTTGAAGATAATCCAGTCAACTTTAATGAAAACAAATTAGATTGTGCAATACAAGTGATTTCTTCTGATTATGTTAATCTGACACAGCCTGATTGTGTCACCCAAAGGCCATGGCAAAACATAATCAGACAGTCTCTAAATTGGAGTAATTCTAAAATCTCTAAAAAATGCAAATGTTGTTATCAGAGAAGAGTTACAAGAGTTCTTTGAAAGGTTAGGGGTTTAGTAACTCATATTTGTTTCTCTCAGTCTGTATTTGATGACCTGTGTTTGAAGATCCTCAAACCTAGCTTTATAGCTATATCATTTTTTCATTTGTATGGGTGAATTGGGCGCTCATGCAGTGTATAGATATCATCAAATAAGTCATGTTGCAGCTAAATTTTCGGTGGGTTACATTAAGCATTCCCGAAGTATTTGCAGGCACAATCACTGTGTATACAGGAAGGTAAGTTTATGTATGCAAACAGGTACATAGGCTAGAGTAATTGGGCAGATTGGCTAATTATGTTTCTAGGCATGCGGTTGCATATGAAGTCTAAAAGTATATGCATAATTTGGTGTATGCAAATTAATGTAATCACAAGTGTTACTGGTAGATTAAGCCCGTGTGTTTAATTTTACCCTTTAGTGTCAGATAAGGTGGAGCTTGTGTATTCAGTAATACTTATTTTATTACTAGACAGATCCTAAAGCCCTTTTTAGGAAATGTAGAAGTATAAGATTTGTCAGTGGAAGAGGCTGACTTTTATGTTGCATCATATATTTATTGTGGCAAAATCATGGCTTGGCTTCACGGACGAAGACTTGGGAAGGGCTTTAAACGTGAGTACACCCTTCAAGCCTGCGCGGTGGATTTTTTAGGTGAGGCGCAGCGTGCGCGAGACTGGCCCCACCCTTTACACCTGAGGTTCATCTGCCAGGGCCTAGCGAGCTTGGACGGTGACAGCGAAGTCCTCAGGGCGTAGGTTTGGTTAGAGTATCCTTCTCTTAGATGGATGGCCTTACAGGGCTAAACGAGCTCCATCTGCCCGGGTTTGGAGTTAGAGTTGTCCTTCTCCTAGGATGGTTGCCCAAAGGCTAGTGAGCCCATCCTGCCTATGGACACACTTTGTCTGACCCTTCAGTTGAGACCCTACCGGAGGCATATGCCACCACCAGCATAGCTCTCAACTTCACAAGGGCACGCAAGCTCTTTCCCCACAGCAAGGGGGTGCCCGTGAAAGAGTTGTGGCAAAATACTAACAAGCTCAAGAACATTTATAATGATTGCAGAGGAATCACAAAATTAAAGGCAGAACTGTAGTAACTGCAAGTTGCAGTGATCTACGTTTTCTTCTTGCATATCAAATTGAAAAATAATAAATACAAGGAAGAGAAAAATGAAAGTGATTTCCTATAGTTGAAGTGATTTCTTTGTTTACCATTTTTTTTTCCTGTCTAACATTTTATGTTTTTTACATTTTAAAACGTAAAAAATATATTGCTTTATCTTCATATCTCAAGTAAATTATAAGAAATTATTTATATTGTAGTTAGGTGGTCTTTCTGTATCTTATTTCGTGACATTCTGGACATACACCAACGATCTTAATTCAAGATGATGTATATCATCACAGTAGTTTCTTTTATTTCCATGTCAATAGTTTCTATGTAAACTCATTTCCTAGCTGCAAAAAAATTGAACACCTGGTAACAAAGAAAGAGTCAACTGGAACAAATCTGATGCAGTTAAACAATGGTGAAAGGAAATGTTTGAGTACATAAGTAAAAGGCCTTATTAATATGATTTATGAAATGCACTTATGTACCATCACTGCTATTAAAAATGTTTTTATTGACTTTTTGTATTTACCTGTCATCTCAGTGACTGACAATCAAAAAATAGCTGTTCGGCAGCTGTATTATTACAGAGTCTAGTCTCTGCATCATTGTGCTGAAGCTTCTGAACAGATGTCCATCCAAAGCATTTCCATAACCGGGTATCTCTAGACTGATACCTTCAAAGTATCATTATTTATAATTTATTTATCATTATACCATCCATTCCAAGTCTGGAAAAATACAGATATTTCTGTTTTGTAGAAATTTATTATTAGTTATATGGAAACCCAAGATTTTAAGAGCATGATCTGCTGAAGTCTGAAGTGACTTCTGTGTATAACAGGAAACTTGCTTCTCTTCACCCTAAATGAGTACCATGGGACAGCCTGCATTTAAAAGCCTAACAAAGCAGAGATTAGTTGATAGAAGGTAATCTACCTAACTATTTAAAATGTTTTATATTTTCTTCATGCCTCTCCACTCGTTGTCACAGACCTGTGATTTCTGTGTCATGAGTGTGTTCTGGTGTCCAATCTCTTCTGGTCTTCCCTGAGACACGTCATTCTCTTTCCTTTAGGTGATTTTACTTACCCATTTTCCTCCATCTAAAGGGAGGATTTCTTGTCTTCAAATTTCATTGAGGGTGCGTACAAGGGTGCAGATATGCTAAAACCCTGTAATCGCCACTAATCCTTTCTTTGATATACACCCAGCAGCCCCTGTGTGTCTCAGAAATCCTGCTTCCAGTTTCTGTTTCTTCCTGATATCAATGGGGTTCTCCCTGTTGATATCTGGAACTTTTGCAATTGATTTATGCAGCATTTTAAAGTTACTCTATCTCAGATAAACAGAAATAGCATCAGAGTGATGATTGGGAGTCTGGTCCTGTCAGTAACCTCAGGCTAGTGGGGCACTTCTGGAAAATGGTGAGCTATAAAAATAACAAGAAATAAGAGAAAGATGCAGACATCTAAATAATCTAATTAGACTGGAGCTTATGTGGACGATTGGAAAACTCTTAGTCAAGTGAGAGGAGCAGCAATTCTCAGATTATGGCTGTACATTATACATAAGCAAAGATACAGTTAAACTTTGCTTTTCTTTACTATAATAGAAATGAAATGATTTGTACTTAGTCTTCAAATGATGCAACTCGGCAGAAAGAATTGTTATTTATTGTTAATTAGGGTGGTGTGTTTGAATTGTTGCTTTTTTTTATACTTCCTGATGGACATAAAAACTTTCTGTATGGGTATTTTATGACTTGTTATGCCACATGTAATTGAAGCTATTACTGGGTTTTTCAGCAGTAACTGATAAGTTCTGGGTACAATGTTTCAGGTTTCTGTTTAAACAGTGAACTGCACAGATTTTTTTAAAGTTTTGCAACACAACATCTATAACTAACATGATTTTTTTTCTTCTTAAAGAACACATTTACAGCCAAAATTATGAACAGTTTAAGAATATTAGCATAGCTAATAGCTGAATAGGGTTTTGGGTTTGATTATCATCAATTTGCTGTTAGATGTGTGCTTTTAGCCTTTTACTCTGCACATCATAAAACCAGACAATAAGGAGTTTATTTTCTCTGATTTTATTTCTTTTTATTACTTGAGACAAGTTCTCAAGCAGGTGTTCATGACTCATTATCAAAATAGTTCTTTATTATCTGCAGGTGAACCATGCTGAAAGAGTTCTCCTTTAACGATTTTACTTGAGTTTTTTATAAGTTTCGGTGTTTACTACTTGAGTGTGTCCTGATAAGTTATTGCTGTATTCTACACATAATCATACTTAGATTCCTCATTAAGATTGCAAGCAGAAAACACGTATTGAAATCATGCATTACTGTTTTCTTATTTATATATAAGCCATTAATGTATAAAGCGTATTGTAGATGAGTCTGTGAATGAGGCAGCTCTCACAAAACAGCTGTTTCAGGATACAATGGTTGCTAAATGCTTTCATAGTTGCAAAACACAATTGGAAAAGTTCATGAATAAAAATTAATTCAAAGCTACAGAGAGAAAACATGTTTGTCGGAGTGTGGCTGTGTGCCACAAATTACTGAAGGCGAGAAGAGTATTCTGAGGTAGCGTCAGTACCTTATTTTAGACTTTTAGTCTGACCCTGTGTAGCTTTTTTCTGGGTTAAAATGATTCATCTAGCTATATCTATCTGTTTGATAAGTGTGCCCATACACACTTGTGCAGGTCAGTTCTCTGCTTCAGTGGATTACCTTTTTTTTCCTTTGAACGATATATTGGATCCTAGAGTCTGAATTCTATGAAATGTAAGCTGTGAAAGGCAGTGGTCAAAGTGGGGCCAACAGTACTCTGGAGGACCACCTGACTGTTTCTGTAGAAGTATTTATGGTTTAATTTTCTAATACTTAAATTTTACCTCCTTGAACACCAGTATTAATATGACAGCTTCATTCATGCTATATAATAACGACAAGAAAAAGTAAATACCACACAAATCAGACATCTTTCACTGATCAATAAGTGTAACAGTCACGAAAGCATCATCTTAACCAACTTTTTCTACTAAGGTGTCTTAGAAAGTGAAATAATACACAGGTATCAAGTACCACTACAGTGAGTGATATACGAAGGTGAGCGAGTGTATACCAAAGACTGTGGCTCTTTAGAGAAAACTTCATAGCTGAAATTATTTATGGCTTACTATTTGTAAAGGCTCATTAAAATACCCTGAATATGTTCTATTTTTACTACTGCTTATCAGAATTACATACTTTTTGTTTACTTACAGTATGAAAGAGGCTGGTTTAGGCCATAAACAGTGGAGGGGTGGTCCCATTTCATCAAACTGCAAGCAGTGTCCAGTAGTTTATACCAATCCTGTTTGTGGATCAGATGGTCACACATATTCTTCCCAGGTAAGAATTAAATA
Organism: Bucorvus abyssinicus; assembly: GCA_009769605.1. Taxonomy (NCBI): domain Eukaryota; kingdom Metazoa; phylum Chordata; class Aves; order Bucerotiformes; family Bucorvidae; genus Bucorvus; species Bucorvus abyssinicus. The sequence goes on from CM020026.1 coordinate 42,564,611, forward strand.
AAGAACTAAATTATTTTTCATTGTTCCAGTCAATTCCAGTTCTTGGAAGATAAAATACTGTATCCTAAGAAAAATCAACATTTATTTGTTTTGACTAAAATATATATTACAGACTGCGACCTATAGCAATTCCAGTATATCGTAAGACAAAAAAGCAAAATGGTAGCAAATCCTAAGCAGCATGAAACGGTAGTAGCTAAAGAAAGACAGTATAAGAGTGCTCCACAATATAACTGAGCTGCAGGTTAAGTCTGTCTGCAACAGACACCAAGGCAGGGTTTCATGTAAAGTCAGATTTTCCAGCTGACCGTTAAGGGGATGCTTCACATTGCAAGCAGCTAGGCATAGATGTAACATACCCAGATAAAAAAATGTAATAATAATGAATAATTGTTGCATATCTTTCCTACTTGCAACAGCATTTTATGTATCTTAAGACCGTAATCAGATCTTCCTTCTGTATTCCTGGACCCTCCTGTCTTTTCTGTTACGCTTACTTGAAGGCAGAATAGTAATTAAAAAATGTTACTGTCAGTTTACCCAGTCTTTTTTGGAGTAAAGATTTTGTGCTGGTCATGCTAAAGCCCAGAAGCCATGAGATTGTATTAGGACAGTGCTCAGTTGAAACTTGTGAGATGGAAAGTCTTCATAATGCTGAGAACAAATCAATTTGTTTAGCATCCTCTCTTAAAACTTTGAGTAGAAGAACGTTCAGCCAGTTTTAACTGAATCCTCTGTAGGAGAAACAAACGTGCTCTTGAACCCATTTTTGTCAGAAATGGCATGCACTTCCGTAGTGCAAGAGGAGCTACTGTATTCTCTCGTTCTGACACCATGTCCCTCCACTAACAAAATGTTTCTGATAGTAGATAATATACCGTGCTTCAAGAGGAATATAGTAATAATGATAATTAATATTCTAGATTAAATTGATGAAGATGGAGAAGCTCTGTGTTCATTACTTCTAAAGAAAAATTTCCATAAAGCATTTTAAGCAAAATCTTTTTAGAATATTTTCCAGGATATTTAAAGATCTTAGAGTTAGTATTTGCTGTATTGAATTTTCTTTTGTTTTTTTTTACTTCAATCACAAACAACGTCTGAATTTTACAAAAAAGGATTTGAGTTTCCAGAAGTGACTGGCTATTGGACTGAACACTGAGTGTCTTCTCCAATGATGTTTTCTTCTTGATAAAATAAAAATATCAGAATATAACTAGTGCTTCTTCAACCTTGACAATTCTTATGTTTTTTTCTGAAATCTTACAATAGAAATTGTTTTTATTACAAATCAAGTTTTTAGTTATAGAGAACTGTTCAAGAATCTTAATTTTCCTTTTAAAAAAGAAAAAAAATTCTAATTCTTACACTAGGATATCTGAGGCCCTACGTATGAATTTCAAACTCTTAGCTTAGCAGAAAAATAATTCCTTTCCCACAGTGATATGACTTAAACTTTTAATTTAGGAATTGGAAAATATTCTTATTTTCAGTCAGAGTAATCTCCTGTCTCTCTTTTTATCAGAGCTTGGAATGTGCTTGCATCTTACTAGACGTTAGATAATACTGTCATTTAGCATTTCTTTTGCTGTGCCATGTGAAGCCCCAAACCTGGTCTGCACATAGGTATAATACAGACAGTAGTCTCTACGATTTTGCAGTTTGAGTAGACAAGGTAGGTAAGTTCATATAGGTAGTACTGAATGAGCAACTTTTTTTTTTAAATACTGTGTACTTTATCCATTACAATTTCTACCTACATTCTTCCTGATGTTATATAAACATCGCATCCAGTTTTAACCTCATTGCTTATTTCCTGTTATATAGGAATGCTGTATTCTAAGTAGCCCTATAGGCAGAAGTGATCCTTATGGCCTCTCATGGTCTGGTCTGAAGTAGATGTACAGAACTTTATAGTTAATGATGAGATGCAGATATTTTTACATCAGTTAATGTGTTAAAGGTGGGGGTGTGCTTCTCGAACAGAATGGCGAGATATGGGTGGGTTAACTACATACGCTCTGCTTCCATTCCAGTCCATTAGCAGAGCTGCAATGGTACCCACTGTCCAACCACTGTGTCCCTTACATGCACAAAATGCAGATGGCATCAGGGAGGTTTTGCAGGGTTTTTCTACCTTGTAACGGTAGATTTCAAATCTAAGTTTATGGCAGGAAAATGGTAAAAAAGTTAATGACCATGGAAAATCTCTATTAGCCTGTAAATATTTATTCTTATTTCTTTTCAATGATGTTATGATTTCATGTTCTATGGCACAGTTGCATCAACCTAGAGGTCCTTGCAAGGTTATTTCAGGAGCAGTCCTTTTAAAAATTGACATAAAGACAAATATTTGTGTTCCTTTACTCCAGGCAAAGTTTAGTTTCATTGTATCACCAAGCCTCAGTAGGAGTTTATATAGCAATTTTCTTGTATTTAGAATGCATTTGTCAATGACTGAGGCAAATTGTAGAATATATTTTCTAACAATATGTCAGTAAATAGCAATAGTGTTGTAGAACACAGCTAGGCAGCTGGTAGTTATTTGGATGGACACTACTTTGGGAGTATGCCTTCCCTTTTCAGACCAAGCTCATGCAAATGTTTTTATTAATTAAATCATTTCATACATATTCTTTGCTTTGAAAAAAAAAGGTGGATATAATGGGTAGACAATGTAGAAAGAAGGGTTAACTTCTAAGTTGAGCTTCTGCAGAGTCAGGCAAGGATGTTTTGTTTCCCATGCATTTTAGCATTAGGACTACTGTGTTCTCAGACCACAATTAGTAGCATGCAGTCAGTGTAAAGGAAAAGTAGCAGGTGTAAGATACTCATTATTAGCATTACAAAAATGTTGAAATGAGAATAGTACGTGCTGAAATGTTGACTAATCAAACATTACTTTGTGAGAAGAAATTCAGTATAAGGAGAACCTGCTGTTTACCAGGGTGTTACAAACAATTTTTAGTTGAATAGCCTTTAAATAATACTGCATGTGTTTTACACTTCATTAGTCCAGTTTTACCTCCCGCATTTCTCTAAACTTCAGCACTTTAAACTCATTTTAACTCTAGAAATTCTCAAGTATTGCTGTAGCAAAGCACTAATAGGGTGAAATTTTTATGAAACAGTTTTTTCTCCTACCTATGAAAACTTAATGTGATTGATGACAACCCTATAGGTATAAATAGCAATAAAATCATGTTTTGCAAAAATAATTGGTCTAAACTAACTTCTTGGTCCAAAATGGAAAAGGTGTAGTAAACCAAACAATCAGAAGAGAGGATGTTAATTCCTGATATACATCACAGATAGATAGGTTTTAGATTTTTTTAATATTCAAATACTTCAGTCTCCTAAATTATGATTCCTTTCTCATTAGCTGGGTGAAAGAAAGCCAGTGGATAAAAACACTGTGTGTGGAGGGGGGAGTTTGGCACTGGCTTCTTTATCTAAATTTCATTTGTAATTTTACATGACTCTGTATTCCTAGATTTTTATACTCAGGGTATTGTATATTTAACATTTTTCTTTTTAAAATCATTGCTGCCCGTTTATTCATTTCAGGTGCTTTTAAAACTTTTACTTAATTATCTCTTAGCAGTGTGTTTGGTATAAGGTAGTTTGTTTGGAGGAAGCTTAAGAAAATAAACATCAACTTTTTTTTATTTTTTATGTTATTTTAAACATTATCCTATTATAAAATTGATTTCTATTTATATATTAGCTTATGATGAGTTTTCAGGTCACATGCCTGAGCTGTTGACAGCTCCTTTCTACTTCAGAAAAGATTGCTAGAAATAGATTTGCTATTATGAAATAGATATCTATTTTGTTATAGTAAATGAAAGTCATTTTCACAAACCTGATTCAATGTATGTCAGTCCTACTTTTTAAATTGGGCTAATCCACTATTGACTTTAGATTTTCATCTGTGTTGTTACTAAGCAGTCTGCTGTAGACTTAACTGTCAGTTGAAAAATAGCCAAAAATATAATGCTAAATCATTGCCTGCTATCTTTAGTAATAAAATAGTGTAATCTCTCTGATATAAATTATTTGACAGCATGCTGGTCCATATTTTTGCAGCTGGAAGAAGCAGCTTTTTCCACGTGCTCTGCTAGCACCAATTTATTTTTCTAATAAAAGTAGGTTTTGTCTCTCTCAAAAATGAAGCTTCGTGTTTCTATCCAGTTCCCAAGCAAGACCCAGACAAAATCACCCTGTTCAAGTGGATATCTTTAAAGCCTTCTACAGACCAAACCTATGCTGGACTGTTACCAACCAGCAAACCACAAACAGCCTTCTTTCTGCCCCACCCTCTCTGCCCAGTCTCCCCCCAAAAATAACCCAAACAATTTTTGAATGAGACTGACCAGTGGTCAGTGAGATAAAACGATTCTTGCATGATTAACCCATGAAGTATACTTTATTAGGATAAACTGATCTTTACAGAAATACTGAAACTCCTTGTTTAGTGTTTAAATGCTAAAAAAAGGCTAGTAATAAAAAATCGGGAAATGAGATTGACTGGTTTTCCAGCTTCCACCATCAATGGCTTTTGCCAGTAATGCCTGAAATTTTATCTGGAACCTTTAAATTGATAGGATGTGGTATTCAAAAAAAAGCAGAGAAACATCAAAAGAGTGACTCACTTTATTTAATCCCATTTTCCAAATAGGCTGATGCACTAAAAATTCCAAATTATATATAACTGATCTCTTTTTTTATCAACTGCATTCAAAAGAAATAGCTGCTAAATCTATAGATGGTGGCTTAGATGACAAATTACTTTATAGAACAATATTTTGGAATTCTGAGCAGCTCGGTAGACTTGGATGACATATTTATATGAGCAAGAATTTAATTTAGTTCCCTTTTTTCATTTCCAGAATACTATGTTTAATATAAAATGATATATTGGATTTACAATAAAATATACAAAGCTTTAGTACTCCAATCAGAATTAAAGAATGCTATTTTATACACTGGAAAATATTTTCTTAAGCCTTTATCTATGTAATGCCTTTACATTTTTTTTAAAACAGTATTAAGTTTTCTCTAGAATAGGAACAATCTAGGCTGGAAGGACAAACCAATAAAAGGACAAATAGGGGAATGTTGAAATAAGTGTCAGTGTCTATTAAATAACTTTCATATCACTGCAGCACTATACTGATATAGAAAAATGAATGTAGAAAACTCATATTCATGGAAATCTAAATTTGTATGTTAACTCTCAAACAGGACAGCCAGTAAAACAAGAAAAATCAAATTGCTCAAAGTGAAATTGAGATGATAGACTCAGATTTCTTAACTGGTTAGGTTGCATTAGAGACATCCATACTTACTTGGAGAACAGTCTTTCTCTGAATGGTAGCTTTACTCAGCAAAAGTTATTATTTTGAAAATAGTATTCAAAATATTGTAACTAGAATTAGACAGCTAAATAATCAGAATCATGTTGCCACAAGAATTCTTTTCCAGGAGTCTGTATCCGCATCATATGCAGGCAGAAATGCACAGGAGCTGAACATGGCAGCATGCTTGTGGAGTGATAGTGAGGAGCAGAAAACAGTTCTGAAAAGAAACCAATGGAAAGATAGGTCAGGAGCATTATATATGACATATATTTATATACACACACATACATATACATATCTATGACAATATATATAGGCAATAAATAATGTTCTTAAGTTTGTGTAGCTGTTTGAAAAAATAAGGCATGTGAGAAAACAGTGGAGAAGATAGTGATGATCTGTCAGTTACAAGAAGGGGATCAAAAGAGAAGATTGTCTCATTTACTAAGTGGAAGCTCCTTAGTGAGCATGGTTTCAGTGGAGTGGAGGATAAAGAGGGTGGTAATTGAAGAGGTAGTTAGGTATAAGAGCATTTTTATGATCTTGGGAGAATTTTGTTAGGGTGCTTTTTTTTTTTTTTTTTGAAACAAATGGAAAAGAACCTTTTTATAAAGGAAGAGAGAGTGGTTAAAGACAGGACATGAAGTGGACATTGACAACAATGGGATTAAAGAAGATGAGATTGGAAGTGGCAAATGGCAAACAAGAAAACTGGCTCAGGTCTTGGCTTATGAAAACTTTCTAATATTACAGTAATAATTCTCTGAAAGAAGACCCCAAAGAGTGTGCCAGTGTAGGAGATGGTATGGAAAATGCATGTAAGCACTTGCTGGAAGGTTTAGTAGTACATGGTGTATTTCTGTTCTCATGTCTCTGACAGCCTTACATCCCAACCTGGGAACGTCATTCTGGTTTCCTTGGAACATTCCCATGTCCCAGGGGAGAGGGGGAGCCATGGCCACCTAAATTGTCCTTGTACACAAAGCAGCAGTCTAGATGTGTGAGGAAGTGCAAGAAAATTTAACGACTTTTCTTCTTTTGTTTCCAATATATGAATGTGATGATTGTACTTGTTTTTCAGAAAGCAATTTCTCTCTTGCTCCCTATCACTATATGCCATGGAAATCGTAAGTTTAGGACCTTAAAAGGGACCATTTTCCTAAATTTATCATGTAGGATGAAATATGTAACTAGACAATGGTATCTTAAGAAAAAAAAAAGGCCAAAAATCTAACTTACATGCCTGCTACCTTTTTCTTTTGCTGTTATTTTCTCTTAATTGTGATGTGTCATTTTTTTTTTAACACACACATTTTAACCAGACATTACTTCTCAGTGCACTGAACCATGCGACCTTGGGTTTTTTTCCTTGCATGTGTCTCCTTGTCTCCTTTTAGTCATAGTGGAATTTAATTGGATGCTTATCAAGTAGCAGTGAAACCATGGTTCATTTCATTGCTTTAAAAAAGAGCCTGTCTCAAGGTAGAGAATTATAATAAATTTATATTGGTTCTAATTTCTTTCCCTTTTTCTGTATCTTTAATTTTCTTCAAAATTAATTCTGTTTTTCCTTTTAAGAAGAGTTTTGGAACAACATAGTCGTAGCAGGCACAAAAGAGGATGTACTTAATATTACTTAGCCATTTTGATTTTCTTTAGCAATTAACAGAAGAATAAGCATTTGAAAAGCTACAGAACTGCAAGTGAAGTGAAAATTACTAGCAAAAATGTAATTATTCAAATTAGTTTTGTTTAGAAATTGCAATTAAATTTAGTAATCAAACAGAACAAAGTCTTTAGCTTCTAAAAAGGTATTCTTACACACTGGTGTTGTAGATCACACAATTCTCAAGAAACTGAAATACTGTGAAGTTTCAAGTAATAACATCAGACACCATAACAGAAATTTAGACCAGAAGTGCAATAAACTAGTTATGCTGTCCCAGAGAAGAAGAAAAGCTTCAGTCCTAGTAATTTAGCAGATGTCAATGAGGTAAAACATCTGTAACATTCAAGAATTATCTCCAAGTCTCACTTTTTTTTTTTAGTTATAATTGTGAAAAGCTCACAATGGAATATTGTAAACATGACCCAATTACTACGTAGATATTTCACTGAAAACAAATTCAGAAGTACCAGGATGGTTCAGATATTCCTTCAAGTTTTCAGTATTTCTCATACTCTAAGGCCAATATACTGTGTATTTATATACTTAAGATTCTCTGCTCAGATAAATCTGTAATTTAGAATTTTTTTAAAGTTATTATTGCAAAAGGGATGATGTTTGTGTAGTCTTCTGTTATGTGCGTGTTAATCTTATCTAATGGGCTTTCAGAAAACACATTTAGCATTCAACATTGTGATATTAAACAAATACATTATCACAGCTCAGGCATATTAATTTTATGGCTGTAAAATAATACAGTTCTTCAATAGATCCACAGAAAACTAACTGGGAATCAGATTTTCTAATGGGATGCCTGTTAATCACATTCACTTCCCTCCCAAAATCATGTCACTTTAAAATATCCAAAGCCACATATGGAAACACACATCCCGAAGTTTCTGGGTTGTGTGACTTTTACAACAGGAGGTGTTGCTGTGAAGTTCCTGTTCACTTCAGAACTCTTTGAAGCCTATTGTACCCAACTGCCACCCTCCCTCTTTTTGGGGGGAGGGGTGAGGAGGGAAGGGAACCCACAACCCCACAGCAAAACCAAAGAAGAATAAACCTTGAAGAAATGAGTAGGTGATATTCAGAAATGTTCAAAATGTTTTAGCCAGCTCTCAGACGGAATCCTTAAGGTTCTCCTGAGAATATGGAGTCGTTCAGGAGGCCTGACTTCTTTTTGCCTTCATCAGTTTTCTTCAGGGGTGTGGATGTGAACAATCCCAACTTCAGGTATTTCTAGCAAAAAGAACTGTCAAACCTGTCTATTTATATGTGCAAAGACTTTTAATCTGTCTGCTTTCTGCTAAATTTACAAGCAGCAAATTATAACAGACCTTTCTTCCACAAGTTAAGACAATGCTGCTTGCTCTGCTTGCTTGTTTTTTTACGTTAATCTTGACATCAAAGTAAAACCATTTCTTAGAAACAGATGTACTCTTGGATGAGATCTTGAGTAAACTAGCAAAGAAGTATGAAAGAGAGTCCTGAAAGAACAGATCTGGGCATTGATGAGGACTGAGAGAGAGACAGGGATCTGAAAAATATATTGTGGGTACGTCCTCTGCATTAGAGCAAAGTTTCAGGAGAAAAATAGAACGTTGTAGACCACCATGAATTTACTGGAAGAGAAAAATAAGTATTTATGTAGCAAAAGTTACCACTCTAGCTCTTCGTTCAGAACATCACATATGAAGTCTTGGCTTTGTGTTCTCCTGATTTTAATACATGTGTTTGACACAGAACAGGGAAATCTTATGTATATTTTAGAAATCAAGTACTAAGAGGAAAAAGTAGAAGGTTTTAGGCACCGTTCTGTGTGCCTCTACAGAAGATATATCTCTTTATGTTTAAGAAAAGATACATGTAATCTAGAGAAAAATAGCCATGCTTTGGAATGTTAAGTCCAGCTTGCACAACAGGATGTTTCATCCCTGACAGTGTGAAAATCATTATGAACATGGAATTTCATAAATATTTCCTTCACTGATAGCACATGCAGCCTTTTATTTTGGAGTATTTGATAAAAATCTAGTACTTTGAGTTCAAATTAATTTTATAGATGAACAGAAAAACAGTAGAGAGCTGTAAAGGCAATGTGATGGTCAGAAAACTGAGAGTGCCTAGGTCTGTCTAACTTGTGATCCAGATGGTGCTTCTGTAGTGCACTGATGAAGGTTTCACCTAAATATGAGTAACTATACAGAATTTCTTTTTTTTTTGCCTTCTCTTTTCTTCCCAAATGATAGAGCATAGTTTAAATGTCTTTGAAACTTCGATGGGGTAACCCAGCATGGACTGGCTAGGTCCGTGCACATTACTTTTATTAATTTCATTATTTTTCCTGTAATTGAAGACTAATGAGCATGCCCTTTAGATGCTATTTTAGCTCACATATAACTTTATAAATATTTCAACTTAGATATAATTAGATAAATTTAACTTGTTTAATTAGTAATGCAATCAGCCAGCATGGCTTAGGAAGCCATATCATATTAAAAATACAGTGATAATGCATGTTAATAAGCAATAAGCAGATTCTTTTAACAAAAAATTCCATGCTTTTACAAACCAGTTTTGTCTTATTATAAAGCTTTATAGCTTTGTCATTACTTCTGTTTCACCATTGCCATTACCCAGAAATACGTATGTCAACTGGAAATCAGTTTGGCTAATTTTAAACCAAAATAGTCAGCTGTTTTTAAGATGATAGTTTAGGAGAATTAAATGTTTTTGCTCACATTTTAATTTTTTCTTTGAATACTAATTTTCAAATTTGAAGTGGGCACTTGAAAAATGTAAAGTTAGTTTTGTCCGAGCAGTATTCCTTTTCTATCTCACAAATTTTCTTGAAATTACAAAACTGGGAATGCCAGCAATGAGGTACAGAAAGGATCTCATGTACCTACAGCGCTGAGTGACGTTTTGTGCATCCGTAGCTTGGGTCTGCTAAAACTGAAGAAGTTTGAAACAAGGAGCCTGATGAAGTGCTGCAGTTTGGACTATATGAGCGATAGCTCTGAATATGAGCCAGAATTTATAGGCTTAAGTATATGCGCATGTATGTCAGAAAAATGATTTTTTTTTTTTTATATTACACGCTAACAAGAAGCTGTTAGTGTATTTTCAAACTGCATCAGTGTTTATGATTTTGGAATAAACCAAGAAGAGAGGAATAATATGGGTAGGAGTAATACGGTTATGTATTTTTACCCCTCCTGTTAATAATTTTTTAAACCATTCTAAATATTTTTAATATTTTTTATATTTGAAATATCTTGTTTTTTTCAGAATTTATTGTCTTCAAGGAATATTGAAATATTAATTTGGATACGAGGTAATATATTACTTTTTTTACACAAAAAACTACTACAAGCACCATTATTAGTACTTAGCAATTTACTGGAAATAGTATGTTTCAAGTAGGGATATGACAGCATTTTGTCGTTAGCATTAATTAAGCTTTACATTCCCACTCGATGGCATGAAATATTAGTTTACTTGTTTGCAAAATCTGTAGAATGAGAGGGTGAGGTATATGTTTACCAAACTGAGTAGATGCCTAAAAATTCGTGGTTCATGATGCTGATTTGAAAAGCAGATAGGTCCTTAGAAGGATTTTCGGGAGCTGCTAAGCATCATGTGACTCTAAAAGCCTGTAAGTATGAAAGCAAAGACAGGTATGTGCCTAGTTTAAATAATCCCAGTATGTGTCTATCTATGTGTTTCTGTGACTTACGTTTTCTTGGGTGCCCACAGAAGGTTGAATAGCTGGTTAACCTGATTTCTAGCTTTTCTCGTTGTGCCATTGTACTGCAGAGTGCTGAAGAAAACAGGCAAAAGCTATTGAGGTGAACAGGAAGAAAACTGCATACAGATTTTCATTTTGTCATGTAAATTGCCTTCTCTAGTTCACAGCTTTATAAACATCAATATATCATCAGTTCTCTTTCAACCACAGAAGATTTTCTTTGCTCAGGGTCTTGGTTCAATAGGCATGTTTCCTTTTGTTCTCCGGTCAAAATGCTACTTGAATGTCTTTATGGCTAATATTTTTTTTTAAATACCGTTTTCATTTTAAATAGTAGTACTTATTTGCTGAAAAGCTTTTTACCCAAAATTCTATTGTTTAAGTAGTACGTATGATTAACGGGTTACTAATGGAACAAAAAGGCATCTCTAGATCTGAATGACATGCTATAGATCAATGTGCACATTTTTAATTTCTAAAGCTTGAGGTATCTTGGCATTACGTATAGCTGGGTTTAGTTTTAAATTCAATATTGTAACTGCTTGTGCCTTTTTGTCTGCTTTTTTGTAAAGACATAACATATTAATATCAAAATTAGGTTTACCACATTAACAACACTAACTCTGGCCGTATTTTCACCTCCATCTTAAGCGAGCCTGGAGCAACACCACTGCACAAAGAAACAGTACCAGCCATTGCTTGGAATCAGTCCCTTTCAGGTAGTGTCCTTATGTTGAACTGGACCTGGACCATAGCCTGATCAATGCTCAGCCTGCCCACCTCATCCCCATGATTAGTAACAGGAATCATCAACCCAGTGTATTGTAGTTTCTTACATACTTTACTTCAGGAGATTCAAATATGAGGCCATAATTTCACATAGCAATTTGCACAAAATACAGTAAAAGCAAATTTTGAGCAGGGGAATGTGTGTGGACCTTGTGAAATAGGGATAACATGAGAAAATGGGGAATGTGGATGAGCAAAATAGCATGAAATGAAGTTGAAAGCACATAGTACTGCGTACCAGTAATCAGAGGTTATCTGTTCAACTGTCAGAGATAGCAGGTTCTAAAAACAGAGAGAAAACAGAGGTCTGTATTGTTGCGTGAATGTGGAGCTCTACAGGAGAGATTTCTACCAATAAGACACGGTGTGATACTGGAAGAGATACTTGACAGTTCATTCTTTTCTTCAGCATCTGGTCTTCATGGTACTCCAGCAAAAGAGCTCTTTTCTCAGAGATCCTGTTGATTGCATCATACAAAAATCTCCTAACTACCCACTACTGATCATCTAGAAAATGGGGAAGGAAGAACTGTGAGCTTTTTTGGTAGGAATAGGTAAATTTGAGACTATATTTCAAATTCTCTCAGCCATTCTATTTATTTATCCTGTAAGAGCTGAGTTTTTCTGCATGACCTGCGGATGTTTAGTTGGTAGGTAGCAGTGCAGAAGGCACTTGCAGACTACAGCAGTAAGATTTTGGAATTCTCCAGTGCCTACTGATAACCCCAGTTTCACCTGCACTAAATCACTTATTCTCCTCTTTTGTACACTTGAAGGTTGGTTAGAGCAGAGTGAACATGGGCGTGGAAGAGTTGAGGAGTCAGAATTAGGGCTTCTTACTCTCTTTTCTCTCACTGGTTAGTGTCAGAATTGTTACTCATGACCACAGTTGGTAATAATAAGGAAAAAACCCTGTTAACTTTTTCCCTATATGGAAGTATATGTTAAAATTATATATTTGCAGCATATTAGCCATTAATTATCAGGTGAATCTGAATTTAATTATTCATCAGTGTATTTTTTCTTAGAACTGGGTAGCATGCCCTGTTTAATTTTAAATGCACAAAAAAGTCATGGACTTCTACAGAGCTCTGATTATTTAGATAAGATGCAATTAGAGGTCACAGTTACTTTCAAAGATGAAACATTTTTCACGATTGCATAAGTATTAGTTAATTAGTATTGAATGTTTATAAAGTAATTTACTAAATGGTCAGCATTAAATGTGATGGTGTTGTAGAAAGCATTTCTCTAAGTGTCATATACCTCAGCACATGAAAACATCTAAAAGAATTTAATTCACTTTGAGACTTCACTCTTCATCCAATACTGTGAGGTTATGTTTATGTGGTAGACAAGGATGTGTTTGATCTATCTGGTGGAACTTCAGTCTTCTGCTATCAAGGGCTTGAAGCACATAATGGACACGGTACGTGTTGGAGATCTAGGTGAATGTCCTGGCAGCTAACTTCTGCTGATTCGTATATTGTAGGGGTGTACCAGATCTGCTTCTGGTGTCCAGTATGTATAAGGGAAGGAAAGGAGGAATTGGAGGGAGTATCTGCAGACTTCACCTGAAGGCACTAGTGCATGAGCTTCTGTTCCTTACTTGCCAGAAGAATCGCATGTATTCTCATTACTTAGCTTTCATTATGTTGTTTAAAAGCTGCTAGATATTCCTGGCAAGACAGTAGCACTATGGAAAAATAAGTTATGTTGCCACCAAGGTAGTAGCATTCTCAAAAAGGAACAGAATTAAGTCTGTAAGAAAAAGCAAATTGATAAATTACTGAGAAGTGCAAAAGTTAATGTTGCACAAGCACTATTTGTCTTTCTTTTTGGGTAGACATATAATGCAATCTTAATTCTGTTGCTGTTTCTTCCACAGTGCACTTCACTCACTTAACACACAGAACAGATATACCTCTTTTGTTCTAATCAGTAATTCATTTTCTCTGCACTCTTCAGTACAGTCTTGTGTATTTTATTATACAGCAGCCACACAGTTAAGTTGAATTCCTCATCTGCTTTAATATGTCTTTATTCCCTGTTGATTTTGAGAGGTCTGCAAATAGTGACTAATTTACACTGTCTCACACACAGTCACTCTGTGTGATATGAGAGTGTTGTTTTACAGGTAGAAGTTGGTTCTTCAGATAAATGGAAGAAAAAAAATATTCATAAGATTTGGATGTCCATTTAAAGGATTTTTTTTTCATGTTTCATATTGCAAAGCATTTATACTTAAAATTGATTTTTGGTTTAGTTTATCTAAAAATATTTAGCATGTTCCCAAATCAGATCTCAGGTTTTCAAATATGCTTAGTACCAAACAGAATTTTGCTGAAGTTATCTAAGATTCATAGTCCAGCATAAGCATTATTTTCCTTTCTTTCATGAAGTCTCCCTAGTTCATTCATTGTACATCTTCCAATCTCTCCAACAAGTTAACAAGATTTACGCAAGCACTAGTCTCTTGACACAAGTTCATTCCCAGAGCAGGTCTATCCTGTACTTCCTCTTTGAATAAGCTTGATGCAATCTGGTCTACCCATTTTCTTAAAACAAGATAAACTACATAGGTGCAATTCCTGACAGATCTATCTTTTCCTGGTTGTAAAGACAATGATTAGGATTCAGTAAATTTCTCCAACAATTTATTTTTTATACCTCACTACCCTTATTATTAGAAAGTCTTCCTTGTATCTAATCTGAAACTTTTCTGCAGCAATTTAAGCTGATTATTTCATGTAACATTTGTCATGGTATTGTTTTCAGGTATTTTTCAGATGCCTTTTACCTATTTGACAACTGTTAGATGAATTCTCTTTTCTCAAGACTGAGCATCCCCACTCCTTGAGCCTCTTTCTCAGTGACATTATTTTCTGGGCCTCTGATCATTCCTGCTACTCTTTTTTTTTTTTTTTACTTTTTCCAATAAATTCCTGTCTTGTTTGAAGGTTGCTCTATTTTAAGTGCTGACAGAGCTGTGTGGAATTAACCTACATGTTTCGTAGATTGAAATCCTGTTTATATATCCTGGTATGGTAATATTTTTAAATACCATTCAATTGTTCATCATCACTAGATTTTTATTTTTCAGTTGAAATGGATGTCTAGACAGTTGTTCCATGGCTGGTATTTTAAACATGGTTATTATATCTACCTAAGAGTAGAATATAGCAGTTTTCTGTATTGAATTACATTATATTTTTAGCCTATTTCAATAATATGAGTATTTTTATTATAATCCTATCTTCTAAAGTTCTTGCAGCCTCTTCCATGTTTAATAAAATATCTTTTATTCCACCTCGCAATCAGTTAATGAAAAAGACAGAATAGTTCCAGGGTTGTGACTTACCCTTGCAAAAGTCCACTCAGTGCAGCCTTCTGTTTTAATGGTGAGCCATTGATTGCTACTCTCTGAGAGTCACTTTCAACTCATCTTAGAATATGAGCTCACAAATGGTGTACTTCCTGGCTTACCAGGTTGCAATGTATAAGGGTGTGGCAGGCCTTGGTGAAATCAAGGTACTTGCAATCTAATATATATCTGTTTTCTAGAAGTTCTTCCACAGAATGAAACTAGATCTACTATGATCTGCCTGATTGAACTGATAGCATGGTCCATCTCCTTTCTTCTTCCAGGTGCCAAGAAATCAAATTTAAAAGCTTTTTTTTCTATAATTTTTGAGATCATCTTTTCCTTTTTCTTCATCCTTCATTCATTTCCAGTGTAGCAGTACGTTATCTGTCAGTGATTTCTCAGCGTCTGTAAGTTGAAGTGTTCAAGGGTGTAAATACCAAATCCAACTGATTCAAAAACTTCTAGACTGTATAAATACCCTCTGAATATTCTTTTTTCCTCAACATAGAGATTTTACCTCTGTATATGTGACACCCATGCTGACATACTACTCCTTTCTGTAGAGGTTTCCTGTGTATTTCAAGTGATCAAAAAGTTTTCCTAAGTTACAGGTTTCATGTATTCATGTATCAACTTGGCTTATAAAATCAAGGAAAGTTGGTATTATTTGGAACTTAATGTAATAAACAAAGTGTATCCTCTCCTTGTAGTCATGCCAATCAGATGTACACGAAAATAATATGGGTTTTTTTTGTTGTTGTATTTGCATTTTTTCATTATTTTACCATGGAAGCATAGGTGGATTTTTCCATGTTGGGTCAAAAGTAAGCTCTTGATATGTTCAGTATACAGTGATCTGTTCGGCAGCCTATGACAGGTAGCTGCTTTGGAATGGAAGGTGGCATAGCTTAATGAAATATTTTACTATAATTTAATCTTTCCAACTCTATAACAGTAGTTCTAAGAGCAGAGCTCGTGTATGTCAAAATAACATGCACTGTAGTAGTTGTTCTGGAAATACAACTATTCTCATCTTTACTGTAATAACAGTAAAGATGCATGAGTCATACCTCAAGATGACATATTCTTTGATGTTCTTACCACAGATTTTAATTGCTTGTCTCTAGTTCCCTAAACATATACTTTGGGAAAATGTTGAAGAATGTTGAGTCCATTTAAGACTGAACAGGGTTTCAAACAGACAGAATATGAGTAAACAAGTTGCATTTTCCTGTGGGACACTTGACAATACATAAGTGAGGAATTTTGCACTGTGCAGCATATTGCTCTGAAGTCAGAAGTACCTATTCTTCTGTCTTAAAACAAAATGTGTGAAAATTGAAACAGTTGAAACATCCTTAGAATCAAACATACAAATGAGACATGTTGAAACTCCAAGTGGAAAACTGATATGCTAAGAGGAAAGGGGACTCAAGATTAGAAGATAAAAAACTAGATATATTCAGAAGTAAAATGGTATTTTTTTATGCAAATAAGGGATTGTGATGAAAGTAGCACAAGCAGTTATAAAACAAATAGTTTATAAACAACAGTTTATAAAACAAATATAAATAAAGAATATTGTGAAATCCAATAGATGAGTTTCTTGCAAATTTCATGACATATTTTCCCCATATAGAAAAGTCACTAATAAAAACAAATTTGAATTATTTTATTGCTATACATAACATCATAGTTCAAGTATTTTTCTGCTGTTTAAATTACTCGTATTTTCCCCACAAAACAGATGATTTAATCACTGTTCCCAACACTACCTCTCCATTGTACCACTACTTCTCATCATGTCCTCATATTTTGTATGCCACAGATCTTTTTTTCTGTGGAGTTTTTCAGGTGTGATGCTTGCTTTTCTACAGTTTGAGAGTCACGCTGGAGGAAGTCCCATCCACCTTAATTTAGCTGAGTTGCCTTTTCAATATCCCAGTGCATTGTTTGTTTGGGAAACAAGGACAAGAGATTTGGACCAGAGTTATATTCCTGGTGTCAGTAGCCGCTGATGTGAAATTGTTCAGAATAGCCTGTTGATTCAATTCTGACTTATGCAATTACCAGGATTTTGCTTTGTTTCTGGAGACAAGGAATCTATCTCTGCTGCCTGCCTGTCTGTAATATGTGTTCAGTTGAGTGTAAAAATTCTAGCATACCTGTGAGTGGGAGTACTGATTTGAAAGGGGTATGTGCTGTCATTGCACACACACACTAGCTCAGGTTATCAGTGCCTGTGGCAGGTGTCGGGCATTATGTTGTTCTTAACATTTAAAAGGGCAATGTTATTTGCAAATAGGACTGAGTAGATTATAACATTAAAGAAGAATAAATCAAAAGGACTAAACTCACAACTCATTATGTTAGTAGGAGCAGCTTTGAAGTATTTACTAGTTTCTTTAGCAACATTTGATTGAAACAAAATAGAAGCACTGGTCTGTAAAAAATTACCTCTCAACGAAAGAATTGAAGAAATGTAAAAGGTATTCTTTTGGTTTGCACTCTTCTTATTCTGATTCTCAGTAAACAAACCCTGAAATGGGTTTCTTTGTCCAGTTTAAATGGTGGTCTCATTGAGTTCAGTCACAAACAGAAGTAATCAATGCCTATAAAGCACAGATCTTTACAGGTTTGACTCCTTAGTAGCTTAAGATTGAACAATAAAAATTCATAGATCTTAGAAAAGAACTCTTTTCAACAGAAACACATAATAAATTTGGGCCACGATCCATTCTACTAACTCTGAAGATTGTTTTGAGTATTAAAATACGAATTAAGTCATGCACTGTCTGGAAAGAGGTCTGGCAGATATCATGGCTAATGCAAGGACTCTCCTGTACAATCAGGGTAATTGTGCAGGGGTGCAAAAGCTATTCAGTTCCTTCATAGTCAACGTAGGCAGAGCTGTTTGCTTTGCTTCAGTTTTCTGGTTCTTTATGAGACACTAGTGCTATTCCCGTAGCTCTCAATTGGAGCGGATCTGTTGTTCTTTTTTGTTAGAATTAAAACATTCTTTTAGCTTCACTGTCCGTTAATGCCTTTTTGGCAAAAGATAGCACATTCAGTACTGAACTATAATGATGATTTTATGTAAATACACAAAATTTGAGGTGTTCTTTCCTCTGTTTTCTAATATGTCTTCTTTTTGGTATTGGCAGTGGTGCAAAAGTATTATTTCAATACAGTGATGCAGTTCAGCGTGTGCTAGGTAGAGAACAGCATGATGGTGTGACAGGGTTAGAAGCTTGACTGCATGAAAGGTTGATAAAGTTCTGTAAATTCATAGTGCTTGTATCTGCGTACTAGTGGAAACCTCAAGTGCAGTCTTTCAGGAGACTCCTGTATTCTTACATAACTACAGTGCTCCCACTCCTTACTCGTGTTTAGGAGAGAGAAACTTCAGCTTTAGAATTTGCCTGATAATTGTACAATGGAATTGTATTAAACTGAGATTAGATACCCAAAGAGAAGATGATCCAGGGAATAGA
Source organism: Bucorvus abyssinicus (assembly GCA_009769605.1). Lineage (NCBI taxonomy): Eukaryota > Metazoa > Chordata > Aves > Bucerotiformes > Bucorvidae > Bucorvus > Bucorvus abyssinicus. The sequence continues at coordinate 42,583,044 of CM020026.1, forward strand.
AGGCACAAGTTCAGGTGAGGTTGTTCTTCTGAAGTGTTGTGATACATAGAAAACAAGTTTGGATTTTTATTTGTTACTTGAACTGGTTTTCTGACTCCTACACTTTTAAGTTGTGTGTCCCTTACCTGACTAAGGTGACATCTTCCATCCTTTGTTCAAGTATTTTCTCCATAACCATCTTCCTCCTTTCCTTTCCTGAAAAAGGTCTTTGTATATCTGTAACTTTTTTTTCACTTTTTGTTTTGTGTTTTTCCTGATATTATGTTGGCAAAACATCCTGCAGAGAAAGATCTGTGTGTCAAGAACTTTTGGAATAATATTTCAGCTTTTCGTAACAATGAGTGTACAACAGTGTTATTTTCTGTGTATGTGGTCTTTAACTATGTTATTTTTATATGCTTGAAACAACAATTCAATGTCCTGGTTAGATTTAGTTAATTTTTTGTGGTTTCTGAATTGGAGCTGTAGGTTAATAGACCAGAACCACACCAATTAATCTATTTTTATATTGGAAAAGTCTGTCACTGTGCAGATTTGCATCAGGCACAGCTTTCCATTTCATTTGTTATTGCTCTTTACTAGGATACTGTCTTCTTAAAGGTAGAAATTAAGTGATAAATTATATAATAATTCGCTGTTAATCGCTTCCTATCAATAATTAATATCGTTGCCTTGTATATTTGCTCATATAATACAAAGAAAACCAATACAGTCTATGTAACATTCAGTATGTATATTTAAATTAGTCTAATACCAGTGCATTTATGCTTGAATTGATCCTGAAACTGTAGCCATGTTAGGGACCAAAAATTTTGTACCTCTGTCTAATCTAATTCTTAGTACAAAGGTAGCATATACTGCAGAAACTTTTTCAGAGCACCTGTGTCTGCAAAGTTTTAAGCACTTCATGAAAGATTGCTTCAAAATACTTAAAGAGCTATAACTTTTATTTATGTTATTATTACAGTATATTATTATTTTATATTAATGGTAGTTGTTCTCTTTCCTTACAGTGCAAATTAGACTATCAAGCCTGTGTCTCAGGAAAACAAATCTCAGTGAAATGTGAAGGACGTTGCCCTTGCCCTTCTGACAAATCCACAAATACAGGCAGAAGTGATAGGAGAGGTGAGTGATGTAATTTGTATGATATTTTTAACAGCTCGTTTCTGAGGGAAATAAGATTTTGCTTACAGAAGAGTACAGCGATCACAAACACCAATTATTCTTGAATAAAACCAGTTTTGTTTTATTCAGAGTTGTTTTCTTTGCTGTGGGTTTTGAAATTGTGCCTACAGTAAAATACCATCGTATGTTTCAAATGCAGTTATTGTAGTATGAGTTATTGGGGTTTTTTTTTTTTACTCTTTAGTAATCCTTGAGATGCTTGTGGCTGTACTTAAGACAAAGAAAAATTCATTTCTTGCTCCTCTGTTTTCAGTTGAATATTCAAGAAAATGAAGTGATAGAGAAAAAGGAAACTTAAAAGTCCTTGTTACTGCTCATAGGAGCAAGCAGTTGCACTTAAACTATGGAACTATTAGTAAAGGCTGTCATATAAAAGTGAGTTCTTTGAAAAGTATTTGATAGGAATGAAACAGCTTCCTTTTGGACCATGTTGCTTTGCAGTGATTTTTAGCCATTGGTGCAACTGTAGAAAAGAAAAAGTATGGCTAAGCTAGTTTGTATTTCAGTGACTCCCAGGTGGCTTTGGAACCTTGTTGTTAAACAAAACAGGATACCATCTTGGTGCTCCTGAATAGAGAGCTGTCATGAGGTTTTAGGCCACCATGGACCTGAGTTTGCCAAGAACAGCATGACTGGAGGACTGCATTTTCATATTTCTTTAGACCAGTCTCTGTTAGATGTATTTCATTCTTCATTCTCTATAGTTACACTTTTGATGAGTAAGCTAAAATGTTTTTGCACAAATATCCCGTATCTTCATTGGAAATACTCCAAAGTTAGTTTTTGAAGATCTTTTTTTTTTTCCTATAGCAACCTTATAAAAGAAACCAGCATTACATTCCTGCATTATGTTAATGTGGGTATTTCATTATGGTCTGATGCACTTTTCCAAATTTATTGTACAAGAGAATCTTATCATTTTCATGATAAGCAGTAGCTACTGCTGGAAACTATTTTCTTTTTCATTTAAAAAATGAATTAATGTTCTTTTAACAGTGAATAGAGATGATCACTGCAAACACTGAACTGTGTGCAGGCGTACAAGTCAATTAGAAAACTGCTATGAAACACTTCTTTAGGTTACTTTTTTGGTCTTCAGCAATATAGTTGATTGTGTAATTAAATATTGACTGTGTGTAATTAAATATTCCCTATGTTTTAACCCCTCTGCCAAATGATACAACCTTGAGGTTTTTTAAAGCATTAATTTCCAATTGCATATAGTAACAGTAAGTACATAGGTAAATCTGCGATCTGCTTACATTGCCAGTCTGAATGAAAAACACTGGAAGACCCAGCCTTACAATGGTTAATGTGGCCCCTCTGATAAGACATACGGTGCAGCATTAATGTGGTTGCAGTTTTCACTAGCAACAACTTCTGCATCTTCAGCATAGATATGAGGATACTTGCTTAACAGTGGGCATAAAGTGGAGTTAAGATAGTGAGCCGAGAGGCATCTCTGTGAGTAGTACGCCTGCCCTTCTCCAGTGTTAAGTTTTTTAATATGGTATCATTGCCCTCAGTTTTCTGCAGAATAAAATTACCATTTCCCCACTGGAAGCTGTTTCACCTGATGCAGTTATTTTTGTCTTTGTGTGTGTTCTTTCAAGCACATTCTATTTTTGGTGCTTCTATACTTAAAACACTGAAAACAATCTATAGTCAAATTTTATTGGCTTCAACTAAATGGAATTGTTTTTAATTAGGAATGAACTCTTGTTGAAGATTTATACTGCCAAGGGATCAAGATTACTTATGCTTAGTTATGTAAAAGAGAAAGAAAGAAGATCCTATATGAGTATGGGAATTAAGACTAATCCTGTCCTGACAGATTGTCAGGGTAAGCAAAATGCAGGGCTTTTCCAACTGCTACATTTTGCTGTAACATAGAAATTTGAATATCATTTCTTTGTAAGGCCAAAGGCCAGGATACATGAGAAATAGGAAAGTGAGCTGAAATTTCAGCACAGAATACAATATTTGTTATAACTTCTAACAACTTCTTTTTTTAAAGAAAATATTTGTATTATTATATGGAACTCCATTAGGTATTCTAAGCTGTATACTCACATGTCAGTTGCTTAGAAATTTGATGAAACAAAAGAGGCAAAGTAAGATTAGAGCTCCAGTTTCAGGGATAACTTAAGTAAGGGTTTATAGAATCACAGAATGCTTTGGGTTGGAAGGGACGTTCAAAGGTCATCTAGTCCAACACCCCCTTGCAGTGAGCAGGGACATCTTCTTCAACTAGATCCGGTTGCCCAGAGCCCCATCCAACCTGACCTTGAATGTTTCCAGGGATGGTACATCTACCACCTCTCTGGGCAACCTGTTTCAGTGTTTCACCACCTTCATTATAAAAAATTTCTTCCTTATACTTAGTCTAAATCTCCTAATTTTCATTTAAAACCATTACCCCTTGTCCTGTTGCAACAGGCCTTGCTGAAAAGACTGTCCCCATCTTTCTTATAGGCCCCCTTTAAGTACTGGAAGGCTCCAGTAAGGTCTTTCTGGAGCCTTCTCTTCTCCAGGCTGAACAACCCCAACTCTCTCAGTCTGTCCTCATAGCAGAGGTGCTCCAGCCCTCTGATCATTTTTGTGGCCCTCCTCTGGACCTGTTCCAACAGGTTCATGTCCTTCCTGTGCTGAGAACTCTGAGCTGTGTGCAGAATTCCAGGCAGGGTCATACCAGAGCATAGTAGAGCAACAGGATCACCTCCATTGACCTGCTGGCCATGCTTCCTTTGATGCAGTCCAGGATATGGTTGGCCACCTGGGCTGCAAGCGCACATTACCAGCTCATGTCCAGCCTTTCATCCACTGGAACCCCCAAGTCCTTCTCTGCAGGGTGCTCTCAATCCCATCATCCCCCAGCCTGTGATGATTTTGAAGATTGACCTGAACCAGGTGCAGGACTTCACACTTGTCCTTTTTCAACCTCTTGAAGTTCACATGGGTCCACTTCTCCAGCTTGTCCAGGTCCTTCTGGATGGCATCCCATCCCTCAGGAATGTTGACTGCACCATTCAGCTTGGTGTCATCTGCAAACTTACTGAGGGTGCACTCGATCCTGCTGTCTGTGTCACTGATGAAGATATTAAACAGCACTGGTCCAAATACAGACCCCTGAGGAACACCACTTGTCACTGATCTCCATCTGGACTACAAGCCATTGACCACTACCCTCTGGGTGCAACGATCCAACCAATTGCTTATCCATTGAACAGTCCACCCATCAAATCCGCATTTCTCCAATTTGGAGAGAAGGATGTTGTGGGGGACTGTGTCAAAGACTTTACAGAAGTCCAGATACGTGACATCCATAGCTCTTCCCCGGTCCACCAATGCAGTCACTTCATCGTAGAAGTCCCCTAGGAGTTGGTCAGGCAGGACTTAGCCTTGGTGAAGCCATGCTGGCTGTCTCAGATTGCCTTCCTGCCCAACATGTGGTTTAGCAGAGCTTCTAGGAGGATCTGTTACATGATCTTCCCAGGCACAAAGGTGAGGCTGACAGGTCGGTAGTTCCCAGGGTCCTTCTTGCTACCCTTTTTAACAATGGATGCTATCTTTCCCTTTTTCTACTCACCAGAGACTTCACCTGACTTCCAGGACTTTTGAAATACCATGGGGCGTGGCTTGGCAACTACATTAGCCAATTCCCTCAGGACTGTGGGATCTCATCAGGACCTATAGAATTCTGTATGTTCAGGTTTCTAAGGTGGTCACAAACCTGATTTTTGCTTACACTGGGAGGGATTTTGCCCCCCTTGTCCCCATCTTGTGGTCCATCAACTCTGGAGGTGTGAGAAGAGAGGTTTTCAGGGAGTCATGAGTTTCCTAAAATACATCCACTATCTAAGAAAATTTTTCACTTTTTGAGTTTGACAAATTCTGCTGAATTTTTGGTGTATCTGGGGAGCAAAGTATGTCTATGAAGTTTCCCCTAACAGTCTTGGTGTGGAGCTCCATACTCCTTTGGAAAGCAAAATTAAACCAGTATTCAAAAAACCAGATTTGCCACTTGATATGTAAGTGAACCTAATCATAAAGTCATAGGAAGCTCTTAGTTGGAATTGATCTCTGAAGTTTATCTAATCCATCTCGCTGATGAATGTGTGAGGCAGATGCGGGCATCCTGGGTTTTGTGAAAGCTGGGTCATTTTATTGATATATTCAGTAACGTTGAACCCGACCAGTGTGCAGAGGGTGTAAGCTTGGATCCAAAAATTAAAGGGCAAAGAACTTGATCTTGAACTATATAAGATGTTAACAAAACCATTAATAAAAAAAAGTGCACAATAAAATAAAGAACTTTTTTGTCATATTTTTGGTTTGTTTTCGATTCAGAGAAAGCAGTGGCTGTTATACAAACTACAGCAGGTGCTCCAGTAATTTATAAAACGAGGAAGAAAATAATAACAAACTTAATGTACTTGGTAAAGAAGGAAAAACTGAAAAGCACTTGAGGCAGTGTTAGAGGCAAGGATCACACAAAATCAGAAATAAATGAAGATGGGCATTATGGAAGAGAGGGATGGCTTAGGAAGCTGCGTAGAAGCAGAGAGAGGAAGAAAGGTAAACCAGAATGGATTTGAGGCTCCACTAGTAGTGACAGAGATGTTAATTGACAAGTGAAGAAGCACTTACAGGACCCGATCTTGTTTTCCATGTGTATGTGTTGTCTCATGTCCTGTTTTCACCCTCATCTCCTTTTCAAGTATGTGCCAGCATTGGAGGCATCCAGGTCGTACTGGCTTGTACGGTTCTAAATGCAGGGATTTCACTGAGCTGGAATCTGCAGATCTTCATTTCCCTAAAGTGTTCTGAGACTTTTCTCCAGTGGTTGTGTGGAGTCAAAAACTAGGAAGGCTTCTGTGCACTGCACATTTTACAAGACTGGGGAGATTTCTCGCTGGGCACCATTTTTTGCTCTAAGTAGTAGTTATGATCCTTTTACTCTGAGACATATTGAGCCCTGTCCTTTGCCTATCATAGAGGACAATGTTTTTTGTTAATGCTGCTCTTCGGTCTGATGGATAAGGACAAAAAATGCAAAGTCTAGGCTTACCAGATGCATTACTGGGATAAGGAGATGGGTCAGAAGGGTAAATGCAGAGGTTACAGTCATTTTTAAGGATATACGAAGTCCTGTTAACCTTTAACGCTTACCATTTTACCTTTTGGCAATTCAGGTCACCCATCCTCAACGGCCCAGAAAACAATTATCAGATCAATCTTTTTTCTGCTTCCCTTGGGTATGAAGCATGCTTAGCTTCCATATTCAGCTATCTAAAATGAATAGGAATTTGTAGACCTACCATCTACAATAAAGTTTAGCCTATTTTATAACTCTTGCAAGCAAGACAGAACATGAACCTGTAGTGCATCTGAATGCTGGGATTTGTTTAAGAACTGATGAGATTCGAGTTTTTACTCAACTTGATTTCATCTCTCATAGTCACTCTCACCCTCCCACCCAGTGCTACCTTCACTAGATCTGTTTACCTTCCAAGCAGGGAGGTTATTGCTGACCTGGGACAGTCAGGCAGAAAATCATATTGGTTTCTGCTGTGCAACTGTGTGCAGTTATCTATCAGGTGTTACTGGCCATGATCCCCAGGAGTTCCCCAGCATTCATCTCAATGCATCTCACTCCAGGAGATCTCCAGAATCTCTCCTCACTTCCAGCATCTTTCCACCAGGCAGGATTTTAACTGTTTTCTTTCAGGACCCCTTCTTTCTGGGAAGCCATTCTTCTTCCAGGACCCATCCTTTCATGCCCTACCACCCGCTCCACCCCTGCCCCCATTTTCCCAGTCCAAATAGCCTATGTTCAGAGGCACATTGTGTGATCAGCCTGCTAATTGTTAGTTCTGTCCCGTATCTCTTTATTTCGTGGATGATTCGAGAAATGCCACTTCCATTTTATCAAAATTGACATCCGTCCATACCAATTTCAGCTAGCAAGTAGCAGCCTTATGCTTGAGGGTTCAAAAGTTGAGTTTTAGACATTCACAGACACATGGAGTTACCTGCTACCTGTTAGCATTCACATTTTAAACTACTTTGTCACCTACTGCAGTAGCACATTTATTTGAAGTTTTGTTACATTTATTTAGTTAACATACAATTCGCTAACCTACATCTACTCTTTCAGTAACTTAGAATGTATTACAAAGCTTTTGGCAGTTGGCTATTTTGACGTTATTTAAATCATGTTTCCTTTCAGCCAACTTGAGTTTAAAATATTAACAGCAAAATTTATTTGGAAAAAATTAGGTGACTTATTAATAGAGAAGTAGAGGTGTGGGAGGTAAGACTGCTTTTCTATTGGAATGTTTTCTTGTCTAATAACAGATTTTCATTTTACATCATGTAATTTGTTTCCTTAAAATGTTGGGTTTACAACAACAATAGTTTTATTGAGTGCTCTTCTGTTATTTGGTGCTTTTTGCTAATTTTACCTTATTCTTTTTTTCCAGCTGTGTCTTTTCCCAGTTAATATTTAAGTAACAGTAAATTTTATTTCACTTTAATTCTCAGTTTTCTAGTCCAATACTGATTCATGTTTGATTTGTACTGAATTGATTTGAAACCTGTGAATGGAAATAGAACATTGAATGTACATGAAGACATGAATGGACCTATGAATGGAAACTCAAATGGACAAATTTGAGTAACCTAAGTACATATTCCCAACATACCTCAAAGAAAACAAAAATTTAAGTTCTAAAATCTTACTGAAAGTGAGGTTGTGGGAGAGCTCTTTCAAGTTCTTAACTGATTTCAAGGCTTTTGTGCAGGAATTTTATCCTGTTAGAAAAAAATAATTATTTTATTTTATAATCTTAATACTTAATAATGGATGGAAAACAGCAAGAAGTTGAATGAACCATACTCACAACTGATCGTTCTGCCTTACAGTAATGTTTTATTTTGCAGGTTAATATATCCAAAATACTTTTTTCAGGTGCACAACCTTCTTTTGATATTAAGCAACATCATTAATGACCATTGCAATTGCCTAACAAACTCAATGATATCTTGGCATGATCACAGAAGCTTTGTCTGGCTTTTTAGCTTATTTAGAGTTGCTTTTGCTGTTTTGAATTTTTAACAAAATGTAAATTGTATCTTTCTGTAGCAGTGTACTCATTCTTAAGTGTTTACAATCTGTCTACTGGACATGACATTGACTCAAAACTTGTTACATTTTATATTTTTTGACTATATATTTGTCAAGAGTTAGGACTGGCTGGCTACTAAACGAATGACAGATGCTCTCTATTAACCCATGTCCCTTCCCCAAGGGGAAGAGAAAGGAAAGGGAGAGAAAGACTTACAGTTTGGAAAACTTATAACTGTTTTAATGAAAATAGTAGCGATGAAATGAAATATATACAAAACCGATATCAAACCAAATCCCTCAGATGGCAGTTACATCACCATCACCATTGATGCTGTGGGCAGGCTCTGGGGAAGGCCCAGACTGGATTCAGTGGCAGATGGGAACCAGATTCAGGAACTGGATTCTGGAACTGGATTCAGGAATGCACAGATTGGGATCAAAGGCAGAACAGACAGAGTCCTCCTCGGACACTGACCATTGAAGAAGAGAGCTTGACCCTTGTGATCCCTCAGCTTTGTACTAGATATGACTTCTATGGGATGGAACACCTTGTTGGTCAGTTTAGGGTCACCAGGTACAGCCTCGTACTTCATGGCACCCCACTGTGGCACGCAGAATTTGACAGTGACCTTCGTCTGCACAGGAGCAAGTATAAGCCAGAGCCTTTCTGCAGACCAATCCCTGGTAGTAACTGTACACATCAAGCGTTATCACTCTCAGAAGCAGACACTGTCTGCAAAAATATGCTGTTAACTTCAGCAAGTGCAGTTAGTTAGAGACTGAGCTGGAAAGTAAAATCACTGAACAGAATTAATTCTAACTCAAACCAGGACAATATTGAAATGGTCCTTATTCACGAGATGGCAGATACTGCTTCATTCCTTGTATTATACGTGATATAAGTAAAAAATTTTTATGAAAAACTTTAACAATTAAAGATATACTTAGCAATATGTTTTTAACAAATCTCCTAGATGTATAATGGAAAGTTCCATTTTTCTTCTTTCTCTTTCAGCATGAATGAAAAAGGCAGGCAAAAAAAAAAAAGCTATTGTAAAAGTTACACAAACCTTTCTACTTTGGGGGTAGTTCAACTTTGTTCAGTGACTTTGGCCATTCTAGTTATAATGAGATTACTCTGAAAATGTCTGACCCACTGTATAGTCTTACACTTATATGTTAACCTCTCCTACTAACTGTAGTCTTCTGTTAATTTCTTTTGAAGTTTAATAAGTAGATTATATAAAGGCAAAAAAAAAAAAAATCCTGAATATCCTTTAGGATCTACTAGAGTGAACATTATATACCAGTAAGCTTAATTAAAAGCTTACTAGGTGTGAACACCTGCATACATGCCTCAACAAATACAGTCAGAATTTGATTTTTCATGTGCATGGCTCATGCTGTAGTTAGAAGGAAGAGAAGAAGAAGGAGGAAAATCAATATATTACATAAGTACCAAGCAATTTATTTTTGCTTTAAACAAATGAAGCATCTTCACTTGTTTTTATGTTTTCATGTTTAGGCCTGGCAAGCATTAAAAAAATATATTTGCCTTAGATTGCAAAGTACATGTGCTTCGCAGTTTGTATGTTGCAGAGTCTAGAAGGTCAGGTTTATGAAGAAGTTTTGTTAATTCAGAAGGAGGAATGAAAGCCAATAGCAAAATCCTCAGAGTTTTTAATAACCAAAAAGTATTAGATCAAGACATTACAAGAAAAAGAAAAGATGGAAAAGTGAAAGACATTTTGTACTGTTATTTAATTCTCATGGTATAGCTCAAGGTCCGTGTTGTCTGCTTTTTCTACATAAAGAAATGAGGCAGTTTGTGGAATATATGTCTGAGAAATAAGGACATAAAATTTCAACTGTTTATTTCTTTTTTTGTCATGTAATGTAGTATATCTGAGGCTTATATATATAATTACAGTATGCTTGACATTTTCTAGATGACTGAAAGAGCAGTTCTGGCTTATATTGGATACTAGTTGAGGAATTCAGGATAGGACTGTCATGAGCCAGGATTTGGATTAATCTATAATCTCTTTCTATAGGAAATTTACCTTGTTTCCAGTCTTAATATTTCCTTGCACTGTACTTACATTACTAGTTGAGATAAGGAAAACAAATTATATTAGATTGGTAAGTATTTCTTAGGAAAGTAGAGGTTGGTGGACTGAGGAATTTTGTACCTCACCTTCCAGAAAATGAAAAGGGATGTCTCAGACAACAGCATTCTCTGTGGGCAGCCATAGAGTTTAACAAAGCTGCAGACTGATGCAGAGGAAAGAATATGACAATCTTTGAAATAAAACTGTTTCACATTCATTCAGAAACTGAGACAGAAAGAGATTATTCACTCGGCCTTAAATGATACTGCACTCATTGCATCACTGCAGACATTTCTTTCTGTTTCTCCTTTATTTGTTATATAGGTTATATAGAGGCATATTGACTAAGTAAAAAAAAAAAAATGCAGAAGGTGTTAATAACAGTTAAAACCTTCAAGACACAGTATGGTGTTGCTGGACTGTTTTGGTTGGCTATTTTTCTTGCGTGGATCAAATACCTGGGGTATGTCTCTTTTCCTTGTCATGGCACCCTAATATGGGACATTTGGCAATGCAGATGACAGAATCCCACTGGGTATGTCAATGTAAAGGAATATGCACAGTGAAAACAGACATGCATTTCTGCATTTAGAGGAAGATCCTCACTAAATGTGTTTTGAATGCCAGGGCAGCAGATGGGTGTATGGCTGACAACTCTAACTGTGGTCAAAGACCTTCCAAAGGTATCCAAGAAAAGTATCCATTATTAGTTGGCTTGAATTTGCTCTGGAGTACCTACATTGGGAAAGTTTAATTATCCTTAAATCAAAAAAGCTTGACAGAGTGCCTGTTCTGTGTCCCTGTTCAGCTATGCTGACACTGTGATAAATATGTGCTGTGGCATGCCCAGGATCCTCGTCTCCCAGTCTATTTTAAAGATTTGGCTGATGTGCTACATCATCTCCTGGATTATGTCTTTGGATATCTGCTTCATGGAAAGAAGGCTGGGATTCTGCCCTGACACAGTGTCAAGATGCAGGTGGGACATGCAGTCAGTCATACCCAAAAACTCAGAATCAGTTGAAAGTCCTGCAGTTTAGATAGAAAAAGCTGTAACATTGTGGGTAAAGCATTAAATATCCATTTTCATTAGCTACTGAAATAGAAGAATTTGCTCTCAGCAACTTTTGAGTTAATTTCTAATAAATCCTATGGTAAGAGCTCATTTGATATTTTCAGTAAAATAACAGAGGTAGACTTATAGTAATGAAAAAAAAAAAGGGTATCTGATCTGATCATCTGAGGAGGACTATATAGGTAACATGGGAAGCTGCTATAAATGTCATGTTCTTGAGTCTTAAGCTTTTGCCAGAAGGAAGTGAAAAGGCAACATTGCATGTTGAAAGTATTTCCTATTAGCATATGTGAAAGACTTTAATCACAGAACATAGCTGCTCTCCCAGCTGCATCCTAGTTTATACTGAATACTGCCAAATTGTTAATTGCTATGGAAAGATGAGGATAAGTAACAGTAGGTTTAAAGACACTGTGGATTCTGTTTCGTTCTGTGTGCATCAATGCTTGAAAAACAAATACAGGCACTCTTTTTAATCAAATAGCAAAACAGCACTCTTGCAAATCCTCTTTATTTTATTTACATAGCAGCATCTTCTCAATACCTGACCTCAGCCACTCTTCATATAGTACAGGTATAGATGCCAAAAAAGAGCTTATGTTTTGTTTGCATTCAAAGGGTACAAAGAATGGTTTCCAGACTTCACAAATAAAGCGATTTAGGACCAAAAATAACATTTCTGTTAACTCCTTAATCTCTACTTTATATTATCACCTTTCAAGGACAGACAGTACTGCTGTGTAATTCCCTTTTTCTCTTCTGCAAGATTAACTCTAGGACATCAATAGAGTAAAATATCCAAAGTATGCAAGTATCCAAACCATCATATACTAGACCAATTAGGCCTGATATTATCAGTGATCAGTTACGGGGTAGCCAGAAGCCGTTTATATGAAACAATGAGCAAAACTCCCATAAGATGAATAAATTCATGCTATTTGGTCAAGGATCAAATCTAACTTTTAAACCTCAAATAAGAAAAAACCCGCCAAAGAAAGTGACTGTTATGTTATAGTGCAGTTCAGAATTTCTTTACAGATATGTTAATATGTTTTAACATACTTCCCAAAAGATCTAATTATAGCATGTAATTTTACGCTACTGTGCTTGTGGCAGAAAGTAAGTGACTTGCATATAAAAGGAAGTAAAAAGAAAAGCATACTGTTTTTTCATCATGGAGAAACTTCTCTCAGTTTTTAACTTCCTTTGAAGAATATGCACAGTAAATGGAAGGAGGCAGACTCAGTAGTTTGGGAATATAGACAGTCGCAACATTTTATACATATGAGTTAAATTTTCATTAGATAATTGTCAGTTTTCTAGTCTACTGATTTCTTAGCCATATATTTATGATTCAGTAGAATATGTTCTTATGTAATTGCTGCTGCAAATATATACTGTGCAACATTAAATGAAAACCGCTATGCTTTTTTAGTTGCTTGATTTTCATTTAAAAATTTTGCTGATTTTTACCGAAATAGTCCTTAAATACCCTGAAATACAAGGGCACAGCTATCAATGGAAGCACTCAAAACCTGGATTTTTCTCATCGGTTATGGCATGTACTGTTTGAGATTCATGTCACTGTGGGCTGACCACAAAAACCAGATCTGGACTAGTATGTCTGCTCTTGCCTTCACTGCTGACATCAATGTGAATCTTGCCATTGATCTAAATGTAAATAGGCTCTAACACTGTGACTCAGTTTCCTTGCTAAAGACATCTGTAGCTAAGCTTTCTTAGTCTACTAATGTTTCTGAACTCTAATGATATTTTTTGAAACCTCTTGTGATTTTAAAGACTCTGTGAAACTAAAATATATTATTCTATATCCATTTTAGTTCTTTAGAGGGTATTGACTTAGCAGTAAATTACCATTTTGCTTTTATTGCTTTTTGTACTATCATATGTAGTATTCACTTCTAAATCTCAAAGATGTTTATCTTAGACCTGTATTTGTCCAAGCATGCAAGCTAAAATACTGGTTTTCTCTTTGTTTAATTCATTAGATATATATTTACGGTGATGTGCTGTAAGTATACATTATATATAAATAGAAGCTTTCTGAAGGTAAGGTGAAAATTGATGCATTGTAGATTTTTATGCTTTGAAATTTGGTCAGGCTAATTCATTAAGAATGGGTTTTTTTTCTCTCTTGTATGTAAGGTGAATTATAGACCATTCTTTACTTGATCTTTAATAGGAAGTAGTATTGTTTTATCAGATTTTATTGCTTTAATATATTTTATAAGTGTTAGGTTTTTTCCTAAGATAGCAGATTAATAATCTCAGCAAGAATTCATTTGTATTTGTAAATGGTTTCCATATCTATGATATGCTAGAAAGGGAATTCACTAGCAGAAAAATACTGTATTATCATATTTGTAGAAGATGTTTATTTAATATTCATTACTGTGTTTGCGTAATAACAGAAACTTAATGGAGCCAATTTTTACATTTATTCCTCCAATGTTAAACTAAATTTTCTGCATGAATCTTTTTTAGAGTCTTAAACAGAATATTTTTTTTTGCTTGAGTGATACTGAGCCAAGTAAAATGTCAGCAGTATCTTCTGTCATTAATCAAACTCCATGTTAAGATTTTCTAAAAAGAGACTTCTCCATCGTAATTAGTAGTAATCTAATGTAGAGTGATTAGTAGCAATCTAATGTAGTGTTGAGCAACAGAGAATGTGTTTGGAATGTGAAGGTGTATCAGACCTGCATGCCCACAAGTCCCCTGGTCACCTTGTCTTCTAGCCTGGTGCTTAGCCCGAGCTTACCACAGTACCCAGGCTTTCTTCCCCCGGAACCCAGGGAGAGGTCAGAAATGGGGGTATAGGCTGCTTGACAGGTCTTGTTCATGTGTGGTGTGGAGAAGCACACCTGAACTTGGCAGATGGAAAGCTTTGAAGACCCCGAAGTTTAGTCAGATGTCTGAGACTAAATGGTAGAATATATGAGAAGTACGAAGGGGCCCATGGCTGTGTTTGAAGGACTGGGGACATGGAGAAGTAGCTGTGTAACCTATTGTTGGACTGTAGAGGTGACTCCATTTGTCATTTTCGCTTCAGATGCATGAGTTTCTCCTGTAATTTCAAACTTCTCTTGTGTGTTCATTTTGTTTTAAACATCTTTATAGTTCAAAAAAGATAACTAGAATTGAGTAGTCATTCATAGATGATCTTTTGGCTAAAAGAAATTTCTGCTTTTTCTTTCTGTTCTTACAGGGGTTAAAATATTTGGAAATAAGGGATAGAAATACATGTTTTGCAGTAGAGAAGTGATGCCGCAAATGCAAACAGAGCAATATGGAAGAGATATTCTAGTAAAAAGCGTACTATGAATTGGAATCAGAGTGGAGCTGATAGTATTAAAAAAAAAAAAAGGCAAAAAAGAAGGCAGCATGTGTTTGAACAGTGATTTATATTATTTAATGCTCTGCAATGAAGAAATAATTGCAGAACAAATTAAAATTACATTGAACTTGACTGTTAGAAGGGAGAAGTGAAGGATTAAGGGGAGATTGCCCATTGCATAATAGTACAGTTTATTTAAAGAAGGTTAGAATGCACCAAACTGTTTATGCTGTGTTTATGAGAAATAACCCAAATAACCCTGCAGAACATATTCAAGAATGCTGTGCAAAAGAACATTTTATTGTTGCCAGGATTAAGTGAAATCCTTAGAAAGGATTGTTAGCTAAGTGCTTGTTCTCAGTATTACAAAGAGTGGTAACACTAAAGGGAGAGAAGCTGGAATATTACATACCTAATGCTGGAAATAGCTCTTTGCTTACAGTTCCAAGCAACTTCTCCAGAATCTCTTTCTCTTTTCCTTTGGGCTGTTTTGTTATTTCCAAGTCTTTCCACGTTTTATGGCTACTTATGGCAGCCTTGGATACTCGAATCTCACAGCTTTGTCAAGTCCAGGTGTATCGTGTCCCCAAATGTATGTTTACATGGAAAATTCCTTGGGTGTCAAGGCTGTGGAAAGCAGTTCTAGCCTGCTGTGGTGGGCTGCGCTTTGAAAAGTTGCTTCTCATGTTTCTTCTGTTACCAGAAATGGGCATTTAACTGACATATTTGGCCCTGTGTTAAATGTATTTGAATAATACAGTTTTTAATTTCTAAGCCTCTAAAATAATGTGAGTGCTGCATCTCTGCTCACTGTGTGAGTATTTTTATCACAGTACACCATGGGCATGTATGTATGTCCTTTGACAGTTGTGGCTTTGAAAACAGGAGTGCATGTTTGAGGACATGAGCACAGCTGGGATTCCTTGGTGGTCTTGTCTGTCCTTGTACATAGGGAGCAAGTTTGGGGTGAACTTCCCAAACTTCGTCTTAAGGAAAACTAACTGGTTCTCTACAAATCAATATGTGAGACTGCACTTACACACATGGGGTGGGCACTTAAGACTTTGGATGCATTGCCTTTTTTTTAATCCTTGATTTCTATGACCCTGTTAAGACAGTTTAGTCACTGGTTCTTTTTTAGGTGAAGATTCAAAATATACAATTAGTCATTCAGAGTTTTTTTCTTACTACTACAAAATATTCATATAATTTTTCACAAAGGAAAAGATTTCTCTATAGGATATTGCTTTAAATTTATTTATTATAAAAGTTTTGAAACCAACCCAAAATCTCATGGCAGATATGTGTTTAGAGACAAAAATGTCATCTTCAGTGTATCATCCCATAGTTTTATGTGTGCTGCTGCAATTTTAAGAGTTAGGCAAGCCATTATGATGGAAGAAGATAATTATGCGGTTCAATTTTATGTTTGGTGGTCATTATTTTTAATCTATGTCATTAAACAATTCACAAATGGTTTCAGTCCTAGAGTCCCCAAAACATCCAAATTGTTAGGAAAGTTTATTCTGTGTAGGACAACAAACTCTATTAAACCATTTCAGATAGTCATGACAGCATGGGTTTTTTTAGGAAATGTTCATTATCTTTTGCTCTCTGTCAACCAGCTTCTATGAATTATGAAACTGAAAGCTTAAATATAGCCCAGACCAGTAAAATGGTGTTGCCTTCAATTATAATGGCTATAATTGCCATAATTATGTAAATGAAGGGGCCTTGACAATCTTGTGCTACATTAAAGGCCTTTAGAAGTGTGTCACAGTAGTTCTATTGAGACTAAATAACCAAAGAGGTGCAGATCATATGCTGAATATCTGGATCAGCATTATCTTTCTGTTCATGCAATGTAGGAATAAACTTACAGCATGCTGCTATGTTTGTGTCTCAATTACTGATGTGACAGTAGTATTTTTTGCTGATACTCTTTTTATACCATCAATATGCAGTTATATTTAAAACTGTTTCATTGCTCGTCAATAGGAGATAACTGCTAGAGAAATACTTCCTTTATCTGGTAATTATATTAAACCAGTTTATTTGCCCCTCCTGCTTATTTTTGGAATGTAAAACATGATGCCAATTGTATAACCTACTGCCAAGTTACTTTGTCCTGTAATTATGTCAGAGCTTATTGGATTGTGAAGCCACTTGAGATGCTTAGGAAACTCAGGAATGGACTGATGATGGTTCAGTACTGTTCTGAAGTAGTGTTGCATCAGTGAGTTTCACTTAGTTGTCTTTGGGTAGGATGTAAGCCCAGTGGTATTTAAAGAACATGTGATATCCGTTTTGTGACCAGTTCTCAATAACAGTAATTGAATCTTTAGTAGTTTAATTTCCTGTTTACTTCAACTGTGCTGTCTATGCTCCCTGTTCAGTAGTTGCAGTATCACTTTTCTGAAGCGAGTGGTAGAATTTTGATATTGTCTTTAAAATATCAAAGTTCTTTGAAAAACAGGGTTTGAAATGGCTGTCTGGCACTAGTGGAACAGTTTATGCAGCTGGTGCGTATTTACTGATGCACTGAAAACATCTGTGCAATGAAAGTTTAATGACACTTAGGCCATTTTCACATCATCTGATTATCCTACTAATAATCAAGCTGTGATAATTTCTAGAAGTTTGAAAAGATGATGCAATTCTAAAAAGAGATTTAGCAATGAACCTCCACTCCAGGGCAATCATTACATGCTTCTAAGTGTTTGTCTTTGAAAATATATCTTCTTCTTGCTTAAAAAAACCTCAGCTTTATTGTCGTTTATTGTGCTTAATTGTCATGTTACAATTTTCTCCAAGTCTTGCTAGCTTTGAGTCTTCATGTAGGTTACTATAGCTTTACTCAGAGTCTTGGTATGAAAAGTTAAACAAATATGCATTAGTATCAGCATGATCTAAATCTATTTCAGGTGATAATATTTTTTTATCTCCACCACTTTCACTAGCAAAAAGGCAGATCTTCTATTTGTATATTTAAAAAAAGACATTTTTTTTTTGTACTCTTGATGAATCAGCATCATGAAAACATGTATTGATAAAATTAATGGATAGATACTCAGTGGCTCAAATTATCGCAATTACCCAACTGCATTGCTTTTTATTTGTGTTACAAAAAACATTTTTTTTTTTTAAATATTTTAATTCTATATCCAGATGCAGGCTACTTGACATGTAAGAAATCCTCTAAATAAAATATTAAAGTCTTCGTGGGAAAGGAAAATCCCAAATTCTTCCCTGAGGCACCAAGATCCATGAAATTAACTGTGGCATCTGTTTTAACTGTTGTTCCTGCTGATACTGCAAGATCAAGTGCTATAGCCACCTTGCATGCAAGCATCAGCAGTTATTCAGTTGTATCAAATTGTAAGCTTTGGCTCATTAGCATGGTGGCACCTCTTTAATAGTCCGAATGCTAAATGAAAAACATTTGGCTCTGAAACATAACTACCCCCTAAAATTACATTATTTTGAAAAAAAAGGTTTGTATGGTGATTTGCTAGTACCGAAATGCATTTTTGTAGAAGAAAAAATACAATCTTATGTTTACCATTGGCAAGAGTGAAGGCAAGTTAAAAGAAATCCTGGATTGATATATATTGAATAATAATTCCTGTCAAAACGGTTTGCATTATTTATCCTGTTCATAATAGAAGTCTGTTATAGTCTTGAGATTCTTAATAGCAGGAGAGCATGAAACATTTAAAAAGAGTTGTAAACCCACCTTTAGGGGAAACAAGTAATTAAGATAGTTCTGTTCTGTTTTGTCTTTTCATCAGGATTGTCTCCTTATCTGAATTTAGGTGTAGATGAAAGTTTTAAGCAGGTTTATAAGACGGTTCACTGTCTCGTGGGAATATGATGGGGTTTTTTTTTTTGGTCTGGTTTTCTTTTAAGGTCAATATTTTAAAATTTATCACCCTCTGTAGTATTTCTGTATCGACAGTTTAAGAGGATTAATAGATACCTCAGTGACCACTAATATGCTGTATTATTTAGTTACCTTCTTTCTAAATGTTTAACTTAGCAAGAGTGCAAAAAGAGCAAATAGCTGAAAAACAAAATACAATTACTCTTTCTGCTCTTTTCTTTTGAAACAGATAAAGCAAAACATGAAACAGAGTAAAGTTTCAAAAATTGAAACAGGAGCTCCTTGCTGCTAACATTTTTGTCCCTGGCAAATTCAAGAAAGTCCCACAGGCATAGTTCTTATAACCTGTCAAATGAAGTAATAGCAAAAAGGTTAGCAACAAAATCAGGATCTTAGTTAGTGTGTTTCACCCTGTTTGAATCTCTCAAAAACACAAGAGTTCGTAAAAGTACATCCAAGTCCGCTGGGATGTTTCTGACAATTTAATTGGTCATTGGATCAGAACCAGACTTCATAGAAAAAAAGATACATAATATTAGGAAAGCAAGTTAAAAAGAAAGTGACTACAGATGGGAATCATTTGGCTTCCTTGAGTTCAGGAAGAGTTGTCCACCAGCTCTAAAGTCTACTAAGAGTTCGTCTAGAAATATTTTTTCTGAGTAAAGAGCTGAAAGTAGCCAACAGTATGAAGTGTGTCAAGGCTAAAGGATGCAGGCAGGTGTCAAAGACCAGCATCTGTGGCAGATTGCTATTTAGGAAAAGAAAGCCAGAAACCAATTCAGTTGTTCACCAGATTATTGTGTACATGTGTTTATTTCTGCACATCTCTAGAATTTCATTCTCTAGGGTTGAAGGTAGATTTGTAATGCAAGCATTGAAATACCATGTTCATAGTTGATCCAGATAGATATTTCATTATTAGTGAGAACTGTCACCGACTGTAAGGATTAGCTGTCTGGACCTGTTACAGCAAGCACCTCCTTAAGTGTTCGTTTTTTTGGGCAGCGTGAACCCTTGTCATGTAAGGAGCAGTGATCACTATTACCAACAAGACTGTCGGGATGTTCTTAATGTATAGCATGGGAGTTGTTAGAAGTTCATTGGTGTGAGTGATGCTATAGGAATGATTTCTTTAGCTTGTCAAGAAAGGTTCTCAACGCTGGCAGGAATTTAGCAGTCAGTATTGCGTAAATATAGTAAAGGAAAAATATGCATCTTCCTTTTGATTGAAGTATATCCACTTTCCTGAGAACATTCTAATTTTCTTATATTGAAGAACTATACATTACTGCTTTCCTTTTTTCCTTCTTGTAGACCACCTTCCTGAATTTTTGCAGGTAACATTTCACTCTGCAAGTGTGAAGTTTAAGTTATTAGTCCTTCTGAGTTACGGTGAGAGTGTTAGGGTGAATGATAAGCATTAAGTTACTCACTCTTTCATGGGCACCCCCTTGCTGTGGGGAAAGAGCTTGCGTGCCCTTGTGAAGTTGAGAGCTATGCTGGTGGTGGCATATGCCGCCGGTAGGGTCTCCCAAGCCTGACAGGTCTCAACTGAAGGGTCAGACAAAGTGTGTCCACGGGCAGGATGGGCTCACTAGCCTTTGGGCAACCATCCTAGGAGAAGGACAACTCTAACTCCAAACCCGGGCAGATGGAGCTCGTTTAGCCCTGTAAGGCCATCCATCTAAGAGAAGGATACTCTAACCAAACCTACGCCCTGAGGACTTCGCTGTCACCGTCCAAGCTCGCTAGGCCCTGGCAGATGAACCTCAGGTGTAAAGGGTGGGGCCAGTCTCGCGCACGCTGCGCCTCACCTAAAAAATCCACCGCGCAGGCTTGAAGGGTGTACTCACGTTTAAAGCCCTTCCCAAATCTTCATTCGCGAAGCCAAGCCATGATGATGATGATGAAGTTACTCAGTTATCTTAAATTGTTAGTTCTGATGTTTTAGTTTGTTGATATTATTTGAAGATACTCCAGTCTTTCACATAGATATTTAATAAGTGGTGCTCAGTGTCATAAAGTTTAAAAGTAATTTTTTTTTTCATTTAAGCTATTTCTAAATTTCTCCAAAATATTAAGAGAGGTTTAAAATCAGTGTGTTTTTTAACAACTGACTGATCTGACCCTGGGATCAGGCTTCTGATTTGCTATATTTCTCTTCTCAAAACCATAAGCCAACACAGAAACAAGCTGGAGAGGGGAAAAAAAAAAAAAAAAGAGATGGTAAACTTTGCTTAGTGTGAGAGGAGCAAGGAACACCCTTTTTCCCCCCAAACTAACCTGTGCAACCCACACAGAGAATCTGAAAAAAGATCCAGTAAATGAGGAATTAAACTACACCATCACTTGAGTTGTTCTTTGTTGAGATGTTTGAAATTATCAGTAAAATGCTTTTGCTACCATACTTTCATCAGGCTACACACCAATATTGCAGAATCACAGACTCACAGGTTGATGTTGGAAAGGTCATCTATTCCAACCTCATTGCTCAAGTAGGGCCACTTAGAGCGGGTTGCCCGGAACCATGTCCAGATGACTTTTGAATATCTCCAAGAATGGAGCCTCTACAACCTCTGTGGGCAACCTGTGCAAGTGGTCAGTCACTCTCACAGTGGAAAACTTTCCTGATGTTCAGGGAGAACCTCCCATGTTTCACTTTGTGCCCATTGCCTGTTGTCCTGTCACTGGGCACCACTGAGAAGAGCCTGGCTCTGTTGTTATTAGTCCTCCCTTCAGGTATTTATATACATTGATAAGATCTCCTTGAGTTTTCTTCTTCAGGGTAAATGGTTCCAGCACACTCAACATTTCCTCATTTTGATCCACAAAAAGCAAAGTAAGAAATCCACATTATAATTAGCTAAGCAATGTTGTCTTACTGTCATAATAGGATCTCATAATTTTATTGCCATATTCAGTGATGATTAGTGAGTCAACTTTGGTTAGCTGTGAAGACCTGTGAAAGAGAAAAAACTTTAAAGAAATGGTTTGAGAACTATAGAGTATATATCTATACTTAATGAATACTAAACTTAGTTCACTGTGCTTCTGTGTGCACATGTATATGTTCTTCCTTTAGCCAAAAGAGAGAAAAAAGTACTGTCTGATCTCACGATTTTGAGGAACAAGTTGAGAAATGTGTAGTTTCGCATATAACATGAGAAGTAATCATGAAAATGTGATTTATAGGTCAAAAAATAATTAACACCAAAAAGTTCTTTGTCATTTTAAAATGATTATGTTAATTCATACATTTCCTAGAAAGCTTGATAAAATTTACAGTGCTTCTAGATTTCTAAGTTAACTTACGTTGGAAATCCTAATTTTAAGTAATGCCCTGGAAAATAAAAATCGTTTGCTTACAGGTACACATAATGCAAAAGTCTATAATGCTTCATATACACATATAAAAATAAATCTCAGCTTTATATGCCAAACACAAATAGGTCTTTCCTAGTAGCAACTAGAACATTGACACTATTCTGCAGAACTGAGCCTTGTGATTTACTTTGGAGGGTTATGTAACCACATACAAGATATAAGGAGAAGTATAATCTTTAGTAGTAGTCTAGACATGTAACATATATTCTAGAACATGAGCTCACATAAATTGTTTGCAAACAATGAAGTCTGCAAAACAGCCTTTGCTTTCCATCTGTTTTAGCCCCAGTGACATAACATTCAATTTAATCTGACATAAGCTTTTTAATAGGGTAATGATTTATTCTTGATATTATGTATATATTTATATGTAGAAGAATGTTGAATATACACGGTGTAAGGATAAAATTATACCAAATTTAATTACTGCAGAGGTCATGGGATAATGGCCAAATCTGCTATTCCTTGTTACTTTTGCTCTACCTCTAAGAAAGGTGTATCGGGCTGGAAGAATGCACCTTTTGGCATTTAGGACTTCTGTAATGGAAATAGAAATGCATATATCTGTTAAGAAAGCATTTGCAGAGATTGATGGTGTTGGCATGCATTTTTCAAGCACTAAGCAGATAGCCAATGCGTATGTGCAGATCAGTTGCCCTGCATAAGCAGGAAGACTGGTGCACCCCAGGCTTAATGACTTAAGATTTGAACTGTACACTCTTCTGGGACAGCCGAACATGAAATGGCCTGGTCAGAGCTACTGCTCCTCTGTAGTTGAGCAGTTTGTTCCAGTATATCGTGTGGAGGCAGATTTGAGCCACTCTTTTACATAAAATAAAAACTGAATAAAAAATTCGTATCAAACTTTATAAATGCTCATCAACATTATTCTAAATGATGAAAAGTTCCTTTTGTAGTGGAAGACAAAGAGTAACTTAAAAAGCAAAGTGTATCTGCCTATTGTGATCTCCATAGTATAACAAACAGAGAAGTACTGAGTGTAAGCTTTTCAAAGAACTAACATATAAATTAATACTCTAAGATAAAAGAAAATCCAGAGGAAAGATTTTGAAGTCTTTGGTTTTGGTAGTAGTGATTATTGATGATATCTTACTTTTTGCTATCAGTCTCTCAATGTGAAACTGCTTTTTTTATTGTTGTTGTTTTTTTAAACTTTGAATATGCCTAATCCGTGAAGTATCAGATCATACTAAAATGGGCACTTTCCTAAAGACTATTTCCTTGCTTCTTCCAATGCTATAAGAGAAAATGGTTAGATATGGACTCAATTATGCATACCTACATTTGTTTTCTTCATAGTGATTGCAAAAATGTCAGTGAATTAATTTAGATTAAAATGCCCAGCATCTTACTTTTCTGTAGAAAAAGTTTTACATTTTAATATTAAAAAAAAACCATAATATTTTGCTCCAGAAGTTCACTCACTCACCGTATGATAATTATAAAAGGTATTTTGATACAGAAATATGTACAGAGTGATAAATACCTCATTTCACAGAAAACTTTTCAAGACGGAAGTGATTAAATGGGACACCTATATTACGTGTTGTACAAGAATGTAAAAAAAAAAAGTGTGGCTCATTAGCTCTTGACACTTCAGAATGTGAGGGACTAAAGAAAGAAATAGTTTAGAAGGGGGAGAAAGGTGGAAAAAATGTGAATAGCAAGGAGATGATCATTCTTTAATTATGCCTTTGGCTCAGGAGCGCAGTTTTGTGCCCATCAGGCAGGTGCTTGGCTGCCTCATGTAGAAAGAGAAGAGGAACTCCCTGGTTTTTTATGTCTAAATGCAACCATGTATTTACGTTCTTAACTTCTACCAAAGATCTTACTTACTGCACACACACACACACAAAAAGTAAGTGAGAAACAAATGAAAGTAGACACCTAATGTACCTAGTTGACCACCTTTCAGAGAGGTTTTAGAGAGTTTGTGTGAATTGCTCCCCCTGTGGGCCATCATCACCGCCTGTATCCTCAGGAAGTTTCTTCTGATTATCATCACTGTTGAGTGACTGAATAATCAGAGAAGCTGTTGCCTACATCTTCTTCACAGTTGATCAATGTCAATGTCTTTTGAATATGTCATGGTTTGTGTTTTCCTTGTTTAATAATTCCTACTAAGGTACCTATCTAATGATCTGACTCATTTGGGCATAAAGCAGTGACAAGACGTTCAGTATTCGTTTATTTTATTTTGGTAAGCTATTTACTTCTGTCAGATATTTTATACAGCAATGTCATGGTGCTAGGGGGAGCGTTTTTTAATTTAATGGGCCAGGCA
The DNA here is from genome assembly GCA_009769605.1 of Bucorvus abyssinicus. Lineage (NCBI taxonomy): Eukaryota > Metazoa > Chordata > Aves > Bucerotiformes > Bucorvidae > Bucorvus > Bucorvus abyssinicus. The sequence continues at coordinate 42,607,480 of CM020026.1, forward strand.
CTGTACAGTGCGATAATTTGGACACAGCTCCCTCATGCTGACTCATATTGAAAGAAACAGTACTACCAAGTAACGCCAGGCACAAGTATAAATGGGGAGAGCAGAGGCTGGAGAGTTTGGGAAGTGTGGACTGGACGTGAGGAAGCATTTCTTTACAGTTAGGGTGATCAAAGACTGGAACAGGCTTCCTAGAGAGGTGGTCGATGCCCCAAGCCTAAATGCCTCTTAACAGCACGCTTTAACTTTTGGTCAGCCTTGTATTGGCCAGGAAGTTGGATGAGATGATCATTGTACATCCCTTCCAACTGAAATAGTCTATTCTGTTCTAAATCAGTAGGCATTATTTTAATGTTTTCTAAGTTATGATTCTGTTTATGAATCTGTCCACTTACTTTCTTCTTTAATAGTTTTACCCCAAATATGGTATAACATTACTTGATGAATCAACAGCAAAATTCAGAAATTTACTTTTTAGTATTTGGAAGATAATAAAAATAAATTCTGTTCCAAGTTTTTTAAATAATTTTTCCTTCTCAGCTGGACAGGAAAACAACTTTCTTGTAAACTTTAAAGCTTTAATGAGGTTTTTCTGACTTGTTTTTATGCTCTGAGGCTTAAACAATAATATTTTTATACCATTTTAAATTGCAAAAGAAATGCCTTTGGGTTTGGTGGACTCTCTGTTCTGATTGTAACTTCTTGTATCAACTTGGGAATTGCAGAGTTCAATGTAACTTTTTAAAAAAGAGTTTTCCACAGCTCAAGTTACTGGCTAATTTCAGAAATTACAAGTTGAAGTTGTACTGAATTTTTTACACAGAAAGTTTAACTAGATTACCATAATGGCAAATGCTAGCCATGCTACATCATATCCTGCAACAAATTTATTTAGTCTTAGATGCACATTTTTCACTTATGTATGATTATTAGTAGATAACACTTTCAGCCATCTTTGACTTTTTAACAGGTCTTTGGTCAACTGTGACAAAAGCTTAAAAGTGGTTATAGGCTTTTTGCATACACTGCAGAATTAGTGGTGATGCTCTGGATGTCTGCTCTCTGCTGCTGCTGAGCCAACAGAATGAATGCTGGGCTCTTCAACTGGACCAGGAACACTCGTAGCTTCTTCTGCCACATGTGCTGTGGTGCTGCTCTGCGGCAGTGTGGGAAAGGAGCACGTATAGGGCCTGCTGTTCTCTGTCTCTGCCTGTGATTAAAAACAAATCCTTAATCCAGTTTGGATTTGTATTCTAGGGGTTACAGTAGGAACTGTTAAAAAACCAAAAACCAAAAAAAACCCAAAACAAAAAAACCCTACCGCAACACCCTTCCCTCCCCCCCCCCCAAAAAAAAGCTGCAATTGTTGTAACATTAGAGGAAACAACCAAGCTTATAACTCATTTTCCCAGATATCAAATCAATTTAAATCAAAAAAGCTCCACAGTGGTCACATTTTAGTTGTCAAATATTACTTAAAGCAATTTCCTGCTGATCAAATACTGTAATTCAGTAATTACTGTATAGTATTACTTTAAATAAAATTGTTCTCTATACTTAATGACCTCTTCAATGTACTTACTACATCCAGTCCTACTTAAACCAATAAAACCATGAATTAGTGTTCCAGGATTGACTTGAAATTATAACAGATACTCTGTGTTGTGTACAGTATGTTACATGATTATGTTATATTTATTCTTCCTCATAGTTACCAAGTTTTAGTATATTATGATCAGTCACAGAAATTTTTTTGTTACTAAATCAGGAAATCAGTATAAAATGAGACTGAACCAGCAATTTTCTATATAAGTGGCTTGCATATTAAGAAATAATAGCAATCTTAGCCCCATTTGTAATATTCGGACAGCAACAACTGAATAAAATGCCAAGTCCACTCAGATATTCAAGCAGTAGCACACTACAGCCTTCAAATTACAGCTGTCAAGCCAGGAAGAAGGGTGGGCTTTCTGTAGTAGAGTAATGAGGTTTTTCGTACTCATCAAAGGGAAAACTGGCCTTACTGAAATTGGTGACAATACTCCTGCTAAACAGAACTTGGATTTCTGATGTTTAATGAAATAAGAGCTATGAAGAAACTCTTAAACTTGGACCTGCTACTCTACAAGTAAGTTTTCTTGGTGGTGGTACCTGCCATTGAATCCAGTAATGTCTTTCTGCACACATTCGCTGTGTCTCAGCTTCACCTTGCTGAACAGGAATCTGCTGTAAGACTACAAGTCATCGAGGTGCATTATCAGCATCTTGAAACTGAGGCAGTGAGCCGTGCAGGCAGGAGTGCAATGTCATTCTGAGCTCAGCGCAGTGATAACAAAACCACGATTTGTTGACTGCAGTTGATTCACAAGTGACTGTTAGTGCCTGTATCTTTAAAAACTACCTGAATAGTCTAATGATCCAGGTGACCCAATAGAATATAATAGTTTCTCAGGACTTTGTAGTGCCATGTTGATCTTAATGATGATCATTGTTGAAGGAAGACCCGAGAGTATAATTTTTGCTACTTTTGTGTGACCACTGAAATTCAGATATCACTGTGATATATTTCTGTACGTTTCTCTGTAGTTAGTTATGTGTTTTCAGAAATACACAATAATTTTAAGAGCATGGCCCAAAATGGGCAGAAGAGGAACATGAATGAAAATGAAGTTCAATAGCATAAAATATAGTGCTATCTGAATAATAACTAGAAAATTATGTTAAAAATCTTTTGACAAAGAACAGAAGTGTCTATGTGAAAAATGACATAATTTCACATTTGTAAATATTTCTTACTGCTGTTACAAGGATATTTTCAAAAGACAGACATTTGATTATTTCTTAAAATAATTAAATACTGGGTTTGGTTTTTACTTTTAAAGCCTTAGTTAACTTGATACATTATTTTCAGACTCTTTATGACCAAGTACTGATGTCACTAACAGTTTAAACAGTTTCATAAATTTTGCAAACAGTACTGAACAGTGAAGCCATTATTATGGCTAATAGTTGTTTCAAAGTCTCAGATGCAGTGGTGAAGAGGTTCACAGTTGATGACATTTGACAGTTCTTTTCAGCTGTAGGCAATAGTACTGATAATCAGCACATCCAGCTCAAATATCTTTAATGCTTTATGATTAACAAGCAAAATTATAACTGAATAGATTACTGCCTGGCATCCCTAATTGGCCATACGCTTTTTGTCTTGAAAGGACCTCAATCACTATATGGAAAAGCAATGTACATTCTTATTGTATAGATTTTGTTTACAATACAATATATTTTGTTATATAGATTTTCTTCAAAATAATTTCTTTAAGCAAAAAGGTTATATTTTTATTGTCTTTCAAAGGACTGTGAGTTATTAAATGTTGTGGGTTTTTTCACAATTTTCATTGTGAAAAATGTCAACAAAGATGTCCATAACGATGTCTGTCTATCAGTGTTAATATTCCCTTCCTCTTCAAAGGACCAAGTAGTTGGTCCAGATATCATCAAAGTGGGGAGGAGATTCTGACTGAACTGAAGTCAGCAAGAATTTTACTAATGATTTCAATATGATGAGAATGTCTTTAAATGTCAGAAAATATGTCAGGATCTTTGACATACTCTAATATCATTAGAAATTTGCTTAAGGATGTACTGGTCTTTCTTAGCAATATTAGCTTTGTTTCGTTCTGTGTACGAATGGTGCTGATTTATGCCTGCTGTAAGCAGCAGCTTCTTTGAAAAACTTTTGTACTTGCAAAATAGCCATGCAGATAGACTGCATGCAGGTAGACTTGAAATGAAGCATTTCCTAAACTATGTCGTGATACTGAGACTGTTCCCTCATGGTGCTTGGTTTTCATCTGGAGCTGTTTAACATCACAGAGCACCTCAGTTTACTCTGTGTATTAAAGTTTCCCTGTAACACACCCATCCTGTATGAGGGTTGCAAACATACCAAGATGAGTCAATGGTTTTCTTTGGATCTGAGCCTCTCTGAGACTGACCATTTCTTATCTGTGTTTTGCACCTGATGAATTGATGGCTCTACAGGTAACATTGATACCTTTCAGAGATGAGAGAAACATTCAGAAAGTTGGGTGTCTCATGAAGACTTGGGCATGTTTTTGGGAATTGAGAACAGCTAGTTAAACTTGCATTTTGTAATCATACTCTTTTGTTTCTAGTTTTATATCTGAAAGCATGACCTGATTTTTTTTTCTTTATTGCATGAGCCTTGGGTTGAGGCCACCAAGAGAGAAACAAGATTAATTTTATAGATTCATATCTGACTTTAGAAATCCCTTGTGCGTGAGTGGTTAGAGACCAGACAAATTCTTGTTCTGTTGTTACATGCTTCACTGTGCATTCACTTTTTCCCATTCTTGGAGACTGGGAACTGGGCTAATGGGCCTTTAGTCTGACATGCTGTTGTCACTTATGTTCATGCATAACCCACAGAGACCATGTCTTGTCAGTGGCTAAGTTTTGAGAAGTTGGTTCCGGTATTTATAGGCCACATCCATTTTACAAAACGACAATGACTGGAGACAATTTTCTCTTTACCTGGCTCAAGTAAACAGGAAAGCATCATAAACAGTTATACAGAATTTTGTCACTATCCTGTTGTGTTGGCTACAGAGCAATTTCTTAATAGGGTTTGCAACTCGTGCTCCTTAAGTTATCCCTTATGGGATAACAGATAGATACTGAATAAATTTCAGGAGGATCCTGATCAGGCAGGTTTTCTCTCCTTGTCCTTTCCTAAAAATGAAGTCTGTATTTCCTAGAAACATGAAATCTGCTGATTGTCAGAAATTATCAGTTTCTGCATTACCTTTTTAAATTCTGTGAACTCATGATGTCTCTGAGCCATGGATCAAGCAGGGAAGAAGGCATACCACAGAAATACTGCTCTTTCCATAGCATCTCTGAATATGTCTCTTGGAGACAAGACATAAGGCTTGATAGAGTTTGATCTGACCATACAGCCATTCTTATGCACGGCTCTGCAGCCCCTGAATTGTCATTCTTAATGATGGGATGTTACCGTTCTGCTGTAGTCCAAAGTTTCTTCTGTCTCCTTTTCCTGTCTGATAAGCTTGTTCTCCCTGCAAAGGAGGCTAACAGAGTACATTCATGTTTTTCTCCTCTTTTGAGATTTTTCCAATTTGAAGCCTGATTTTCCCCTCTAATGTGCTCAGATTGTAATACATACTTTAGTTCTTATTCAGCTACTATAGTGTTCCCAAGGAACACCATGCATTTCCTAGATGCTATAGGAAGTGTATAGGTAACAGAAGAATGCACTGAGCCATTTGAAGACCAAACTATTCATCTTAACAAAAGAAATGCCATCAATTCTTCTGGAGAAGGTTTATAGATTTCTGAAATCTTAAGTGGCAGTATTATAACTCTGGATTTCCTCAACATTGATTTGATGTAATTGGAAGTGACAAGAGCTGCAAAGTCTCTGATGGTCTTGCACATTAACTCCACTGAGTACTTTGATTTTGTTAAACTTATACAGGGTCTTCTGTTGCCAGTTCAGATAACTTAGTTTCTATTTCTGGTGTCTCAGTTGACAATTTTTTATCACTGTGTTTAAGAAGAGGTCTTTTAAAGATGTTAGGAGAGTTATTCAATGCAGCTGGTCAAATGACAAATGTCTTCTATTTCTCCCCTTGTAGTCTTTGTTCAGTTTAAATGGAAAGGCTATATAGATGAAGAAGTTTCTATTTTGTCGCTCAGTGACAGAATAGGTTAGAGCAGAAAAACATAGTTTAGCTTTCCAAAAAGTGCATGCCGTTGCTAGGTACAGGTGGATATCTGTATTGTGTCTACGTGCATGGACCCTGATCTGTAATGGAAAAACAGTAACCCTGAAGTTAGAGTCCAGTTTGCTCAGGCAAAACCTGTATTATCTCAGTACATCAGTCAGTAGAACAGGTTGGAAAAACTTAGTATTTTAATGAAAAAAAGGAAAGCTTTCTTGGTGGAAATTTTTCTCTTTTTCATTAATTCTATCATGACAATTTTATTTTCAAAGATGGGTGCCAACCTCTGGAAGTCTTTATTTTCTCTTCTGTAGAAAGCTTTAAGGGTAAACTTATGCATATTTCTTTGATAACTGCTTTATAATGAAGCAATTTATTAGGATACTCAGTTCATCTTTGGTATTGCAGTTCAATATCTCCCCTGAAGAAAGGTGTTGAATCTGTCCCTTGAACTAAGAGAGCACCCAAAATGTACTTCTTTTCTGAATGCTGTCATGCCTTGCAAAATAGTTCAGTGACCATTAACTTGCTCTGGAGCCATTTCTTCTTATACCGAACATGATGCGGTCTCCGTCTCTGGGCTACAATTTTGGGCTGAACGTATAACAGTGTGTTTACATTATTTGACAGTGCAGCTCATTGGTTTGCTCCTCACCTCTTGTCCCTTGTTATCCACACTGCCAGACTCTCTGCTGAGGTAAAGTGGCTGTCCCCTTTCAGATGTACTTCTGGCAGTAGTTTTCTCCATGGACTTCTTCCTCCAGACTATATGAGTGAAAAAGCAGCAGATTTCTAGTCCTTTAACTTGCAAAGTCTCCCAACGGTATCCCATCAGACACTGTACTTTCCACCGTTTTTGCACACTCACATGCCACACCACTGCATGCTCCTTATATCCTTCTTACTGATTTATAAAACAGCACTTTGAACAAGTTTTTGCTTCCTCTCCGAAAATAATAATTGTAATTCAGTAGGATCACTGTTTGTAATGCAAGATTCTTTGATTTAAAAGATGTATAGGAATAACCACATTAGAAATTACCAAGGCTAAATAAATTCTTATATCTATGAATATTCATGTACATCTCATAAAAATTCTCTGATCTACATCAGACGTTCATGAACAATCCATTTGGTGTTCAGTGCATAGAGTAGCAAAAGGTAATTGCACTTTGCTAACCTATTTCATGTATGCAAGTTTAAACATTTCAGATATTTGTACCCTAATCATGTCTTTTTAAAATCATTACTTCTTTTCTCCTTCAATTTTTGATTAGTAAATTTGAGTGGAGACACAGCTGGCAGATTACATGTACTTAACTACAGTTCTGATTTCAGTGAGGTGGTGGTATGGTGTTACAGAGTTTCCATCTCAGTGCATGTGATTCCTGTGCTGGGGGAGTGGGTCCTGCTGGTATATTAATAACTTAATGGATTGACTGCCATAGTTTTCTTCAGAGGTAGAGTAAGAGTTTGTCTACCTCTGATGGCCTTACTTTAGGAAAGACAAATAATTAGCTAAACTGGTGTGATTTCACCCTCTTAGTACTCGCTGAGAGGTGTACAGGCAACTGTGCTATTTACGGCACAATTTTAAGTGATTAAGAGCAATGTTAGTGATTAAGCATTTCAAGAAGGACACACAAGCAAATGGTTAGGGTAGGTAAAAGGGATTTAAAGCATCAGGTCACAATCTAAATACAAAAAGAAAACTGCTGCAATGACAACCTTAAGTCTGTCAGACTTTAGTGAGATCAATGGGCTGTAAAATTCCTTTATGCCAGAAACTTGCAGAACAGAGTTTAGTTAATTTTTGTTAGTTGGTGATTGTTCAGCCTCGTGTTCGATTCTGCTGTCCTCCCTGTAAGAAAAAAGGTGCCAACCAGTAGACAGCCCTGCCAAGGCACAATGGTAGTTTTCTCTCACAATAAGAAGGAACATCCATCAGTCCTTTGAACATTCTGTGTGTGGTAGACCTGGTGTGGTAGACCTTTGAAGCTTCTTACCAGCACAGAACGTCTCTGATTTCAGAAAATGTCTAATTTGAAATACTGATTTTTTTTCTTATTTAAGTTTTCTTTATTGAAAGCATTGTTCAGTGATCTTTTTATCCATAACAACTGTGTTTCAAGAGGTTTTACGTCAAATGCACAAAAGTCTTTGCGGGACCCTGTCAATCTTGTCCTTGAAAAGAAGAAAATGTCCTGACTTAGTTCGAGAGCTGTGTAGTGCTTTTAGGAATCCTTGAAACTGAATTTGGAAAACTACCCCACCTTTGGGGTATGGTTGGCTAGAAAGCTTTCACCACTAAGCAAATTGCTGTTCTGTCCCTGTTCAGTAGTTTCCATATCTTCTATTATGTGAAATACTGGATTCATTTGAAAATATAAAAATTATTTGGGAATGGAAAGGTCTTGGAATATAGCACATTGCATGGAGCGTCTCCTTGCTATCTCACTTTTTTTTGGCTGACTATCTAGCTTCATAAGTATGCAATTTATGCAATTTACAGATTAATAACATCCTTTTCATCCTCAGAAATTAATAGTCCAGAATAACAAAGCATGATGGGAAATTGTAACCAACACTAAAGGTTAGCAGCAGTTAGCAAAGAAAGCCATATATATTGTCTGTCCTTCAGAAAGTAAATCAGCAAATTCCACAATAGGCCTGTGATATTTCTGACAGATTAAAGAATTGCTATTGTCTTATTTAATTGCCCTGTTTTAGTAAGTTTACATATTTTAAATTGAAAATAGTATCTGAGCACATAAATTCTGTATGTTGTGGTTACTGCTATTTTACCTGCACTCAGAAATGGTCATTATATTTACGTGTGAAGTCTTTAAAACTGTGGGGGCACAAAAAGGTGAGATTTGTTTTATGAATCTGAATTTAATTGAAATAATTTTAAATTTTATGAAACATTAATCGTGAGCAGGATGTTTCTATGGAACATTAATTGGAGGCAGTAAGAATAAGCAACTGCAGTTCCCTGATACGGTAACTGCAGCATTTATATTAATTATCTTTTAACATAGACTAACTGAAGTAGAAAATTCATTATGTTTAGTTAAATAGTAAGGAAATCAGAATGCTTTTATTTGTTAGTTGCAAGGTATCTTCCTTAAATCATTTGCCCTAGAGGTAACAGATGGCTAATGAACTTTATGAGCTTATAAAAATAGAAATATATGTATGAAGTTTTTTAGTTTTACAGCCTTTTTTTAAAAAAAATAGTTCTGATTATACATATGGGACTGTAAAAAGGTAACTGAAATGACTGTCCCATCCTTTAGTTACAAGTTTGAAGGGCTTTTTTGTCCTTCTGCCAAATGTAATGCTTTTTGTGACCACATTTCTTTTTGCCATATGTTATAATTCCCATCTGTGACAGAGATGATACAGAGCTAGAAATGCTGCTGTATATTGCAGGAATTGTAAGGCCATTTGGAGACAATTTTAGTTCCGGAGTACTTAGACGTTTAGAGTTAGCCAAATGGGGACTAGCCCTTAATCTGAAGGCAGGAATTTTCAGTTGCTCAGGGCTAAATTCATAAAGCTATGCAGAGTGGCAGCGTTGCAGAGTACTGACACTGAGTAGGTATGTCTTATATAATGTTCCAGTTTACTTTAAGAGGTACTATCTCTAAAGGCAGCCCTGAATTCTAATGGCGTTGTTAAGGTTACCATATTTTCACACAGGGCCCTCTGGAAAAGTAATACATTTAAATGCACTTAACTGGATGTGCAGTTAATCTGTGCATCTCAGATGCGTAAGATTTACTGCGTTGCCGTAGGGTAGTATGTGAATGGTGGGTAATGCATTGAAAAGGCACTGGACTACATAAGCGTGAGCTGTGGACTGCTCTAAATAATCCTTTTCACAGTTGAGTCGGAATTGATGCTGTAACCAGGTTTCTGGACGTCTATCAATCCTGGACAGATGGGTGCAGGCCTCCAGTTACAGCATGAGAAAATGCTCTCGTACTTTTCAGGGAAAACAGTACAGAGTTGGTTACAAGATAGTAGATAGTAGTATATTGTTCCTTTTAAAGAGAGGTAGTCTTTCATACAGTGAGGAATCTTAGTGTGAATGGCATGATGATCACAGGACATCAATGACTGAACACTGCCCTGAGCAACCTGATATGCAGTGTTTCCAACACAGAAGATGTTGGGATGATCAGAAGTCTTACTTTAGCACACACTTACTGTTAAGTTACCCATCGCACATAAGAGTAATTCCTAGTTTGCTCTCTGTATTTTTACTTGGTTATTTTATTATATACATGAATTTCTTAATACAGTTCTGCCTGATTGCAGGAGGTTCTGTGTGCTGGGGATGATCTTCTGCAGTTCTGGTTGTGTATCTTGAAAAACACATTAGAGTTGTGTGGCAAGCACAACAACATGATGCGATAATGGAGTACCACATTGTGTCTTGAAAGTGTGTCCTTTGGCAGAGAAAGGTACTCCATCTCTCCCTCTAAAACAAAGCCTTTATCTTTCTCCTACAACTTAATCCCATATCGTCCATAAAACATAGTTTTCAGGCTAACTGGCCATTAGTGGATTTGGAAACAGAAGTGTCATTTTATGTTTTATGTTATGTTTGTTATGTTATAAAAGTCTTTTGGAATATTCTGGCTGGGGAGCACAAAAGAAGATAGATCAGTGGGTGAGTTCTACACTTGAATTACTATTAAACTGTGTGCTAGTAATTTCTTTAGGTTTGTATAGCTTCCTTCACAATTATCAGGCCTTCTGCTCTTAGAATTGAATATTGAACTGAGACCTGCTGATGAAAAAGTAGGTGTAAGTATCTGTTCCCAAAGTAAACACACAGGTTCTATTTACAGCATTGTGGTCCTATATATTATTGTGAATGATGCTACATAGTGTGGGGTGTGTTTATCGCTTTTTTTTTTTCTAAATCACTTCTTGACCCTTCACTTGACAAAAGCTACTCCTTAGTAAAACAGTATTTCAGTGTGCTTAGTATGATGGTAATGATTTACACTTGTTAAACTACAGATAATTTTATATGTATGTCTGTGTGTGTCTATATAAAAAGTATAAACTGTTAAAATAATTTCTATTATGTCAGAAAGCTAAGACTGGTTTAAATATGTTAGGGAATTCAATCCATTATGCTAGTCCCAAAATACGTTCTGCATGTCTTTATAGCTTTCAGTAGCGCTATTTTTGCTTCTTCGTCAATTAGCTTGAGTTGAAAGGCACTGAAAGAACACATACTGATTAGCATTTTAAAATATTCTACTTCGAATCAGAAAATTATATTCAAATGCCAACACAAATTGTAACATCTACTGTATGTGAAAACAAATTGAACAGTTGGTTCCTCCTAACATTTAAATAATATTTATTGTAAAGATATTTCTGTATTGGGTACCTCTAGGTTTTCAGATCCCTCATTTCTTGCATAGCTGTGTATGTTGGTTTTAAAAGACAGTTTTTATTACTTCAAATGCCAGTAACCTTTGAGTTAGTGACTTCATTTTACCCCATGCTAATTCTCTTAATGGTTACTAGAATTGATTGTAATAGCAGGAATGTCCTGCATTGGCATTAGACAAAAACGGAAGTACTTCTTGGCAGGTTCCTGAGTGGATTCATGTGATTTAATATGCATTTTTTGATTACTGTGTAACCTTCTACAACCTTTACCGTCTGTCTTTCACCATTAAAAATTCATCTCCCAGTCTATCAGGTGAAATAGTAGTCTGCATAAATGTGAATTACCTCATTTTGACCTGTTTTAAATCTGTACAGAGCAATGCATAAGACAATGTCAACAGCATGTATTTTTAGAAGCTGATGACCAGGTCAAAAAGTTCCTAAACACATTCTAGAATGCATTAACCCATTAATTAATATGATTATTTGTGACATAGCATAACCCTGAGTAAGCACGTTTCAATGGCAAATAGCTTTCTAGTGAATGGAGTGTTAGGCTGATGCTCTCTGTTACAGTACACAAGGTTTATTCACATAAATCCATGTGAGTTAAGGTGGAGTGCTGTGGCAGGTACTGAACTGAGACAGGATCCATGTCAGAAACAAAGGTAAATGTAGACATTTTTGGTAAATATGCCTGACTTCTTTTGTGACTTAAAAATTTCACATAACTCAGGGTTGCATTGTGCAGCCAGCCCCTCTGAAAAAAAAGTATTTGCAACTGTGATAATGTCTGAATATTCTTAGTTATCATAGTAGTAGAATATTGTTAGTGGTCAATGGCTTGATGTCCAGATGGAGATCGGTGACAAGTGGTGTCCCTCTGGGGTCCGTACTGGGACCAGTGCTGTGTAATAACTTCATCAGTGACATAGCAGGATTGAGTGCACCCGCAGCAAGTTTGCAGATGACACCAAGGTCACTGATACAGTAGACATGCTTGAGGGACAGGATGCCATCCAGAGGGACCTGGAGGAGCTGGAGAGGTGAGCCTTTGTGAACCTCATGAGGTTCAAAAAGGCCAAGTGCAAGATCCTGCACCTGAGTCAGGGCAATGCTTGATATCGCTACAGGCTGGGGGATGATGGGATTGAGAGCAGCCCTGTGGAGAAGTACTTGAGGGTGCTGGTGGATGAAAGGCTGGACATGAACCGACAGAAACAAACAGCCCAGAAAACCCAACTATATCCTGGACTGTATCAAGAGGAAGCGTGTCCAGCATGTCGATGGAGGTGATCCTGCTGCTCTATTCAGCTCTAGTGAGACCTCACGTGCAGTACTGCGTCCATCTCTGGCATCCTCAGCACAAGAAAGACGTGAGCTGTTGGAGCAGGTGCAGAGGAGGGCCACAAAAATGATCAGAGGGCTGGAGCACCTCTGCTATGAGGACACACTGCTGTGAGAGAGTTGGGTTTGTTCAGCCAATCTTACTGCGGCCTCCGATACTTCAAGGGGGCCTACAGGAAAGATGGGGACAGTCTTCTTAGCAAGGCCTGTTGCAACAGGACAAGGGGTAATGGTTTTAAACTAAAAGAGGGGAAATTTAGACTAGATAAAGAGAAGAAATTTTTTACAGTGAGGGTGGTGAGACCCTGACACAGGTTGTCCAGAGTTGTGGTAGCTTCCCCATCCCTGGAAACATTCCACATCAGGTTGGATGGGGCTCTGGGCAACCTGGTCTAGTTGAAGATGTCGCTGCTCACTGCAGGGGAGTTGGACTAGATGACCTTTGAAGGTCCTTTCCAACCCGAAATATTTTCTGATTCTATGATTGTTCTCTGCTTCTTATGACTTTCTGAAGCATAATTTTTTGGACTAAAGTCTTTTACATCTGTTCTGTGTTCATCTGAATGTTCTTTGAAAGTTGAACAAAACTTACTGATAAGTTCCTGTGTAAGTGGGAATTAAATTGTGTATTTTACTACTTTTATGTTTCAAAACAGGTCAAAAATTCTGAAGTGTGATAAGTGCTTTTAGAAGAAACTTTTATATAGTTGACGTTATTTTATATTCAAAATCATGTCTTTAACGTGGAAGATTGTAGAAAGGATTTTATACTTTTTTAATAACCCATTTGACAAGAAACTTCAGAATGCCTGTGTATGTATGGCTGACTCAATACACAGAATATTGAATGAGTTTCTTTTTCTAGTCTGAGGCCCTCAGTTTACTCAGAATGTACAAATATTGCCTTAGTCATTTTGCCCACAGTATAGCAATATTTCTTTATTATGAAAGAAAAAGGAAGAGAAAATTCCATAGTAATATAATATTATGTTAAGTAATATATATGGGATCTGTGTACTAATTTGATATAGAAATGCTCAGAGAGCTGGTAACAAATAAAACTAGTATCTAAGCACCACTATTTTTTATTCTTTGAATGACTTAACAAATTCTGTTATTATCCAGCAATTTTAATCATATATGTTCATGGGCACTGATACATGTGGCAAAAATCAGTGCACTTTTTGCTTTACTTACATATGTGCGGCATTCTTTTTTTGCTGGACTGAATGTGTGAGCAAATAGTCTATACACATATTTGTGTGGTAGAAATGTTTCTTCTTACCAAAATATTGCCTGTCCATAGTGACTTAGGTACAGTGAAGTTATTGCTGGCTATCCTCTACATATTTTTTCATAAATTAAATTATTAACTAAACAACTATGAAAAAATGGAGGTAAGTTTCTCTAACTTCTGTCAACTCTGCTTGCTTTATACTTCTTAAATAAGACAGTAACTTTTATATCACATGTATTCTTTTGATGATGAATTGGCTTTTAAGTAATCTGAATTTTGTACATTTTGTTTTATCTTTTTTTTCTTTCTTTTGTGCTGTGAAAGTTGGATGCTTTCAACTTTTTAAAGTATAGCCAGAGAAGATTTTAATTTTCAAATCATTTTGGACATGAATTGTATTACCTGCTGTCTGGTTCACAAAAACTGTAAGGTGTTTTATACAGTAAATCATCTTACCCTAGGCTGATGCACAATGTAACACCATTGTACTGTGATCAGTTTACTACTGTACAAGCCTGGTTCAAGGTATTGGTGTAAGAAGGAAGAGACTGGGGTGACAGGCTGCAGTGGGAGCAGGATCCTAGCCTGAATAGCCCATCCCATGCTTTCTCTGGAGACATCTCTGCTACTCCTATGGAAGAGATAAAGCAGTGAACCAGAAGTAGTGCCAGTGACAGCTACTTCCCTGAAATAGTAATCTATGTGAACCTCAGACAGGGATGGGAACAATTACAGAAAGCTGCTACATCCTGTCCCACACCTACTTCTTACAGTGGCTGCGTGTTATCCAGACATGGGCCCTTGCCCTTTTCCAGTGCAGGAAACAGGAAATTAAGATGACAAGCAAGCAGAAAGCTCAGGATTTTTTTCAGGGTAAGAGAGAAAAGGAAAGATGAGTTTATCCAAAGTCTCAAAACAGTGACTCTTCCCCACATTTCATTTAACCATGCTTAACATTAAAGCTGACAGGACCATCACCACCTCCCAAAAGTTCTTCTGCTACTTCCCAGACTTACTTTCCCCCAATTTTTTTCTTTTATCACCAAAAATATTTTCTTCCTGAAGAGATTTTTTCTTTTAATTGAACTTTTTACAAGATGATAAGACTTGAGAGAGCTCTGTTCAGCAAATTGATAAACAGATAATTTTTGGTTAACTTCATCTCCATTCAAATCTGTTTTAGTACAATGGATGCTAAATGTACCCATTTAGTTCAATGGGTACATTCTGTTCTTAGGAATTCTCCATTCCTGGTGCCATAGTCTCAAAACAGACCCATCATGGTTTCCTAATTTTTGGTAAACGTTTAACTCCCCTCAACATCACTTATTGCAGGGTGGCAAGTAGGGCAATATAGTTAGATCCAAATAAATTTAAAAAATGTTAAGGTATGAATGAACATTAAAACAAGCATGAGTTATTAATGAGTTATGGTTATGGTAGCCCCTATTCTTATGAATAAGTTTGAACCATAGTTGTAAAGCACAATCCTACAAAAAGCTGTTAAAAAATAACATTGAACTTGAATTGTCCTGGAATTTGCTTTTAGCTATTCATGCATACCGTAAAAAAAAAAAAAAAACCACCACTTGAATGGAAATTTGTTAAATATGGCTTCTGCCATATAACATTAGAGTTATATTCTGTTTTGCAGTTTGCTGTGCGTAAATATGACAGCTGTAGAGCAGCTTCCAGATCATTTTCCTAATGTAAGAACATGGAAAAAAGCAATTTCTGGTTTTATGTGTTTATAACTTAACATGGAAGCAGGTTCATGCAAGGTGAACTGTTTCTGTATTGTCTTAATACTATCAAAACTTATTTGGAATATCATTGAAATATCAATCATAGTATATTTAGGAGTACAATATTTGAAGCAGTAAATAAATTGATATTTAGCCCCAAACCTGAAAGTAGAATAATTTTAGAGCTTTTCTAATACATATAAATACATAATTTGAATGAAGAAAATATGCAAATTTGAAGGCTTTCAGGGTGCCACATGAATTGCTGTCTCTCTGCTTCTGTGTGTTACCTGGTGGGGTAAGAAGTGCACCTTTCCTGCCACTGTCATGGCTTAAATAGTCCAAATACTTTGTACCTCATAACTTAGGAAAAGGGTGGTCTTGGCCCAGAGGTGCTCAAATGCTAATCTCTAACTGTAGAAATAGCTGTACTACTCTAAGGATCTATTTGCCACTACTAATACTGTTATGTTCTTACATACTTTTGTAAATCTGTTTTCTGCTTTACTATTTTCCAGTGTAAAATACTGTGTTCTAAGATCTCTTTTATATGTGTTTTAATCCTCCTGTCAGGATAGTTCTGGCTTTTTTCCCCAGTAATCAAAGTATAAAAAACTGAATTATTTTCATCAGATTGTTTTATGTTTCTGAAATGCTTCAAACAACATACTGTAACAAAATATTTCGTGAGAACCATATGCAAGAATAACTGACATCTGATGATATGGAATTAACCTTAAGTAGTCCAAACCAAAACCACTTAACAGGAACTATAAATTGAAATATATGTTCTTAATTTTCTTTTAAGTATTATTCACCTATTTTAATGTTGGGATAGCTAGATCTTGAAAAGCATTCTGGAAAATACTAAGTATACTGAAATGAATTGATTTGCGTAGACTGATTGGCAAGAATTCTAATTTGCTGCCTGGTTCTACCATTTAAATCTTATCTGAGATGCTTGTAAATGAGCTTAATGTTCTGCGATAAACTGTGATACTCAAATATTGAAATGCGAGACATTGTTATAAACCTATGCTTTAAATCCTTACTAAGAACAGTTTGTCCATGTAACTTATTGTGTGTGGAGTAGAGTGGTCCTGCTGCATCTCTTATGTATATTTCACATACAGAAAACATCTGCTTTTACTTGACATATTAGAAATGTTATGAACCAAAAATTCACTGTGCATTTAGATTAATAATACAGTAAATGTAATTACCTGCCATGTTTGAGAGCTGACTCCAGCACTTGAGTAGCTATGGGGTGTAAAATAGGCAAATGACAGTTTTAATCAGTTTGTTTTGCATTGCCTTGGTTTTTGAAAGTGATCTATTCTCATAATAAAGTTGTCAAAATTAATAAATTATTACAATTTTCTCTTTATTTGTTTTGAGATTAAAACCATAACTTAAATTGTCAAGAAAAGTTTGGGAAAAGAGTTGTAACAAGTTGAAGTTGTAAGAATGTCCCTGTTCTGAGGTCTGATATGAGATGTCTGATGCCCAAAATGTGCTGTGTGTACCTTTTGTTTTGAAAGGAGTGCAAATGTCAGGAGCACAGAAAATGTCATTTTATGTCATATTGTGCATGACAGGGGCTAGTACCAGGTACAGAAACAGCAAGCTCTATTTTATTCTTACACCTAATAGCCAAAGAGGCACTATCTGCTTTTCTTAGTGCTTTGTTTTTACATTAATGAGCTTAGGAGCTGATTACCTTCAGTGTGTCTATTTGGCTGCTGCTGCTGCAGAAAGGAGGAATTCATACATCCTCTCCATCATGCAGCTGCCATGTGTATCTTTCTGTTAATGTTATTCAAGCTAAACTTTTACCTGTAACTGGCACTTCCTCATGCTCTCCCTTACATATATATAAACACACGCATATACATATGGATATATATGTATGTGTGTAAATGAGCTTATGTGATGGGTCTGACTAGGTCACCTTAGTATCAGAGATTAATCAGAGTAGCACTGCATGTAGACAAGTTAGAAGTAGGTGAAAATAGCCGAATCAGTGCACCACACTAATGTAGCTATGTTATTTCTAGGACCTGTGGTGGTATTACACAGTATTGTGCAGGGTGGATAAATCAAAGTGCGTAAATGGCAGGTCAGGTGTCTCTAATGATTGTGCTGTGCTCCATAACCTTTGATACAGTTCTAAAAGTCTTTATTTAGAGAGGGTAGTTAGAGAAGGAAACAGTATGTCACCAGTCATGGGAGGGAAATTAAAGAAGAGCAGGCTGTGCCAGGTTAATATCTGATTGTTTATGCTGACCTATCAGCAAAGAAGGTGTAGCAAATGTAGTAGTCCCACAAGTTTGAGTTATGATGCGTAGTCTTGGTTCAGGAGATCATTTTTATCTAGTTGTTTGGAACATACATGTCCATATATTATTAAAAAAAATTTTTCCCCTAGTTCTCTATCAGATTATTGGGGGGGAAAAAATTGTTCAGTTACACAAGAAAAATGTACAAGTTTTAGAAAAATGTCAGTTCATAATATATGCAAATGTATGTATAGATTGCACCTTAAGTCTTTTATGGAGAGAATCAAAGTCTCAAGAGAGACTTCAGCAAAGAATGAATAAACAAATGCTTAGATGCCTGCTGTTGTACAGACATTGATAGTTGTTGACATAATGACATGTTTTAATCATACTCTAAAATACAAATAGGTGTTTCACAGTGTTGTTCAATTTAATAAAGTGTGCTGAAGGCTATGTCACCAAATATTACAGATTGCTACATAATAAAGGAAAATTAAGCTGGAGATTTATTTTCAAGTGTCACTAAATTAGGCATGAACTCTTCAGATTGTAGTTTAGTCAGTTACTGGTACACCTGGAATACAATCCTGCTTTGGAAGTGGTAACTATTGACAAGGGCAGTGGAAGGTATTTTTTACCTAGGGAAGCATACATCCAGTGCCTTTACTGATTTTGTGCCTTTCCAGATCCTGTTATTTCTCTTGTCTTCTCTTAGCTTCTCTCAAACACATGAAATGGGAAGAGTTCTGGAAGAGCTGTCTGCTTGCTCCAAGCACACCTTTTTTTTGTCTTCTCTAGCACCTTAATAGTGAAGGTGAATAGGCCTCCTCACGGCACATCACTCCTACCTGCTTCTGCTGCTGGCCATGGTATAACCTACTAGTGCTGTATAACAATCAGCTAGACCGCTACTAATCTGCTGCTCTTGGTGCTACAGAATGCTCTCTTTGCTCTGGCGTGCTTTTTCTAAGGAATCCATCCTTTCCATTACCAAGCAGCTGAACGGTTGGCTGCAGTTAGGAGCTAATGAGTGTTGGCTTGTAAAACTACATTGAATCAAATAAGCTTTTAGGACACTCTTTTTACGCTTCAGCATAAGAAAGCAAATTATCTGCCTAAATCACATCTCCAGCCTGTTCTGGTAGAGCTTTCATTACTATTGCCTTAACGAACGTAGAAATGAAACTCCAAAATGCTGTTGTGGATGTCTCTGCTATACAGCCTCATCTACAGTAAGAGGTGAAAATATCTGTGTCAGAACTGTTTATAGTAGTTTGCAGTAGTTTGCAAATGATGTTTTCAATATATATATAATTTCATAATTGCTTTATACATCAGGCATTTATTTCTGAGGACCTTAATTGGGTTTTGAAGGAATGAAGTAATGAAACTGAACCTTATGCATTAAAGAAAGCTGTGGAACGTACATGTTTATATTATTTTATGTGGTTTACTTTTTTTTAGCATAGTTTGAAAAGTTCTATTTAGCACTCAGGAGAAAAAATATTAAACAGCTCTGCATTTTGTTTTTCAGTATGCAGTGACCTGGAATTCAGAGAGGTTGCAAACAGATTGAGAGACTGGTTTAAGGCACTTCATGAAAGTGGAATTCAGAATAAGAAGACTAGGATTATTCAAAGGCCTGAGAGAACCAGTAAGAGACTTCTGCTTGTCTTATTTTATGTTCTCTTTGATACATCCGTATTTCCATTGCTAAGACTTGCCTTATTCTCATGTGCTTTAAATAGGCTTGTTTACGAAACCATAACTTTGTGATTTCCTGAAGTTAATGTCTTATTTATGGCTTAGTACTGGTATGAGGTGTTCACTTTAAACTTGCAATGTTATTTGGCAGTACATTTGCTTGTAAGAATGTGTATCAGCTACCATTCACAATTCTTTCATTTATGAATGCTGTCAAATTGTCTATTTGATAGAGCATGATAATTAGCCCCTGTATAAGGAGACAAAACAGAAGAAATAAGCAGAGATTTTGAACAATTTTTCCACAGAGAAAAGTGACTTGATGAATGTCTAGCCCTAAGAAAAAACGTACAGGAGCTGTAATTATGTGTGACCCATAATTGCTAGTTGATGCCACTGTAGGTAGTGGCACAGAAAAACACAAGGAAAAGAAGCTTGTAAGTAGAAAGGGATTTTCAAGTATATACTTCAAACTGGAAGAGACTCAGGAGTACTAATGAAGTGGAAATGGTAGGGGGCATAATTTGTTTTTAACCCCCTCAAATATTTAAAAAGGTTTTTTGTTGTGGAAAGCAGTAAAATTTTAAAATGTAATTATCAAAGGGCTTATTTAAAATAACAATTGAAGTGTGCAATAATGGTTTCAAGTGATGTCCTACTGTGAAGGAGAGTCAAATTAGATTTTATAAGCTGTGAAACCCCACCTTTCATTAATATGAAGAGCAAACTATGAGTTCCTTCAGAGTATATTTCACAGAACTTGGCCACCGCTGGCTGCGTGTCTTAGTTCATTCATTATTATCTTTTTAAGTATTTGGGATTTTTAATTTTGTTTAGTTTTTCTTTGATTGCTATTTGCTATTTTTCATTTTTCAATAAATCAATTTATTTCATTTAATTCATGTATTAATATCAAATAATAATTTATTTAAATTATTTCAATTAATTTAATTAATAAATGTAATTTATTTGATTTTTCGTGCTAAAGAAATATGAATAATTCTGTAAAACAGTAAATTAAAGATGATTCTGTGTTATCTGGGAATACTTCTATTAAGACTGAGAAAAAACGTTTCTGAGGTAAGGTGGTAATACAGTAATGTCACTTTTCATTGGTATTGAAAAAACCATGTATAAAAATGTATATTTCTAATCCACATTCTGGTTGGTGCCCATAATTGGCATGTGATCTGCTTCTCATCCAGTAACAAAAACAACTGAAACACAAAGTTTGCGGCTCTTAAGTAAGCATTTATTGTCCCATAATGCACAGAATGTATCTAACAATTTAGCTAGTGTTAGCACATCGCTCAGTTAAAGGTCAGCTGAAATGATGCATGGGGTCCTGTTTCTTGCTGACTACTCACTTTGTTGAGGGTAACACACTGAATAGGTATATACATTGAATAGGCAAGGTCAAAAATGCATCACGCCTGTTTAAAAACCTCATAATACAGTAGAAGTTAAAAAAAACATAGACAATGATAAAAGAAGCAACGGTACAGCTATTAAGTACTACAGCATACATAAATAAAAAGTCTTTCAATTAATCAGGTTCAATTAATCAGGTTCTATGTAATACAGGATTGTAAAGTTCATAATTAATACACTGAATACATTGAAATGGAGTGCAAGCATGAAGTTCTTAAGAGTGTGAGATTTTTCCCTTAGACATTTTCCTTGTCTTTTTTTCCTTAAGCACACAGCTGGTATTGATAAAACCTAGTATCTAAACTTGAGACAGGTATTTGTATCATACTGTGTACGTGGATATAATATACTCACATTTATTTTATCGTTTGTTGGCAAATTTTTACTTTATAATAGCAACCAAAGACTGTATTTAGACTTAAGAACTAAGATTTTAATATATGTGACTAAGAATGGATGAGTTTTGTGGATGTTTGGACCTCGTCAATTTTGGATTATAGAAATACGTAATGTGATCCAAATTGTTTTCAAACTTCGATGATCACTTACTGTAACATTAGCAACACTTGTAAGATTAAGTGCTGTCTATCTGATGTTGATTTTACACCTAGTACATCCTAAATGTTCATGTTTTGGCACTTCATGTACAATGCAAAATATAATAACCATCTGCTTAAATTATGTAGACCAAAGCAGTTGTGAGATGTGGGTATTTTTTGATGAGACTGAGGTCTGTGAGCATGAGGAGCTCTTCTGCAGAAAACGTTGTGGTCCCTGTCTGATTAGCTTCTTTTGAAGTTTTAGGGTCTGTGGGACCTTTCCCACCTAACCTGAGCTAGTAAAGGAATCGTTATAAGGCAGGTGGAGAGAGATTTGCCTTTAAAAAACTTCAGGTGAGGATCTTCTCTACAAATAAAATTGTTCCAATTGAGGGGGGAAAAATGGGTTTCTGGCCCAGTTTTCAGAATTTCCTTTTGGAAGTCTTCAAAGTCGTGATGATCTGTCCTTTGATGGTATAAAGTGTTCACACTTTAGGAGGGATCTGAAATTTTAGGCACAAGGTAGACTGGATCCTACCCAACCAGGTTTTTGAGAGACAGAATCAAAAGTTGATTTGGTTGGCTAAGAATAGTCTTTCAAGGCTCTTCTTGATCAGCAGGTAAGGAAATAAAATCCGTGTTGAAACAATCTGTTTTCATTGTACTACTGACTTTAAATTTCCTGTGAACATGGTGCTGTTGGGCATATTTGACTTACACTTGTAACATGGTTCCAGAAATTAATCATAAACAGCTAGGATGATGTACAAAATATTAATTGGTTACTATGATGGTTTAAAATTATATTTTCCATTTCTAAGAGTTACACCTTATTAACCTTAAAATAGAGGTAGTGTTGTTAGAATAGTGTTGAGAAGTTTGCTATTTCTAATAAGAATGCTAGGATGTATTCATGGAAGTTCGATGATAGGCTTTGGCATGTTTATTTTCTTTTTACTCGTTTTAGTAAAAAGCAAATCAAATTGTAGAAAATGATGACATGTGAGACATTTGCTTTGTCCTATCTTCTTTTCTTTTTCTCTTTGAAAGAGAGGTTTTCAACAAAACCCACAGTGTTTCACAAAAACGTTTGAACAATGACTGTTTAGAGTCTAGTGTTTTAGTACTGTGGTCAGTTACTCAAATTGTATATATATAACTGAAAAAAATTTGCTTTCAAATATAAAAGATCCAGTTGTGCAATATTTACTTGATTTTATAAATAGCCAATTTTACTTGATTGAATTAATTTGACAGGCTACTGCAAAAGGGCAGTTCATTTATAGACAGAAACCGATCTAATGAATATACAGAAGTAGTTTTGTTTGTGAATTTGAGGATGCAAAAATTGTTTAAATACTGCTTTTGTTAATGCAACTATATATGCTTTTTCCAGTATGTACAATTCTAAACTTCAAAATTTTTCATTTGAGGCAGCAAAAGATATTGCATCTTATGAGAAATTAACATGTCTGTGGTTTAGAAGAAAATATTAGGTCTCTCTGTCCTGAAAACTCATATTGACACAAAAATAATGATAACTGTTCAACATGGTCATGTCCTTTCTAATACCATTGAGAAATTCTTAAAACTGTTCTTCAAGAGCTAAGCCCTTGTGTAGTACCCCTAGGAAATCACTCAAAGCTGGTCTCCAAAGTCATAGTAGGTCCATGGCATCAGGCACGTTAATTTTTAAGTATATCAGGGAGTCCTTCTATTTTGGGGATGTCTGAGAGCTACACCTGAAATAAATCTTGCAAAGAACTTCTTAAATCATGTATAATGACCTTATACTTACTACAAGAGTCTTAATGATCTGTGCAGAACAACAGCCATGACAAAAAGCCACCTGAATGCAACTTCTCCTTTCAGAGTCCTAATTATTCTAGCAGATCCCTGGAGTTGTTCATTGTCCTTGGGAAGTCAAAAATCTGTTTTGGCACCCTTTCCCTCAGGCTGTTCTTTATTCTTGTCATAGAGTTCCTTCCTCACTGAAAAAATATTCTGCATTTTAAAAAGCAATTTGTGACATCTTTTCTGGCTGTCTGTTTGCATTTCATATTTTAGTCTCTCTGGTGGCACTTGGACAGGGATTTAATAAAACACTTTGGCACAGACCTTCTTACCAAGGTAGATGTGGTGCAAGTTTATAGTGCCTTGCTTGTGTGTTTCAGACCTGTTCCAGCTATTAAATAGTCCACGTTGGTCTGTACAATTGTTAATATTATTTCTAAACAAAACAAAGAATAGTGTTTGTTATGCTAGAGCTGTCAACATGCTGATAACAAGTGAAAAATATAAGGTGCCATCACTGTTGCTTTTTTCAAAGCTGAATCTTACTAGTAATGTAGACTAGAATATTGCAAGTAATTAATAGGGTTTTATTTCTAAAATATCTTTTGTGTCCAAATGTGTTCAGGTTGCATATATCTGGAAGTATCATTACTAAAAATGCTATATAAACACTTCAGTCTTCTCCTCAGGCCATTTATGGTCTAAACAGGTGACACAAAGGGGAAAAGGATACTTTACCCCCATATTACAGTAATACCTCCGTTATTATTCCCCTCTGGATGAGGAAGTAAGGAATTGAAAGATTAATTGAGATATTATGTGCCTCTTTAAAGTCTTTCAAAGTATTTCTATTTCTGTTTTAATTTTGTGTGATAAAACTTCAAGGAATTAATGCATCAAATGCAAAGCACAAAAAATACCCTAGTCCCTCAAATATTTCTGCGAACAGGCAGTCTGTTTCTGAAGAATACTTGTGCACCTTGCCGTGTTACAAGATGGAAGTACAGAGGTCAAAGGTAATAGAGAATCTTCTTATGTCTTATCATAGAATCATAAGAGTGTTTTTGGGTTGGAAGGGACCTTCAAAGGTCATCTAGTCCAACCCCCCCTGCAGTGAGCACAGACATCTTCAACTAGATCAGGTTGCCCAGAGCCCCATCCAACCTGATGTGGAATGTTTCCAGGGATGGGGAAGCTACCACAACTCTGGACAACCTGTGTCAGGGTCTCACCACCCTCACTGTAAAAAATTTCTTCTGTTTATCTAGTCTAAATTTCCCCTCTTTTAGTTTAAAACAATTACCCCTTGTCCTGTTGCAACAGGCCTTGCTAAGAAGACTGTCCCCATTTTTCTTATGAGCTCCCCTGAATTACCGGAAGGCTGCAATGAGGTCTCCCCAGAGCCTTCTCTTCTCTAGGCTGAACAACCCCAACTCTCTCATAGCAGTCTGTCCTCATAGCAGAGGTGTTCCAATCCTTCTGATCATTTTTGTGGCCCTCCTCTGGACCCTCTCCAACAGATCACATCCTTCTTGTGCGGAGGATGCCAGAGCTGGACGTAGTACTCCAGGTGGGATCTCACCAGAGCACAGTAGAGAAGCAGTATCACCTCCCTTGAACTGCTGGCCACACTTCTTTTGGTGCAGCCCAGGATATAATTGGCTTTCTGGGCTGTGAGTGCCCAGAATCTTTACTTAAAGTTAAGACTTTGAATGAAGTGTATCTGTGTTATTGACTGAAGTTTGTTTTGACTTAATGTTTTGTGCAGAATTGTCCTTATACATGTTGAAAAATAGGTAGAACTTTATTGTGTTTTTCCCTCTTCAGGTATCTTCTACTTTTCCTTAATAGTCACTCCTATTAAGAAAATGCTCAGTCCGGTATTTCACAGAATGCATTTCATATGAACTGTCAATCTGTTAGCAAACCGGGAGCCACCAGCAATAGGATTCATCTTGATTTTTGTATTTTTTCCCCCCACTTCTATGTAACATTCTCTAAACCACTTTCTGCAAAAGGAGAGACTTCAGGATGTACATTTTCATGTGTGTTTAAGGAATCTTACAACTCTGCTTTATTTCTCTCCCTTGTACAATTTTTTTTTGTAAAATGAGAATCAGTTATCCTAGGCTTATCTTAACACCTTTGGTACCTTCCCCATGTCTTGCCCTAACCAGGCTCCGCTTCTCTGTGCCATCATAGTGAGCAGGACTGTATTACAACTTCAGACAAGTGACTGAGAATATTATGCCTAATGCTGTCTCCTTCTAGGGCTAGTATGGAGCCAAATGAGCCTCACCTAGACCGGCACTTTTGTGAACAGCAAATACAACAGAAAGTGTTCATCTCTGCTTAGTCCTCTCTTTAGTCCTTCCTGCTCAGGTCTGTCCTGATAACACTACATTAGGAAGGAAAACTTGTTCCCAGCTTGTGCACAGTAGGTCTCAGCTGTAAGGTGCTGTTAACTGAAGATTTTCTGATAGCCAAAATATTAAGACAATCCATCACAGGTGAAAACCTTCTTGCTATGCATCTTGCTGACTGAACACGTGAAAAACATGATCTAGGTGACTATCAGGACTCTGGTAGAGTGCATGTGTGTTTACTCGCATGTGTGATTTATCAGTGTCTTTTAGTCTACTGGTATTGGAAAGAATCATGCGGTTTATTTCTCTCGGCATATTAGATAAACTACATTTATGGAATGCAATATGTGAGCCATATGTATGTATGCTGTTTTGTTTTCCACAGTGTCAAAATCTATCTTCCTCAATGTACACAAGGATTTATTACTTACGAGCTTAATAAGCAGGCAAACAATAGTTTTACCTTGAAAAGCAGATTATATTTACTAAGAGTTGAAATTCTCCCCTGAGAAATAATCAGAAACAGGAGCATTCCTCTTGGTTCCTTTGGAGGAAATGCTTTCAATGCTAGTGTGTAAGCCATGCAGGAGGGGTATATTTCTTAATATTTCCCTTGGGATTGTTTTGGCTGAGGAAAAGAGCTTAAGCTGCTACTTCACATTTTTCTAGAAAATGTTCAGGAGTAGCTGCATAAAAGCTCATTTTATTATGGTATATGGACATAGATTTCAAATAAGTGGTTAAAATGAGAGAACTCTTTCATAGTTTAGACAGCTGAGCAGCAATTTTTGCTCTTTTCAGTGTAATGTGCTCGTGCATAATCATCAAGAATAAATTACTGTCCTCAACTACACTAATTCCCCCCTTTAGTTTCTGCTTTTTGTTTTGTCTCACAACAGTGAGAAATGTGTATGAAGAGCATTCCGGTTGGCACTCAAAGTGATAATATATGTAGTCTGCGATTTGGACAATTAATTTCCTATTTCGCCTGGTGACTTTGTGATTCTTAGTTCTGTGTCACCTGACCCCTTCATGTGTCAAACCATGTTAGCAGATGTTAAACTCTAGGTACGTACTTAAGTGCTTTCCTGACTCTTTTTTCTCAAGTGTATCACCTTCAAGACTGACACCTCTATTATTTAGTCAGTACTGTAGTAGAGGAAGAAAGTCATTACAAAGAGAAAGCACTTCAGGTAATCTTAAGTTTGGACAGTTCCTTTAAGATTCTTTAAAATTGAACCAAGAATTTTACTTTACCACAGTAATCTCTTAAGGGTGTATAATGTGAGCATGGAACTGAGGCGTTGATCTTTATGTGGCATAGCAGTTCTGGAGGAGGTGGACGGCTCCGTTTTAGATCAATCAAAGCTGCTTCTTTCTCTGTCAACACGTGCCTGGATTACTTCTGAAATATTTTTGCCATTTTTATGTATTTCACCTAAACTAATATTGGACCTAGATTTCAGATATTTCTACGCTATACTGCGGTGACTGATGGCCAAGAAAGGGTTTGGCTTGGTGAAACAAGCCAAATAAAAACTAAGAAGAGATGTGATTTTTCTCTAAAACACTAGAATTGTAAATACTGGAGAAGAGGAAGAACTAAAAAAAAATAGTAAAAAAACCCAACAATACTTGGTCTGTAAATAAAAATACAAACTACTTCAGAAGCAAGTACTGAAAAACATAAACAACTTTCAAGGTAAAACGTGATTATTTTTTTAAATTTTTACATCGAACAGTTTTTAATAGAAACCCAGACCCCATGACCCATGGTGCCTTTTCTCCAGTATATGGTTCTATTTAATAGATAGGTTATGACAGCTTTAATATATGTAAACTTTATTTTTCAGGCTTGGAAATAACAAAAGAAGTTTCTTATATGAATTGTTATCGTTTGAAGTACGTTTCTTAATTCTGATGTGCCAGTTATAATGTATTCCTCTTTACTAGGAAGTGTTTATCATAAATATGACTTCAAATTATATTTAAACATTAAACTATAGTTATGTTAAAATTTTACGGGATTTATAGAAGATATTAGAACATAATGATTTTTTTCTTATACTTTCCTGTTAATATCACTGACTTATAATAATTTCATCTGTTTTTTAATGACATTGCAGAGTCCTATGCAAGTGTGTTAATTTCAAACTATGTCCTTAGCTAGAACAAGTGTAATAGATAAAAATCCAGTGGGATGTCACTGTTAGAGAAACATTTTAAAAAATCTAAAAGGTGTATAGAAAGTAGTGAGAAAAAAAATTGAAGAATGGGAGTAGAGGATGAACTCAATTCACAGGCTAATGATAGATAAGCGAATCAAGTAAAATACAGAGATAAAATCTTCTGCAGATATATAATATTGTTCCAACCTTAATTTCTTGATGCATAAAACTTTTTAAATCTTCAGTGGTCTTTCACAATTTTTCAGATAAATTTATTTCTTTTTAGATGAAAATTTGACTGAGAGAAATAAAATAAGCAGATGTTTGGGATTTTTTCCCTTTTCCTTAGTAGTGTTTATTAAATACATTACAGTAGCTTCTCTTGGACTGAGGTACAAAGTACTCTGTGATGTGAGCTTTTCGAGCATGGACCACAAATGCTAATTTAAAAATACTTTGTCCCAAGCTTGAAGGTGATGCCTCTTTCAATGAACTTAAGCTTAAAATTTCACATGCAGGTGTATTATCTACAATTATCTACTTTGGCCCACAAGATCCATCTATAAAGTGGCTTTTATCTTATATTCCCTTCTAGCTGGCTTCTTATTCATTAAAATCTGTCTCCTCATGATTGCTCTTATTCTGCAACTTGTCTTACTGTCTGGTGAGCTGGCCAGAATGCCAAATTCAGAAAAATTTTATGAGCACAAGAATAATTCCTCCCTTCATGAAGGTACACAAAAGGGCACGATAGGAAACTGTATGTTTCACATCAACCCTGTTCTGAATCCAAGATCTGTAGCTAAAAGCAGGAGTAGCAGAGAAAGGAGAAGTATCTAGGAAGTATTAAAAGGCCTTCAGGAACAGAAGCTTAGAGGCAAATAATGTCATACTGAACATTCATCCTTGGACAAAATGTTTTAAGGTGGAGGAACCTTCCAGAAATTTTCCAATTGGAAACACCTGTTAAATAATTTTGATAGCTTTTACAGATAAAGTTGAAAAACAGATGTACTATATATCCTTATTCATTCAGTCAGGTCCTGTCTGTCTTTGCTCTTCCCATTCTACAAAAAAATAAGTGTTTTGTCTTGATGTTTTATCAGGGGCTGGAAAAGAAGGGAGAGACCATTGGTAGAATGCTTGGCTATTGTTTTAAATTGTATTAAACACATCAATATTATAAATACCAAATTACTTGCCTTTTTTTTTTTGCTTCCTGTCAATCATAAATGGTAATGAATGCAACAGATCAATAGGGGGCACAAAAAAATGAGACTGCCCTGATAAAAAGTCATAGTTAATTTAAGGTTTCTGGGGAAGGGGAGTTTATGTGACTGACTGAGTTCTATAGGGAGTTTTTGGTGCTATCAACTTTCTTCTTTTCATTTCTGTAATGGTTGTTTTACCATACCATGGACATTTCCACATACATATATATCTAAAGGATAATCTACTGATTTCTAAATCTGATTACTGAGTCATCCAAGTTGACCTGTTTTAGCAATATAGAAAGACTTTTCTTATTTCTTTATTGTTTTCAGAACAACTAAGGCAGGCAGGCTTGATTTTTGACAGCAGTAGAAACTGGGAATTCCTGTGTGCTCTCACATCAACTTGCTATCGCCATATTTCACTGTTTTCATTTCTTCAGTGCTCAGTAGATTAAAAGTTTTTAGAAGAATAATATTTAGCGCTAAATCTCATTCTGCATTAGGATGTATACTCAAGTGCCTGACAACATGCACCAGAAGCCTGTGAACGGGAAAAAAACATGTAGTCTGTCAAATGCAGCTCACATCTTCCACACAGGCAAGAGGCAGTTCCTGAATTCCCCCTCCATGTCTATATGCAACTCCTCACGTACTTTACAGTTGAGGTAGGAAAAACAAAACCGAGTTCTGAGCTCTGGCTACAGTAATGATTGACTCAGCCTATTTCTGATTACCCTTATTTCAAGCAACAATTTAAGAAGATGCAGGCTTTATTACTAGGTCTGATACTGGCAGACGGCTGTTCCTAGCAGTCATTTATCAATGGCCGCCTCCACAATGTAAAGTGCATCAGGTAATGATAAAATATCATAACTTCCAAGGCATTGCTGAGGCTGAGTATCGTGTTCCTTTATCATTGAATTGAATATATGTTATAGGAAGAACAAAGTGGACTCCAATTAGTTACCTTGAATTTACTCTCTTCTTAGGCCTGTTAACATTGCAAACCGCTTTAGCTTCCCTCTCCTGATTTATAATATCACTAAAATTCATCAAGAGAATCATTTTCCAGGAAATCACTGTAGATCATTTATTACTGTGCATAATGTGTGTGCTATAGGTATAAAGTTTCAGAAGAAAACTCGTATTTCTAAATGCTTTGAGACTGATGGTGGCATTAATTTTTTTTTATCAAGTTAATTTAATGATTTTTTTTAAAATGAAGCTGACATTTAATTTATAAGTAGTATTTCAATTACATGCACTGTTTATGTACTGTATCTATGTACCACTGGAGTAATTTCTATGATGCAGTATTCTTTTGTGACATCTGAGCTCAGCAGCTGCTGTATCTTTCCAGCTATATGATTATTTTTTTTTTTTTCCCTCTTAGGATTTGATACCAGCATTTTGCCAATTTGCAAAGACTCCCTTGGCTGGATGTTTAACAGGCTCGATACCAACTATGACCTGTTGTTGGACCAGTCAGAACTTGGAAGCATTTACCTTGACAAGAATGAGCCATGCACCAGGGCGTTCTTCAATTCTTGTGACACATACAAGGACAGTTTGATATCTAACAATGAATGGTGCTACTGCTTCCAAAGACAGCAAGGTAAAAGATGAGAACAACCTGCATATGTATATGACTGACCTTTTTGTAGCACTTTATCCTTTTTAAACATATTAAGATTACAGTGAACTGCAAGCTCTTAAATTGTATACGATGAATTTGTGTGAAGGTTTTTGAGCTACTGTGAATACCTAAAATGAAGTAAAAAAAAGGAAAAAAAATTTAAAAAAAATGAACAGTCCAGGCTAAATGGAAAGGCTTGCTAGAAATTCAAGAATTCTAAATAAAGTGCAAAAGAGCAACTAATGCTTTTACAGCAATGTTGTTTCTCATGCCAACTTCCAGTAAGTATGCAGAGGAAAGAGACCAAAATAAAAACCAAAATTACTTTTAAATTACTATTAAAATAACTGAATGAACATTATGGATAAAGATATTTCCAGTCATTTGGACCTAAATTGATTTTTACTGCCTAGATGAATCTCTCTAAATGTCCTGATGTGATTTGGTTAAACAAATAAACACAAACTATAAACATTATTTTCCTGAGGGTCTTATAGCAGTTTTACATCTACGTGAGACACCACATAAATTATATACTCAAACTAGTTGTAATGAATCAAACAATTTACTCATTAAATATTGTCTGAAACTGGATAGAATTGCCCCTTCATTTTTCTTAATAACAAGAGGGAGGTATTTAAGGGGATATATAGCAAGCAAGGTCCAAATTTCTAGTGCAGTAGAGGAGGTGAGACTGATTTGGTAGAGTGTTTGCAAGTCAGTTCAGCCTTTTTTGAAAATTTTAATATCAGTTTTTAAATCTCACTTGTGCCCTTAAAACTCTTATGATAAATTTCCATGAGCCCTCAACATCTATGGTTTTATTCTGATTTCTGTAGAAATAAAGATTTTCATCAAAACATATCCGCCAGTTGTAATTCTGAATAAAAATAAAGCTGTACTTCTATAGATACATACTAAATAGTGGACGACTTTTCTTTGGTAACTTTGTAGTTAAAAGGTTAACATTTAGTCTTTCAAAACTGCTTGATTGCTTTGTAGCAGAACAATATTGTGGCTTTTATTTTTACAAGTCTGTATGTACTGCTAACAAAATAAGTAAATTAAAAATAACCCATCTGAGAAGTGGGTTGTCTTTAAAATAAATAAACCTGCCCCCACAATCATTTCAGTTTAATATATAAACACCCTTACTCTTTGGAGGGCAGCATAATTCTTTTCAATTGTCTGAGAAGGTACAGGATATAACATATGGCCTAGTATGGTCCAAGGTTCTTCTACTAATTGACTCTTCTACCAATTTCATGTATTGTATGTACAGCATAAACAGGGCATTAAGAAAGCGCTTCCACAGATAAGTTTCTAGTAGTTTTGTTTTCTGTAGCCTATAAATACTGTTTGTCTAAAATATTTGCTCAGTGTACCACTAGAACTCAAGGATGGTATTGTAAAGACTGATCTAAACACTAGTGAATTATATTAGTGATACCCCAAAGGCTAAAAATCTGAGATCTGGTTTTCGGATTTCACTGATTCTCCCCACTGCAGAATCCAACATTTGGAAGCTTTTCTCCACCTTTTACCACTTTCCTCACTGTCTGACCATGGTGTTGTGATAACGTGCTAATTTAAAACCGATTAGATAGCTTTTGATACTACAGTGTGTTTGAGCATATAGTAAAAAAGATGTATCCTCAACGTTGTAAATGAGGTGAAATCTCGGTTTTGGCAGTCCTTGCATATTAAACATGCACTCTGTCCCTCCAAATTAATGCTGTCAACAAAATCTGTGTTCTTTTTAGAAGGGGTAAGGAGAAAAAGAAAGCATATAGCCTTCTTTTGTCACATTCTATTATTAGCTCTTGCACAACTCTCTGAGTCCTAACTCCCTAGTGTATTAGTGACCCAGAGAATTCTCAATTCATACTTTGCTGTGTTATGCTAAACCTTGTATTATGTTCGTGTTTGGTTAAGTTCCACTTGATTGAACAATCTAAATAAAGACCTTTAACTAGACCTTTGTTATTAATAAACAGAGATGGCAGGGTAGGGAAATCAGGTAGCTTCTTTCTGATACTAAAATAAGTTGATATTAAGTTTAGTAGGTGCTTTTGGGGCATATCTATAGCTTTTCAGCACTGCTGTTGATTAGTCAACAATATGTATCATACTGGGGCAGAAATTCCACTGTGTTTTTTTTAAAATACATAGTATTTACTTGAGCCATTGTCTGAAAAGCCCTCTTGCTCTTTGATTTTAGCTTCACAGTTCAAGACTGTCAGGATCAGTCAAGTACTTGCAACTCTTCATTCTGTCTTTCTGCTTGAGGTCTGTAATGATGCATTACAGAACCCTAGACCCATTATAGCACATTGCTCACAACTTCTAGACAATATAAGCAACTTATGAATACTTAAGTCAGACCTTTCTTGCTCAGAAAAAGATCTTCCTGTAGTCGCTGTCCTGCCTTGACTAATGCTTAAAGAGTTATTACAGCTCAATGATGCTTATTGCATTTTTTTCTTGGCCTTATTCTTCTTTAAGTGTAGTTTGGTATTTCTGAAATACATCCAAGACGCTATAATGCATTTCTGCAATACTTCAAAATCTGCACTTTGCCAGTGCTCTTTGCAAGTCTTCCTGTATACTTTGGTTGCTATTGCCCTCTAGTTTCAAGCACAATTCATGCAAGTCCTTAAGTGCCTATCTTCAGAACTTATTTTCTTAGTTGTTTGACAATAGCTTAAGACTAGAGCTTATCTAAATGCTGAGGTCCTTGCAGTGTTGGCCTTTTTATAGGTTGAATTTCTTTCTGCCAGTACTTCATCATTATTGCAGCATATTGTTTTGTTGCATCTCTGCTTCAGAGTTAGGAGAGCACCCAGTTTTGCTGGGAATAGTAATGCTTAACACCTAAGTGTTTCTTTACTGCAGGCGTCTTGCATGGATCCATTACTCCAGCACTTCTCCAGGTGCCACCTTCTTACATTGGAAGACATTTCTATGACTTTAAAACTAGAATGATAAGAATGATAGTTATCATGATTCATATGTTACATCAGTCTTTCATATTGCAGGACTTATTCGTAGATGGTTCTAAAGGAAGGTGCAGTGTGCCTTAACATATAATTGAGGTCCCTAGAAAGGTTTCTTGAAGTGCAGTATTGATGCTTCAAATCCCTAAAGTTGAAGCCTTGGTTGTCCAAGGACCATTATAATACTTGACCCCAAGCACAGGCAAGGCACAACATGGCAGACTAATCTGCCAGAAGCTAGGAGCTCTGCCAAATATTATCTAGTTAATAGGTGGAAAATCACTGCTTTGTAGCTAAATAAGATGGAGAATCTGTGAAAGCTGGAGGCTCATTGTGTAGGCAGCAGCTCCTTGAGACATGTCTATAAAAAACTCCTACACATTCTTTGTCAAATATACCAGTTTTACTCCAATTGCTCTGTTAATATGACTCTATTGGTAAATCAAAGCTTAATTGTACTCGCGTTGCAGCACCTCTTGACACAACTGAATAGTAATGTTTCAAGGGCTAGTATTAATAACACGGGATACTCCAGTGTACATCAGTACTTCAAGCACTGAAGAACTGTGGATGGCTGCTGTTAAGTGGTTCACGAATCACTGATAACAATGCAGTGAAATTGTCAGAAAGACAATTGCTCCCACATCTGTGGATGCAGATTAAGGATGAAGATGATAAGGTCTCTTTTTTTGTATTCAGATTATGAGAAAGATCGATGTCAGATTCATTTCTATTTCAAAGGAAGCACCATACTGATTTTGTAAAAGAATTTTTTCTCCGTGGTACAAGACTGCCGAAAGTTGTCCAGTGACACTGCTTTTTTATTTAAATAAGTTCAGAAATCTAAAAGAAAGCTTTTCCAAACTCAGGAGCTAACTGGAAAATAAAGAGGGAAGCATTATGTTTTGGGGACAGAAGAAAAAGGATATGCTGTGGACCAAAAGGAATTGGTTCACCTTTTAGCCTGCCATTCTCTTTGACAGTTTTAAGCGCCAAAGTGGTTTAGTATTGTTGAGAGTTTTTGCTGCTTTTATCCTGAGAAGCAAAGCTTAAGTGTGAATCTTGAAGACGTAGCTTCTGAGAAGAAGAGAATTTTGGGTAAGTAACTTTCTCATATTGCCTTGTTACCTTTTGGTTAGTGGTATTCCTTTTTGTAATTATACCACCAAAGATTTATAGCTTGTATTTCCACGTTAGTGCTCACGTGTATAACTCTGTGTTTTCCATTTAGGATTTTTTCCATAGAATAAAGTACATGTATTTTTCCTGTTTGACTATTTCTTCTTCTGCATATTTCCCATCTTCTTTGAAAGATAGAATAGAATAGGATAGAAGATAATAGGATAGATGAAGATAGGATAGGAAAGGATAGAATAGGATAGAATAATTTAGGTTGGAAAGGACCTTTAAGACCATCAAGTCCAACTGTTAACCTAGCACTGCCAGGTCCACCACAATCCTAGATCCTTCTAGCCTGTGTTAATTGTGTGCATACATTACTATCACTTTTTAGGTTACCGATTAATTGGAAATACCTTTGGTTTAGGAAATAATTGATCCTCAGAATGTTGTGCAATTACTATCTAACTCTTTAAATATCAGAAAAGACAGAAACCTTAGTTTTGAAAGGTAATGGACATCTCTGGCATAATGGTGAGGATGATCATCAAAGCACTTCTTACAACAAGAAATGTAAAACTTTATCAGCAAATACTTGAACACTAAGTACTTAAAATCCAGTACCCACCCAATGATATCATGTCCCAGTGGTTTTCAAGAGCACAAAGAGAACATTGCTTGGTTGTCTGGAAAGACATACCTTGAAAATTTGTTCTGGCGCTAAGACTTCTGTGAACAGTATTTGAGAAGTAGAGCCTACTTTTAAGGCCTTCGCTCTAAAAAGAGTCATGATAGATGTAGTGTGAAAACCTGGCCCACCAGAGTCGAGGCCACTCTAAACGTTTATAAGCTTCTTGAAATGTATGGGATCTGTAAATAGCATTTAAAGTGTAAAGTCAACAGCCTGTTGTCAGTAAGGGGCTGTTATTGTCTTCTAGTTTCTGTTAGATAAGAGTTCATGAATAACAGCAAAGGCCTATTGTTATATCTAGGCTATGCCAGTCAAGAGGTGCTGTGTTCACCAGAAATATATTTTTTGATCCCCAGTTTAGGCATTTGTCAGCAGCGTTTGAGCATTTCCACAAGAAAGGCACCTCAATGTATCATAATGTATTCTTGCTGCTCCTGCACTCCTTTGTGCATCTTGTGCTGCTCTCAGCTGGCTAAAAGGGTGAGCAGTCTTGTTTTCCTTTAGGAGGAATTCAGGAAAGGCTGCTTTGGACTATCACCACTGAAGTGACTTTTGTCCGCCCATTGCCCTACACAGTGACTGGATTCTTGTCTAAGTGTGTGCTTCATTAATAAGCTAGGCCAGTCTTGACTTGTCTTTAAATTAGCTCAGAAGATTTTTTCTGTTTGCATGGAAAAAAAAATAGTTTCATTATATTTCAGAAGGGAACCTTGAGTTAATTACATGGCAAAGATGTATTCTAAATAATCAGAGTCTGCTAAAATGGAAAATGTATTTAATATTCATAGAATGGGAGATTTTAGTGAGATGTTATCAGAATATTGTCTGCTAACTATAAGCTTAAAGACACATGTGAGTAAACTCAGTAATACTATTGCTGATTCAAATGAGAAATGCCTTTGTGCTAGTATCAGCGTTCGAAGATTAGTATATCGATGTCTTTGATTATTTCACTTATTCAACAGTAACTTAAACGTCCACATTTTATGGGGCATACTGTGACTAGCGTTTGTAGAAAATAGAAAATTAAATTATTGAGAACTGGAGTAAGCTGTAACTGAAAAACAAAAAACTGAATCTTAATATATATTCTTGATATCTATTCTTTTAATACCTAAAGTTTGGCCACTGTTTTTAATTGAATTTGCTGAACATGGGGCTTTGTATCCCTGGAAATCAGTCTTAATTTGTTGCAATAGCATCACAATCTTGCAGACTGCAGTGGAGAAAACTCTTCTTAGTGTAGTGTGTGAAACACAAAACTTGAACATGACTTCTAACAAGGACAAAAGGGAAAGAATTAAAAGAGCTATCCTGTTTCTAACCAATACGTGAGGCAAGCTTCACAGTCACACTCTGATTTCTGTAGACTGCTAAAATAGGGTGTGATAGAGTTACTATTTTGGTCTAGTATTTCTTGATCCGCTGGACTAGTGACTAGATGCTCAGTTAGTCTGGGTTAACTGGGTGTGGCCTCCTGCACAAATCCATGGTGGTGCTCTAATTCATAATTCTGGAGCTGTAGCAAGGTGCAGTAATTCTTTTATTTCAGAGCTTAGAACATGATTACTAATGCAGGGCGCATGTACTTCTTAAGATCAGTAGTTAGAGTGACCTTAGAACGTAGCAAACTGTGAAAACTTAGTCATATGCTTGCTTTCCTAGATACAGTGTAATCTGTTTAACATTTTTATGTCATTTTAGACCCACCTTGCCAGACAGAACTCAGCAACATTCAGAAGCAGCAAGAAGGAAAGAAGCTCTTAGGTGAGCCATAGATCATTCTTTTGAAGGTTTTATTGCTTACATAAATAACCCTAGTGAAACAGCAACATAAAATCAATATTAATCCAACAAAGATAGACCACAGTAAATTTCAGCAACAAAATTTATGAAATTTTTGAGAGCTATTAAACTTGCTTTTATTACCTTACCTACCAAAAGATATTACATCTGTTTTATTACCCTAATAGAAGGTACGTTTTTACAGTTATAGAGGGGACAGACTAAGACACTCCTAAATTAGTATCTTTGCTGATCCTTTACCTGTAATTTTCTTTAAGTAATTGAAATCTTTGTTGTGAATCAGTTTATACTGTATCAATATTACTGAAATGTAAAATCTTAATTTACTGTTAGCTCTGTAAAAGCTGTAATAAAAGGCTTGGCCCAAAGTGGTCAAAACTGTATTTCTGCTAAGGATGGTTTCCAACAACAACACCCTTGAAAAATGCTTCCCTGTGAATGTTTTGTTCATTGTGGTTTGTCCACATTTTATTTTCCTTTCAGAAAGTCTCTATTTGTTCAAAGTTAAGAACAGTGGATTATTTAGCCTTAGTCACTGCCTCACAAAATAAATCTCTGATTTTGTCTCTTGTACTCTTAGTGGGGAACCCTTTTGGCTTAGAGCCTAATTTGACTGAGTATTTTGCATATAAATGCAAACTTAACATTCTGGTTTTACATTTGTTGTTGATGAAATTGGTGTGTTATACCGCATTTCCCTTCTGTGGTGGGATAATTAGATATTAGTAGGTAACTAAATGGTTTGTAAAATATATGTTAAATAAAAATAGATCCTTAAAAGCCTTGTAGCCTTTAGTTTTTTAATCCAGAAAGCCTGGCCCTTATTTTCAGACTTGTTTGCACTCCACAGATTATAGAACACCCCATTCAGGTTTGGGTGCTACATTTGAGCCTTTACCCCAGAATACAGCAAAGATCTTCACTGAGACATTCAGGAAGTAAGGAATGTGTTATCACAGGATCAATGAAAAATTTAAAGGAAGATTGTTCACTTTATTTTTTGCAATCAGTCCAAGACTGATATGTGTTATTTACCCTCCCACATTTGATATATTTAGTCACTTTCTGATTAACAGTAAACCAATCAGTGTAGAGTCTGGAATGAGGAAACAGCAAAAGGTAGTTATTTTCTGCTATAATTGTTATATTGGCCATAAGGCATTTTTAAATATTCTTATTCAATATTTATATATCACAGGGCAATACATCCCCTTATGTGATGAAGATGGATATTACAAACCAAGTCAGTGCCATGGAAGTGTAGGGCAGTGCTGGTGTGTTGACAGATACGGTAATGAAGTAACAGGATCCAGAACAAATGGTGCAGCAGAATGCGGTAAGAACCCTTTGTGGCATGTGGATTAGAAGTGTTTTTCCCTTTGATTGCCAACCAGATTAAATTTCTTCAGTAAGAACAGATATAGGACCCAACTACCTGGATTTTGAAACAAAAAGTACAAATTATGTTTTTGTTATTACTTCATTATTTTTTGCATCTCCTATCACTATGTCAGCTATTAATAGAGCTTATACATGTGCTTGGCATGGTGTATATAAGCCTAGGGAAAATTAGTTACCTGATTAGCATTAGACAAGCCCCAAAATTCTTGATGAAATCCCTTTGGGTAATCAACATGCAAGTGAATTCAGTTTGACATTTTTTTCAGTTTATGATTGAGGGAACTGCCAAAAGTTCCTAGCACACTAAATCTTCCCTTATTTTTCCCTTCCCTGCAGAACTGTGCAACTTCTTCCAAGAATTTCCATGTCACCTTTATTTGATGTCCCAGATATAAAAAATGGCAGTGAAATATTTTCTTTTTTTAAAAAAAGTCTTACATTACGCCTTTCCACTTCTTTTGCAACAAAAGAACGTACCCTGGACCAAAGGGTAAATTTAATACAGTACTTGACATACAAGCTCAGGCCTGTTGTCCATCTAATCCAGGATACTTTCTAGACAAATGGACAGTTCTAGGTAGTTCAAGACAATATGTAAGAACTGAACAACAGGCAGTGTATGTTATCAGTAATCCTCTGTAAACTGGGCTTAAATCTCTCTCTCAATCTTTCAGTTGTTCCTGGCACTCATTATAGTTCTACAAATCTGTAATATTTTTCTCCTTTTGTTCGCATTGTTAACATTGAGGAATTCATGCTTATTGAAGTGTTTTAATACAGAAGAATTTTTGTATTATTTATGTTTTATTTCTATGTCAGACTGTATAGTTTAAAATAAGTAATTGTCCTGAAGCTAAATATTTTGATGTGACTTCTGTATGCTTATGTATATTATACTATAAATATGTAATGTATCTTATGTGTCTTTTCTATAACTATCATACCTTTTTAGCTATCGATTTAGAGACTTCAGGTGATTTTGCCTCTGGTGATTTTCATGAATGGACGGATGATGAAGATGATGAAGGTGAAATAATGAATGATGAAGATGAAATTGAAGATGATGATGAAGACGAAGGAGATGATGATGTTGATGATGATGATGATCATGATGGATATATTTGATGATATTTAGGGGGTCCATGAATTGTACCTTACTAAAATTCACAGGATGACATTTAATAAAATCCTTTTGCTCTCCAAGATCAAAAGGATTTTAACAAACATGTATATTTTGTATGATTATTTCAAACATTGCATCTGGAGTCATAAACTTTTTTTTGTTTAAATGAGAATAATAATATTATGTGCTTTTGAGTTTTTAAATGCCATTGCGCTGAAGAAAACACGTTGGAAGTCTAGCCTGAAGGAAGAAATGTTATGTGCTACTGAAAATACAAATGTACAAAACACACTGTAAAGACAACCAGTCTCTTTAAAATTCTGGTGAAAAGTTATTTGCCCTTTCTTGGAACTGTGCATGTCCTCTTCAGAACGCATACTGTAACTTACCTTCAGTTCTGTCAGTGTTTTAGACCTTGCAGGCTTTGCAAATTATCCATTTAATAAATAAATGTTTTACAGAAGAAAGTCTTTGGTGCACAAATAGCACCTCAGCAGCCTTTAATGAACCAAAGGTATGGAAAAAATTATTGGGAGGGAAAAATAAAGCAAAGTCCTCCTTTGGGTTTGCATTCGTAGTTACCTTTTTTTATTAGGAAATGGCTACATTATTGAAAGGATTGTTCAAAAGCAGTATTATGGACAAGCACCAATTCTATAATTCTAAAGTTTTCTTGTCTTTCCTTATTTTTTTTCTTTGTTGTTTCTCTGTGTTTCTCTCTAATCAGATTAGTGTAAAATAATTTACATGGGGAAAAATTTGCTTAAAATTATGTTACCTTTACACATGACTGTATTTCAGAGTATTGGCACTTGCCCCAAGGTAGGTTTTAATAAATGTATGATGATACTTTTTATTTTCTTAATTCAGGAAATAGGTTTGCATCTTTATCTTAATTCATGTTGTTTTCTGTTACTAGTGCAAAAACTTAGAGAACGTATTGTAAAGGTGCCTTGCAAAATAGAAATAGAGAGGTTTTAGCATGCATACCAGTATAGGATGTTAGGTGATAGCTAAGCACACCCAGTTACCAAATTAATACCAGTATAGGTACTGCTGCTGGAATGAAAAAAATGGGTTGTTTTAATTTTTTTTCCTATTGTTATATAATTACCATGTGAACTAGATTATAATTATTGTGTAGAGTAGCACTTAAGATTTGACTGTAGAGAAAATTACTTTAATCACTGTATTTATGTTAGCATGTTAATTAATTGTGTAGGCATTTTGGGTCTCCACCATCTTCGTTCATACCATATCTGTTGCTTTCTGCCCACAATACAGTTGGCATGACCTGTATAATGTAATACTACAGGTTGTATAATTTCAAAATTGGATCACTGGTTTCCCATGGTTAATTAAAAGGAAAATCAGTTTCTTATATGAATTAATTTCTTCACATTAAATACTAAATTAATGTTTATCCTATGTAATATTGAAAAGTATAATGCATTTTATTTTTTACTGTTTCTGTATAGTTTGCAAAATAAAGACTCTTGTAACCAACCTTTGGCCAGTATAGCCCATTATTTTGTCTTTTTGCATAGTTTGAAATTTTGAAACAGGAAGAATTCATGTCTCAGATACATTTCACCTATGAAAATATGTATTTATTTGTATAAAGCCATTTTTTTTCCAGTAAAGAATTTTTGATTAAGGCAAAACCCGTAGGGAGATTTTTTTTCTGTATTTTTTTTCCTAAATTTTCTGTAGATTTGTTATGTACTTTTCTGACATTGTCTTCATTTCATAGTAAAGAAAGAGAGAGATTTCTTTTTAAATGCTGTCATAATTTGTGGGGCATAGTTGTATTATTTTCTTAAATAAAAGTAGATAAGAGTTTACCATTCCAATATAGTGGAATTTTATCAGAGAACAGTTTATTATGGCTGAAATTAACTGAAATATAAATTGATTTTAAATAAAGAAGCTTAAGAAAAATGTTGTCATTATTGGCTGATGTAGCAAGTACTGTTGTGGATTTTTTTTCTGTGACAAATGGTCATTAGATGACAAACTAAAAATGGATTTCATTAAAACTTGTGATACTAGGAGAATTAAAGTATGGAAGGAGAATTCATAATGTGTTTGCCTAATGGTGTTACAGTGTGAAGACCATTCTAAAATGAACTGTCATGGAGAAGAGCATGAAATAAGTTTATATTCTTTCTTCCCTGAATATTGTCCACTGAACATGAAGAGAAGGGAATATGCATGGATTTCAGTCCCCATCAGAAGGTAGCTGAAGTCATAAATGAGTCAAAATAGCTAAATTTACTAAAGAACAAAGGAGATTCAGGGTCATTTTGGAGAATTTTTGTGGTCCAAAACTAAAACAGCAACAACAAACACTTGAATTGTTTTTTATTCATGAGGAAAAGCCAGAGAAGAGGTTGATAGTGTGAGGCATCCTTTGAAAACATCCTTCCTTTTAAAAAATAAAAATAAAATATTTTAAAAAATTTGTTTATGGATTAATACTATGGTGTTGATTTGCTTCCATGATACCAAATGAACTGGAAACTCCTTCACTGCAGCGTTAAAGAAATGCATGAAATCAGGAGCAGGTAGAACAAATAAAGGCAAAGACTGATAATATAAAATTGCTAAATAACTAAACTGATCAGAAGCTTTTTTTCCTTGTTTCCGTCATATACAAAAAAATTGCACAGAGGTATGCCCTCATGAGTACAGTCAGGCAGAAAGCAGTAGGAAGCCCTTGATTTTAAAACTTCATTATTTTTCACAGTGTTGTTGTCATTTGTTGTTGTTTTTTCTTGATCTTGTAATTGTGCACATATATATGTACCCAGAAATATGAAAAGATTTTGGTACAAATTTGGAGATTTTCAGACACAGGGATTAATCCTTGTGCTCTTCTGACAATGTATGGAATTATAATTCTCAGATTCATTGAAAAGTAAAGAATACCTAGTTCAGTGAAATAAATTATTACATGGTCTTTGAAAGGAATATTTCAAGTCAAGCTATGTAGATAGGCATAGTTTAAAAGCAGATGAATTGGCATCATTGGTTTGCTTGTACAGAAATTGGATTATTATACAAGACTGGGGAAAATAGATCATAATGGAAAGTAGGAAAATTGTTACTTGTTTTGTGCACATGGACAAGAACTGTATTTCTTTTACTACTATCAAAGAATCCATTGCCCAGGTGGAATAATAAAAAGTCTATCAGAAAGTGGATTAATTTTATGCTTCATAGGAAATTTAAAAATATCTGTATTTACAGGGCTTCTTCATTAGAATGGTTTATATATCTCTAATTACGAAAAGGTTTTAAAAATCAGATTTAAATAGAGCTGTGGCAGCACAAGTTTATTTGAAATACAATAGTCCTTCTTATGTTTATCCACTAATCTAAAATAGGGTAGTAGCAAATCATCCACAATTTTATTTCAGCTAGTTCAGTGGCCACTACGTAGTTTGTCACCAAATTTCTGTTTGAAGAAACAGATGGGCATAAACATGAAGAACAATATAATGGATTGGAAGAATCTCCAACTTCATCAGTTAACACTGTGTAAGTAATTAAAATTAAAATATCAAAAGGTTTTGAAAAACCCAACCCAATCCTGAAGGCAAGTACCATATTGGGCATGCTGCAGTAATAGGATAACACTTTGTCATGAGTAAACACCTCTGCTAACATGATGTCATTGTGCTCGTTGTACAGGATGGGTTCATCCAGGGAAATGGCAGTAGAAATGACTCCGAAGTTAAGGAACCAGGGCAAGAATGGGAAACAGAGTTGCCTGTCCTAAGACATGCCACCTCGGCTTGAATTTTTTTGCTGTGTTTCAGATGCTAATTGAACCAAATCCTGAAAAAGGGACTACTGCAGAATACGTCTGTCCTCGGGAAGGTGAGTTCTACAAGTGAAATGTGCATGCCTGTTTTTTAGAAGGATCTCCATGCTGTAATGTTAGTAATAACGCAGAGCATTTACATCTCTTCACCAGTGTTCCACATGACTCCGTAGAAAAAAGTGATTAAAACTTCAAACAAGGGTATCCACAAAATTCAGGCTCATGCCTATAAGCATTTTTGCCAAGATGGTTGAAATTTCTCAGTTAAAATTGAGTTGGTCAAAGAGGGGGCCTGTTGTCCCTGTCAGCCCATAGTATTCACAGCTGCTCTGTAAACTCAGAGAACATTCTGCAGTCTACTGAGGAAAAAAAAAAAGAATACACATCCCTCCGACTCGGGCTATACCCAGCACAAGACACTGAGGGTGTGCTCTATAGGTCATAAGCTACTTGGTGTTCGAAGGCTCTCAAGTTCCTTTCTCTTTTAATAGTTTATTTACCTTATAGCCATATGTACCAACAGGTTTTGGTGAGATGAAGTTGTCCGCTGGACTTTAGTCTCTGTGAAGAAGAGGAGGTTGGATCTCTTCTACTGTAACTGCAATGTTCTGACTGGTTTCTATGTGCCTGATGGAGCTGGAGGGCCACACTAAGTTTTACCGAGTTTGAGGTCTTAGAGTAGTGAATACAAAATACTTGGTTGATATTGTTTGAAAAGCAGCGAAGATTACTGAGGTTTTCTCTTCTTTCAAAAAAACTCCAGCAATAGCAATCTATAGTAAGGGTCTGATTTTACAGCCACAATGCTGTGATTATTTTCTTTAGTTCTCAAGATTAGTGCAGTTATTTCAAAGCATACTGGAATTAATTAAAAAATCGATTGGTTTTGACCATTATGCAAAACTTCATCGAGGCTGGCTCAGTTATACTACACTTGAGTATATTCTCTTGTGCTGCATTATTCCCTTGTGCTGTTGAGGAACTGAAACATGCTTTAATTCAAAATCTGTTGTGTGAAGTTGTTTATCTGTTTTCTAATGTAAACATTCATTCTTGAAGAAAACAAAATCTAGAGATTCTTTTAAAGATGTCTCCAGTATAAAGCCAAGCCAAATCCCCCAAAGTAAAGAATTACTATAAAAGCGTGCTTGGTTCATATGCGGCATAGATTTTATGAGTGAGGTTGAAATTATTAAAAACTGTCTTAAGAATTCTTATTGCTCTAATATCAGTGGCAGCCACCTGCAGAG
This sequence comes from Bucorvus abyssinicus, assembly GCA_009769605.1. NCBI lineage: Eukaryota > Metazoa > Chordata > Aves > Bucerotiformes > Bucorvidae > Bucorvus > Bucorvus abyssinicus. The sequence goes on from CM020026.1 coordinate 42,652,338, forward strand.
TACAGCTGTATCTATAAGGAAGTTTATTTATTTTGTGTTGGGAAGTTTTCATATTTCCTCAGTGTGATGGAAAGTTGTGCATGAAGCTAATGTCACTGGGCTTTATCTTCCTTATAGACTTGTTTCCAGTGAAAGAAGGACATACACTGTTGAGTAGGGCTGCTTCCTTCAGCACTAAGAGCTCTAGGATCTGGCCCTAGAAATCTTCCCAGAGTGCCAGAAGGAGGCTCCTTTGAAGGCACAGCAGCTTGACATGCATAGTTTAGATAAGATGTTTACTCTTAATAATTTTCTAAAGAAAACCTACCAGCAGTTTTAATTTATGCCTTGGAAATGTACCCAAGTATAAGCTTTTCTCATGAGAAGACAATTTTATTAGTTAAAAAAACAAAACAAAATAAAAGTAGTAAGGCAAGCTCGGAAGAAAGGAAGGCAGGAGAAAAACTAGAACGAGTGTTTTGGCAGTATCTGTGTATTTCAGTGTCTGACTGATGCTGTCACTGAATAAAAAAGTTTTATGATTCTAAGTCCATTGCTCATGCTGCCCTTTCCCCTCATAATTTCCACACACGTTTTTATTAGGCTATGTAGCTATTATTAGGCTATATAGCGTATCATTCACATCAGAAATGACATGTGAGTGCTGAGACAAGTTCAGATCCCATAGTGGCATCATGGCACAAAGACTCTAGGAATTGCACCATTGACCAGCCTAGAAGCTGGGGATGGGTTTCTGGCACATTAAAGAGTTCCTCAGAAGAAGCAGTTTATATTATAGCAGGTGTTTGCCCAGATGTAATGTCGTGCAGCCATTACAAATGCTTGCCTGACTCAGTGCAGGGAATTGTCAAGAGCTGCTGTTTCTATAAATGGTAGTTTACTTAAATTCTGATGTAAAAGTGGAATAATGCCACTGAAAGTTGTATATCTTGTCCATTAAGATAGCTTGATTTTTATATAGTAGAAATTGCATTACGATTTTCTCTCTCTGTATAGTAACTTTCACTTGATTCAGCATATCACCAGGAAAAGCATTGCCATCTAAGTAAATTTCTTGTATCAGTTTTATGAAGATAAAAGAACTGGCAGTACTGGCCCAAGGTTCGTCTCTAGACCAAACAGGTAATGAGTAGATCCCCTAATTTACCAGTTCACTCCTATGATTCATAGATCTGACTTAGAGTGTAAGAACTAGCTGACTGGTTAACTGTTCTCCAGCCATATTTAGATTTCAATTAGTATGAGAAAGTGAGTGAAAGAAGCTCTTTTTTTTCCCCTTTCAAATCTGTAATACATGTCTTTTTACTGTTCATTCAATTTATCTTAAATTCTCTCCCACTCCACTGCTCCTTGAATACCTCTACATAACAATGGGGGAAAAAAGGCCTATTAATATTCAACAGCAGGAATAAAATTGCATAATATTTCTATTATTTGCTGCTTTACGGGGATATGTTTTTTCCTTCTACATGTATACAGGAATTTGGCCACGCAGCCTCCATCTCCTTTGACACAACAGAGAGAATGTCACTATAATGTGCAGTGCAGGGTTTCATAAACCTCTGCTGTCTAGGACGTTTCACCTCTGCGTTATCCTTTTCAGTGCTTCTGTGCAGCTGATGTAGTTTTGTTCAGACCTGACCACACAGAGATCAACTCTGCCACAGAGTAAAGGTGTGCTGAAGGGGAATTTCATAAGCCTAAGGGCTTTATGGCAGTGCTGGCTTCAGTTATTTGTCACAGCCAAAATCCTTTTCAGGTTTTTACAGTCCACCTCATAGACATGTTTGAAGCTGAGAGCTGATTTCCACCCCCCACCCCCAACTCTGAAATAAAAAATGGTGTTTAGGCAATAACTTTGCATACATGGTAAGGTCTAAATTAAATATTACCGGTTCAGAAAGGGATAAGGACTTAGAACAGATTTATACATTAATTTCTTTAAAAACATCATTAGGATGCTCAATGACAGTCAAAGCCAGTTTTATCAGGAATTATTTTGGACAGAATTGAAAGAAATAGGAAACAAAAAACAAATAGAGAACTAAACCCAAAGAACATCACTTATGTCACTGTTTAAGCACGTGCTGCTCCTTCTTGGTTCTAGTCTCTGTGTCTTCCTTATTTCCAAAGACTATAAAAATAACAGAGAGGGATGACAAGGATGAGCAAAGGCAAGATTGGTTCAAATGATAAACAGGCTGGGATGCTCACTCCTGGAGAAAAGGTGATAAGTGGGGTTTGATAGAGTATGATAACATCATAGATGCCTTAGTTCTGGAGGACCAATTTCACATGCCACTAAAGATAGTGAGTATAGAATACCAGTAGTGAGTGTAGAATACCAACACATCGGAAATAGGACCCGTTGAACCAAAGGGTCCATTAGGCTTTGCCTTTACCCTGTGGGAGACAATAACATCTACCATTTAGTAAAAGGCAGTATGCCTAAGCAGTGGTATCTAGCAGACACTACCTGGCAAATAATAAAGAAGGAAACAAATGAAAACGATGAGTGATTATGAGAATAGTCACTTCTTCTGTTTCTCCAGTGAAACAACATGGTCTTCAGTGTATGATTTAATTGTGGTGGTAATCTGAGCCCCTCCCTCTGAATCTTACCAGACCAGATGCTGGTTTTAGACAAGGTACCGTCATTTCTTCCCTGAAGTAAATTCGGGAGGTCAACACATGGACTACACATGCACAAACCCCCAGCCATTAATGACATTAATAAGACTGCCTCTTTTTGCAGGAAATGAATTCCTATAGCTATCCTTCTAGACATTACTCAGATGTCTTGCTACAGAAAATGGCTTCCAGTCATCTTTGAGCTATGAAAGCATATCCTGACTTTCCTCCTTGAAACTGTTGGAGAGAACCAAAACAGAGCTTTTACACATCCTTCCTGTCCTACAAGTCACCCTTCAAGTGGCATCTTCTCAACAGGCTGATGAAGCGATCAAATCATCCTCTGAAGATGATCTTGACTACAGAGGGAGCAGGTTTGACTTTCAGTTATACTTCTCTAACTGTGTCAAGCTGTAAGCCGTTCTGTGATTCTGTGAAATGAAAATCAGAAAACCTTTTTCTAATCATTGTTTGTCATTGATCTTAAATGAATTTTAGCACGTCAACCCTTCTTCCTCATCTACTTCCATACTAGAAGACAGTGTGCGTTCTTCAGGGCCCACGTTATTTATATACCACTTACTGAAATGGAACCAAGATCTTTCTGGGCCGTCTGTGTGTTGCTGTGACACAACTCAGAATAACCAGCTGCTTTATATGTGAACAAGACACATACTGCTATTTGATGTGAACTTCTATCCTGCTCTTGGTGAATTCCAGAGAATAATGTCTATTAGGAATTAATAAACAGATTCCTCCCAGTTAGGAAATGCCAACAGCTAGATTGACACAAATTTCTGAAGGCCCATCTATGAATTATAAGTCAATGGTTTTATATTTTTGAAGACTGGTGTCCCAGGAAAAATGAAGTTTGGCCAAATAGCCTACCAACTAGTTCATGTGGATGGGATTGTCAGCTCAGGACTGGGCTGTGGCTTTTACACAGTAATGTTATTAAAAGAGAAGGCAGATATTTTAAATGCTATGAGAATATAGTGACTGTGGCTCATGAGTAATGCGTAAAACCTGGATGAGGAGACATCGGTAGGGGTTTCCTGTGTTTTTGTTGTGTTTCAGGGTTTTGTTTTGTTTTGTTTTTCTTTTTGGTCGAGACAGGATATATAGGGGGGAATTCCAGAAAGAAGTCTGAGAGAACTGATAGGCCAAAAATTGGTATGAATAGACACCCAACACTTCCCCCAGAATAAAACTGTTCTGTACAACACGCGCTGTTCACGGTGTTTAACTCAAAAATACAAGCAAACAAGGGTTACTACAGTCCATGCATCACTACTGTCCAACGAAACTATTCTAAATCATAATTGTTACTATATTGATACTTCTTGTTGATCTGGTTTTTTCTTCTTTGAGAAATATTTGCTGGTTTGTTGTTTTTTTTTTACCATTTCCATATTTGTGAAACTTAATGCTAATTTTTCCATGTCATTGTGTTTCATGTCTATGCATCCTGCCTGCTAATGTTTTTAGTAATCAGCTTCTCTCCCCTGCTACTTGATTTACTTCACTACAGATCTGACCTTAAAATAAATCTGGGATTAAAAGCTTCACTTTATGTCAGTACTGAAGAACAGATAGCTCTAGGTTTGCTGGACTACTTACCAAAAAAAAATTTTGATTTCACCCATCAATATTGAAGCAAATGTTAGTAGGTAGCCCAGTGACAGGAGAGAACAATCCTCTCCCCATTTCTTTGACCCAGGACTCAATAGTAGGTTCTTAGCCAGTACGAAGGAAAACACTAGAAAAATCTTAGAATGTTTTGGGGGGTTTGGGTTTGGTTTTTTTCCCCCATCACTGTCTGTCTTTATTTGGTACCTTAAATATTTGTTATATGTTAGCTGTCAGGAAAGGAATGCTACTGTGGCAAGTGATAAAGAGAATCAGGATTTGAGCAGCTCCACTCTTTTGACAGAAACAGACATGTTTGTTAGCAGGGATTGGGAGAGACTGGCAGGCAGCGTGCTGTGAAATCTCTGATTCAGTCTGTAGTTACAATGTGATGTGGCAGTTTACAGATAAAAGAAACTCTTTTTGTATTATTTCCAATGAAAAGAGTGATCTATGGGATGCCAGATTTTTTTTTTTTTTTTTGCCTATTCTCTACAAATTTTTGTGATTCAGAAGCAAAATGCAGAAGCTTACACTCAATTTGCAAGTAATTCCTTGTCCTCTGGTAAATTGTATTTTTGTCTGAGAAAGAGGTGAAGAATCTGTTCTGAGTAAAAGTTAGTCTTGCTTATTTATTAGCTAAATATTTGAGGATGTATCCAAAAAAGTTCCATGTAAGGCAAAAGCTGCAGGTCATGTTTGCTCTAAGGTCAGACTCCTTCACCATGGGATTTTTTAATGCCATCCATGAACCTCAGTCTCCCCCAGGGTCGCTTGATGAGTTGCCATTGGACTGGTAGGAGAGTGAATTTCTTAATTCTTTTATCCTCCTGCAAAAAAAGCCCTAACAGGTCTAAGGAACTTCGTTTGCTTTGCAGTCAAAAAAATTACAAATTAATGACAACACACACGAAAGCATTTTATCATTGAAGACTTCACTGCCCCGAGAAGCTGATTTGCCTGTCAAATGATGAAAAAGAAGTCCAGTTGATCCCCTGAGCACGTAACAGTTAGCAAGTTCTCACACTTTTATACCTGAATTGCTGTAAAAAATACAGAAACTGGCCTAAAAATAGTTAAGAGCTGAAGATTAAAAAAAGAAAAAAAATCACTCTTTTCTCTATTAATTTGGAAATGCCCTTTAATTATGTTACTGGTGAGTGAATCTAAGCAGAGTATATATACAGAGAAGCAATGAATATCCTTTACAGGAGGATTTATATTCACTCCCGCTGTGACAAGGTGGCTGTGCTATAAAAGCAAATAAATGGACATTAACATGTGTGATCCACATGTGCTGCCATATGCTAGTTCTGGAGTCCATGGGCAGCATGTGTCCCTTCAGCTGTAGATCAACACCACCGTTGTTCTCAGCTGTCCACATGTAACAGGACAAGATGGTCTTTCTATCCATGCCCCCACCCCACTGTGGGTTGATGGAGTTGTGTTGCTTGGGAAGCTTGATTCTACTCCTCTTTGGAGCCAATAGCAGGTTCAGAAAATATTTTTTTCAGACGTCCAGCTTCTTCTTGTGAAAATATTCTATGGACAGAAAGGGAATGGCAAAGCTGTACTTTTGAGATTGCACAGTGATGCACAAGGACAGAAATGCAGAACAAAGTGGGTAATGGCATTTTGTTTGGTCTAGTGAAAAGTTTCAGATATATTGGTCTAATTATAGCTAAATACCAAATGTGAGTGGGAAGTCATTTAAATTCCCTAAGCCAGATGGTCTAATTCATCTCTCATTTAAAGCACTTGGACTTGAAAATTTTGAAAAGGTCTAATGCTCAATTTTATCGCATTTATTTCTATAGGAAGGTGAGAGAGCAACATATTTCATGCTCAGGATTTTACAATCTGGGTGTATGAATTGAGAACTTAACCACAAAGAACTGCAAGCATCTTGGCAGTAATAAGCCAGACCTGCTTTCCTGCTTGTGCATTTCTGACTCCAGATGAAAACCACTAGGAAAGCGAAATCTCCCTAGCCACCCTCTTTCTAAAACACATAGATTTGTACTGTTTTACTTCCTGCAACATAAAGCAGGTGTGAATATTTCAGTGGTCCTGACCAGTTTAGTCATCTTTTAAAACGAAGAAAGCCTCAGTACGTCAAACGATGCATAGCTGAACTCTTGGGACTGGTTACCTGCCCTCCTTTAATGACTATGGGACATCTGAAATGCGTTACCTCTGAACATCTATCAGACATTCATTTGCCAGAGAGCTGGACATTTTCCCCTTAGCGTGTTGACTGGCCTTTCCTCCAATTGTTTTGCAGTAAATGATGTTTGAAGCCCAGGGAGATTAAGGGATTAACCTCTAGGCTGAGGCTTGCTTCCCTAAAATGTGTTGTCATGTACAAATGTGTTTGCCTGGAAAAAACACTATCAAGGTAAAAGAGCTTCTCTATAGTTAGCAAGTATTTGAAAAGGTTTACTGAGGTCATCAGCAAAGAGGTTGCTTGAAACAAGTTTTCTGTGGTCATCTATTTACATTAGTTTTACATGAAGCCTCCAACTCATTTTATACAGGTAATAAACCCACAATAAAAAAATGTTCATTTGTTACTTTGACCTCCTCAGTTTCCAATCAGAGGTAATATATTATTGGAACGAGATTGTATATTCAGGTATGCATGTTCCGGAGAAAGAAAATCCTGGATGTTTTAGGCACTTTTTGTTCAGTCATTCAGGCTCAGACTTTGGTACTGAGTATTTGAATGAATCTGAGTCCCTTGCTTCTCAGTTACATTTCAAGGTGGAGTAATTGTGCAGCTTTAAATTTTGTGCTGTTTCGGCAAATTTATAAACGTGTAGGGACGATTTTACTGGAAATTTTTTCAAAAAAAATTACCTGACATTGGCATTTTTGGGCTTACCGTGTAATAATTTCTTTGATGGTCTCAATAAAAAGTTTCTAAACTTTTTTTCTAGTGGACAGTCAATACTCCACACTCAGATTTACTGTGGAGTTCAAGAAGAGTGCTGCTTTTTGCTTAACTTTCTGCCGTGACTGATTTTCTAGGTAGCTGCATTCATAACACTCCGCTGTCTCAGCTTGACAGGCTTAGCACCTTTTTCTTTCCCTCTGAACTTCCTTAACTGCCACTCTGGCATATTTCAGGCTTATATACTTATAACTCATTTTAAAGGCAAACTTATAACTATGTACTGGAAAAAATAGTTCTCAGCAGAGTCGTCAGAGCCGGTGGCTGGAGTAATGTATGGATCCTTTTAGTAACAGGAAAGATGGCATCTATCTGAATGGGGCTGACAGGGATAAAAATTAATTTTGCCGAGCAGGTTCTGTCCTAGTATTCAGAAGCTGCTTCCCTTGGATCCACATTTTAACTCATTGATTTTTTATTGATAAGAATGTCTATTTATGGCCCTGATCCTCAAGGGCTTTGCCTTGGCTCAAATTATTTTTTCTGGTGCTTATTTGAGCAGTACTTACCTGGGAGGCATATAGGAAAGCACAGAGGAATACACAGGTATGTCAAACTGAGCCTTACTGTTACTGTGGTCCCTGCCATTACAGGTTACTGTATTGCTGATGCAAATTCTTTAAAACTATGTTATAGTGAAGTGAAACACATCAAAGTAATTGCCAGGCTGCCATTAATATTGTGAACTATTGCAGATGCCATCCAAGGGCTGAATAATGACAACGCAATCTCTAGCACACACTTTTTTGCCAGCTTTAGTGCTTTACATAGGCACAGGAAAGCATTTAGGCAGTGTCTGATTAGTCACTACCATATTTTCTTTCTAGTTATTTCCTCATCTAGACATATTAAAAGAAAGCAGAATAAACATAGATGTGATTAAAATCTCTATCCATAACTTAAAAGATGAATCAACATTTCAAGCCTGGTCTGTAACGCCTTGTGTGGCCAGTGATTAAGCTACTTGGTGCTCTTCTCAACAAGCTCTTGCTAAAAGATTTGATGAGCTTCCTTGTAAACACGCTCAGCCGGCAAGCGTGGGCACAAGCTCGCTCCTTCTCCAACACTAATGGGAAAAACAGAAAATCATGGCTTTCAATTTGTGCCAAGTCAGAACAGTCCTACTTGTGCTAAGTCTCCACACAGTGAAGGGTATTTTTTTCCCTAAGTATAGATTAAATATTTATAATCATTACTGGGTTGTGCTATTTATTCCCCATGTATCTGTCTGAAATGAAATCTCAGCTGAAGGAAAAACACGAAAGAGGAGCTTGTATGGGAGAGAGTGTGTGAAGAAGGAGCATACTTCTCCTTTGGATTTTTGGGTTTTTTTTTTAATATTTGGTAGCACAAGCACACAAGTTGTAAAGAATCAACAGCAGTGACCGAAGAATAGCGTGCTTGTTGTTGATAATGAATATATATTAATCTTCTTCTGAAGTTTAATAACACTTCTTAAATTAAGATCAGTTTTAAAAGTCCTTCACTGCAGAAAGTGATTTATCTGTGTGCAGTCTGAAGTGAAACAGGTTAGAGTTTACATATAGCCTAAACTGAAAAAAAAAAAATCATTATATGTTTGGGCTCATGCCAGTAGGTGGACCCTTTGAAAGTCAGAGATGTGCTTAAAAGTGAGAGTTATTAGGAATTTCTGGAAAGCACTCCCCTTTTTTGACATATCAATGACTTTTGTCGTCAGCAGCTGACATCTGTTTCTGTGTACTGGTTTATCATAAGTAGCTTTTCCTGCTTTCATCTAAAGATTAGAAGATAATGCTCTAGGGCCAAATCTTATCCTAACTTAAACCACTGAAGTTAATGAGCATAACTCTTCTCTGTCACACTAGTACACCGGCTGCCCCGAAGTGTGTTTCAGTGATGGAACTTACGAAAACACAGAATGAACGTGTTAGTGTTGTGGGCTTTTTTTTCTCTCGGCAGCGTACGTGCAGCTTCAGGAAAATCAGTGAAAGTGGTCCCTGAGGTTATACAGGGTGTAAAGTCAGCAGAGGATTTTGTCTCTGAAGTTGCCATAACACATTTGAACTAACCTTCAGACAACTCACTTCTCATCATACCTTTTTTTTTTTCCCAAGTGTAGCCGGCACAAAAAAAATCCGAAGCAGTAACTAATTCACATGGAAACATAAAGACACAGGTAAAGACAGTGTTTTGGAGGACCAGCATTTACACAACTGAAATTAGAAAAAACAAAAAGTACATAGAAAACAGTCACTAGTAGGAGGGATCTTCAAAGAAAAACAGTAGCGTAGAATGAAAGTCCATCATAGTCCATACCTCGAAGATTGGACAAACCATCCACAAACTACGTGGATTATACTGGGGAAAGGTGGGCTGATACAGTGATAAAGGCTTGCCTGGAGACCAGAATTTCCTTTTCAGTTCCCTGGTCTGTCACAGGACCTATCAATTAATGTAATTTTTAGTGTGACAGTACTCACATTCCTACAGGTCTGATCCAGGGAACAGAATTTTGCGGGGAAATATGAGAGTTTCTGTGGATGTTTGGGTGTTTTACACTTTAAGTCTTAAGAGAAGGGAGTAAAGAAGTTCCTGTTTTCTGGATTTAGTCCCAGGCTAAACCATGCGCTAGATACTGATTTACTTAATCTTTCATTTGAAGATCATTGAAAAAGGGGTGTACCTGGAAATAACAAAATGGTATAGAGGAGAAATAAATGTTTTTTTTTCAGGACCGTAGTTGTTGACAGATTCTGCTGCACTCTCACAGTGTCTCCTGTATGGATCTGGTCATTCATCTCAATATGGCTCATTTATTCATCTGTATGAAAGGTACGAAATATTTTGTTTTCCTTAAACCCTGAGAGACAGAGAGTACATTTTTTAAAGATTCAGTGCTCAAAAGGAATTGTAGAAATACCTATAAGAGTTAATAATAAATTGTTTCCAGATGTTTAAGAAAACAGACTTGTAAACTTTAGACAACTAATGACTTGCTAAACAAAAATTTTGACCAACCAGTTTCAGAAGGATAATGTCATAACCTAATTATAGGTGGGTCAGTCAAATACCAATTTCTGTGGAGGGGAATGTGGGGAATCGTACGACTGATAACGGCGTGACTCTCTTAATACAGCATTCATAATTTCTGATGAGATTACAGTTTAATTGGTAGGGTTCGTAGCAGTATATTTGGTATAGACTCAGATGGATGGGCATCTTTTATGTTACCGTCCGTTAATTCTTTTTTGTTGGGGACCTATATCAACTATTTAGGGGTTTTGTGTACTTTGTTTTGCTAAGAGTACTGAAATTCTGCAAATGACACAAAGACTGGTAGAGTAATAAATAGTGAAGAAGTCAGGCCACAGTCCCCTGGTTAGCTAGATCCAAACTTGTAAGATTTTTAATACAGGCAAAGGTTCAGCCGTGTATCTGGGGAGCAAACACGGAAGGCTGTGATGTACAGGGTGGGCTCTTCTCTATTTAGGCAGAAGTCTTTCTGTAAAGGACTTTTGCAAAGTAATTAATTAGTGGATCACAGTCACAGAGTGACATTTTGGCCAAACACTCTATGGACATAAATATAGTTGTACAAATAATAGAATATTAAGATGACTGTGGCAATGTGCCTAGGGTATCCAGCCATGAGCTTCAGGACATCATGGGTCCTTGCTGTACTGTCAGCCTAAGCATACAGTGATCTGTAGGATGAATGAATCTGGACTCCCCCATAACATGTGCAGCAGCTCGTAGGTTGAGAAGGATCACACTTCACATGTTTGCCCCTGGGGAACTTGTTAAGTTCTGTAAATAATTAGTTAAAATTATAAAGATTGATGACCAAAAGCTCAAGCAATATGAATTCTGTCTTGATTAATGTTGTAGGATGTTAACAGTGAGAAGTAGCTGCTGAAACAGGTTGCCAGGGGCCGTGAAGGAGTCCCTCCACACAGCTGCTGCAGTCGTGGCAGGCTGCTGCTGCCTGCTTGAGCAGCTAAATTCAACTAGAGGATTTGGACTCATGGCAGAAGTTTGAGGAAGCTCCAACTTCTGTTTTATTCAGGTCAGACTGAAGGTTTATACAGACCACCTTGGACTTAAAAATCCATTAACCTGAGTTCTGCTCTGTTGGTTTTGTTTTTTTTTTTAACATAATACAGTTTTCTTCTGTTAGGAAACAAAAAACCACAACCCATATGTCATATGTATATAACTCAGAGATTTTAAGCTGTTTAGGCAACATGCTCTGCTCTGACTGCTCAGAGAGGCTATGGTAAGGTTGTGCCTTTGTTAGGCAGAAATCATTCCTATGCTTTCATGGAGATCGTGTTGTCACTTTTGGTTAAACCAGTGCTATTGGGAACACTTCTTCTCCTGCCATTTGATTTACAGGAGGAACATAGTCTTGAATTCTGGATGCACAAATTAATCTAGTTTATGCCCTGATCGTATGGATTTTTGTTTAATAAAATATAAGCAAGAATGTATTTACTGCATCTGAATAAGAGAAGGCATGGTTAGCACAGAAAAATGAGAGGCGTATTTGTTTACTGGTTCTTAGGTATGAAAGCATTACTGTGAAAGAAGTGAGGCAAGGAGGAAAGGAGGAGAAGAAAATTTGAGGGCTTAGAATGCAGGTTTATTATTATTTGAAAAAGATCTGTCCAATATGTGGCTTTTCTAAAATATTTATTATTCACCTCATGGCTTTCAAAATCATACACCCAATATGTTGGTTATGGAAAGGGCTGACTAATGAGAATGCTACCTTCTGTGTGCTAGTAATGAATGAAGAAACGAAGTCAACACACCCTAAATCCAGAGAAATGAAGTAAGCTAAAACCTGTGAAGCACAGAATAATTAACATATGGGGAAAAGGCAATTAACACTGAAAAGCTGAAATGAATTCAGATGACAACTAGACTATTTTCTTTAGAAGCAGAGCACTAAAACAGTCTGGTAACATGCAAGTGAGTGAATGTAAACGTAAATAGAAAAAGCGATCATTTTTAGCCAGATGTTCCACACACACCATCCCCCCACCCCCCAAACTGATTTGCAGTCTACAATGTAATACTTGCTTTGTTGGGTGAGAAGTGCTGGGGAAACACAGAGGAAAATAAACATGTTAAATTTGTGTTGCAGTTCATAATATGCCTCCCTGTCTTACTTTAAGTGTAGACTCAGTTGTTCCTGCAGGCTGAATTCAGCTGCTGCACTTCTCTAGCAAAGTCAGCCTACCTTTCTTCAACTAGATGAGGCATGTAAGTCATGATGAGTTCTATCACCAGCCATGAACTTACTCATTTGTGAATAGAGCCCAAATTTTATTCATATTGCTGGCTCAAGGCAGGATAGTGTCCGAATGTAGGATCAAGGAGTTTCCTACGTCAGTTTGTACATTCCTAACCTTTGGTATACAGGTGTAAAAAGAGAGGGGTCTCTCAGGAAGGTTCACATCTCTTGGAATATTTAGTACTCAAATGACAAATATCTCTGCCTCAAAAGGAGGCAAGAAGAAGCTATGTTTTCTGTGTCTGAATTGGAAGCAATCTGGTTAAGGATCTGCTCCTCCATAGTAAATGCGGCTGCATGACAAACTCAACTCCCTTTACAGGGGTTTGTTCGTACCACGACATCTGCTGCAACGCCTTAGGATTTATAACGTTCAAATATTTACGATATCATATTATGCACCATTTAGAGACTTGCCAAGTCCAAACTTGTCAAGTTGAGCGCCAGTTTCTCTTCCACTTACTCAATATTTTTCTTGTATTTACAGGCCTGGAAAGGAAGCATGGTATTCCTGCTACCCTTACCGCTGAGGAGCACCCGTTTCTTCTGGCCAGTATGAGTGGGACTTACGCATTTTCAGGCTAGAATTCTTTCAACTATCAGTTATTTTTCAACATCTACGTTTAATATCTATGTCACTATCATGAAATAACTTTTCCCAATTTATCTAAAGATCAAGTAGCCGGTATTTTTCAAAATTTAATTTACTGTGATTTATATGTTGTTCTGTAGTTTAGTTCTCTTGATTTGTTTCCTTTTTTTAAAAAAAAAAAAGTTTCCCATTTTGGGTTAATCTTTATATATCATTCTGTGCTGTTTATTATCTTATTGTAATGATTACTGAAGATGGGGACCAATGCAATACCTTATATTGATGTCCATGAACTATCCTCCTCTCCTATCTAGATTACCCAGCTCATCATATAGCCTTTCTGCTTGTAAATCTATTAGGTGAAAGACTTTTTAGTGAAAGCCTTTTGTTACCAAGTTGGTCTGTTAATGTCAATCCGTTTACTATGGAAATGGAATACTTTGGCATGGTGAAAGAGAAAAGGAAGAAGGAAGCATAATCAGCAGCTATCTAACACACTTCCTGTGTTGGATGGGTTTTCTCTTATAGTTGATTTCCATAATATATTTTTTAATAAGTCTAATAAATTGACAAGGATGATGATGTGTCCGTAAGTGGCTTCCAGGGAAAGAAATTGGCTTCTGATTAGCATCTAATGGTTTGGTGACTCAAGCATGATGAAAAACTGACTAGTGGGCTACAGAAGTAGAAAGTTCTTTTGTTTTCACTCATCCATATACTAAATTATTGTGACCTATTGCTAACACTGTTTCCCTGATTTTCCCTAGATTATTTTATTTTCTTGGGAGCACTTGAAGTTTTTTCAGATAGCCTTTGAAATTTGCCTGTCATATGGATTTCCACTGGTCTTCAATGCCGTGCTGTCCAACCACTTCATAAAGGGTTGGAAAGTAGCCACAATGCTGAAGGAGAATTGAGGCAAAGAAAATAAATTATGTAGGGTCATAACATGTTTCTAGTAAAATGAAAGCAAACAATTTCTATTCATCCTCAGCTGAAGGTTATCCTACTTTCCCTAGGAAAATGTATTATGTCAAAATTTCTGTGAAACTTAGGAAAAGTTCCCTGTGGTGTTTGTGACACCGCATTTCTGGCAAAGCATTGTAAGCTTCTGCAAGTACTCTGACACACAATATCTGCTTTCCGGTATTTCACTATGCCCTGGTTTTGCTCCAGTTTTCCTAGTTAGACCAATAAAAATACAGTTTCCTACAGAGAAAATGGTGGAAGTGACCGTGACAGCCACTTCTCACTATGCTTTCCACTGGAATGCTTTTTTACTGCAAACAATGTGCCTTCATTTTAAAACAAGAAAAGCAGGTTCTTTGTTAAACATTATTCTTCCTTGGTTAAGGAATGCGGTTGTAGTAGACAGTTCTAGCTAAGAAACATTCACTAAAATGCCCTGAAGACTGCAGCATTTTTAATATTGAAACATCCCATGGCGAAAGGGAAAGTGGAAAAATCTCTAGATGATTCTTTTATTTTCACGACACAGATCTAATTTGTCCTAAAAGAATTTTTAGGGAAAAAAAAAAAGGATGTGTCTGCGCTCAAGTGTGTTTTTTATGCACTTCATATGTAAGATGAAAGTCCAGTCTTACTGAAGACAAGCGGATTTTTGTCTTGTCACCTAGAGAAAAGACTCAGGACCTGAAAAAAACTATTATGTCCATAGGGGTCTTGTATGAGAAATCCATTAAGACCAAATCCGTATTAGGAGGCTGATCTGCATAAGCACATTAACATATTTTGATGATGTATTTTTGACTTCATTAAGTTGTCAATTCTGTGGTGAAAGGAAGAGGAGTTGGAAATAATCTTCCTTGCTGTTACCTGTTTTACCAATGGATGGTCTATTTCTCTGTATGATTCAGCTTTTCACACATTTGTAGAAATCGTCGTGCTACATGTATATGACAATTTTTCTCCCTATTCTAGTCTTGCTGCTTTTGAGTGCTTAAAGCTGGTAAACAAGAGAGGTGACTTTTAGCCTATTGGGTGGCTGACCTTTCTGGCAAAGCAAATGGAGGGTTTATAACAGATTTTACATGTCTACTTTTTGATCTATGGTAACATAGCTCAAAATAATGTGTGATAGATACAGTGTACTGCAAAGGGTAAGGTTGTGTTTCAGTCTATATGAGCAACATTGATAGTCCTATTACCATCCATAAATTTGTATTTCTGCTGACATTTTGCCATTTGAAACTTTATTCATTTCCCTATGCTGTTTTATATTTGTTTTATAAATGGCATAAGCACAAAGCTATGCCATGGTCTAGAAGAAGGGAAAAGAAAAATCTAATATTAAGCCCTAAAGGCATCTGTTCAGTAACCTGTATCTGAGAGTAAGGCAACCATGCTGCCATCTGTTATATTTTCTGTGTGATGGCTATTGCCCTCATTGTAGGTTATTGCAGGTCTCAAAGGGCTACACTCACTTTGCCTTTGAGCCACTTTCTAGAAAAAAAATATTTTGCGTTTTCTCCTGTCACTGCACAAGCTGTATTGTAAAGATTGCTTCAATTACTAGATCACTTATGTTATTTTTAGGCAGAAATTATTTTGGTTTCATGTTGTATAAGTGAAAGTGAGCTCTCTAAAAGCTATTTAAAGGGCCATGTGTTGTACTTTGAAGTACCTGAGTGCCTTGCATGACTTGGTATAACGGTCTGACATTATTTACTATTTATTTCAGGTACTTAGGAAAAAAATGCTTGTGAGAAACCACCTGTCATCTGTGTACAACAAAAGGAAGATATTCCTTAGAGTTGAATGTTGCAAAACAAAAATGTAAATCTACCAGTGTAGCAGGGTTTTTTTTTCCACTCTCGTTCCAGCCACTAATACATCGTGATCTTTGTCAGAGTAAGTCTCATAAGTTCTATGAAGGAAAAGGTTACTCTCTTCAGTTGCTGTGTTCATGGCTCTGCTAAGTGTGAAAGGTGCAGTACGCTGCTGTCATGCTTCTCAGATAGTAATTTCATTTCTTTGCCAAGACTAACAGGAAGGAGAAAGCACCCATCGTTTCACCTGCCAATATTTATATTTAAACTGTGGCTTTTCTTATTTATATTTAAACTGTGGCTTTTCTCTGCAGCAGAGTCTTCCTCACTTTTCTTAGGGCAAGACAAAAATATTTCATGGCTCTGTGAGAATGAAACACTTATTTTTGTGGAAGGAAGGAGTCCAGAATTTCAGAGCCTTTTCATGACCCCTAGTTCATGAAATGAGAGATGAATGGCAAAAATGTCCTTCCCCCACCCTCCTTTCCTTGTTTATTTTATTTTTAGGAGAACAAAATGACATTTTCTCCATCATGAAATATTAAAACTAATAGATCTTCCGGGGAAAACAATATTCCAAGATTAACTAATAACATTGAAAGAGACTGGGGTGGAGGTGTTTATAGTCCTTTCTTTAAATTCCTTCTACGAAAATCTAATCTATTAAAATCTGAATGTTTTGGAAGGTGCAATAGTAAATTCACTATTTACAACTCAGCTCTTCAACTCAGTACTTACAACTCAGTGCTGTTGAGAGAGCAGGAGGGATGAGGAACAAACCTTTTCATCCAGGCAGACTGCAATGGCAATCTCCCGAGCCAGCCGCTCTGTTGTTTACCAGCAGGTGAATTCCTGTCACAATGGCCGCAATTTGAAGCATAATACTATGCATCATTTAGCATCTTTTAATGTCATTTAATAGCTAAAACCAAAGACAATAATCGCCATCCTATCAGGCAGCTAGTGTTTGGCGGACTAGCAATAAATAAAATACTAGCAAATACTTTTTGAGTTGCAGCTTACTAACAAGCGATGTAAGCCATCTCCTTGCATATTTTACATTATGGTCTCCTGCATGAAGAAATGAGTTGCGAGTGTGCTGTTTTCTTGAGTTTGATTGAATGAGAGTAATTGCAGCAGAATCTAGCGTTTCTGTCACCAAGATAAACAGTTCCTGTGAGGTGAGTAATAGATTAGATCAACCAGTGCCTCATTTCAGCTGGAATCCTTATCTCTCTCCATTTCATCTGTTGTAAATGCTTTCCTGTAATTTAAAATGGTATTTCAGTGTTCAGTTCAGTGATTTATGTATCCTGAAGAGCAAAGAAAGAACACAAACTTGTTTGGAGGGGGAGAAGGAAGCAGAGGGTCCTGAAGTGGGGCTTGGAAAAGGGGAAGAGGTAAGAGGTGAGCCAGCCACTTACGTGTTACTTATTTAGCCCCTGTGGACTTACTAAATGAGAAATACGAAGTGTTGGGCCTTTAATTAGATGTAGCTTTGAGTTAGAGAGGACTTCGAAGCTGATCTCTTCTGAGCCAAAATGAGACAAACCTATGCCTATATAGATAAATTTAAAAAGAATAAATAAGAAAGTCTAAAACACTTGAACCAATTAAGTACGGACTTGGTTTCTGAGATATTTCCCTGTATTTTCCTATGAACAATGGTAGATTTAGATTCCAGTTGCATCTTAGCAAAAGGCTCAAGTGAATCTTAGTGTATCAAACTTTTCTTTATAGCATCTGTAGAGTGCACTTTTTGGTGGAGAGGTGAAAGGCAATAAACAGAGATAGCTATTTCTCCCTGTGGTGGTGCAGTATGCGTATTCTGAACTTTAACCACTCTCTGCTGCAGGAATGATTATCAGGTAACCATTCCTCCTTCAAACACACACAGCATGAGGACAGCCACAGTTCAGAAAACAGCAGCCTGCTCCATATCTGATTATCTTTTATTTTTATTTTCCATGGCAATAGTTTCTCAGTGTGGAGTTGATGAATATAAAAAGAACCTGAAATGTGAATGGTGCGATTATTCTTTTCATTACTTTATTAGTGCTGGTATGTAACTTAGGTAAAGTTTGTCCACAACTAGGAAATGTGTGATTAAATGAAACCGGCAATGTTTTCTAGATGCAATGAAAAATCTGGTTTAGAAGTTGTAGAAAACATTTATTAAATAGTCCTGTCCATCTCCTCAAAGTGGACATTTCGTGGGAAGCTGTCATGACAAATGGAATTAGAAAATACTTAAAGAAGCATATTGTATTGCTCAGAGTAGGTTTTTTTCACATTCCAGAATCAAAGGTAAGGGAGACTGACATAAAAAAACCTGATCTCAATCACTTTATCAATGCAAAGGATTATGAAATGGAATTGAATGTGAGAGATGATAGTGGGTAGAAGAGAAATAGCATCTTTTTAAACAGTGTTACTTAATCTGGGGGGGGGGGGGGGGGGGCGGTTTGCCTTATCCAAGTTACTGATTCTGTCTTGATACCAAGTAAGGAACCTAGTCTCAGGGGGCAGTCTTTGGAAAGATGAACGAAAATGCGGTGGTGACTAAGTTTCTATTTTTATAAGGGCTTTTGCAGTCTTTTGCCTATTGGTCACTGAGGCTATGGTTTAAAAAGAAAAAAATGTGATTTAAAAAGGGAAGGGAAAGGGAAGGGGAAGGGAAGGGAAAGAAAAGGGAAGGGAAGGGGAAGGGAGAAAATGGAACCATTCATTTTTAAAACTGGTCTGTTGGATCAGACATACTGGTATTTAAACATTTTAAGCTTCCTAGGGTCCCTGGCACTTTACTGCTGAGCAGCTCAGCTCCTATTCTACCAAATTCCTTACCTGCTCACTTTCTGTTCGTTCAACCTGACCGGAACAGGAGACCACATCCAGAATATAGTTGGGAAAATATTTACAAGGATCCCTTTGGAATTATTGCCTACATTTTTTTATGGATGCTGAACACTAATATGCAAGACATAGAGCCTTTTATGACTGCTTTAAAAAGACGGAGAAAGAAACAAAGCAATCATTTCAAAGCTGACTTCAAGAATCTAAACTAGAAAGCTTTCTTTTCTGCATTACAGACACATTTTCCTTCTATTAAGAAAAGTCTCTTTAATATTAACCTTTTGAAAATGGCTAAGGGCAGCTCTTATCTGTTATGTGATGTATTCCAACTCCATGTTTCATGATTAATTAATTGTAATTGCCCATCTGTTTAACTCCAAACTCATCTTTTGACACATTCAGTCTTCCTTAGCCTTTTACTGTTTACTTCTTAAAGTTTTGTCCTGGCTTTTTCTGCCAAACCTAGGCTGTTTGGGAATCACTTCATGCCATTTTCCTCTCTTTTATCCATTTCCTGTTCTTTCCTCATTCTGTAGACGTATCCAAGGAAGAGGCTGCTGATCTGAGGAAATGACATGGCATCGAGCCTGACAAAGGCGCTTGCAAAGAGTGGGAAAAGAGACCCTGAAAAGTCATGATAATCGTACTAGAGGAGAGAGGGAGAGAGCTAGGTGCTTGTGCATTCTCCTCTTCCTCCAAATTTATAAAAGAAGCTTTTCAGTAACTCATTGCTCTTTCTGTTCTGTGGTGTCACTGAAGAAAGGAAAACTTCCCTCTGACCAGGCAGGGTTCAGAAACCATGGACCTTTTGAAATGGGCTCTAGCAAGTTGTTCTCATAACGACTCAGAAAGAACAAAGAAGAATTGATTACAGATACATAGATGTCTAACACTGCATTGACTCACTCCACACTGCTGCGTACAGTGTGCCCTGGAGTACCAGCTGCCAGCACTATGACACCATTAGAATTGTTGCCACATTTATTAACCAAACCATCTGTCACTGTAAGATAAACCTGAGGACTTTTTTCCTGAGGCAACAGAGTGCATCCTTAAATCAACAAGACATGATTACTCAGTGTGACAAAGCCAACATAAACGCCCTTGGGACAGCATCTTATTTGATATCTTTAAGTACTACCTAAGAGTGTTCAAAACACAAAAAAAGAAAAAAAAAAAAAAAGGAATTGGTCCTGCCCACATAAATATTTGCTAAAGCTAACAGCATTTCAAGCTGTTGCAGATAAGAAAACAAAATCTTTCTCAAATGCTATTGTCTGCCCCAGCATTGCCAGAATTTTAGATCAAGTAGGTTCAAAACTCAGGAGGTGAAAATACTGAATGATGGTATCTGATACATCAAATGATGTGACCAATGCTGGATAGTTTGTGTCTTTGTTGAAAAATTACTTTTGTGTAAAGCCCGTTTCTGATGTTTTAGAAGGCAATCAAAGACATCCATGAACAGTGGATAGAGCATTCAGTAACCTCCCCAAATAGTGACAAGTCAGTAATAGGAAAGATTAGTAGCATGGTCCTTCAAAAACATTACATAATACCTTATAGATTCCCCGCCTTACACATCGTCACCTTTTGATGATAAGAAAACACCTAAACAGTATCAGGTTCCCTCTGGAGCCCATAATAGCGTATGTTTAATGTAAAACTGCTGAATGACACAAGTGTTTAGAATTACTTTGTGACTGCATGAGTTCTTGAGATGTTCTTGATTACATTGCAAAAAGATGCTTGTGGTAATCTAAAGAGCTTGATCAAAAGCAGAAGTGAGAGGTCTCATGATGAGCTAGTAGCCTAAACCTTGCTGACATCTTCAATAATTCACCATTGTAACATATTTGAACTGCTCTGCTGATATATTTGGCAGCTGAATGAACTGCACTGTTGCCTTCACGTCTGAAATACGCATGGCAGGGTAGAAGACTTGAGGAATGGCTTTCCTCAGAACAAAGAGAGCTTGCAGTTAGTTCTTGCTTTTGACTCCACCAGAGAAATAGTTAAACTCTTCAGGAAGTTGCAAGTAGCCCATGAAAAAACAATCTTCGATTATGTAGGACACGTCAGCATGTGTATCTGTACACACTCTATCTCTGCTTTATGTTCTACCCTGTGCCTTTAAATATTTAGACCTTTTGCACAACAGATTTAGTAGGTTTCAGGTGCAAACCTCATTCATTTTTGTATGTGAACATTTTTCAATTTTAAACTATTCTGTGCAGCATGGCTTTGTCACCACTTGGAAGCTTTGGAGCTCTGAAATAATGGCTTCATCAGCTGAAATGACATTGGCCTCTGCTGAAGTTTTTGTGCTTTCTCTTGCATAATAAAGAACTTTGAAATAAATGTCAGGAAAGCCTTGTTGCTGAGAGATTTAAAAGGAGGTTGTAGTAGCTGAGTGAGGGCAAAAGATGCCTTGTGTTCTAACAGGAGAAAAAAACAACAACAAAAAAAGTGCTAGCAAGAAGACCTTGAATTTGGGACATTGCTGCCAGGTGCTCTGCGGAGCTCCGAGAAATTAATTTGCTTCATTTATAGCTGAGGATTCACCTTTCTTCACTGAAAAGTTGTTTGGACCAGACACTGATGCTTTTTTTTTCCCTTCAAAACCAGCAGGTTTGCATGAAGCTGTTGTTTCAAGAACTTAGTTCGATTTTACATGTGCAAAATGACAAATGGTAAAGATTGAATGAAATATTACATGTATATACATATTGAACAAATACCTCATTAAAAGAAAAGAATAACAGCATGACAGCTAAGATTGTGCTATTATTTTCTCTATTTTACCACCGAGATTTTTCTAAGTACTTCCCCAACTCCCTTTTCCATATGCCTCCCTTTTGCAACATTTAAGTAACACATGCCTTCAAAATAGTGATGGAGAAAATCTCTCAGAAGAGAACTGATTCTCAGATACAAATGCATTGAAATGTGGAGATTGTAGGCTGGAAAGGTGCTTGCTATGTCTCTTTACAGCTTCTCTGTGCGGTACCTACACAGACATATAGTAAAAAGGTCTTTATTCATGACCAGGGGTTGAATACTAATAAGTAAATTTTGTGGTTATAACTGCTGATATTCTTATGTAGAATGTCTTTTAAAATAATATATCCTTGCACACAATTTAAAATTGCAATAGCTATTGCAATGACAATTCTTTCAGTAATTAGAATGGAAAGATGTCCTTGATACTATCCTGCTGCTTTTTTAATAAATGCTTCAGTTCTTGTTTGATATTCAAGGACTATATTCTGAGGTGGTACATTCAGCAAGTATTTGTTTCTTCAGCAATAACTTTCAAACTTAAGAAGTGTTAAGTGCTCGTAAGGGTTGTACAGAAAACTCTTTATAGAAGGAATGGAGAAACAATTGTTTTGGCAACTACATGTTGGCTGTAAGATACTGAAAAGTACTCCAAATCCTACTGAAATAGGTGGAAAGGTTTTCATTGACTTCAGTGAATTTAAGGTTCAAGCCAATTAAAAGCTGATGACCTCAAAGAGATTGCCTCCTGATGGGGCTTTATTGTTGGAAACCAGAGATTAACTGTTGCCATTAATAACAAACATAAGCAGGGAAATGACAGGAATTTTTTTTCATAATGATAATGTATTCCATTGTATATGTTCACAGCCACTTTGTTTATAAAATGCCTAGACACAAATAAATTGGCTGAACTAGTTTTTAAAATAATTAATAAATGAAAAATATTTTGAGCTTCAGCTTTTCTGCTGAGACACTCATTATCCTTTCTAAATGGCAACAATAAGAGCTGAGTGATACAAAATGCTGGTCTTTTTCCCAGTTTACATTCAGTCCTGACTCAAAAAAAAAAAACAAAACAAAAACCAAACAACCCCCCCCCCCCGCCACCCAGACCAGAAAAATCTTTGCCTGTAAAAAAGAAAAATGAAAAAGAGCTTGAAAGAAATCAAATTCCATATTTAAACTATTTGAAGGTTAAATAAATGACAAATCCAAGCAGAGCTTGAAATAGGAAGTAGAAGTTCTGGTTTATTTTTCCACAATGGATTTCTTTACTGAATAAACAGGTAAGCCAAAAGTTCAGATTCAGAAAATGCTTCACTGTTTCTTAAAAGGCACTTTTGATGATAAAGTTTTCATAGCATTTTTCACTCAGCTATACTGAAGCAAAGATGCTGCTGTAGGATGTCTTCAAGGGGCTCCATCATGTTTTCAAATGGACCACAACATGTATACAAGCAACATCTCTGAAGATTACTCATGATGTCATGTCACAAAGCTGTTAGTGGTTGTGGTACCAGTACTATTGGTGCTACTGGTCCTAAAGCTATTGGTACTAACCAGTGGACAGACAAGTTCCTTCATTCTGAAATATTCCCATTTTTTTAGAGCTTTCTGTTTTCTTGGAGAATAGGGTGGAAAATCAGCTTCAGTCCAACTGTAATCCTGTTCTTGGTTGCTTAACAAAATCTCCGTCTGTTTTCTGTGGTTCTCCCCTTTCTTTCCCTCTCTTTTTCTCTCTCTCTCTCCCTCTCAGTGGTCAACACAAAGCAGGAGTGCTTTATTCCTTCCTTTTTTTCAGGTTATATTGTGGCAGTTCCCCACTGCCCAGTGGCTGAAATATGAAAATCATTAATTTCCAGAAGTTAAAATTTCTGACTGTGGGTACAAATTCTTCTTCCTGCTCATGGAAATGCCACTGGGTCTGCAGTGATTGTGTTCTGTCTGATACTGCCATTGCCTGTCCTGCTTATTCTAAGGAGGAGGGCTGGAAGAGGGGAAGATATAAAGAGATGACCAGTGTGTTTGTGGCAGGGATTCAAGGTTTACGTTGGCTATTTTGGGGGTTTGTGAAACCGTAGCTTAAGAAAGGGGATTCTTTTCACTATGTGGTCTGAACCAGAGACAGATGTGGTCCCTTGGGATGGATCACACTGTGGCAGACTGAAAGGGTGGGACTGACAACCAGGCATCTGAGACCTTTGTCAGAAAAGGCGCACCGCCAGCCCAGGCTTGCTTGTCTCTGCGTACAACTCCTTGGATAAGGGGAAAATACAGAAATTCTGAAAGTAAATTAATTTGAAACTTTGTGTAGTTCTATTAAATCCCCAGTGATCAAGGAATGAAACAAAGCATTAGCGTTTGCACTTATTGTTACAACTCTATACAGAATCATTAATATCCATCCATTCAAACATTTACTTACTGAATGATTAAAACTGTTAAACTTGAGCTTTTTCACAAGACAGTTGGGTAAAGATTCTGTTTGCGCAGAATGTTTGTGCTCTGTTTGTTTTGAGGTCCCAGCACAGGGGGTATTTGCTTAGCTACTGGCATGTATACCCAGCCCAGAAGAGGCTGGGAGCTGGAGAGCTCCTGAAATACGTAAAACATTAAGCAGGACTTCTCAAAGGGAAGGCAGGTGAAAGATTTTGCAGAATTATTTCTCAGAATGGTTCAAAAGAAAAGGTAAGTTTGAAAACCTGAAAAAATTCCATCTGGTCTTAAATAGTCATTCAGTAGAATTTTTTTTTTCTTCTTAGAAAATCACTGTCTGAGCAAATTCAAAGCCGTAACAGTCAACTTGGGTGATAGCACAGTACTATAAGTGCTTAAAATGTAGTTGAGACAGAAGAAAAGCAGCAGTTTTCACAATTTCTTGGGCTGGAAGAGGGAAGAAAGTCACTGAAGTACATGGGGAAAAAGATGGAAGGTTTGTTGTTTTCAGATTTTCTTTTCCTACAGCTTTTCTTTGACATTCAGGCAGTATCCTGACAAGTAGAGGCCCTGAATATTGCAAAAATTACCAACTCTCAACTTTTTGTTCTGGTCACGGATAGCACTTGTACTTTAGCAATAATTTCAAGATCTCATGTTATCAAATTTTTTCAAGATGAATGTTCTCTGATGCACTTAATTTTGCCTTTAGGAAATGTCCAATCTGCCTGCTAAAATGAAGCCACATTTCAGCAAGTTTTATATACCTCAAGATGAAGAAAAAATTTCCCTAAGGTCTGTATTATTTCACATCATTTTGCAGGTTTGACACAGACGCAAAATATTAGTAACTTCAGTATTGATTAAGCTGCTATGATTACTATTGATATCTTCGGGTTCTTTGCTAATTTTGTGAACTGATATTGAGCATTTCTTATCACTAATACTGGGAAACTTTTAAGGCTACTTTGAAGGAAAATGAGAATCAGTTGTGGAACTTTGGTGTAGTGACGAAAGAAAATTGAAAACCAGAACTAGCGTGTGAAGATTGAGTTTTAAGTCCATTGCCACGTTACTTCCTTTGCTCTTCCTTTCACAAATCAATATTAAAAATCCTACTAAAAATCTAAACATGAGCTCTTCATGTACTGAGTAAATATAAGCAAAACAGTTGAAAGCAGACATCCGAGTGGGAGGCAGCAGGATGTGAGTTCATAAACTCTGTTGGCTAAAGAAAGAACATCTCAGTAATTAGAGTATTGTTTCTGCTGGTGGCCCCTTTCAGCAATCACACCTCGGCTCTGGGTAGTATCCCAAACACGACTGACCCATCTTTACAGTTGTGACAGTAAAGAGAGATTTGCAATGGCAATCACAAATGATGTAGAATTTTCTAAAGGGTAAAACGTCAATCCTGCTAACTAAAGCCAGTGAGACTTCACCAGAGAAGTGTTTTTGGAAACCCCACCTGTATCTTGCTGTCAATGTGAAATACACATTTTGGAGCCTAGTTTTCATCCCATAATAGACCTCTTGAGAGTGCAGGAAGAAAATAATACCCATGAAAAAAGAAAGTCTACAAAGATCAGTTTTTAAATAATGGCAGGCTAAAAACTAGCTTGGAAAACTCACTGCATTATGAGGAAAGAATTAAAGAAGAGGTGATTTAAAATAAAAGTTCAATATTAAAGGAGAAATAAGGTCACAGTAACCTTCACTGTATAATTCTTTGAGGCATATGACCACAGCCATTGGTTAGGTTTTGGCAGCAGCACTGTTACCTTGATCTCAGTTAATCAAGGCAAAGAAGCACTTTCTTCTCCATAATTGAATAGTTTCCTCCCATGGCCACAACATAAGTCAGTAGATTTGCAGTCATATCAGTGGAATAACTTTGCTTGAGAACAACTAATAAAAGCTTTCAACAAAGTGCCAGACAGTTCAGTACCTGATTTTTCCTGCTGCAGAAGTTACAAGTTACTGAGGCCAAGTGAAGTTATTCTGACTCTTTAGGCAAGGATGCCAGAAAGATACAAGAAGGTAAATGCCACCAAAAAGTGCACGTACCAGAAATGAATCAGTGCTTAGTGCAAATTTTTGAATGATTCCATGAATCACATCAAGAGACACTTCCAAACTTAATGTCATTATGATGAAGGAAAACTTAGTATTTAACTAACTTCAGCAACTGAAGAATGGAGAATTGTGGAGAATTTTAATGCATTACTAATGAAATATGAATTGCTGGAAATAGACACGTACAGGAATCAATTGAGATTTGGTTATTTGGTTTCTATTTTTGGTATCAACAAAGCTACAGTTTTCAGCTGCAATAGCAGCAAAGCCAGATGTCAATGTGTTCTCCAAAACACATTAAAACAAATATTTCACTAACACCGCTTAACTTGCTGCTGCAAGATTTACCAGGTGATGGAAAAATTATGAATTAACATTATCCAGGTTTTGCTGCTTCAGTAAGTTAAGTGAAACCTGATGCTCCAAGCAGTATTCTCCAGGTTTTCCTCCATAACAGGAGGCTCTCAGCATCATCATAGGTTGCTTTTCCAGTCAGCCTAGGAGGTGACATAGTTATGGATAGCTGAAAGTACAAGCAACCTGAGAGGGACTTGTGGGCAAGGTACTGCCTGTGAGCTGTAGCTTGGGAATCACAGACCTACACCCTGGCGATCGTGTTAATGTTGTTTTGAATTGCTGCTCTGAATTAATCTATGTCTTTGATATCAGGATGAGTCTTTCTCATTATTGAAAGGGTAAAAAAGAAGGAGAGGGAGTTGAAAAAGGCTCTGATAGCTCAGCTTCACTTTGAAGCTAGATAAAATACCTGCATATTTTTAATTAAAAATGATTTTGCTGGAAATTCTGGAAAAGAAATTGTTTAGCTCATCTAGAAAATAGCTTGGTTTGATTTTTACTATTTTACATTTTTTTGTACAGAATTAGTCATTGGCAAAGACCCAGTGCTGAATACATTATAGAAGTACTATTCTAAGTCCATGTACAGGAGGGAGTGGTATAGCTTTCTCTGTCAGAAAGTATCATTGCAGTTTAATAAAAACTTCCATAACTATATCAAAGGAAGCTTCTCAGACACTACATGTCACGTGACATGTTTTTATTTTTTTTCTTTCAGTAAGCAGTACAATAATGTGACAGTTTTTCCATCCTGGTATATATCAAAAGCAGTGAATATTTAATGCAAATAGACATGCTTATTCTGCATCAGAGATGAGTGTGTTTGTAAACCTAGCCTCATTATGTTTATCCTCCTCTTATTTCCAGTCCTTACCTTCTACCGCCATTAGTATGCAACAAAAATTAGAGCTGTCATCCTTTGAAACAGTGCGTAGCCACGTAATGATTTCACATATAATGGTGTTGACCATCAAATTAGACTGAGATTAGATAGGATGTAATATCTTTGCTCAAATCAGCCAGGAGCTATTGCTGAAAACCTAAGGTTGACTTAAACAAAAACCAGGAGGGAAGTGTCGTCATTGCCCATTAAGATCAAAGAAGCAAACATTTGATAGCTAGCTGTTTTTTCTATGGCAACCTTCTTGATACGGAAGAAAAAGATAGCAAACCGATGTAAAAGGTAACATCTTGGGGAAAAAAGCTGCGTAAAACTCTTTCTTAAACATACCTTTAAACATGCACCTAATTAATGAATATTTCCTGATACGTTATGTTTTATGCCCCTGGTTATATATCTATTACTCTTATACTTGCAGTGTTGTTGTGATCCTAGTTATCTTACAAGAATTTATGGAATTGCGAAGTGTCACAAACCACTTAAATTATAATTCTCAACTAATATCAAAACATCCTCGAGAACCTTGAAGTATTTTTAGTCCAAGAAATGACTATGTTATACCTCATTAGCAAACCAAATGTATTGCTGTACTTTAAAGTAAAATAATTCTGGTTGGTTTTTTGGGTTTTTTTTTTTTCTATTTTGCCTGCCCACAGTTTCCCAACAGCTAGGCATCTGTAGGTATGTATTTAGATACTCTATTATTTTATACTATTTATCACTAAGAGAAAATGATAATGGCAAGACTTCAAAATACAGTTGCCTGTGATAAGAGAGGACTGAATTAAGGATATCCCTCAGATAGATAGCTTGTATTTTGATGTTCTGTTTCTTGCTACATCTTAACATAGGAATCCTGCATATGAAGGCTGTATATGGAGCACCAGTTAGAACACATCATTTCTTTCATCAGGGATTTGTGACTGGGCTTTTTCTGCATGGGAAGTGTGTAGGGAGGAAGGTTGTATGGCTAGTTCTCACTCAAATATTGAGCATAGAAACAGCTGGGATATACTCAATAGATATGGAAATGAAATGTATTATTGGCACCACGGACCAGACATAGGCTAGATAGAGCTTTCTGTGCTCCTCACTTGTCATAACATTGATACATATAGAATAAAGAGCTATTTGGACAACCTTGAAGGCATGGAAGTTGAAAACAAACAGAAAAGCTTCATACAAATTGAGTTTAGAATTAGAACTTCAATATAGGCAACTCAGAAAATATGAAGGGTGAGATTCTTAAGAAAACGGTGCTGTCATAGATCCCAACAACTTCATGGAGAAAGTGACAGATATAAACCTTCGTTAAAGGTAAGATAGATACAAGTTTAAAAAGATTAGTTGCTTGAATAAAAAAATAATTTGTTTATATTTATTTTACTTAATAAAATAAATATTGTTTGCTTTAAAGTTGATTACATTTTTAAAATGTCCTTTTGCTGGAAGCAATTATGAAACCGATTTTTTTAAAGTGAATAGAGGTTTTAAAACATGTTGAGGACTCAGAAGTAGTGGGTACTTTAAAGTCTCTGAAAATCAGAATCCCTAAAGCCCTCAAACTGAGTGCACTATCAGTCGTGTTATAAAGTTGCTTCCACCTGAAGTCTGACCAACATCTCCTTCAGCAGAATAGTCCTTTGCTGACAGTGGAAAGATTTCCATCAATCCACAAACCTTTGTGAGTGGTTGCTTTCAACATTAAAATAGTGTTTACACCTGTTCTGTCATTTTTAGCATTAGAGCTTGAAGGTGGAGTTATCTTCTGACATGTCACAGAGGCTTATTTTAATACAGCTGAGATTCGTTTCATTGAAGGTGGCGTGAGACACGCATGAAGGAGGGCAGAATGAAAAGTTTTGTCCTCTGCCTCCCCATGATGTCGATAAATGTGGGCCTGTTGTGTCTTTAGTGTTGTTGAGCCAGAACATTTCTCAACTGCCTAAATCACACAAAAGTAAAATGAATTCACAACTGGCATAACGCTATGTATGACATACAAACTAACATTTTCACAGCGTGCCATCAATTTGAAGTCTATCTTTCTCAGTAAGCCTCGCACAGGGGAGGCTTTCTTAAATGAGAAATCACCAGCAGTGTGGCATTATTTATTAAACTGGTCATACACTACGTGTGCTATGGAAAGAAAAATACTATTATTTGTGTTATTGTATGCAGTATTATTTTTAATAATGTACATAATTTAAAACTCCCAGATAGGGTCCAGAAACATGCATCCTCCCTCTGTTTTAAAAGCCAAAATTTCATATTTGCTTGTTAAATGTAAATTTGTCCTTAGCTTTAAAAAGAGTAAAGTGTGTTTACTGTTCAACTTGTTCTCAAAAAAATACATGACATTTATTCTGGCAGTTTGTACACCTAGCTTGTCTGAATAATTCTTCACAAAGAGGAATGTATGGCAAATTTGTAAGTGGAATAATTATTCAAGAATAAGTATTTTCTTCAGTCTGTTAACCAATTTTACAATGGAAACATGAAACTACACATTATTTTTAAAATCTTGGATTGTAGAACACTCTTTAAATGCTACCATGGAAATGGAAAAATACTTTTTCGTAGGCTAACATGCATTTTACTTGAAGGGGAGACAAACTCTACCTTAATAGAAGCTGTCATAAGAAATGAGAAATATTACTGTGTGCAGTTTATCACAGGACACACTCAGTAGGAGATGTTTCAGTAGATGGAACTTCTCAGAGGTTCCTGGACACCAGATCCTGAAGATTGAAATCCCCCTGTGTTGCAGAACCCAGAAAGGGTTAATTTTATGGTAAGACAGTAAGCTGAAAAACGTGTGCCTGTTTTATACATGAACCATGTAAAGTATGAAGTAAGTACACATCAATATTAATCAGCAAGTTTAAGTCTTCTGTATTTGCATGCACTAAAATATATTCTTGTCTATAAAAGGCTAAGATTAGCATTGCTTGTTTTCAGATAAGTTATTCCCATCCGAAAAATTTAGCCAATAGTATGTAATAGAAGTTTTTGTGCACCTTTTAATTGATAATTAAATACATGTGAAGATTGTTTATTTTCAAAGGAATGCAGAGTGGCATCCTCGGGCACCCTGTGCTATGAGTCAGCGTGTCAGGGCAGTTTGTTCAATGGTCTAGTGTTCAGCAGTTCATAACCAAGCAGTGTGGAGTAGCAGGCGACTCCAGTCGTCATCTCTGCTTTTGCCATGTGTTTGCATTCCTCTCCAAGTGTATATCCATCAAAGATGCTGACAAGCAGCACTAATCAATGTATACCAGAAAGGACTTGGTTATGGTTCTAGTATGAAGCTGACAGCAGCTGCAAATGGGAGGTGCTGGTAGTTATCATTTGGAGCTGAATGGGTACATCCAGGGAGGAGGAATATGAGACTAGCAATAGCTCTTTGGAGGCATTGGAATTTTTTTGCTTTTTGGCTCTCTGTGCCAGTAAATGAGAGTCAGTTCCAGGTGTCTCTTCATTACTGCAATTTCTAGACCGCAGAAAAATACATCAAGGTATTTGAATAGCAAATGATGTAGTGATAGGAAGCACCTGACCATTATTCCTCAACACAACAGGAAGCTAGCAAGGTGACATTCAGACTTAATGACTTGTGCAGACGGCATAGCGTTGTGGAGTGCTAGCAACTTCAAGTTCCAATTTTCTAGATAGAATCTGTAATAAAGAGAGATATAAATATTATTTGAAATATATTTTGTACATCTTCTTCCTACAAATCTAAGATATTGTTTAAAGACAATAATAATAAAAACTTACCTACTTGTGCTTGGCTTCCATCCTTACTAAAAGCAGGCTGAACTAAAAGCAGGATTCTGTACAAGGAATTTATTAGAGACCTGCCTGTTCAGACTTTTTAAAAACAAAAATCTGAACTTTGAACACTCTCCTTCATATAAGACTAGTGTTTTTAGTTGTTTTGCAATGCATAATGGGGGCTAGGCTGTTTATTCAAGGTGTCAGTGTTGCATATACTGCTGTCTGTCCATGACTGTTTTTATTTTTTATTTATGCATTTTAAATATTACTTTTTAAAAGGTAGATTGAGAGGAAGTTTATTTTTAAATGGAGACTTTTAAATATTTTTTTAATAGGCATGATAACTTCTCTGCTTCTTTTGCATGACTGTTGTGATAAGAAACACATAATTATATTTGGCTTGTTGTGTTTGGGACCTGTATCTCTTTGATGTCCCACTTCAAGATAAAAGAACAATTAAGGGCTTGAATAATTAAAGATGTGCATTTACTTGCATGATTTGTACTGGCTTTATTATAACTTTTATTTATTTATTTTTCCATTTTCCATTACTTGATTTTGAAATCTCTTGCTTATCTCATAGCATGTACATACAAAAACTCCATAAACCTGGATGTTTTGAGATTATGAAGCTCTTTCGCAGGTTGACGAAAGGAGATGCCCACAATGTCACTGAAAATCAACTGTATTTTCCATCAAAGTTCAGAGTTTGCATATGAGAAAATAGGACCAGAATGAAAGCTGAGGAGCTTTTGCTCCTTTTCTCTACCCCATCACTGTCTGTACGAGACCTTGGATGTGGTGTTGTGACTCACAGCAACTTCTGCTCCTGTGTAGTGCCAAAAACAGCTCTCCCCCCCGTACAGAGCCTACAGCTATGCACACATACCTGCAAAACGGTGACGACTCAGTCTGGTTTGTCTTTAGCGCAGCTGCCCTTTTACTTCATACTTCTTTTCTTATATGATAGATTTTAAGGGCATGTCAGTGGTGTTCAGGGCCAAGATGAAAGAGATGGCTGGCCTTTCCCCCAGCATCCTCTTGTCTCACTCATTGTTTATGTCTTTTTGCACAAGTGCACTCCACAGCTAGCACTGAACTGATGTTTTCCTTTGGTACGTAGTCCATAAACTCCATAACAAATGAAGTATTTACATGTTTTATACAACACAAGCATATAATGGAATTTTTTCTGTGACAGTAATTTTCTGGACATGCAATGCAAATATTCACAGCTGGTTTGGAAGGGTGTTAAATTTTTGCTAGCAAATATCTCAGAAAAAAGGGCAGAAAGATAAAAAAACCTTAAGTGGATATGTTTTTTTTTTTTTTACAGGAGGGATAGTTATTGATGTCAGTCTTGATGTGGCTGATTCTATTTATGTGAAGAGTCTGCTCCATACACTGAAAATTTTGAAGAATTTAGTGTAGCTGTGACAAAACTGGTGAATGAAGATTCCTTCCATTGTATGATGGAACCAACAGATCTGGTGTTTGATACCAGATAAAGCTAACAAAGCAAATACTAGACCACTTACAGCATGTTGGAATACTGGAGAAAAAAGCTAGCCTGAAACTCAATATCTTTTCACTGTAACTGTTTCTGCATCATTAGTAGACCCCCTTAGATTTAGGGTCTTATTTAGTATCTTAAAGGAAATGCATATCCCTTCACTGAATTGAGTCAGCTGATACAAACCCATGGACACAGGTAGAAAGAAAGGTAAACCTAATTAAAAAAGAATGGGCATGCTCTCATGAAACACTGCAATGCTTCCTTAGAGAAAAAAATAAGAGTATTTTTTAAATAGACCTGGAAATAAAACCCGGAAAAATTTTAGATGTCAAGACAGAGTGCTCTAACACATTTGTGTTGACACTGGGATTGGAGGAAAGATCGCAAGTTCATTACAGTCAATAAAGAAGGTTTGCGCCTGAACTGTGATTTGTCACATGTAACATCTACAGACAAAGAGTCTTTCATTTCACAGTGTAGAGGCAGTGATTACACAGCGGTTATGCAAAAATACCAGTAATATGTTTTAAAGAATTTATATTTTGGCATCTTTTTTTCTTTGTATTTAAACTTAGGTGTTCTAAAAGAATAATGGATTTTGAATGAGAAAACAGGATTTTTGCATTTGGAAAATATTAAACCGAATATTTCAAATGTCTAGGAGTTCTAGAAATACATTTGAAAAAACAACTGCACTTAAGTTGGCCTCTTTTGTAAAGATTTTCAGTACTGATAAGTCAGCATTTTCTAACAGAAAATTCTTAATGAATTTTTAGAACCTTATTAAAAATATTTCATAAAAAAATCTGGACCTGCTGTTTAAAGCAATTCACTAAGATGACAGACTGTACATCTAAACTCTTTTTTTTGGGCTTCCTTATTTTAATGGAAATAAGGCATTATTCCTATAAAATAATCCCCTAGAGAAACATCCCATACTCTAGTCACTGAAGCAAGGTAAATTTGCACCTACCGGGTTCAATGTATCTGTGACTACAGTACCCCCAGTCTGTCAGTGGGCTGTTTTCTCTATTCGCGTTGCACTTCAGGCATACATGGTACTCAGATTTTGGTAAGAAGAGTGAAATGGATAGACTATTCAGACTAACAATTGCAAGCCTGCCTAAAATTTGATTTCTGGACTGATTGTTGAGACTCGTCTGCAAGCTTGGAGGTGGAGACTTTTAGTGTGACTTGGATGAAAGGCACAATTGCTCTTGTAGACTTGTATGAGGTCTCTGGCACAGAGTTGTGATTTGGTTCTGCTTTGGGCAATTACATCATCTCTCTTCTATTTTTGCAAAATTTGTGATAATGCCTGACAGACTAACAGGCAAACAGAAAGTAACATATCCACCCTGTCTGGTTGCATAAATCTGTTTTACAAAAGAAATTGGGATCCTGAAACTGCTAGCTCTAGGATTTTTGTAATGAGGTTGATGGTATGTTGCTTCAATCTACACTCTACCTGTTACCTCAGATTGATAGGTTGAGTAATACGTATGTAACAAATGTTTAAAATTATTCTTGAATGTGATGAATATTGTCAGATATTGAATTTTTTAACTCTGATGCGTATATGGAGAGACAGTACAATTTCCCCTCTCACTGAATATCCTGACTGCTTCTAACTTAAGTGGTAAACCTTTAGAGTGATGCAAATGAATTTAGTAATACAGCTTCCACTTAATAAGAATAGGACTTTTACAGCTAATTTCCTGTGCCTCAACTGGAAAATATGCCACTTAATATAATCTAACCATGTATTTATATCTTGATTATTCTCTACCATTAGAGAAAATGCAACATTATAAAGTTCCGTAATTTATTTTATATGATCCCCTGTAATAATATATAATATGCCCTTGTTGGAGAAAACACTTTCAACATGTTTTGATTTTGAATTTATACAATTAAGATAAATCTGACTATCTTATGTGTACACAGTTTGGAAAAAAAAACCCAAAGTGCAATGAAAACACATAGTCAAGCTGGATAATTTTATTTTGAAAATTGTGATGCCAAACAAAATGAGAAACACTTCTGAAACATATACTAAAGTTGAACCTACTGGAATCATATAGGACATAAACAGCTGTTATTTACTTGGTATAAGTAGTAGAAGAGAACAGGCTTTGTATCTGAAAGAGCAGAGTTTCCCTGCTGTTTAGAAAAATCTACCCAGCTGATGAAAATACACTGTCCCACTTTTAACAGTGTTCAAAGCGTCTGTCCTGAGTGATCACTGCACAGAGTATTGAATTCTGATAAGTACAAAGTTTGACAGTTGCAGTAAAAAAATTAGCTCTGGCTTCCCCAGGGTAGGCTTCATCAACCAAAGTCAATTTGAGAGGAAACTGCAAACTTCCATGAAATGGCCTTCAAAATGAAAACGGTGAAATGTTAACCTGCTAAGAGTGTGTAAAACTGTAAAGTCCAGTAAATGTACATTGGTCGCGTTTGATATAGTGGTGTAGTGGCTTTTAGAATTTGTTCACAACAAGAAAACACTGTGGTAATGCTGAACTTGAGCTATCCCTGACAGCTTGTAGACGTGTTATACCACTTACTACTGATGATCAGAAATAACAATTACTATGAGCTAGTGGAGGTTACTGAAGATGAGAAAACTTTCAATTTTGGCATTAGTTACCCTTCTGGACAAAGCAACTCAGACAGTTTAACCTGAGACTAAATTATTAGTTTTATGCACTTCAATGGTCTGATCCGAGAGTGTGTTGCCTTGTGTAAACACTTACACAGTATTAGATGTAGAAGTATGCTTTTTGCTTTTTTTTTTTCCTAAAAAATAGCTCTGTGCTTCAGAGGCTACAAGGAAATTAGCCTGTTCTCTTTTTTCTAGAGAGTAAAACTGCATAAAAGCTTTCTATGTCGTCATTCAGAAGGGGTTATGATGTTCTTTGTGGTTTAGCACATAAGCGGCAAAAGTTAGCATAAGGAGGATCAATGTGGCATACACATCCGTTTCTGTGTTAGTAGATGATGGGCATTAATGACATTAACTGTGAGGTTTTTTACCAAAACTTGCATACTGACAGACCTGTTTGCACGGGTAAAGTTTTGCTCTGTGAACAGGTTACCACAGAAGTTCAGACCAACTCAAAGCCATCCTTAACTTCCTCTTTAGGCTGTCGCTGTGGTGAACTTCCACAAACTGATGCATTAGGTTGGGTAATTTTCTTCTTAATCACAGACGTTATTGAATACATTTTTTAGATTTCATTTTGAATTTATTGATTAAAAAATTCGAAAAGAAAACTTTTATGATTATTCCCTGTGCCTAAGGAAATGTATACGTCCTGCCCCTTATAAATCAGTTCAACTTGGAACAAGGCGTTTCTGTATGAGAATGACCTATACCTAAATGCACAGTGTGGCGCAGGCTCCTGTCCTTTACATCTTATAGCACCCTTCATCAGTGAAGACCATAGGGTTTTAATATTTCTAATGCAAAAGTATTTTTTCAGCATCATTTTTAAGCTCTAACAGAAAAGGCCACTGGAACCAGAGTCTGTTTGTCTTGGTTCATCTGTCCTGTTTCAACCCAGAACCTGCATTTCAGTTTTCTGCATAACTTACTTTAGCACTGAAAGATTTACACGTATCATCACATCTCATAAACTGATTTTGCAAGGCAAAAATATAACCATGAGAGTCCTTAAAAACTGAGGTTTTGTGTCCATAAGAAACCAACATGTGGAGTATTACTGGATGTATATGAAAACCCTGCCCTCAGAAATTAATCAAACTTCCCTTAAGAATCTTTGCAGATGCAAATTATGTTTAAATTCAGATTTTAATTCAATGCTGCTGGATCTAAAATATTTCCTGCTACTGCTCACTAAGACCTGTGAACTTTTGAGTCTGATGTCTGGGTATTTTCCAAGATGCTTATCACAATTAAGGGAGACATTTTGAGTTACAGTATCTTCCTTCTTTTTTAGTCTAAATATAATTGTGTCTGAGCAAGACTGTGATTTGTGCAGCTGGGTATATTTGTCCAGCTTAATGAAAACACAGTTGATGATATAAAGGAGGAAATTATATGCCATAAAAACTGACCTAAAGACTTGCAGTTTCCACAAAGGTGTAGGTAGAGAGGCTAAGAAGTCCTCCACAGTAAGCTCACCATCTGAAGGCAATTTTAAAATATTGCTTTGATGATTAAAATTTATCTCGCATTATCTTTCTCTTAAGGGAGGGAAAGTCTATTACAAATATGAATAATTGGTGAGCCATCTGCTTGAGGGACATAAACTTACAATATAGCACAGACAGTTAATATGGATTAAAACACCGTCAGAGCTGTATGCCAGCAAGAGACGTTGAGACTGTTTTCCTGGCAGAACACTAACTCTTAGTAATTTATCTTAATATTCTGATTATATAAGAGCTGTAAGCTTAAGCATACAAGATTAATGAAGGTTGATTTGACTGCCCTCTTTAGTTCCTGTGCCTTCCACAGCATTACAAAGGTGGCAGGTTGCTAATCAAGAATCCTTGACATTTTGTCCAAACTCAGAGGTGAGTTTCTCAGAAATTATAATTACCTGTAATCCCAGCCATGAACTTTTTGACTATGAGTCACAGTTTAACTATTCATCTTTTCCACACATCTTCCTTACAAGATGAGACCACACTAATAAATAGCATGTCATTACTCAGAGAACTGTTTCCTCTTCTACAGTTTTAGCTCTGACACTGCATCAGTAGATTTAATGAAACTACAGATGGCAATAGTTCACAGTGACACTGTCTTATGTATTAAATAGGACATTACTCTGTTTTCATTTTTTTAAATTGTATTTTAATATGCAGTACTGGAGTGTTATATTACACTTGCAGCTCAAGCTTATGGATTCAGATTTTATCCACTGAATGTATTTTCTTCTGAGCCTTTACAAGGGTCTTATATTATTAGAAAATTGTGTCTTTTCAACAGATGCTAACTGTTCTGAACCAGCATAACGCTCTTGCTTTGTAAACTTTGGTACTTAAGCAACCCACTAACTGGATAAGCAGTTACAACATCTGCTAGGTCTGAATCAATGCAAAAGCAAATACATAAATTACTGATGTTTCTTTTATTGACTCTGGTCACATCATGGAAGAATGCGTTGGTTGTTTGTCGGGCACATGAATACTGGCATATGGCCTGTACCTCATCTATGGGTGTACTGAGTCTGGCTGCGATGGAGTTAGTTTTCCTTATAGCAACCCTAATGATGCCGTGGTTTAGATTTGTGACTAAAACTGCATTGGTAATACATCTGTTTTAGCTATTGCTGAACAGCCTCTGCATGGTGTCAAGGTTTTCTTTTTTTTTTTTTTTTTTTCTTTTTTCCCACTAAAAGGATATTCCGTACTACACGGTGGTGTGCTTGGCAAGAAAACCTGGGGGAAAGTAGGAGGAAGAGGGGATGGCTTTGTTCTGGAGATTGTCTTCCCAAGTAACTGTGATATATTCTGAGGCTATGCTTTCTAAGAGGTGGCTGGGCATCTGCCTGCCAATGGGAAACAGTGAATGAGTTCTTTCATTTGTTTGCTTTTACAGCTTTGTTAATCTGTCTTTCCCTCTTAACCTGCCTTTATCTTGACCCATTAGATTTTCTCTTCTGATTCTCTACCCTATTTGCCTGTGGGGGCAGGTTAGCTGCTAGCTGTGGTCAACCCAATGCAATGGACGTTAGTGTTTGTTGGTGCCTTTTGCCTTTTAAACATGTTAAGCTAATAAATATCCTAATTCTTGTGTAGGCTATATATGTTTTGGGACAGAGTCCTGAAAATTTGTATTTGGCCTCAGAGATACATTTCTTCTTCTGACTAGATGGATGAATTGGATGGATTTGCTGCCTCAGAATGGCATTACCATTTAGTTTTTCTCCCTCTCCATGTTATTTGATTTTATTAGAGTCTTTCTCTATCGTTTTTGACTGTTTCCTACATTCCTCTGGATTATGAGTTAATTGTTGCTCTCTTCCTTCCCACGTTGCTCCCTGTCACAGTCTAAACAGAGGTGGATCAGATCCCTTAAACTTAAGTGTTTCACTTTATTTTGTGCAATTTTATATTAAGCAAAAATAGTTTGTTCGTCAGTGTAGGACAACAGAGAAATTGTAAGAAATCTTACTGGCTGAAAATGGTGCATGAAGAATGCTTCTGTCCACAATTGCGCAACAAGATTGTAGCCTTGGGCAGTCTTATCTCTAATCTTCTATTTTTCCATCTGTTATATAGTTCTGAAAAATCTTTCTTAACAATTCAAAAGCTACAATAACTGCACAGACGGCATTGTAATAATTACACTTCTGCATCAAGGTTTGGTTCTTTTTTTCACTGTAAAACAGAGCTATGCCTGAGCAGAAGACAACTTGATAGAGAAAAATAAAATTCATGCAGATTAGATATACATTGGAAGTAAAAACTTCTAGCTGTAACTAACCAGGAAAGGACAGATTCATCAGTATGAGTAGATCCATAAAAACATTTGCTTTAAAAATGACAGATATATTCTACCTCTACCTTTTTATTTTCACTCTTGACTTCATGTGAATTGCTGCCATTAAAACAGGAATGACTTCATCTTACAGTTCCCACAAAAGTAGAGTGAAAAGCAGGAAAGCATATTCCTTTGTCATCATCTATGATGTCCTAGACACCTGCCAAAAATTCGGTAAAAGATCTGGACTACTAGAAGACATTCAGAATCTAAGGACAAATTGGCAGAGGTTACACGAAATGGATAGTAATAAAAAAAGATTAATGTACAGGGAGAAGATCTGTCTCCATGAAATATAGACATTCAATTGCTATAGATAGGGCTGGCATACAAAAAAAAATTAATTCACTTACAATTACTTTGTTTCAAAGCTCACATGCAGGTTTTGGTTGGGATAAAGTTTCTTCTTCTCTGTAAGATGCCCTTCTCCATAAAAGTTTCAGTATATCTCTTTCTCCAAGAAGTAACTAACTTTCACAGCTATTTGCTGAATGTGCATGTGCAAAAAGTCTGTGAACCTGACAGCAGAATAATGGCTGTGAGCGGTGTGCAGTGGGGAGAAAACTCCTCCCCACAGAACATTAAATACATATTTGGTGGCATATTGTGTATTCTGACAATGAAGTAATAGCTTGTCTAGACTTTTTACCCTGCAACAGTCTTTTTCTTCTAAGTGCTTGTGTAACTGTTTTGGGGTGAGTTTATGCTTACAGCTATTGCTGCTGTCGTTAGTGGTCCATTTCACATATTAATAATCACCATCCACCCAAAGACGTTGTTTCCTAAATGCTTTCCATGCCTAGTCTCTTCTCAGCTTCAGTTCATGCCTTCCTGCTTTAGATCCTGCATTATCTCACTAAATAACCCATCAGCCCCAACCTTTCTCAGCACTGCTTTTTCAATACTTTGCAAAGCCAAATGAACTGAGGTTTTCTGTTAATCTCTAGTTTATCCAGTGGAATTAATTTTCTTAATTTATACCCTTCATATTAACTTCTCCATCTTCTCTCATTTTTACAGTTTCTTCCACATTGCAAAACATACTTCATGAAAGAAGAGTGTGTGTTAGACCTGGTGAAAAAGTTAAGAACAGCCACTTCACTATATTTTGCTTCATTTCCTTATCTACTGGTTAATGTTCTTGACTGAATTTGCTGAACCCCAGCATTTAAGAACCTCAGTGCTGAAGTACTGCACGAACACAGGTAACATTTTTGGACCACCTCAGAGCGCCATCAATTATTTTGGATTTTGTTTGTTTGTTTGTTTCAGTGTACAGAGTCTTACATGAAAAATGAAGATTCTCCCATTAAATTTTAACTAAAGATATAGTCAAATATCGTTTTAACTTGAAGCATAAATTACCATTTTCCTTGTAAGCAAGTAACTTTCACAAAATTAAGCACTCAATCTGTTTTCCAGTTTATATCCTCCTTTCGCTCTTCATTTCTCTCTACAGCACATTTCATTACATATCTATTCCTATTGCTTATTGCTTCTTGTTCTTCATAATGTTTACTTTTTATCCTTTTATTCTACTTTTCATCATTTTTCCTGCTCATCTAGTTTTATTCACTCTTCCTTTCCATTCTTCATTTCCTCTTATATATTTCTACTCTCTTTCTTTTTTGATATATTTAACACCTCTTTTGCACTCTCTATCTCATTTTCCATATTGCCTTTGTCAATCAGTTAAAACACACACTAGTTTTCTATCAGTCATAAATTATGTACCAGGAATACATTCCCGCTTTCACCAGATACTATGCGAAATTCTTTCACATTCTGTGGAGGGTGGAGGAAGTTCTCCTATTAGCGTATGAGAGGTTTCCAGTGAGCATATGAGAATCAGTTGATCAATTTTATTCCATGTTTTCTATGTGTGAAACCAGATGCACATTACTGCTACCAATTCATTTTTGGTTTAGGAACATAGTGATAATGGTCAGGAAATTACCATCTTCCACAATCAAAATGGTAGGTGTTTGATTGAGAACATTGGTGTCAGCAATACGTATTCTCATACAACGATCTGCAGGAAAGACTGAATGCTACAAGGAGAAAGCAGGAAAGGTAGTGGTTCTTTGTTTTCCAGAAGCCCTTCAAAAGTAGGCATTATTTCATAAACATCACAGGGATTTATTGGGTGCTGGACCATACCTTGTCCACAAAAGGAAAACAAAACACCAGACCTGCCCCCTCCTCCAAAACTCCACAAAAACCAGTGCTCCATTCCTGTTTAAGCTGAGTAAAAGTTCTTTCCTGACTTCAGATTTGTTAATAATTTTGTCATTGAATGTCAGTGACTGCAGAGTTCATGTGATAACTCACCTTTCAAAATATGTGTAGATAGCATCCAGAGCAAATAGGGACATAAGCCAATTTTTCATTTCTTCAGTTAAGCGAACATGTGCTTTAAAAAATTTACAGTATAGTAGTCACCCTTGTTTATGTTACTCAATTACTGCTCAGTCATTCCTGAAAAACACAACCATTTGAATTTTGTAGATCAGAACCTGGTCTTAATTTTGCGAGGAACCAAAGAAAATGTTTTAACTTATTCTTGACTTGTGAATTTCAGCTGCAACTAGGTAAATTGTTTTTTTGCTTGGGGTGTAAAAGACTCTTTTTTATTAAGAAAAGAATACTTTGTTTATAACTTTTAAAATGTAAGGCGCATATAAATATGTGGCAAGTGGCATCGAAAGTCCTTGAGGAAGCTCTGTTAACTTGGACTCATGATACTAGACTGCCTTTATTCTTGTTTAGCTTTGTGCAAGCTGCAGCTACTAAGTGTTCCTTCACAATGAACTTCAAGTGTCTGCAAAGGTCAAGAAAAATCTTGTTAAATGGAAGAAAAGAGAATGACATTTTATTACATGTAACTTCAAAATTTATTTATTTAGTTTTAATTTTTCTGGAATGTGTTGACATAGAATTTGTATACTGAGCACTCAGATTGAAATCACCACTAAGTTTTCCTGCCCTTGACTTGTTTTTAGCAGTGGTGTATGGTATTCCTTATAATTTCTTTTTTCCACACAAAATGACAGCTGTGCTATGCTATGTCAGGATGAAGGTACAGAAGTGGGAAAGCTTTAAATTTTTGTGCTTGCTTTTCATGCTGTAACAAGCACAAATTCTGATGAATAGGGGAGAGGTCTGACACTGACCTGAAGTCTAAACTTTCAACTTGTAAAATATTACCACGAATGTATTACAAAATTAGCAAAGCCCATCATCTATACACAGTAGTTAATTTATATTGAAATTAATGTTTCCATCTAAAATTAAATTAAAATAAAATTTAGTTAGAAAGGCATAAACACCTTAAGAGTGCCTTTAGCTTAATGGCTCATGATCATGAATGTGAGCAGCCCAGATTCATGCTTTCCAGAACAGAAAGAAAGGATGGGTTTTTCCCATGCCTTGGAGTTGAACAGTGAAAGATAAGATGTAATAGTTGCAATTTTTGCATGTTTTAACAAAGGAAATTGAGATTAGACATAAGGAAAAAGATTTCACAGTGACAGTAGTTAAGCACTGGGACAACTTGCCCAGAGAAGCTGTAAGATCTCCACTGCTAGAGGTTTCCCAAACTTGGCTGCCTGAAGTCCTGAACAACCTTTGAAGTTGGTCGTACTAAGCAGAAGGTTGGACTAGATAAGGTTAAGGAGTCCCTACCAGTCTAAAGTATTCTATGACTCTCACTCTAACATGCAGAGACCTTACGCAGACTATGGGAAATCCAAGTTCAAATATTCTGTCCAAATTAAAGGGAGATCTGAATCAAGGGATCCCATATCCCCTTGAATGCCAAGTCCACAATGTGCTTAAGTTAATTTCTTTGTTTCTTGACCCCTACATTACCAAAGTTGTTATCAGTTGAACAGCTGGAACAGAAAAG
This sequence comes from Bucorvus abyssinicus, assembly GCA_009769605.1. Classification (NCBI taxonomy): domain Eukaryota; kingdom Metazoa; phylum Chordata; class Aves; order Bucerotiformes; family Bucorvidae; genus Bucorvus; species Bucorvus abyssinicus. Next base: position 42,695,343 of record CM020026.1, read on the forward strand.
TTGTTAGAGACATCCCTTAATTAGTCTCTTTCTGCATTTAATCCCTAAACAGCTGAATTTACTTTTCAGTTGGTTGTTTTCTGCAGATTCCATTTTGAGATACTTGGGTTTTTTTGCACTACCCAGCAAGTCAGAGAACCTAAGGTGATACAACAAATGCTGCCCTGGGTCTACCCTAGCTGACACCCAGTAGTCCCACAAATTTCCTTGGGAGTGTCTAGTGGTCCATGTTTTGTATGTCAGGTTCTAATTTCTTAGAAGGCATTTATATTTATTAAAATGCATGCCCCCTCCCACTGCCCCTCCCCATTTTATCTCTTTGGTTTCCCTTCCAGCTTTGCCTCAGGGGATCTAAAAAAACCCTAAGACACTCTATTAGTTTTTCATCTGTGGTCCTGGTTAGTTTGTCCCACTGTTACTTGGAATGGATGAGAATTGGTGTCCATTCGTACAATCAGAAACAATTATTTAATTCTGTGTGATGTGTCTGGCTGTCACATTGAGGACAGCATCATGCTTTTTATTTTCTAGCATTGAGATTGCTTGAAGAATCAGAGACAGAGTTCCAGCTTGCTGTTTGTTAACATGTAGGACTACTGCAGTTACTTTCACTCTGAAAGTAATTGGGTGCGATTGGTAGAGGTGGATGCATCTTTCCAGAAGGTGTGAACAGGCAGAATAACTGTCTTTCCTTGGACTCCCAGTCTTCTGAACCCAGCTCTGCTCTACTCTGGAAGTAAACTTCATATACCCCAAATTTTGGCAGGGCTCATTAATACAGGCACAGGTCACCAGAATGCTTTCTCACAGCTTCAGGGCCAGAGCTGTCTTGCAGCTTACCAGCTCCACTGGTACATAGCACATATGTGTGTCTGTTTGTGAGAAGCCATGTCTCCACTTTCCCTCAGTGCACAGGTACGTGGAATGCTAAAGCACAGGCAACAGGCTGCTCTCCTAAAAATGTGAGGGTGCCTTTTTTCCCAGAGGTGAGAGACATAAAGGTCTCACTAACCAACTCTTTCTTGATTTTTCCTCTAGAATGAATCATTCATTACCAATAGATTACACCAGACACAGTCTAGATGATCACAGTGATCAGACACATCTATCCATGTATTTTATCAGTGCCACTCTTATTAGTACGATACTAGTAGTATTTGGAGAACTGTAGGGACCTGTGAGACAATGTCAACCTAGTCCGAAGGTGCAGAAATAGGAAGTCAAATCATTTGTCATTCCTCTGCCTTGTGAAACTGTCTTCTCCTCAAGCTGTTGACTGAAGAGTCAGCAGGTTGGGAGAGGAAATAGGCTGCCTGCTTTTCCTTATGCTGATTTATGTTTGTTCACTGGAAACAGAACAGTATATATAATGGATGTGCTCTTTAATTAGGCTGTTGTAAAATATGCAATTACTGCTACTAAGAGCACTTTTATGTCTGAATACGTAAATGATTTCAGGATTGTTGGTGAAATTTCATAAGGGATTAAGGTGGTTTCCAAATTCTACACTTAATGTGTGTGTCTTTTCATAATCAAGAATGCCTTCAAAGCTATGCACATTCTATGGATTTGCTTATTACAAAGAACTGGACAATACAGGTGACAAAATACTTTATACTAGCTGACGATTTTGCTTTCTTTTTAGTGTTAGGCTTTTAAAAATCATTAATAATTCCAAAGAAAGCCTTTCATAAATAAAATTATTTAGGCATTTTATTCATCTTCAGCTGTTACCTAGATATTGTGGCCAAATGAGCTGTTTTGCGCATGATGATGAAGAAATATTTGCTGTAAACCAAGAAGAAAATTGACTTGTTCTACACAAAGCAGCTAAGTAAATCAGCTTTTCCTCAACTGTTATTTCTTATCTGTTTTCTTCCTTTGCTTCTGCCCTTCCAAATCATCGTATTGAAAAAGAGAGCAGAGCTAAAGGCAGTGGCAGATTTTGTAGACAGCCCTTGTACAGGTATGCGGGAAGGAATACAACTCAGGAAGACTTCTGGCTTTCTCTCTGACACACGGAACTAGGGCTTGCTGTGTTTGCAGCCATTTCACAGCGCTGTTGTGGAGACACGCAAACCTACCTCTGCACCACAGGATGCTGTAAAGCCTCTAGTGCTCTACTCCTGTAGCATCAAGGTTATACCTGAATGTAGTACTTCATGAATTTGACTATGTCACTTAATAAGAGCAGCCAGCGCAAAAGCTAACGCTGAATTTCTAAGCTGTGTGACTCACATCAAATATAGTCGGTATTTCATTACTCAGAGGCTGAAGTGTCCAAAGAACGGGAAAACCACACAATGGAAACACTTAAAATGCAAAGAAGATTGTGGTGTGGCACTGCTCAAAGGCAGCTCGGGTTCATTTTGCTTCAGCTCTGTGCCAGCTTCCTCAGCGCACGCAGAGTCTGCTTGCCTACATCCACTCAAAAGATCTCTATTGAGCGCAGTGCTTCACATTCTGGGGATCTTTTCAGGTTTGCTAGTAAGTGTGAGAACCGGATTGGCCTCTGTCCTTTATGCCCAGCTGCTCTGGACTAAGAACACAGTGAAGTACAGTGCAGAAGGACGGAAGCATCTGAGTGGGGACAAATAAATCCGACAGCATACCACCACTTGTGCCTGTGCATCACTTTCTTTATATTTTCATTTCACGGAGCTCAAGATAACAAATTTGCAGTGAATACGACTATTTTGGGTCTTCGGGTTTGATTTGCTAAAGTTGTGCATAGTGCAGAAGTGATTAACCTTTTTCTGCATGTGCGGTGGCCTGGAAACAGTGGAGTGTATTTGCTGCCCCACACCTGCCCTGAGAAGCCCAGCTGATCTGAACTGGCTCTGCACTGAGCCAGCTCTGAGCCTTCCTATCCAGGGCATGATTAATCCACCTGGATTTGATTATGAATGGTTAATCCCCTTGGATAAACCACAGATGATGGGGACTGACTAAGCCTCTACTGCATAAGAAACATCATTATTCATTGATTCTAATTGCAGCTCAAGTGATCTATAATAGAATAGCCTGTTTACCAGAAAAATAAACAACTAAAAAATAAAATGGAATTGGGTTTTTATCTCAACCAAGGATTACATTTGGAAGGATTTTAAAAAGTGGATTTTAAAAGATTAATTTAAAATAATCCTTACAGCTTCATGGGATTTCAAATTGTATTTATTTATCTGAAAATACATTTAAAGTCCTTTTAAAAAATAATATTCTTTCTTTCCTTGCTGCATAAAAACTTACCTTCCAATTTATATCATATCACTGGCCTAATGTTAGTTGATAGGTATTTAATGTTCACTTTAATTAATATTGATTAACAACACTGTAAGTGCCATTAACTTAAGTCCTATACCTAAACATCCATGAGTTATGAAATAAAACCCCAAAATAACAGATTCTGGCCTGAGCTTTGGTGTTTTCTGTCTGATGGAATTAGAATTCCAGCCTCCAAATACTGTTTTTATATCACTTTTTACACAGACAGAACTCAACAAGAAATCCTTTAAAATAAGTGAAACACTGCGGGAAAGGGCATTTCTATTGTTGTATTATTCCTTTAGTTACCTGAGGAAAACTAGTGAAAAAGTTTTGAATAAAGGTTTCCTTATGGTGTTATTTGGTTATTACCCAGCTTGTGAGGTTAGAAATGTTCAAAATATGCACTTAAAGATGATGGAAGCTAGAATAAAATGGAGGAACGAATGCTCTGTGGGTCCTCTAAAGTCAGATTCCTTGAAGAGTTTCTTCCAAGCGTGTTAAATGAGTGCTGCTTGCACTTCTGAAGATGTTCTTTCTGATTCTTACTAGATCTTTGCGTTTCATTTTTTTCCTCTTTGATTTCATAATGAATTGAGAGATATGGACCAGTGAGCAGCTTGTAAGTAGGTGGAATTTAGGTCTGGGATGGATAACGGTGTGGGGAGAGGTGACTTGCGTGGGTAGCACAAAGGTTGATACATTATATTTATTCTGTGTCCTCTGTACAGTAAGGAGGTCACCCCAGTTCCAATTTGTTTGTTTAGCTCTTTCTCTCTCTCTCTTTCTCTCTTTCTCCCTCTCTCTCTTTCTCTCTCTCTTTCTTTTATGCTTGATATTAAGAAGACTGAAAAACCCTTTATAAATAGGGTCAGAAATATAATTGGTAAGCAAGCTATTAGACAGATAATTAAATGTAATTTTGCTGGATGAACTCATCCATGGAGAGAAGAATCAGAAACTGTCTTTCTTCACACAGATTTTTGATCAGAAAATAAAGGGGTATGTGGATAATTCTTTATGAAAACATCCTTGGATGATCCAGAGTATCAGATTTGGCAGACTAATGAGAGATCATATGTTATTTCCCTTATGTACTTTCCAGCTGAGAAGAGTAGCAATACTATACAAAAGTAAGTTCTTAATCAGTCCAGACAAGGTAATGGGAGTCCTAGACTGCCAGTTTGTTCTGGTTTGAGTTAGAACAGAACTAATGCAGTTCAGGAATTTACTTTCCAGCTCAGTCCCTTCTAACTAACCATACTTTCGCAAGTTAACAGCATGTTTTGTGACTGCCTTTGAGATTGACTCTTTCTCCCCAGTTTGAATCTGGTTAATTCAAAGAGACACAGCCCTGCCAGTTCTCCTCCTTCTTATTACTAGTTAGCACGCTGACTGTGCTGTGAGAGGTTGTGACTAAGCAGTTCAGATTCCTCAGAACCTGCAGATAACGGATGTCCTTTTCTCTCCTCTCTTCCCCTTGCACCACATTTGTAGTCATCGCTCTTCCCCACTCTCCATCCAAACAGTGATTTTAGCCATCACATGACTTGGCCTATGGACTTTCATGAGACCAAGGGGAATTTTGAGCTCAGCTCTAGGTAGTGACTCATCACAAAGTCGTGTAAACACCTTTCTTTGAGAAATTACTTCAATTTTGTTCGAAAGGGGAAGAGTTGACGCTTCTCTCTTGTGCTAATCTATAAAGCACCCTCCTATGATCTACGTACAACAAACTTCTGTTAGAGGCATTAGGATTTTAGTGAGTTATGACATAATTGCACCTATGGACTAAAGCTTAAGTTTATCGCTACCATATATTCAGAAGTGGGTTCACTGGACAGGGGAAGAGTGTTTAAGTACACTTCGGTGCCTTTCAACCTCACTTCAGAAACAGCATTTAACTCAAGTGCTTGCACCATATAATGCAGCCATGGTCCTGTGTAATCGGCTCTGTGCCAGATGTTGTGGCTCCTGGTACATGGTATTTTGTGATTTTCAGAACATGTGTTCATATTTGGACTTTAAAAGTCCTCCGGCAACACAGGTAATCTGAAGCCTGGAGCTAGCAGTTTATTAGCAATGGTATTTCCGTTTCAATGAAAACAATTAGAGCAAAATAAAATTGAAGTAACTAAATAAAAATGGAGCTACCCAAACTACAAATATGCAGTAAAAAAGTTCATTGCTTATGAAAGACTGATTCTTTTCCATCTAATACTCCTAAACCTTTGGGTGATTTGTCACAGTTTATCTGAAAGATTAGTGTTTGTCTTGTGTGCTCTTGAAGCCTACCTTACTGAAGATTTCAGTGTGGATCAGCAAAGGATTTTACGACTCTATAGGGATGTCCATGGTATAAGTTGGTAATACTGGTACAATATATTCCAAATCAACATGTAATAATATGTTTGCCAATTGCTTTGGTGTTAAAATATTGCATTTTTTATAACCTAGATTCAACTTTCTCTCAATTCCTTTATTATAAGCAATTTTCAAATATATTTCCTTATGAAAGCACTAATTAAATTGTCAAACTTATATTGGAATTGAAATATTACTATGGGTGTTTAATGGCAGAAGAAAGTGCTGAGTTTTACTAATTAGTGTTAATGATTTGTGACACTGCACACTGAGTTTCTTGTGTTTTCTGTTTCAGATTAAATCAAATACAAGAAACCTATCTCATGAGAAAACTAAATGTCCTTATAGCAGTGTTTAATTCTTTCCTGACTTAAAAAATAAGAAATGGTAAATATAATACAAACTTTAAACCATAGTGGAAGTAGTTGCCTAGAGAAATTTTGCCAAAGGAGTTAATTTTAGGTTTACTTGATGGATATATAGAAATCATATTATAATATAAAGAATGTTTAATGTCAAGACATTGAAACTGCTTTTCACATACAGACTGGGATTCTCAATATGTTAAATAAACTATGAGAACTAATTGAGTTCTGCCTTTAAAACTTTGTTTGTAATACAAAAAGTGGTCTCCATGAGAGTGGTTAGTGTTTTGATATTCCTTAACAAACCAGATGTGCTTTTCAGTTTAAGAAAACCCTTTGCCATTCCATTCATACAGGTATGAAGAGATAAATCATTCGTCTTTCCTTCATGTGATGGTAATGTTAGCTTAATGTATGCTAGACAATTTGGGGGTGTTAAAGTGCTGAATGAATAAACATATGCAAAAGTTTGTGTATTCTCTAAAGGAAGAGTTGCAAGACAAAAACAGGAACATAATATTTGGTACTGATGTCCTCATGTAGCTCCCTAGTGAGGGGAAATCTAAAGCAACTTTGAGATACTAGATCTGAAACATGCAGATGCTACAAATATAACCTAGAATAATAATGGGAAAATGTGATTTTTTGGGTCGTGGGAATTCTTAGGAGGGAAAGGTGACAAGAACCATCTAAAGGACCTTATTGCAGAAACAGGATGAAATAAATGTTTAAGATTAATCCACTTTTTACATTCTTTAATCTTCTGCTGTATTTATTGAGAAAGATTTAGAAAAATTACTTAATATAAGGACAAACAGTAATTTTTAAAAGAGTGGTCGGAGAATCAATTAAAACTTCAGGATGTACATTCTGGTTTGATTAAAGGAAGGTTTTCTGATCAAATTTAGGGCAATGGTGCAGCTGAGTATCTTTGAAAAGTTCGAGTTACCACGAAGGCAGGTTTGATTAAATGGTTTTTGCTAAAATTAAAAGTCTTCAACTTAGTTTTCTATAGTAGTCTAAACATTTACATCTAGAGAAGAGTTTTTCTTGATAATAACATAAATCTAAATCTGTAAATCACACATTGTTGCTGAAATCCATAGAAATGTTGCCTGTATTAGACTAGGAGATTACAAGATTTAGCCCTGTGGCCTTACATAAAGACAAAATTCTATGTAGTTGTCTTGGATGGAGAGCCGTTCATTTTCATCAGTGACTAAGGAATCTCTTTCATTAGTAGGTGTAAATATATATATATATATATCTGAAAGTAATGTTGTGATATGAATTCAACCACGGATCCGTTTTTCCCTAATACCGAAAATTGCAGGTCCATAGCCTGTTTGTTTTGTTTTTAATAATATCCCAATTGCAAAACAGACAATTGAAGTCACTAACTTTCTTATTAAACGTAGTTTGATAGATTCAAACAGCAGCAAATCATAAACCAATCTTCATTTGGTTTAAATTATTCAAAAGGAAATGAGACCCAGTAGAGTGCTCCTGTCTTCTGAGTCTGGCATAAAGGCAATGTAAAAGCACTGTTTAGTTCAAACTGGTATTGAAACTGATTTACAATATCAAATAAAGTGTGCTTCGCTTTTATTGTTGCTTAGATATTAACGTATATCATGAACTCAGCTCAGTTTATATCTGCATGGATACACTCCAAAAAACCAGGCATTTCTGTACAGCTGTCAGGAAAACAAACCTGTTAGCACACAAAAATGCACGCAATACTCTGAATGCTTTATTTTAATTAGTTTGTTGTGCTGTGCTTATCCCAGGCTGTGAGACAGATGACACTGATTTATAACTTGCAGAGCAGTAGTCCTGATGGGATGATGAAGGACCATTTCTCCTTATTATGCCAGCTGAGCTGCTTTGCATCTCCTCTCTTCTGTGTTCATTGTTTGCCCTTGGTATCATCAGTCACCAGGCAGTACAGTTTACATACCTGTTTTGGCTGACAGAAAATAAATTGTTCAGCCAATGATGTGAAATCTATCAAATTCCTACTAAGCTCCATCTTGAAACCCCTATTCAAGTTCTTGTCTGTGGCTGATCTGTAGTTAGATAACATTTTACTTCTAAGAGATAGATTCTTTCCCTTCTCATTCGTTACTCAGAGCAAGATGCCTTGTCTTTATTCTTTCTGAAGGCTGACCAACATCCAAGAGCTATAGAGACTAAATCCTTCATCTCTGGACCTTTTTTGGTTTTGTTACAAAACCCACGTAGACAGCTTTATGGAGGGATAGTAGAGCAATTGTTGTCGTTGTAGGTAACCAAATAGGAGTGTCATGCAGCATGGTAAAAAAGTTGCTGAACTTCATTTTGTAAAAAAAAAACATGTAAAGCAGAAAGGTGGCAGGGACGGGTCGAAAACCAGCAACAAACTACGTGTAGTGTTTATCTGCCTGGTAGTATCCACATAAAGTCATTTAAACTATAAAGCCATGTTTGTTTGAATAATCCACAAGCAAATCATTTGGCTGCAAATGACTGAAGCTGCTGAATGGGGAATTAGGTACTTACATATTTAATCAAAAAGAAAAAAAAAGGATAAATCTGGATTAAAAATCTGAGCAAAATAAAAAGTACATACTCTGGTACAGCTTTCTTTAAATAATCCATCTATCTGAAGGAGTTGATGTGACCATAATGTGACTAGAGACCGACTGGAACAGAGGCGTAAAGAAGAGGATTTCTGGAGTATGAAGAATGAAAGGGAAGTGGACTCTTTCAGTGCCACTTATATATGCATTTTAAACGGTTGGGGCAAAGTCCCCAAAATACCCAGTAACCGTCATCATTGAGAACTATGGAATCACAGGCTGCGAGTAACAAAAAGGTGATTTACTCTGTCAATCCACTATATCTGTTTCTTAATACCCATTTGAACGACTAGAAGTATGATTAGTAGTTTTTTGGCCTTTTTTCTTTGGTAGCCCTCATAAGATGATGAAACTGAAGTTACTGCTAGGTCTGAGTTTGAAGGTAAGTATGAGGAAAAAAACATTTTTTTCAGTGTTTTAACTTGTTCTATGGTCCTATTAACTGGAATTTACTGATAGCTGACATGGTGGTGAAAGCTATGATTAAAATCTCTTCCATACTGAAGCTATGGAATGAAACAAGTATTTTTTCAAGAGTTTTGCTCTGCTCAAATTTCCCATAGGTGTCAATAATTATTTCCCATTAATAACTGGAAATAAAAATGTGCATAATGTTGCCAGGAGTAATAGTTTCAACTCTCTGAGCAGTATTTCTTAAGTTTGTAGTAGATTATATGTGTGTGTCCGACACTCCTTTGATTTACCTGTCTGCAGTAGTGCTGCTCGGATTGCAAGATAACCCCAAGGCTAGTGTGATAGGCACCACAGACCATTTTTGTATGTATCGCATTGTTCATCTCAACCTCAGTGACAGTTGGTGCATCACCCCGGTACAGAACTGAATATCTTAAGCTGATCTAAACCATTTCAGTCTGCAGAAGACTAAACTGTGGGGTGCTGCAGGCTCAGCGCAGGAGACTGCAGTGTTGTCAGTGACAGAGCCCTGGAAAGACAGGTCAGGAGTGGTTCCTACCTGTCTGAAGTGGGGCAAAACCAAACTAAACTCTCTGATCCCAAATCTGGCATTCATCTTGATTCCCAATTTTGTGATCAAGTGACAGTTGCCAGGTATTTAAGAAGGTTCAGGTGTCAAAGGACCAGAGAAGAGTTTAACTGTCTCACCAGTCTGGGCTGTCTAGAAGTTTCAGACATGCTGTTGATTCAGAAAAGATCGGGTATAGCCATTTGCAGAAGGAAAGACTTGACAGAGAGTCTGTCCCTCAGAATAGTAAAATTCAGTATGAGAAACACCTTTGCTGTAAAAAAATCGAGGGGGCTCTGTAGTCCTTTTAAAGTATCAAGTAGGGAAGTGTATTTTACTCTTAGTAGGTTTGATTAAGTGCCATATGATATGTCTTTCATTCCCTTTGTGTTTTAGTCATCAGATTGTCACAGCCATCACAGATTTAGCTATCAAACTATCTAAAGTATTTATTTTAACAAATGAATTTGTGCTTTGGCAGCCTCTTCAGGCAGTGAAGCTGGTGAACTTTTAAATCACTGCTGGGATGCTTAACGAGACTGGCTGAGGATGTCCATTCCATTTGCTTCTTATCTTTCTGTGAGCTCAGTTAATTTTATTGGATTTTTTTTTCTTATTTTTGAGGAAATTATACAGCTACTTTTTGGTTTTCTCTATACTCCAAACCCTGTCCAAGATCAGCTACTCTGCGATGCCTTCCTTTCTGGAAATGTTTTCAGCCCTATGAATATAGGGCTGGAAAAGAGCATCCACACCACTGAGTCCAGCATTCAGCCACACTAGTATTGTGGACACTGAGTTCAGCACATCCATTCTTTTACATATCAGTGAAGGCTCATAAAAACAATGTTACACTGCAGCTACTAAAATTAGACATCGTAAATCTGCAAGTTTGCTTAATTTGTTGTATACAGTTTCTAAAATCAAATGCCAAAGACTATAAAGAACTATTGTTAATTTTTATAAGAAAAAATCCATGCGGTAGACATCATTCTAGAATGTGCTATCATTGAATGTTTAATATTGAAATTTGCAAAATATTTGAAATAATTCTATGCACAATTAAGTTCATATAGATCCTTCTTTATTTTGAAATGTGTATTCTTTTTAAAATAGAAGTGTTTAAAAGTGGTTTTCCACCCTCCACCGCTCTCTGAGAGTATGTGTCTTTTAACTGCTCATTTTCAAGGATGTTCTATTTACCTATAGGCTTGCAAAGAATACAAGCGTTTGCCTCTATGACCTTCTAATATGTGTAGGAGACATATATATATATAGTGCTGTTGGAATGCTGGAGAGTTTACTTTATTTTAGATTTTCAAACAGTGTTTTTCACAAACAGATCTAACTCTAAGGGAAAAACTGATTTTTACAGGGCTTTAACTGCTTCCTTTTTGAACAGTAGGCAGAGGTGGCAGTTCTGCAGAAGACGCAGATACATAGGACCATCAGATAGATGTCACTGAACAATCTTTTGTCTGTTTTTCATATGAAGCATTACTGTGGCCAGCATTCATTGTGACTTTCTGTGGGGCAGCTGTGATGTTGGTGGGTTCCTTCAAAGTGAAGGGAGAGTCAGAGTCAATGTCTTCCTTCCATTTACTGGGGGAGTCTTTGTATTATTCCTTTGAGTATTTTTTTCCCCATCAAATTCCTTTATCAAATGGAGTTTCTGTGCTCAGTGACCTCCAGAATGTAATTCATATTTCATTGGAACACATATTGGAGTCTTGCCACAATTATGACTTCATCCATACTTATTTCTTGTAGAGGTAAGAAGGAAGATTATTTTTCTCCTTATATGAGTAAATATTGGGTGGGGGAAAAAAAAGGTTAGGTTCAGGGTCTGAGTTACTAGATGTTAATTCTCAGAAGCATAATAAGTCCATTACAAATAAATAATCTGACTTCTCCAAAGAGTTTAGTCTGCTTGAGATATAATCTAAAGAGCTTGTAACATCCATGATGTTGAATTGCCAGGGTTCAATCATCTTTCCTAATGATGTAAAACGCCACCCTTAATTTTAATATCGTAACAGTCTACATGGTGCTAAAGGTGGTAGAGGTTGCAAAGTCATGGGGTACTAGTATCGATAATTTTTTAGGGGATTACTTTTTAGTCTGCCATGGATATGGAGACAGCTGAAACTGTTTTGCAGTCTCTGTACGATAGTATTTATTGCCCTACTTGATCAGCATCTGGTTTCATGCAACATATCCCTGTGTCTGCAGTGAAAAATCTATATTAAAAACTTCAGATATCACTTTCTGGTAAGCATACATATAAAGTCCTTCCCCACTCTAATAATACTTGTTAAACACACAACTTTTATCAATATTGAAAATATTCACTCTAATATGATGTAACTGGTATTACTGAGCATAGTGAGCTTCAGAAATGAATCCTACACCACTAGGAAGGTGCAGACTCTTGAGTCACCTCAGTGGTTTCACATGCAAAATGAGAATGGGTATGAAACTGCTAATTATTTTCAGACCCTAGGCAGATCTTCTCTAGGAAATAATAATTGCATATGTAGAATCATATGTGTAACTGCTTTCCTCTAATGACAGTATTTCTAAGTAATGTGGTTAATAATCTAGAACCCAAAATATACTTTTTCTCCATCTTATGCCAGAAAGCCTCTTTTAAATTTGGATTTAGAGTTTCCTGAGTACGTCTATATGTACAGCATCAGCCTCTGAGACCTCTACTTCATATTGAATGTTCTAACAGACATTTAATTTTTTTCCCAATAATTATTAAAATTTAGATTTTATTCAGTTTCTAATCACCTCTAGAATCACTGTTAGAACTAAAGACTCCTGGCATGTATCGAACTTTCCAGCTTGACATTTGAAACAGTAGTTTCAAATCCACACAAGCTTTGGAAGTTTCTCACTTTTTTTATTCCTTTCTCATATGTAACAGATACCTTTCAATGATTCATGCTTTTCAGGAGACTAGTATTCTGCACATCTTTCTATCACTATCTGAAACCCATGCAGCTCTTCCTCTTGGGAAGCCACTGTAGATTATTTAATCTAGAAGTTACAAAGCTGAATATTAAAATAAAAAATGTGGAAAGCCACCATTGTGCTTTTTTGATGATCTGCATCTCTTTATGAGTGTCTTCGCATGGTCTGATGCATTTCTGGCAAGGTCAAGCTGTGCTGAAATGCCTTCCATATATTTCATTTGCCCCTTTTATTCTTTTATTCTGCTTTTACTCTATTTCCAGGCTTCTATCACCAATTTAGTCTCAGGCCATGTTCTCAGGGCATGATGAAGGACAACAATAAATCTGAATTCATAACCATAGTAAGTCTATCAAGCAACACGTAAAGTACCAAAATGTATGGAAAAGACCATGTGAAGAGAGATGGAAGTTTCTTAGTTTTAGCCTGCTTGTCAGTGAACACTCAATCTGATCTTAAGCACAACTGTCCCTGAATGAGACATTTCTGTCCAGTCAACTCCTGTTTGAGCAATATAGTTGTAAATCTAGTTAAGTTTCCATTTTTTAATCCAAAATAGGTCAAAAAATTAGAAGACCATGAATGAAAACTTGTAAAGTTCCTTCACAAAAACTATTTCCCTTCAGAATATATATTTAAAAAAAAAAAAAAAATCTATGTTTATCCATTTCTGGTGCTAAGTTCTATTTGCACTTTAGTTATTTTGCCTTATTGTGCTGTTTTAGCAATGCTGTATTTTTATGCATGTGGAGATATATATTCCCATGTAAAAATAACAATAGTCTTCTTTGGATATGCTTTAATCACTTGCCTGAAGGTTTTGGACATTCAGCAAGGATTTTTGATAGAGCTTGTTTCCAAAGTCAATAGGAAGCATTTCCTAAAAACACATTTTATGTTGTAAATTTTATGCTAAATTTTATGATTTACATGCTGTATTATGTTGGCAAAAAGATAAATTAATGGGAATAATAGTTCCTCTCATCAATCTTATCCATAAATAAAGTAAAAAATTACAATAAAGGCAGCTTCAAATATAAATGCCTCTAGGATGTATCTTTTAATTATCTTTTCTCAGTAAGGAAATTAATACGATAATGTCATCATTCTGGTAATATTTACCTGTCTTTCCCCTGAGTGCTTGACCTCTTCCTTGCTAACCGTTCTGGTATCCCTGTAGCAGTCAGGGTCGTGTAGAAGGGGAACCCCTACCAGACCTGTGCAGATTGTTAACACAAGGTAGGCTTTTCCTGTGGAAAAACTGACACTTGCTCTGGAGCAATTTTTCTAAACCCTTCACTTTTAAATTGAACTGTCAGCCGGCACTATACTTAACAAGTCTACTTTATATGTTATTCATTATATGTCCCCTAATAAATGACTGACAAGCCAAATCTGAAAGATTTCATCAGTGATCTGTCAAAATACATCAGGAGTAGCTCTCAAAGTTTAGAAGTTACTGTCATGAGAGTTGTCAGTTTGAGTTCATTTGTTTGCTTTACTTGGTTTGGCTGGCAAAATCTTTGTTTAAAATCATGCTCCTGGGGCTATTTGCCTGGTTCATTTTGGCTTCAGAATGACTTTCTTCTCAATGCTGTAATCAAATACTTCACATTGAATTGGTAGAGAATCAGATAGACAAGTCTTCTGGGAAAGCCACCAGTTTCCCTCTTTATTCTAGTACCCTCCCCTAGTCTGCACAAGTTTATGATTTATCCTTTAGTTTAAACCACTCACACAGCTCCATTTCAGAGCTAGAGAAGGCTCAGAAGCTAGAGAAGGCTTAGATATGACACAAGATTGGCTTCTGGTTTCAAAGCTTATTGGAATCAAAGACTTTACACTGATTCAAGTAACTTTCAAGTAACAATCAAGCCTTTGCCCATGGTGCTTTGTGAGTATGGTTTTTAGAGTTTAAGATGTTCTGCTGTACAAGGTAGAAATTATGATAATTGCTGTGCACTATGAAGGGGTCCAAAACTCATGCTATGACAACCTTACAATCATTTTTAAGAAGACTTTAAATGAACTGCTCTGGAGAGAGCCAGGTGCAGAGTCCAAGCAGAAGCCGATGAGTAAATGAACAGCTGGGCAGTAGGGTTGATTTTGAGTCTAGTACGTGAGAATGTTCCCTAATCTTCCTTTTAATGGGTGTATCTGCTATAGACACATACACTCATATCTACTATAACATCAGTGTATCAATACAACATATTGCCAAAGTATGGATGTAGCTTGTACGAGCAATACAGCACTTAACCTGCTCTCAGGTGGACCAAGGAGGCCAAAATGGAATTAAACAGTGATGCATTTCCTCATCCTACCTTTGGCTGACAAAAATACATCAGTGGGAGACTAAGTCTAAGGTACTAAGTGCTCAGCAGGAGCACTTCACATCTCTTTAAACCAGTTAAGCCTTTGTTAGGCTTATTACATTCTTCCATACTGTGTACCAATTCTTCTGGTGGAGATCCTGCATGTGGAACTAAAAGGAGAAGGTTGTATACATGTTTCAAGACCTGTGGGTGTAGTAGGCTATTTCACTTCAACCCATATTTTCAATATACGCGTTCCCTACAGTGTTTAGATCTACTCTGCAGCTGCTCACACTGACATTGAATTGCTGTGTCAGAGAAAATGCAGGTTTCTGTTAGGTTTTTCTCTTGCTTCAAATAGTTGCTGCTATGTAAAACCAAGTCCTGAAGCTATTATTATTTATTCTGTTAAATGTTCATGAGTTTCTGAAACACTTCTACATGAAATTTTGGTGGTAGCTGGAATTTATGGATGTGCTCTAGTATCATATTTAATAATAGATCCCTTTGTAGGATGTCTGGCTTGGATTAATCCTACCTGGCTGCGGGTACCTGCGTGAAGAACATTGTTAGTTTGGATTCCTTCTGTAATCACTTAATGCCTGGCTTACCCTATGGAATTGATGATCTCTCCCTAATGGCTTAGAGAGAATTTAGGATGACAAGGTTTCTAATTTAGTTACTGAAGATAGGAGACTAAAAAGCTGGTTCAGCTCATATAGAGGCTTAGCTTGAAACAAGAGGGAGGAAGATAGATCTCTAATCATAGAAAGGGTGTCTTTCACTCTCACTTAATCTACAGGTGATTTGTCTTAGGTGAAGGTATGCTTCTAGAATTGCTAACATGGAAACTTATTAAGAAATTCAAAATCATCCAGATTTTTTTCAGAAAGTCTATGTCATTAGGAAGTACCCAATTTACAGGTAAATATATTTTTTTCAAAAAACCGTAGCCTTATCTTTCTGAGGATTTTGGTGTAATGTGAATGCCAAATTTTATGAGTTAAATTGCTGTGTTTTACTAAAATAATGCAAAAGCTTAATTTATATTTTCAAGTGATATGGATATATATTTGCTTTTTATTTTCAAGTTTCCAAGAAAAGCAGATAGGAACAGAGCTTTACAATTTTTACAGCTTTCCTCAAATGTCCTGGCCTGCCTTTTCATCTGTAGGTTTTAAATTTATAATTCAATTTTCACACTTGAAATAAGATACTGCTGCAATTGTGTAATTAGGGGATAAAACATTAAATTTCTTAACGGTTCATCATCCAGTCTTCAGTCTTCTAAAACATTAAAATTTTTCAGCATCTTTCCAAACATTCAGTAATTCAGTGGAATTACTTGTGCTGAAGATAAATATACGCGTAACTGTTTTCAGGGATTAGATTGCCCGCTTTGCAGCCTGTGTTGAGGAGAACAGGTGTCCAGCTGCCCCAGCGAAGCTCTCAGCAGCGCAATGGCCCTGGTTCAGCAAAGGAGCTTGATGGGGCTATTTTAAACTTCAATTACCGTATTCAAATCTTGGCCTTAGTTTGTGTTTCTCTTCTTAGTAATGGTGCCTGATAAGTCCTTCTAAATATAATTGAACAAGCTAAAAGACAACGTATCATCAGTGAACATGGAAACACAAAATCATCTTTACTTCCTCTAAACAAATCTGGACGTTAAATCAGCTAGACCCCCAACTGCTTTACATTTCTAACTTAAGAAATAGAAATGTGATACATGCTGAGAAGAGCTGAGAAGCTCTGACTGCAGGAAGCTGTTAAAATAATGAGCAATTTATTTTGAGGGATAATAAGGGTTTAGGTGTGACTGTCTACAATGAGGAAAACCAAAAGTAATGCAATTAAAGTATATGAAATTATGTTGGTGTGAAATCAGTGTGAATGAGGTCAGGAAAAAAGGTTCTAAACACATTTTCTGGTTCAACTGTATTGATAAACAAAGTTGAATTTTTCAAGTAATATAAAAAGTTTTTATAATCGTGTATATTACGAAGACAAAATTATTTTATAGCTTTTCTACTGTTCGTGTGCCTCAGCTTTATTGCACACAGTGGTTAAAGGCCTGGTCCTTTAACCGCTGTTCACCTTGAATTGGTCACCTCATTCAAATGACTCCATTAAAGCCTGTAGGCTCACTGAGGTGGATAACATTTCTAGGGCTCAGCCTTCAACAGATATGATTTGGCTTTGAAAACGGTCCACATTAGACTAAAATACACAATTATAGCATTACAATTTGAAACAAAGTCACTTCTTTTCCTGGTTACAATTTATGCAAAACCTTAAGTGTAAATGTTTTTACTTTACAATGCATTTAAATTCTGTTATAGAAGTTTTATACATCAAAACATCCACAAAGTATGTTTTTATATCTTTGTCTGTTGGGGTTATGAAAAAATTCGAGTGAGCACTTTGCCATCCTATTAGTCTCTGGATAGCAACGAATAAAAATGCTGGATCAAAGTATTCTACTTTTATCTAGAAGAAGGCTAAAAGTAAAAAAAAAAAAAATATATATATAATATAAAAGCCCAAACATTCTTACTAGGTTTCGTCAGGTCACACTGGTGGTAACTTTTACTTCACTGTGTAATATACTGTCATTTCACCTCAGATACAATGGGAAAGGATTTGGCATGGTGTCACCTGAGATCATTATGGTCAGGACAGACTCTCTCTATCTTAGGAAAAAAATTGTAGGAAGAGATGGGGGAGAAAAAACTCAGCTTGTGATATTTCTCATTTGAAAATACATTTTTCAAATGTAGAAGAGCATTTTAAAATAGGTTATGGTTAAATTAAGCCAATATGTGCCACAATGGTATAGGTTCCACCCTTCATTAGAAACAATTATACTTTGATTAAATCGGAGAAGATTCTGCTCTAATCATTAGAATATGTTGCCAAGTGGCAAGAAACCAATATTTTCCAATATTCTTGTAAGAAGCTAAAATTGGAGTTTGATTCTTGTTTCCCATGATTTTGAGATGTTATTTGCTCCTTCAGATAGTTCTAAGTTGAATATTCCAGTATAAGACTGTTCTGACAGTTTTCGTCTCACTTTCCCTCCCTCTCCAAATCTGCTTTAACCTGTTAGTTTTTGGAAGGGGTAAGAGTCAGTATTACCTTAAAAAAACTCCAAGAGGTCATTCTTGCTGTATCCTAGCCTGCCCTGGAAAGCAACAAAAATCTCACAGCATCTGCATGATTATCATGAAGATTTCATATAATCATTTTTCTTGAATACTTTTGAAAGTGTGCTGTAAAGGGGCAACATGTAGCGCCACAGAAGGCATTCTTAATACACATAGAATTGCAAAACCTAGCCCCAAGTGTCCAGTTTGCAATGGCATTAACTTCACATTTTTCCTTAGAAGAAACAATTTAACTTGTATAACCCTGTCATCAGGATATCAGCTCTTGCTCCTCACTCCTCGGAGTTTTGCTGCTGGTGTAAGCAATCCTAAAATTCACATGTGACACTGATACTTCTGAAGTTATCATGATATATGCACATCTCACTTAAATTTATAGATCTCAGTTGTAATTTAAAATTTTGGTATTGGTTTCAGCTGGGACAAATCTATATCTTTTTCATTCTGCTTGACAATCCATTTAAGTCACATTATATAAAGTCTTGTATGACAGGTAATATAAATACAAAAATAAAACTTGGTTTTATCTAGGCAGCTGTTTTCAAGGTAATTATAAATGAAATAACTTGGCACAACCAACCTCTTCTGTTGTGAGGCCATTCTTACCAAACCAAACTAAACTCGAAAACCATCTGTTCACAGGATGACAAAGAACGGGTAGTTTTTCAGGTTAATTTGACATTGTTCTGGCTTCTGTTCAGCATTCTGGTTTCTGGTGGAGGAAAGATAAAATCCCACTGGGAGAAGCAACGAGATTTTTTTTTTCCCTCTCCTTATCTTTTTATACTAATACCAAAGAAATAACTTTCAGAATACCAGCTAATCCTGAAGTCTTGAGGAGAAAGTGACAAAAAGTCATTCTTTGCTGCACAGATGGTTCATGACAAACACAGCAGGAGCAAGAGCGAAACATTAAATTGTTCAGTTCAAGAGATCTGCTAGTCCACTGACAGTGTCACCTGAAATATTTACAGCTGAACAGGTAGAACTGGAGATATTCACGTTCAACTGTTTTCTATATCTTAGCAAAACTTTTCTTTAAGTTTTGTATCATTGCAGCCCTAATTCATAAACATGTTTAAATTTTAAATATGTTTCTAAATTAATTTTTAATAAGATTGTACTGCTTCACGACTGAGAAATATTCTGTGCAGTGAAATCAAAGGCAACCTGAGTGCCACACAGATACATGGGCAGCCTAATAGATAAATGAAAGATGATTACTGCTCATGGATTTGTTCCTGGCCTAACTCAGTTATCAGTAGAGTTTAGGTTATACAGATTCTTTTATGTATTGTATCATCTAACGCCCAGCATTCGTTATGTATGTCTGCAATGCTTTGTCACACAACCTTTATCAAAATATCAGCTTATTAAAAAATTAATGAAATGTGCATTTCTGATCTTCAGATTTCAGGGACTGTATTTAATCATTACTTAGTCATTAAATACATTGGTCCTTGATGTAGTAGGTGTATGTGTGGAATAAATAAGCTACTGGGACCCAATCTGTGTACCACAAAGGGAAGATTGACATCTATGACATCAAAGAGGGGCACTGTTAATTGCCACCATATGCAGCTGTGGGCTTCCACAACAGTTAAATCTGATTTTTCCAGTTGACGTTTTCAAAAACATAAAAAATATTCAGAATCCTTCAGTGGGAAATATAAAGGAAAGACATGGTTGAAAGCCCAAGCAATCCCAAGGTTAGTATTATGGTGCACTGTACTAATTAATTTACTTTCCAGGAGACCTCAACTTTATTTAAGAACTTGTATTTCACATAGGGCTGTGTATTTGTATTTATATATGGGTAATAAATGGTATCCATATTGCTGTTGTGAGTATACGTGCAGGACATGAGGTTCATATGCTCAAACTGGACATGTAAAAGTGAGTGTGTCTTCCTCCAGGTACTTGACAAAATGCTTTTAGGCAGAGTTAATGGAGCCTTCAACCATGTAGCTACCAAAGAAAAATAAAAGACAAGAGATTTCATGTCCCCTACCCTCAGCATTTAATACTACTTAACTCCAGACTGTTGTTCTTAATCCACCCTCTAAATCTGGATCTCTCAGATATCACTGTGGGTTCTGTTTGAAGTACCAGGAAGCTGAGGTTCAGCTCATAGGCTATTATAATTTCTGAAACACTCTGTTTTCATTCCTGAACTCATTCTTGAAGCCACATCTGGACAGACAGATGAAAAAGAAAACTGAAGAGAATGTAACTAACCGGTTTGCTGTTGTTTTGGGTTTTTTTAATTGATGAAATGCCCTTTGTTAAAATCATATATTTAACATTGTTGTATTTAAAGGAGAGAGGAAACTAACAACAGTCTACACTCAAAAAGCACAATAAAGAAACAATCTAATAACTGATTCTGACATACTAGTCTACAAATACAGATTTGAGATGCCTTCTTTACATTCTCCCAGGGAAACTCAGCTTTCATTTCATTTATAGAATGGTGGAAAATCCTGTCTTCCTGGAAATTTTTTCTTACCATAGTTAAGACTTTTGTTGCTACCCTTTCACCTTCATGGTGTACCTGCAAACAGCCTGTTTGCCAAAGTCGTTGGTTTAACAGAACAAGTGTAATGGATACTAATACCAAATCTACCCAAGGAATTATGCTGTAAATCAACAGTTTGATTGATGAGTGCAATTTCTATCTTTGACTGAAGGAGAATTAAGACTTATATCTGGTTTCCAGGTTTGAGTGGGCATGTTAATGTGTGAAGTTACAAGTGTTACTAGAGAATACATGCTTAATGCCAAGAATTAACTGGTGTGTTTAAGAGAAGCAGAGATGTTCCTTTAGCAATGTATGCATAAAGGTTCTGTAAATATAGAATACGGCAAATGAGAAAGGAGACACTTCAATAGTGAAGAGAGATACAGGAAAATTCTCGTCTCGTTTTCTAACACTTGCTTGTAACTTAAGAAGTGATATGTTTAACCACACACGTATATATACGCGCACACATCTATGGGTGCTAGTCCTCCTAGAGGGAAATCAAGGGCAAAATTGCAGAAGTCAACTCTGAGACTGGCAACAGTGATTACTGTCAAACTTTTTGGGTGGGGGGATGTAATAATTTTAGATTTGGATTCAAGCAGAAAAATGGATTGACTGAAAAGCTGTAGGTTCTGAAAAGAAATGGATGTATTCAATGAACACTGTCAAGTCAGAGAATAAACATTTCCCTTTTTTAAACATAATTTTGATCTAATTCTAATTAATCTAATATTCCCAGAGAATGTTAATATCCAGGTTTTACAGATATTTCTGAACTAATGGATTCACAGAAAACTATAAATACAAGCACACACACAAAAGCAAAAAAGATGGAAAAGTATTAAAAATAAAATCTGGCCACTGATTTATCAGGAGTGTTTGATTGAAAAAAAAAAGAAAAAGAAAAGAAAAAGAAAAGAAAAAGAAAAGAAAAAGAAAAGAAAAAGAAAAGAAAAAGAAAAGAAAAAGAAAAGAAAAAGAAAAGAAAAAGAAAAGAAAAAGAAAAGAAAAAGAAAAGGATCTGTGGTTTTGTTGTTTTTTCTTTTCCATTATGTATTTTAATAAGGTCGAGGGATTAGTGACTGGGTTTGAACTGTTACACTACTCCAGGAGCTCCAAACTGACTACGAGACAAAGCCTACAGATGCATGGATGCATACTGAATGGCAGAGAGAAGGTTAGTAGTTATTTTTGTGTGGGCTATACTTACTCCTGCCAGGGCTGGATGTGGTTCATTGTTTCTTCTGGTATTTAAGATAATGATGACCAAAGGGGCATAATAGATCCTGTTCCTTTCTTTTGAAAACTGTCTGAATCGTAAAGGAACCTTCACAGCTGGGCTGAGTTTGGTAGTCTCAGCAGAGTATAGGAAGGAAAACAAAACTTTTTCCTCAGCTGAGTCAGTCTCTCTGGGTCAAGGCTATGGACGAGACGTGCTGACTGGGCAGCAATGGGGTCTGAAGTTTTATTGCTGTTGATAGGAGACTATGACTCAGACTATCAACAGACTGACTCAGAGACTTCAAACTGGCTTGCAGCAAATTTGTACCATGGTTGTTTCCTCTCTGTTTCATGAGGTTACATCACAAGGGGGAGGATTAAAATACCTGGGTTTAGCCATCCACCTGTAAGTGTTTACACTCCCTTGGTAAGAGATAGAGATCTAGGCAAGAGAGTCAAGAAAACACCTCAGTTCACCCTGAAGTAAATGTTGGGGTTTTTCACTAGTGATATACTGAGTAGGTCTTCATTTTAACTGAAGTTTAGACACTGCCACATCGTCATCTGTGTTTATATATCATCTTCTGTGAGCTGAATCCCAACCCCTTTTTCTTAGATGCTGTTGTGAAACAAAACAAAAAATTGTTGGCAGAAGTATTTCAGTCTGACAATTCCATTCCTAGATTTGGACTTAGCTGTCCTCTGCCGGAGCATAGCCTGGAGAGCCATATTCACAGCCTAAGTGACTAAAGTGCAGGCCTCAATATTGATAGCATTACAGACAATATTTCAGAGCTTTGGGACCCCATGGTTTGAAGATGAGAACCTCTCATCTCTATCTCTTAGCTTGTCTGAGATACCGTGTATCCAAATGCATCACTGAGACACTTGAGTTAGAAATAACCATAGAGTCATCTGTAGTTCTCTATCACTAATGGCCACAGACATCCTATTCCCAAAACAAGGGCTGAAAGAGGTCTAAGACTGGGAGGAAAACTGCAAGTTCTGACATATGGTCAGAATAGTCTCCCCACTATAGATAACAAATGCGATTTACAGGATCCAGCAAGAATGGCAAAATCACATGCAGCAAACCTCTTTTGCATAAATAATACCAATCAGCTACCAAAACTAAGCACCGATTGATCACAAGTGTAGGTGACCTACGAAATTATCTCCTTGTATCTTCTATTTACTTCAAGGTAAGAATTCTTGAAAAATATTTATCAAAACTTTTGAAACTAATCCATGTTCTTTCTGGCAATAAATGCCAAACTCTGACATTTCAAATTACAAGAAATCTGATTAGCAAGTAGATTTTTTTCACTGAATCCTGAAGAAACTAGTACAAGATGCCAAAAGCTTTTCAGCTCTGGTCCCATCTCAAGTTTCCAGTTCCTTACTTGTAAGCAGTAAGCATCAAGTTTGAACAAGACATTAAATCAACAATCAGAGCCCAGCCTCAGGCACGAAACAGAGATTGCTGTAGTGGTGTTAAACTGTGACCTGCTTGCAAGATCCTGGCCATGGTAAGAACTTGCTTGAAGTATTGCTGTCTGTTCTGCTTCTAACACAGTGAATTAAAAAACATTTCTGACTTGCTTTCGCAGCACAGCGGAAACAGATGAGTTTATTCTCTCCATCTGAACACAAATATTGCTGGTGGTACCTGCTGTTCCCTTTTCAAGGTACTGTGGGTGACACATTAAGGGATTGTATTATTTCAGCAATTGTAGTTGATCTAAGGACAAACATTTTCTCTTTTTGCCGTCCAGTATATACACCGGTGTATGTAATGGTATATTCCTTACACCGTTACAGTCATGCTACTACAGCTACTACTTCATGGTCGTTAGGTGTTTGCTTACTATCCCTGTTTTTCTTTAATATCTCTGAGATACATACCAGATTTTGAAGACATAACAGGCGTGCTCAAAGAGAGAATCTCGAGTATGTATTTCAGTGATGTTACCCATATAATTCACTCTCATCTGATTAAACTACAACTATGTTTATGGAGTTATAAATTAACTCTTGGGCTGTGATTTTGTGAAGTGGGACGAAGGAGGCAGTTTAAGTGCTTTGAGCTGGTTTTCATACCCTACAATATGCAAGGCATCCACTGGTCTTTCATGACACAGTACATTCAAGAAGTCCATTCCCTGCTAGGGCAGCAGCTCTGAGCCCAGTGTTTACGTGCTTGAAAACCTTTTGAAATGGTGGTGTCACATCTCACTCAAAAGAAAAGGTCCTGCTCCCTTTGCCTATACCTCTTCCCTACTCCTGGCCATGTGGTCCCACCATTTATTTGAGTGCCACCTATAACAACCTACTGAATTCCTGTGTCCACGTAACTCATTAGAACAGAGGACGTACAACACTCTGCAAAACCCAGGTAGTTTCCTGCCAGGTTAATGAATTAAATTGAGACAGTAAAGTATTTCAAAGTGCTGTAGAGACAGGACAAGGGAGAGAGCAGGGCATGCTGCCTTTCAGCAGTAGAGCGATGAGGAGAGGGAAGATAGGAAAGAAGGGAAAAAGAGGAATAGGGAGGAGGAAGGAAGGAGAGAAAGCTCTTCCTTTTGGCAGCAGCAAGCTGTTATGATTGCTCCACTGTCTGTGGAATTGCAGTCTTACATAAGTAAAAAGCATAAAATAATAAGCAGACTCGGCTCAGACAGGAAAATAGTAAAAATTTGAATGGCCCTTTACATACCCTCCAACTGTTTCTTGCTACAAAGTTCTGCTACCTCAGGCAGCCATTTCCCTGGAGGAGGATGGGAAGTCCCTGATGCTCTGTGAAGACTGATGATTGATACTGACTTTATGAGCCCCTCTATTTATCTCTTGACTTAATGAGAAATGTGCAAAGGGAGTTATATAGGATATGAAGACAAACATTGTAGTCATTCACCCACTCAGTAAAAACTTAATATATATGCAATATAACGTGCATTGAATTGTTTTGATAGGATATATAGATATTCCTTGATGGAGTGGAACATCTATACAGGAAGTATTTGTGAAATGCTTAATAAACATTGTGCTTTACTGAATAGAATCGTGGAAACATATTGGTTTGGATCCAGCATGGAAGGCACCTTCAAAAGTCATCTAGTCCACCCTCCCTGTAACAAGTAGGGACATCTTCAACTAGATCAGGTTGCTCAGAGCCCCAACTAACCTGACTGTTAACATTTCCAGGGATGGGGCTTCTACCACCCCTCTGGGAAACCTGTGCCAGTGTTTCACCAACTTTATTGTAAAAATTTCTGCCTTATATCTAATGTAAATCTACCCTCTTATTAGTTTGAAAACATTAACCGTCATGCTATCAATCACTGCACTTCCTGATAAAGAGTGCCTCCCCATCTTTCTTGTAGGCCCCCTTTAAGTGCTGGAAGGCTGCTATAGGGTGTCAGCAGAGCCTTCTCTTCTCCAGGCTGAACAACCCCAACTCTCTCAGCCTGTCCTCATAGCAGAGGTGTTCCATTCCTCTGATCATTTTTGTGGCCCTCCTCTGGACCCACTCCAACAGGCCCATGTCTGTCTTGTGCTGAGAACTCCAGACCTGGACGCAGTGCTCTAGGTGAGGTCTCACCAGAGCAGAATAGAATCACCTCCCTCAACCTGCTGGCCACGCTTCCTCTGATGCAGTCCAGGATACCATTGGTCTGGGCCACAAGCACACATTGTCAGCTCATGTCCAGCCTTTCATCCACCAGTACCCCGAAGGCCTTCTCCACGGGGCTGCTCTCAATCACATCATCGCCCAGTCCTTATTGATACCAGGGATTGCCCTGACCCAGGTGCAGGACCTTGCATTTGGCCTTGTTAAGCCTCATGAGATTCACATGGGCCCGCTTGTCCAGCTTGTCCAGGTCCCTCTGGATGGCATCCCGTCCCTCTGGCGTGTTGACTGCACCACTCAGCTTGGTGTTTCTGCAAACTTGCTGAGAGTGCACTTGATCCCACTGTCCGTGTCATTGATGAAGATGTTAAACAGCACTGGTCCCAATACAGACCCCTGAGGGACACCACTTGTCACCGATCTCCATGTGGACATCAAGCCATTGACCACTACCCTCTGGATGTGACCATCCAACCAATTCTTATACACTGAACAATTCATCCATCAAGTCCATGTCTCTGCAACTTAGAGAGAAGGATGTTGGGGGGGAGTGGGGGCGGGCAGGGGACACGGGACTGTGTCGCAGGCTTTACAAAACTCCGGATAGATTCCATATAATGATAAGAAAAATCTTGTATAGAATCATAGCAAAAAACATATCATAGCAAAACGTACTCAGGGTTAGTTTGTCTGTGATACCATTTGTCCTGTATGAGGGAGAACAGTAAAGCAAATTTTCTCTAGAGGCAAATTAGATAAAATGGAGGCCTCAAGACTATGGAATTAGATACTATTAGTTCGCACCCTTTTACCAATGATGACATGAGAGATTTTTGGAGGTAAAAATAAAAATGCAAATAGCACAAGAGGTCACATTTTCTTGAATCTAATAAGGACAACAAGTGAAACAGAATTGCATCGCTATCAACAGGAAAAAAAAACGTCATGCTAAAGTGTCACCTTAAAGTAAACCTCTAAACTAGTGATGCTACAAGTAATCATCGAGACAGACTTATATCAGACAAATCTCTCAGGTAGTTATCACTCCAAGTCATTAAAGTTTTGCATAGGGTGGGTAGCAGTACCTACGTTTTGTGAGTGGCCTTTTGTAACCACTATATCTTAGCTGTGCTAATTTCTAGACCTTCAGTAATTTGAAGTAGAAAAAAGGTACCAGGTTACTTAGAAAGGGGCCAGTTTGGAAAAGGGTAGACCTTTCACGTCTTGGAAACTTTAAAGTTAAAATGTCACTTGGAAATCTCCGAGGTCAGATTTTCTTTAGTCTTAGCAAGGTTAGAGTTTTGTATCATAATTTGGGACTTAACACTTCAGTTTTACTTTAGACCTTCTTCAGGAGCAGGTTTCAGTTTTAAGACATTCACAAATATTTCCAGGAGTTATTTTTCTGTATTGGTAAGAGTTGTATCGAAAACTCTGTGTATATCTACTAGGAAAGAAAACTTGTTCTGTGAGTTTTCTCTCTGACAGATGCTTTTGAGGGCTGTCAGTTGGCCATTCCTTAATCCACTCAGTGTGGGTTGTACTGATATCTCATAGCGGTCATTATGAAATCAGCTCAGCTTTCTTACAGTAGATTACAGATTGGTCTGTGGACCATCTGCGACTGTGTATCTGAATGTATAAGCTGGTGGGTGCCTATTTAGAAACAAGGGAGTAAATTGACAACGGTTCAGAAAGGAAGAGGAGTTTGAAAAAGAGGCTGGCTTCTAAATATCTGAAGAGAAATGGTTGCTTCATGTGATGCATCTCGGCATGTGTGATGCATGCAGCCCATGTTGCACCAGCACTGCTGCTGCAGGGCAGCAGTGCTGCAAGACCTGCAGCAAGCTTCCAAAATATTCTGGAGTCCCTCCAGAATTTTTTGTTTTTGAGTGAGATTGTGCTAACTGCATTTAAGAACTGTCTACTGTAAATAATCAACAAGTTTTATTATATCAGTGTGATAAGTTTTCAGATTACAATTCTCAGCAATTAGGAGAAAAAATCCCAAGGCCAGCAGTAGTTCTTTTATACATAATTGTATTTAATATGGGGAGAATAGAATACTGTCTGAATTTCAAAGGCTTCTTGTGCCTCAGCTATTTGACTTGGAGCTTAGTTTTCATAACAGGAAAACTTTACCTATTCACATTTCTTCATCTCTCCTACTTTCTTGAGAAGTTGATGCTCCAAAGAAGGATTTTATGATGATAATAAAAAAGTTCTCCCACTTTATATTGTATAAAAATTATGACTTTTCCACTTCTAACTTGCTTTTAAAAACAGTATTGCCTGAAATTTTCCATAAAATGAGTTTTTTAAAAGGCTGGTATTAATAAGATATTTGGTTATATAAAAATCTGAATATGTGACATTTCACAAATTTTGACATATTCTTCAATTTCTAGTTACACGTACCTTAAAGACATTTATTTTAAAGCAATAAATGTATTCA
The DNA here is from genome assembly GCA_009769605.1 of Bucorvus abyssinicus. NCBI lineage: Eukaryota > Metazoa > Chordata > Aves > Bucerotiformes > Bucorvidae > Bucorvus > Bucorvus abyssinicus. The sequence continues at coordinate 42,723,231 of CM020026.1, forward strand.
TCTTCCTCATAACAAATGTACAAAAGACTCTTTAAAGTAATACAGGCTTCAAATTTAGAGTTATTTCTTATCGGATATAATGTGGAGTCATTTTGAGATAAACAGCTAACATTTCCTGTCATCTAGAGAAAATGATAAATAAGTAAGTGGTGTAACAATCACTTACATTGATGCTGTAAAAGATACTTTGTGCATTTACATGTTATTTTTCAAATAAAATGGAAAGTCATATGGCACATGGAATTACAGCACTAGTCAAGGCTACTTTATTTCCTCAGTTTTGACTATTTCAGTCCTGTTTTGATTTGGTGGTTCGTTTTTTTTTTTTTACCAGGGCTTTTTTCTTTACTTGTTGAAGTTTATTTACTGTATTGACCAGTTTAATGAGATGTCTATTTGCCATCTGTATTTTATTTTAATCTACAAGGACCAAGATTTTCAAGCTTCAAAGGCATCAAATTTATGAAGACAGTGAGAGTATGGATGTAAACGTTCTCTGTAGCGTTCAGAATCCTTCTTCTAAAGATAAAGGCTCTTATGCTGAAACACAGCCCATTCTGCCCACAAAGTGAACAACAAAAAGTGAACAAAGTGAACAAAGACAACAAAGTGAAACAGCATACCCATCTCAGCTATGAAAACGTGGCCTTCTCTTCCTTCTGAATTGGACCAGATGTTGCCAGGTAGGGTGCCTCTGGGTGCCTTTATTCAGTAAATTTAAATGCTTTTTCAGTGTCTCTCTCGGCGAATTTCTTTTCTGAAAGAAATTTGCAAGGTTTTTCTAGCTCAGGAGAAATTTCCCCACAGTTACTGAAACTTCTTCGTTTCACACATTCTCAGCATGTTTCTGACTTTCTGCATGAATTCATGCACTGGCTGCTGGCAGCTTCATCCCATGAATCAATTTACAGAGACTGGATATTTCCTGAAACACAAATTAATTGTGCTTTCCACTGTCTCTGGTTTAGCTTCCTGAGCCAGAGTACTTGCTAAAAATCAAACTGCCTTTTTTAGTCTCAGCTCATATCTTACGTTTGTAACACTGAGGTGTGCTGGCTATGAGAACGACAATGTGATTTTTGCCTTCCCTGCCTCTGCCTCAGAGCACGCAGATTCATGCCTGATCTTCATAGAAGGTGGAAAAACTTCTGAAAGGTTCCTGTGTTCTCTAAAAATTTGCCCCAGTTTTGTTTCTCTACAGATTGCAAGCAACTTTTTTTAGGAGGAGAAAGTCTACCTCTTTTACTCACTAATTACCAATAATTTTTAAAGTAAATGTGATGAGATGTGATTATATAAATTCAATTAACTCTTCCATATTGAAACAGACCTCAGAATAAAAGACTAAAACACAGAAATGCAGAGGGTGACAAATGCAAAGGCAGCAATGATTACAAGAAACGGGCTGATATTTTCTTCACATCCTGATGCAGTGAAGTTGTTAAGAAACTGCTGCATTACGGAGCAACTATCTGACTGTGTAACTTTTACTAGCCATAGCCCTGCTAGGCCAAGGACGATGCAGCATCATAAATCTTAACAGCTTAAGCACAAGCAAGAAGGGAGAAATATCCCTTACCTTTCTGCTCAGATACCACCACTTAATAACATATATGCTTCTGAATATTTGCTACATAGAAGACACAACATTTCCAGTTCCCTTTCCCAAGATGATAACCTAAAAAGGTCAGAGGTTATAGATGAGGATATTTGACACTGCCAATCTTCTGTTAGCACTTGATTTGGTCAGGTGAATGACAATTAAACCTGACTTCACTTTGACGCTCTTCTGTACCACACACCAGTGACAAGGCCTTTTTTATTCTTCAGAAGTTACTATTTGATGCAATCTGGTCCACTGTGGTAGAGCAGGTCATAATCAATCAAAGTACACTTAATGAAAACAAAATAAAAAGAAGGATTATTTACTTACTTGAGAAAAATCTTTTCACAATTTTAAAGGTAATAAATAGGAGTCTGAAATCCTTTTTGTACTCTTTCTTCCTTTCCTGTAGATAATTGTTCGTTACTGGATGGTCTAGTTGATTTTATTTTAGTTCCATCAGATGATTGTCAGTAACACAAAACCAGTTTTCAATCGACACTGATTGCAGGGAAGAGACCTGTCTGCTCAGTCGTGAGGCGTGTATCAGCTCAGGATCTGTATGTACCACATGATGTGAATAGGAAGGCATTTACTTGTCAGCTCCTTTTCCAAGGGTAAATTGCCAGTAGCTGCAGTGCTCTGTAAAGGCACTAGAGAGCTTGAGAGTTTGGGAGTCTCTTTCAAACACACACACACACACACACACACACATATTCTTCATTTTCCCTTCCCTCCAGTGTTTTTGTTCAAAATTGGTCATTCTTCCTGATAGAAGAAAAGAAAATCTGGCTGTAACTTTAGTTTAGTAGTTCCAGCATACCTGAGCTGATAACATTTGTGATCTACATTCACAAAATTTAAGGTTCAATATGTTGCGTATCTGTCAGCTCAGCTTAACTCATCTTATCTGTGAGCCATGTGATGGTGGTTTTGTTAAAACTCTTGGGTCTGAGGTATTGAGCAGAAGTGTTACACATAGATTAGATGCATATCTTTGTGAAATTTAGGGGAAGTGGAGATTAAAAGTTCCTGATAAATAACTTACTGGAAATCGTATGTTGTGCCTTAATAAAAAAATCCAATAAAGGAGGCAACATCAACAAGTAGGCTGTGTAAGACAGGATTTGGCCAGATCTGACTTGTCTGTCCCTTGAGTCCACTCACATTTCTCAGCCTCTCAAAATACCTGAGGACTTGAGAGACCTTGGCCGGGTCAAATCACCCCGGTCTAAGTTCAGCAGGAGAGGGGTGAGTGTCCCGTACTAAGATTCCAAAAACAAAAGAGCCACCTCAATGAATGTTAATTAACTTAACCTCTCCAGATCCTGATGCTTGTAGTTGGGAGCCAGCTCTGGTGGTGATAAGGGAAGGATCTCTGCCTGGTTATTTTCTCAGCCTAAATATGATCTGAGGCCAGTTAGGAATTTTAGCTTCATCTTCTAATGCTTCTTTTCCCCAGAAGTATAAGAATACATGCCTCTTTCATCAGCTGGTGATCTGAAAACACTTCATGAGAGAGATACTACCACATGTGTTCTACAGCTCCAAACAGAATGGAGCTCTAATATGGGATGTAGCATGTATGCACTACCATGACTTAAAAATTACTGACACCCTGCTCATCCTTCACCAACGCTGTGTCACAACACCACAGGTAATAAATATATAACTTACACTGAGTAAGGATGTTTTCTTTTATCAGTGATAGAAGAATATTCTCAGTTAGTGTTTTCTTCCCAAATACAATTTATATAGAAAAGGCATACCAGCTACTAAGCATTACTCTATTCCTTTTGAAAGGCAAATAGTTGAAGCTGTATTTTAAACGGAGAGGTATCAAAATGCAACACTTACATAATGCATTGAGTTCAATATTACTGATTAGCCATAGTTAGAAAAAAATGTTAAACTAAATTCATTCTTAATGTAACTCTATTAAAGAAATCACGGGAAAATGAATTTTTATAAGCAGAACAAAACAATATCTAAATCATCTGACACAAAAGACAATACGAACTAATGCACAATGTTTTCCAGCTTTCTTCATAGAGCAGATAAAAATATGTAAGGGGGAATGAGGCTACAAGCTCTATTGGATGACTTGTTTGTGTTGTCCTTCTAATAGCTCTTTGTATACTGATGTGCAATAACTTTTGGTCATTGTATCCTGGATAGCAAAATAAAAATCTAAACAAAATGTTGGAATTTAGGCCCTTTTAGCCCCTAGTTCCTTAGAATGAGTTTTGGCATACAATAGCTGATGATTTCAGCTCATGAATTTCAGTGATGTTTTCCATTCTTGATTTCAAAGAGAAAGAACATCTGGGACCAAAATACTTTATGCCAAATAAGCTTCCTGAATTTTGGGTTTTAATTATATTTCATTTTTATTGTTTTGCTCTTACAAACAACCCTGCCTTTCAGTCTCATACAATTGTGATTGCGGTAATGGAGTAGACCTTCTCTTGAGAAATATGGTTTGTGGTTTCCTCTAGGGATCATGTTACCATCTTCATCATGTCTGTTTCCTCTGAGTACTAATAAAGAATTGCCAATCATTGCAATGGCCCTCATTCACCATCTGAACTAGCCATTAAATGACATCCAAGTGCTTGGTGATAAGGACATCAAATAATATGAAACTCCAGGTTCCAGGAAAGCAACACATACAATTATTCTTACCTTGAAAAACTATCATTAACTTGATATGCTGTGTACCTCGTGTTCTGCATAAGTCTTAGAATAATAACAAAGTCTATCCAATGTTGGAGAAGCTCTTGTCCTCCTCTAAATGACCCACAAAAAATAAACACTGCCTACTGAGTTACCATGAACATCACATACTAATGGGTTTGTATTCTGTTGTACCACATGGACACAATAATTTTGGTTCTGATGCTAAGTGGAAACAGTATCTGCTCCTACAAAGGAGATGCAAATAGATGGATGAAAGCATTCACCCTGGAGAACTTACCTGCAGACCCGCCCGTCTGACCATATGACTACATGCCAAATACATTCTCAATATAAGGCCACTTCAGAGGAGCAAAGGCCTCAAAATGTGGGCAAGACTGGTCGACTCTTGGTTAACAGAACTGGCATTTCATTTCAGTCTCAGCTGGGATGTTGTTTTGGGGCAGTATTTTATGTGAAGGCCCAGAGGGAATACCAGTACTGACATTCAGAATACGTTAGGCTATCTTCTTGGTCCAGTTTGAGTTTAGGGCACTCCTGTGCACGCTTGCTACAATGGAGGAAAAAGTGTTCAGAATGAGTTCACTAGAACACATTCCTACTGTGTTATACAAATCTCCCTAATCCTTACTCTCTTTTTTTACCTCTTGGGATTTAAGAGAGCGTCAGACCTTACATTTCACTGACATGCACAGCCGCTTGACAGTCTCAGACCTATTACTCTACATTCACCTAGTTTTCATTAATCAGATGATAGATACATCCCATTAACATGGTTTATGTTTTTTCATACCCATAACATTCAGCAAGTAGCTTATAGCCTTACTTTCAATGAAAACAGAGATTTCAAGGAAAGTGGTATTATAAAATTGTGCTACAATGATTCATGGATTTATATACATATATATATACACACACATATATAACCTTTAGTTACTTAAACCTTCACATGACTTTAAATAGAAAAAAATCACTGCACACTGCACTACTTTTTGAATTAGTTGAGGTGAGTAATGTATGAGAAGACCTTGGCTATTTCTCTTTGAAATTACATGATTATCAATAGTTAGTATTCCCTTTAGTTCATAAGTGCCAGAAGCACTAAAGAAACTACTTAAAACATGAACTTCTACTTGCTTTTATGTTGTTACATTAGTCTCTGTAAACAGAGACATACTATATGATCTGAGAATCTGATCAAAGACTGGTGAGTTTTCTATTCAGCAGAGATAAGAGAACTCAACTTTACAATTAATCTTACAATTAGATGTGTCAGTTTTTTGAGGAATATAATACCATCTAACATTATACCTCTTCTGAAGTGCGAAGGGAGCTCCTGAAATACATATGGCATACATTACTGACTGCAAGCTCGATTTACTCTTAAATCAACTAATATTTGTGTTAGTTATCCTGTTCATATCCTGTACACATGTCGATATTTTTCATAAAAAAGGAAAAGATTTAGGGATATAAACTCATACCAGTGTAAACTGGGACAATATACCACGTTTCTCAAAAGATCTGGACTCCATGTTCTTCTGCTGTTCACTTATTCAGTCCCACATTAAGAGACCAGAAGAAGACCTAATTGTTAATGACTTTGTGAGGGTGGCAGAGTGTCCTGGTTTGAGTTAGAACAGAACTAATTCTATGCAGTGATTTTACCATTCAGTCTAACTAACTGCACTTTCTGAAGTTAACAGCATATTTTTGCAGACAGTCTCTGCTTCGAGAAGTGATAACGCTTGGTGTGTAGAGTCACTATCAGGGACTGGTCTGCAGAAAGGCTCTGGCTTATACTTGCTCCTGTGCAGACCAAGGTCACTGCTAAATCCTGTGTGCCACGTTGGGGGTGCAGTAAGTGAGAGGCTGCACCTGTGGGGAGGAGCGGACAGGACAGGTGACCCTAAACTGACCAACAAGGTGCTCCATCCCACAGACGTCATATCCAGTATAAAGCTGAGGGTCTCGTTCTCTCTTGCCTCTTCTTCAATGGCCAGAGTCTGATGAGGACTCTGTGCATTCTGCCTTCAATCCCAATCCGTGCATTCCTGAATCCAGTTGTGGAATCCAGCTCCTGAATCCGATTCCCGTCTGCTGCTGAGCCCAGCCTGGGCCTTCCCAATGTCTGCCCACAGCATCAGTGGTGATGGTGATGTGGTTGCCATCAGGGGGGTTGGGTTCAGTATTGGTATTGTGTATATTTGTATAAATTTCATTTTATTATTATTAATCTCATTAAAGCAGTTTTAGTTTTCCAATCCATAAGTGTCTCTCACTTGCTCCTTTTCTCTTTCCCCTCTTTGGGATGGGGGAAACAGGGGAATAGGTAATAGAAAGCGTCTGTCATTTGTCTAGTGGCCAGCCCAGCTCTAACCCTTGACACACAGAAAGAAAATATCTTGAAAAAGGTCATGTATTCCTTTGTGTGCCTTCGTTCTTTTTTTTTTTAATATATGCTATCACCAATTCGGTGAAATAAATTTTTCTATTTTGCCATGGCTTAAAGGCCACTCCTAACATTAATTCAGGAACAAAGAGGAAAGCTATTCAAAGTCAAATGAGGCCATGAGAGTTTATGTTGTAACTATGGCTAAGAGCTTGAAGGGAAAACTTTCCTTAGAAAATAGCTAGACAGTTTGTAGCTATACTATAGCAGGAGCAGGTGTATGATGGATGGTAGTGGGAAATATTTAAAACTTCTTACTTTTGGAGACATTGCTGTCTGCCATTAGTCTCTGCAGTCTGCAAATCAGAGGGTATTTCAAAAGGATGGAGTAAGTGTTAGAAGATATATGCCTCCATCACTGCATCTGTAGAGAGAGTTCAACACATTGAATTTTTAGTCCTGAAAAGGAAGAGATGTCAGCAAGGGCATGGAGGAAACTGAGTATCAGTTGAGAAAAGTTACTTTATTAGCAGTTCTTCAGTATAACAGCAAAGTAAAATTAATGAATCAAGAGGGAAAGGCACTGACAGTCCCTTAAGGGGTACAGATGCTTGTGTGAACGAGTCATAACACTTAGGGGAGCAGGAGTCTGGATGTACATTCATTCTCTTTATCTTTGCACAATGAAGGGATAAAATACAAAAGGGAGATTATTCTGCAGAGGTAAAAAGAATACCAGAACCCACAAGACTGCGTATATTTCTTCAGAAAGGACAGTTCAGAGGAAAAATTGCTACCATCTTAGTTTTCTTTTTATTTTACTATGCTACTTTATGGAAATGTAAGTGAGCAGCATAGTCTGCAAATTTGACATCATAAATAGTGTGAAGATTTAGAGTTGGAGATAACCTTGTTATCTTACTCTGTCTTCCTGTGCTCATTTCAAATCTCATTAAAATGTGTCATGACTAGGGAAGAAAAAAGTCCCGTTTATATTTAGTTTCCTCTTTTTTTTTTTTTTTTATTCCCCTGGAGAGATCCAGCCACAATTCATACGCTGAAAATTGTTTTCATCTTTTTAAAATCACTTCGGTGCTTCTCCTTCATTTGCCTGCTCTTTTCTTGTTGTTCTTGTACTTATCAGGGTTCTTTTCTAGCCCATTAGAGGTCTGAAGAGAGGAAAAGCAGGCAAACTGCATTGCCGTAGAGATACATCTTCCAGGCCACTCAGTGTCTGCTGTCCAGAGATTTAAGGAACACCCTCCTGTGTAGCAGACTGACACATGTCTCTGCTTTTGACATAGATTTGCCTTTCTCTTTGACTTATACACAGACTGTTCTGTAGAAAGTAGTTGTTTGACTCATGCTTGATCCTGTTACATAATGAGAATTTACGTCCACTACAGGAACAGCTCAGAGCCAGTTCAGGCAGACTGCGGCCCAGGCTGCACCTGAGTTACTTTTTGGAGATAGTGAAAAAGATAACAGTCATGGGTGTGTTAGAGCTGTTCATGCTGCTGCAGAGGGACTATTGTGTTGGCAACTAACTAAGCTTTTTCTATGCCTTGAGACAAGGAAGAGAGAGCAGAAAAAAATACTGCCTTCAATTTGTGTATTAATGGGAAGGTGTTTTATGCTTCAAATCTCATCAGGAAATTCCAAGGGAGTGATACTACATTTTGCATTAGCAGACTTGTGTTTTACACTTGAAGTCCTATGAGTTTGCTTGCATGTTTTTAATCCATGCAGTACTGTGTTCATTACAAAGAATATAAAGAAGATATATTCTCACGTACAGAAATATACTGATCTTTAGTTCACAGAATGATTTGTAACCCATAATCATTCCAAGAATGCACCACTTCCAGAGGTAAAAATAAGTGTTCTCTTTCAATAGCAGGATACTACAAATCGAACATAGATTTTAATTTTTTTTTTCTTTTTAGAATTTCCCAGAGTCTTATTGCAAAGAACTGTTTCATGTCCTTTGACTGTAGTAGCAGGAGAGTGAAGTCGACAGATCATTTGCCTGACTGGCTAGACAATTCTGTTCTATCACTGCCCTTGTCCTTACATACACCCTTATATTCTCAAAGTGCTGGTATCTGTTCTTAGTATATGAAGCCTGTGATATGGTCAAGGCCATCTAATTCCACAATCTCTCTCTACTCTGGTGACATTTTGGTCTTATCTGCAAGAATTTGACTGATTTTGGAGAAAACATTCTGCTGTTAGTGCCTGCAGGCACACTATTAGAACCTCCTGTCTCAAAACTGAGGAGACACTGAAGCAAACCCCACCTAAAATCTCTCTTTCCCAAGCTCAGGGACAAAGACAGAAGTCAAAGTGGAGGGGGTTGGGGTGGGGGGATGGGACGGGACAGGACAGGCGGGGGCAGGGGGATGGACTGAAACTTCTTTGCAGTGAGGAAGAGGTAGGGAAAGAACAGATGACCTCTAACTGCCCAGTTCTCTCCGCTTTTTACAAGTCAAAGACCATTCCTGGAACTGCCACTCAGACACTCATTTCCTTCCCTGGTCTCAACATCAGCAGTTAAAACAGCCCTATGGCACTCTGTTCACTGCCAAATGTTCCTGTCCCTTTTCACTTTCAGCTGCCTCTGGAAATGTTTAATGCGGCACTGCAAAATGACTGGTAAAAAATTCAACAGCATTATTTACTACGGTACTCTGATGTTTTATTGAACGAAACCATCTGTTTGGGAATGTTTCCCTACATTGTGGGCTAGATATAGAATTTACAGCTGCAATATAGCTTGTCTGAGGGAGTTTCACAGCAGAAATGCCACCCAATGTATCACAAATATGTGAGACTCTGGATAAGAGGAATATTGAGAAAGCTCCTATTTCGTACTCGCCTTTAAACAGAGTCAATGGACTACTCGATGGTAAAGATTCAAAATAGTCACAATTCTTTTTTCGCTCCAGTCTGACAGCTATGTGCTCTGTGAAGTTGTGATTGAGGGTTTTTCCTAAATGGCTCACAGGACATCAAGGGAATATTTGTGGCTGATGGCAAAATGCACTGTAGGCAGATTTATGGGCATCCTACAAAGATACAACAGAAGAAGTAACAAGGTGGCATTTCATTCATTTTTTCTTTTATACTGAAAAAAATAGGAGTTTTATAATGAGAAGAATAAATTTTGGCCTCTTCTTCAGGTTCTGAATTGTTGCTTTGAGGTGAAACAGGAGTCAGCTACTGTCAGGAGTCAGCTGCTGATATAGAACTCAGCCTTTAGGTTTATTCTGAGGGTTTTGGAATTTTAGCAATGTATTTTAGAACAGCTCAGATATGAACAGAATTAGCTAAATGACAACAATAATAAAAATTTTCCTTGAACTGCGGTTGTAGCCTTTGGCCTTCTTCATCAAACTGTTTTAAATGCTTCACTGATATTTGCTTAGACTTCCAAGAATAAGGAGAAATTTTGAGCTGGAGAGCTAAAACGATGCTTTAGTTATCCTTTTACTCTATCTATCTCCAAACAAGACCTTTTGTAAGCAGTAGTCTGAAAACGTGCCTTTTAAGGATTTATATAGATTTTTTTTCTAAATATACACAAGTTGAACTGATGCATTTTGCATTATGTGGAATGAGATGGACATAGTCTCAAAGACTTCTATTTTTCAGAAATGCTTGTGTACTTGAGATAAAGGTTATAGGTTCTGATACAGAACATTCCTTTGACCCAAGTCGTCTGCCTACCATCCTAACCATGAATACCTTAACCACAAAATGTATTTCCTGCTGAGTCACAGTACCTTAGCAGATCAGTAAAAACAAATGCCATGCTGTGCGAGTAGGCAGTATTTAGCTGATATGCAATATAGTCACATACCTACTGCTGTAGCTGCAAAGCTAACTAGATAAAACTGGTTTGGAATAGGAGATGATGAGTGTTTTCCCTTGAAACCAAATCTATAACAAAGGAATAATGGTGCACAAGCACTGCAATTACCGCCTGCAGATAAAGGCTCTACCTGCTATTCAAACGCCCAAACAGCCAAGTAAACCTTAGCAGGGATTGTGTAAGGCAAAGTTAGCAATTGCCAGTTTTTTTCTGAATTTGTTTATGAACAGAAGTACTCAAAAATTCAGCCTCAGCCCACATGCAGGCTGAAGCTGAGATTTCCCAGTTACAAAGCAAGGTTATGAGAGGATTCACCACCTACAAAGATGAAGCCAGAGGTTGTGGCAGCATTAAAAAGTTAGTCTGGACTCATGCTCAGAGCAGGGAAAATTTTGAAATTACAGTCAGGTGTTTCAGGGCTTCTCTTCTACAGCTTTGAAAATTTCCAAGGATGATGCTGTGCAGTAACAGTGTCTCTTGCACACGGAGGCCCAGCAGTTTCCCTCCCAACTCCCTCAACAACTCCCGTAATGTAGCATCAAGGTGACTTTCTGGGATGCAGAGCGCAGAACCCATGACATTTTAAGATGTATCAATTTATTGAATTGCTGAAAATCGCCCCCTCCCTTTTTTTTCCCCTGGTTGGACCCAAGAGCTTACTCTTCTATAACTCTGAAGTTCACAATGGGAATTTAGAGGTGGTGTTACCTTTAGAAGTTCTTGAATTTCTCATCCCACTCACATGTCCCTCCTTCAATCCCATAGCCATACCTCCACAAGCCACTCCATCAGCAGCACCAATGCAACAGTCTGTGGCCTTGCACTATGATTTAGATCCAGTAAAATAACCCTGAAGAAATTCCTTGTGTCAGGTCAGTTCACACTTTTGGTGTCATATGGGTGCCAAATGACTTCTGGTAAATGAAAAATTAGATGGAGAGAAGAAGCAAATGCATCCTATTGTAGATTTAGGTTATTCACAATATTTTAAGAAAATAAATTAATATACATTTAGTTTTAGGGGGTCTTTTTAATGACTTAATTAATGACTGGACTTTTTGTTAACGTATTTTAAGTAGCATTTCCTATTTTTAAATCCTTTCTCATGTAACTTTTAAGTTGGTGAGTTTGTTATATTTTACTTTTACCTTGATTTTGCTTTTTTAACTTGAGAATGTGAACAAGAACAAGACCATACACTCAAACCTACCTATTTCCTTCCTCAGGCTGAGATTTCTCATGATGTTAACATTCTTCAGAACGGGAGCTCTCAGGAGAACATGTATTAAATATTTTGGCAAACCTGGACTTCTGCCCACGATTATCTGCTGCCAGTTTCTATTTTGGCTTTAGTTTTACTTTCTTGATGGTTTTAAAGAAAAGCATCCTACATGATAGTGGTGTTAATATTTTAGGACATGGGATATTAAAGCAAACAAAGTATCTACGAGGTAATAGAGTATATACAGGGTACACTTTTGGCTACTTTAGCAAGATCACTGTACAAAGGTCATGTTCAAAAGCAATTTATGAACCAACAGAGCAAATCCTGTTTCTGCAATCATTTCAGCAGTAAACTAACTGGTCAGTAAAAATAGAAGAGTAGGCATGATATTTTTCAGGCAAATATGAAGCTGAAAATGTTCTTTTAAAATATGCTAAACATAATCCAGAAGCAATTCAAAACTAAATGAGGATATTTGCTTTAATAGAGAAAACATGGGAAAAAAGAGTTTGATTGTGTGTGTATATACACAGAAGCAGCACTTCAATCAAAATATATCTACATAGATGTGAATTTGAGATTCCATTACTAACAGACATGGGAGCACTTAATAAGTCTTTAATCAAAACAACTAGATACAATTATCTCACTCTCTAGAATATAAGACTTGGTCTACAGTGCCTAAGACATTTGAATTTTTGTCTTAGAACGATGTTCATGTTTGCATTTTTAAATGTAAAAACTGGGAAATGTTTTCTTACATTTTTTATGGATTTTAGGGAAATAATTTGTATCTCCCTAATATATTTGTTTACCTTGGAATACAGACATCTTCTCAATAAATAACAAAATCCACCTATTAATAAAACCATATAAAATATTCATAATATAGTTTTGTAAGCCAGAACTATATCTGGTTTATTTAAATACATATTCATGCTATGAAACAATTGTAAAAGACTTTCACCTTGGCTCAATTATGAATTATGAATGTATTTGCAAATTGTTCTCACATAGCAATTAAATTATTCTTTTTTCTTATTTAATGCATTAATGATGACTGCCTACTAATTTAAAAATACTACCACCTAGAATTTGCTTTAAAAAACAGTAATAGTCTATAACATCTGCTACAATAGAAATTAGAATCAAATGTTATGTGTATTTATGTACTTATTTTATACATTAAGGAGTCTGTAACATTTGTGAAATACCCATTTACTGTCAGCCCACTTACCCAAAATTGCTTTTAGTATTCAGTTGTTGTTCATAAGCTATTAGGATCTGAAGACAAGACACTCTGAAAAAATCCAGGGTGACCAGAAATGAACCTATGTATTAACTTTCTTCTTGCAGTAAAATTAATAACTTGGCAGCTGAGTTGAACTGTTGAACCACTGTGAAAACCAGTGAAGTTGTGGAATCTTTTTTCAATATTGTAAAAATCATTAAAAGTTAGGGAAAAAATTTAATTAGCTTTCTAATTTCTCTACTTGAGAATCTCAGGGGGGAAAAAATGAAGATACTACCAAGAAAACCTCTTGTTACATCATTTTTTTATTGCTTAGAATCTATTTTGTGGGACAAGAACATAGTACCATTACTAATAACCATAAAGTCAAGTAGTAACCTCTGAAAACACCCCTGCTTTTCTATAAGGAAGATCTTTAAGTAACTCCTTATACTAGGAATGTACTTTAAACTTACAGTTGAGACAACTTGATTTCAGGACTTTTTCACAAAGCAGTGCAGGAAGAATTACCTGTTCACATGTTTTCCCTCAAGATCTAATGGTTAGATTACTTGTCTAGGATAGATTAGGTTATGTTTAAATATCTCATGTGCCTGATGAGTTAGATCTATATCCATCATTTCCCAATAGTTTATTTAAATCACATCACTTTGATGTGATTACAGAGATACAAGAAAATGTCTCGATTCCCCAAAACTGCTCTGATTTACATATGAATAATTGAAGACTCATGGGACCCATGAGAGGTGACTTTTTAATCTTCTGATCACGGAATGCACTTGAGGGGAAGAGAATCTCATTTCAGACCCAAAGCTAATATTGTAAATATGTGTAAATATTAACAATTGTATGAAGGAGGAAACTGAATCCAGGTTTTTATTCTCAGGTGTATTAGAGCTTTTTATTCTTGGTGGCTATTTAATTATTCTTTGAAAAGCATGACAACATCATGAGAAGAGATGAAAAGAGGATGTCTGAATGCTCCAACCCAGTATATCTAAGCTTTTTGGTCAGATGTGAAATATGTAAGTTGAGATGCTTAGAAAAAGAACGTAGTTATCTCATTTCCCAACCACTTTTTTTGTCTGAGGCTTGGTCTTTCAAGTGTACTGACAGAACTCTAACATTGACCTGTATAAAATTTAAGCCTCACTGGAACATAACTTCTTAGCTTTAATGCTGCCCGATTATGATTTCTGCAAGAAAAGTAAGAAGTGGTCTTTTTGTTCCCAATCCAAATGGTTTAATCAATGCTGTTAGTACTTGAAAGATACCAGCTGAATTGAAAGAGGATGGTTGCAATATTTTGGAGATGGAGAAAGCGTTGAATTAATGAAAGGATATCTCCAATGAGGAGCATTTATGCTTTGTTATAGAAATGCTTCTTTTCACATCATCAAAGAACACATGGTGTTCACGCCAAAGGCAACTCCTGACTACTCCTACCAGGTGCAGAGACAGATGGACTGTGGGAAGACAGAATGACATGACTCCTATTATTATTTTTTTTTCATGTTGAAATGTCTGCTCTCCCTTGTGGCAAAAGATTTGAAGCTATGTCGTGCTGTAGAGAAGATCTACACTGTCAAAACTAAGTTATAGACAATACTTAATATACAGAATGAGGTACTAACATTTGGATGGCTGTACCAGGGCTGGATGTGGCTCCATAAATGGGAAGGCTCAGCTTCTCATCATCTTTCTGGCAGCCATGGCTGTTTCTTAGGACTACATTAACCTAACAGTCTGAGCTGTGTTATACAAGCACCTAAATCAATATTTCATTTTTATATATTGAAAAATTATATTTTATGGGTATGGGAGAGTCTCATGACAAAAGTTACACATAATTTCTTATATCCCATTCAAACGAGTGTAAAAATACGTCTTCCTCAACTTACTAAGTAGTTGACTCCCAAATTTTTCTACCAAGTTACTTTTCAGAGGATACCGCTTGTTCTAATTGTTTTTTTTTCACAGCAACTCATTGTTCCCACGCTTTTACTGTTTAAAACTAGCTTATATCAGAGAATGAAAATCATGACATGGAGATCAGAGAATGCATTCTATGAATGTGAGAAATACATCTCACCGCATTATAACATCCCTGCATGAATAATATACCCCCCTTGACTACACTGCCATCACAGCTGTATTAAGTTTCATGTTGCTATGGCTAGACTGTTACCTGCACCCAAGGAACTACTTTAAAACTAGTTTAGATATAGCTACATAGTACTGCAGGGTACATACAGACTTGAAATGCACTGGGTTCTGTGCTCATGTCTCTGCAGCTGGAGACATGAGCACAGCCAAGTTAGCTGCAACATTACAGATAACAGGTTCTTAGGAGGATCCTAACACCTGTCCTTTCACATGAAATCAGTGTGAAGATGGGTAGGAAACAGCAGGATAGTATAGCTGCAGCTTATCTCAATTCAGAATGTGTTTTGCAATGAGAGATCTATTTAAGTATATATTTTTATTTTAATCTAAAGCTATTAAGAACAATCTAATAATTTAAAGTGTTCATCTAGCTCTTCATCTCAGTAACACTCTACATGGTTTTTCCCTTTATTGATTATTTGGCTTTGTGATGCAAAAGAATTTCACATTAAAATGCCATCGCAAATAGTCTTCAGTGTCCAGGAAAGCATTCTCATAATACAAGGAAACCTGACTTTCTTCCCTCAAAGTCCATTCAGAAAACATTGTTCTCTGTGTGGTTCTCTAATATAGGTAAGATCCAAATAGAACTGACAGTGCTGAACACAGCATATGGGACTAATAAGCGAGGTAGTGTAATCACTATCTAATAACTAGGTAATATAATCATATGATGACTTAAGAAATCTATTTGCTTGGAGTGTGAAACAATATAGGTATGAACATGTTTATATTTCATTGATATATCTCATTCTTGTCAAAGAAGAAATAAACTTTCTTTTGCCTTTGTTATTATTTCTATAAAAACCCTACACATAATGCTTTCAACACTGTTAATGTTATAGTCAGGTCAGACATTTCTATTTCATGTTTCTAACAAGTAGAAGTTTTGTTAAAAACCTTGCCTTTTTCTAAAGAAGTGTTTGAACACTATGTTATATATACACAATTACTATATTATGTAGTTGTGTATATCACCTATGAACTGCTTTAAATCATAAAGATGTGGGGTTTTTTTCTTTTATTATGATCATATTATTTTCTGCTAGGTCTTCAAACAATGTTGTGCATGACTTTGGTGACGATGGTTTGAAAGGGTGCTTCGGAAGAGATCATAGTTCCTTTCTGTACAAGGGCAGGTTTTAGCTGACAGTGTAGAATCCAGTACAATTACTTCATAATTCCTGGAGTATGAAAGTGTGTAATCATGTAGACTCACTCAGCTATAACTAGATGTTGTGAAAGATGCAGTCAGAATTTAAAGAGTAATGGTAAAAGAAATAGTATTTAATCTGAGAAAATATAAAGTACTCAACAAGACCATATACAATGCTGACTGCACTGAGATCCTGTCCATTTAAAAGTGATAGGGTTTTGTTTGTATCTTTCACCTTTCCTTTTCTGCCTCTGTGCTAGAAGGAAAGACCTGAAAGAATCCACAGTATGACGAAGCTTTACATAACCTAGATGTATTGCTGTCTAATTTATTGGCAACCCATCCTCAGTTCATTCTCTAATACTCACTAATCTGCTTTTGGGTTTTAGCTTATTGCATTTGAATTTAGTGTACACACAAATGTAGAGATAGGTTCCCTACCTGTAACACAGTCAAACTACAGTGATATTTTCTTTAAAATTACTCTCCCAATTGCCCTGGTTGCCAACAAATTATTGTGGTATTGCAAGTGAGAAACAGAAGTGTTGACAAATCATTACCTCTTGAGACTCTGAGGTGTGGAAACAGTTGAAAATTCATTGGCTTACTCACCTGTAACTCAGTTCCTGTTTGTCTGTAACTATTATGCTGCTGAAGACTAGGTAACTATTAAAGTGTAGTGACAGGTTCTGGCCCAGAATTTCAGTGAGGTTTGTGCAGTCTGTGTTTTTACAGTATCACAGGGCTCCAAAGGCTACAAAACTGCCACTCACATTGAATTACTTGTTCTTATTAAGATGTGTTGTTTAAATGTGGAGAGGCAAGTGTGTTTTTGGAGACGAAAGACTCTGTCTGTACACATAGTCAGTCTGAGTCATAGAAAGGATTCTTTGATTAATAAGATCACAAAATGAAGACAGGAAACAGTCTTGTTACCAATCATCCACAACACCTGCAGAAGTTAAAGTCTCTGGTACAATTTCTGATAGTATGAAACTTTTTTAAAAAATATAACTTTAAAAGACTTATTTTTTTACCTTCAAGATATAAGCTATTCCGTGCATATTCTCTGCAGTGCTTTGCATCTGTAAGCTAGGCATATGACTCCAAGGCAGAGTGATTCACAGACCCTGGAGAACAGGGAGGCAGAGTTAAACATCTGAGAATAACGTTCTGTATGATTACATGAGTACGATCACACGTAAGCCAGATAATACACATTCAAGAAATGACTGTGTCTCAAATGCCACATCTTTTTGCGATGTCAAGATCCTAAATGAGGCATTTGGGACTGCTGTATGGGAGCACCCACATAAGTGTATTCACTAAGGCAGTGTTCCCTGAGCAGTGACTGTGACTATAATCAGTGGTCACAATGTTTGCTTTAGCTATAGAGTTGATATCTACTTAAAACTGCTGGCAACATTTCACTTTTTACAAGTAGAACGTAAATATAGAAGTTGGTGTGAACATATCCTCATTTTTGGACAACCTTCTAACTCAGAGGATAAAAAAGGTAGACAAGACAAAAGGTAGTGGTACTTTTGAAAAGTCTGAGAATCACTTTGGTAGACTTTACACTGTCTATATTTACACATATTTTTCTTTTTTAACGTTTTTCCAAAAACCTACTTCACATTATATTGTCAGTGACATCGAGAAAAATAGGTACTTACTGTCATTCACCAGCGTACAAAATGCCTGTTAATGAAGTCCTTTAAACCAGTAGGATGATTATGGTGAAAGCTAGTTTTCTTGAAACAAAGTTGAAAATGACATGCTGAACTATCTTGATGTTTCATTTAAAGGAGGGAATGAGTGCTATTTGTACAATGAATGCTAGGTCTTGCTATTGAACAATGCTATAGACATATACTGCAAACTTATCAGCTAAATAAATTCCTTTTCAATTAATTTTCAGTCAACTGGTAGGTTATCTATGAGCTCATGGAATAAAGTATATGGGTCTGCTGTGAACTGCGTTGGTAAAAGGTTTCTTCACAGCCAGTGAGCTTTTAAGAATCTTTTCTAGTTGTGTGTGTGTGTTTTCTCTGCCCAGAAACAATGATTTTTTCCTTGTTCATTTAATTTACCCTATGACTATGTAATATCTTTTTACAGTGTTATAAAATACTATTAAGTATTCAATTTATTTTAAAACTTTCCTGAGCATTCAATTCCCAAATTTTGCCTTGGTGACCCATGACTTTTTTCAGCAGTTGTACCTACTTTAAGTGTTGTCCTTTTCCTTGGCTTCTTTTTCACCCTGTGTTTTGTGCTAATGCCCTCAGCACAGGTCTCCCCATATACAAGAATATCCCTTTATCCCTACATTGATTTTTTTTAGAAACTTACGAACAAACTATAGCACATAGAGTGAATTGGCATGTAGGTTAGCATAAAAAGTTACTGCTTTCAACTAGGACTTTAAAGTGCATATTTTGGCTATTATTTTCTAGTCCTTTAGGAAGATGAGACAATCAGATATTCCCCAGGAACAGCTGTGGCAGTTATTAATAGGCTCCATCTGAATATAATGAGAACTAATTTCTTTGGGTTTTTTTATCAATGTACAAAGCTCCTCTTTCTACTATAACTTTTAGGAAATAAAAATTAAATATTTTGGGGAATCAGTACAAGAAATACAGTCCAGGAAAGATATGACCATACAGCAGAAAGTCCAGTGAAGGACCATGAGGGTGATTAAGGGACTGGATCATCTGTCATACAAGGAGATGCTGAGAGAACTAGGGGTGTTCAGCCTGGAGGAGAGCTCCACCCTTCAAGATAGTCAAGACATGGTCCTGGGCAACCTGCTCTAGCTGGACATGTCTGAGCAGGAACATTGGAGCAGACTATCTCCAGAGATTTCTTCCAGCCTCAATGATTCTGTGATTTTATGTTAGGGTTTTTTTTTTATTTTTCTGTGTTCTTGAGTTCTGAGCATAGTATTGCTGATGATTGGCTCTGTTCCGCTTTTCACCAGATGTAACAGGACACTGCCATGCTCTCCTGAGAGTTCACTTAAACTGAATTAAAACACTTAGTTAAAAACACAAAGCAGTCCATCTAAATCAGATCATGCTAATTAGAGAAGAAAGCATTCCAATGATCTGGTAAATTCTTTAACTGAGCCCACACTTCAGGGACACTTCAAGCACACATCATGAGAAGCATCTTTGAATTTTAATAATGATCTAGGTATGTATATATTGCTATAGTATGTGTAAGTTTCTGAAAGCACCCTAGTTCTGCTAAGCTTATGCATCACTTAATAGAAACATATTTGTTTCATCATGGAGCTAAGATTTTTGCCCTTTTCGCTCTTATGCAGGTTTGATTTTATACATGATCTTTAGAGAAGAAATGAAGAGTTCTACAGATTCTAGCAAAGAAAAGCCCCAGAGGGGAGTTAAATGACTAAACATCAGACTTGGCAGAATGCTAAACAAGTCTCAGAGCAGTTGCTGACATGAGGGAAGCAGGTCTACCTTAGTCTACATTTTACATTTCTACACTTGAATTCCCTTCAGCTTCCATGGATCGTGTGACAAAAAACTGAGGGAATCTCTGTGCTTTTTCTTTACAGGAATGAAGAATGCCAGTGGTTTACTTTATTATGTCCTGCTAATTCTTTAAAGAAATTCTGAGGTTATGAAATTCAGGGAATAATGGGAAATAGATACATGGCCGGCAGTTTGTTTTAAGCCATAAATCACATCCTAGTGATAGAGGCCTAAAGATGTTGAGATGAGCCATGTAAAGCTGAAACATCTTGTTCTGAAGAGCCCCTGGAGGGGCCAGCACTCCTTAGGCAGCATTCAGTTCAGCTCCATGGTTCCATGGAAGCCTACAGCTGTAATTTTCTGTGTATCCAGGACTGACCCAATGTGCTGCCTCAGCTTCATGATCATTTTCCAGCTAAGGCTGACAAGGACCTAGGCATCATGTTCTCTGAGTGAGCTTAATATTTTGATAATTCTCAGGTCACAGACACTTATTCCATTTTTAATCACTCTAGTTTTTTTGATTTTTACTGGAGAAAGCAAATATAGACCCACCTGCTGTTTACATACCAGTTAGGTTATTGGCTTCATACACAGAAAATTTGGGTTCAATTAATTCCTGAAAGGAGCTGGTTGGGTTGGCTGTGCAGCACTCAGCAAAGGTTTCAGGGTGTGAGGTGCAGATTAGGCTAATGTTGTGTGGCAGGGTGGAAGGTTTTGGAAGCTTGCATTTTATTTCTTCTCCCTGTCTCACTCTTCCACTCTGCAGTGCCACATATGGTTCTTGGTTTTTTCCAAGGAATATTTTTTCCTAGCTGTGCTTACTAGATCTCATCCTTAAAAAAAAATAAATATATATATATATAAATTAAAAAAAAAAAAAAAAGAAAAAGAAAAAAGAAAAAAGAAAAAGAAAATTACTCAAATACTACTTGCATAAAATATTCACAGCACAGCATGTAGTTTGAGGTAAATAAAGTCTTGCTATACCTGCTACTGATTTGAACTGAAATTCAGAAAATCATAGAATAGTTCAGGTTGGAAGAAACCTTTGAAGGTCATTCAGTCCAACTTCCCCTGCAGTGAGCAGGGACATATTCCACGAGGTCAGTTTGCTCAGAGCCCCATCCAATCTGACCTTGAATGTTCCAGGAATTAGGCATCTATCATCTCTCTAATCAAACTGTTCCATCATTGCTCCTCAACTACTGTTGTTCATTTATGTTGCTGTGTATATTGTGCTAATACAACTGTTCAGGGGATTGTGCTATAAAATGTAATTCAAATGATCCCTCTTAAAATGAAAAAAAAAACCCAAAAAAACCCAAACAAATCCAAAGACATGGTTTCCAGGGATGAGGCATCTACCATCTCTCTCGGCAACCTGTTCCAGTGTTTCACCAACCTAATGGTAGAAATTTTCTCCCTTATACCTAGTCTAAATCTCCCTTCTTTTTGTTTAAAACCATTACCCCTTGTCCTATTGCTACAGGCCCTTCTAAAAAATCTCTCACCATCTTTCTTATAGGCCCCCTTTAAGTACTGAAAGGCCACCGTAAGTGTCCCCAGAGCCTTCTCTTCTCCAGGCTGAACAACTCCAACTCTCTCAGCCTTTTCTCACAGATGCTCCAGCCCCTTGATGATTTTTATGGCTTGAAACTATAAGAATACACAGGGTGCAAATGATGAATCCAGCATTATGACTGGGATGTATAACTGAAGAATTTGCCATCTAATTGTTTTCTGTGCTTTGGTAAAACTACAGATGTTCTGCTGAATCTTCTATGCTGTTCTGAATAACATAAATACAAGAATAGATCCAATGTTAACAGCTCTTCCTATCAGTTTCATGTGGAGTCTGCAAGCTGAGGCTCACTCATAAAGGAATATGCACATAATTCCATTAGAAGTACACTTTGGAATTGAAGAGCAACTAAAAAATCTTATGAAGGACCTCCTGGACTTAGAAGAATCATAAAGTAGGCAGGCTGCAGGGCACTGAAGTCACCAATCAAAAAGCACAAATTGCTGCACCATCTATTTCTTCCTTATGTGCTTTCAGTCTTAAATACCTACGTGGACAACCCATGTGTACTCTGGTTTCTTTCAGAATAGAAAGGACCAGCAGATACTAGAAACTTCAGCAGATACTAGAAACTGTTAGACTATTCACGTACAATAGATGTGGCTTCATTCATCACCTTTGTCATTTATTTCTTTGTTAGAACGATATTTAATCCTTGAGTGCCTGGCTTCCTGCTGGAGATAGTAGTGATGACAGAAAGCATAATTACTTGGGCCACGGCAAATGCTTGTTTATTCTAAAGATCATTAAGTTTTATGAATATTTTTCAAAGGCAGTGATTTCTGAAGCAAATAACCTGGGTAAATATAACACTGAACTTTCATTTCTTTAATACCTGTCAGGGACGAAGAGCACATACTAGGGAAGCGCTCATTTTGAGTGTGAAACATGAAATGTAGCTAGAAGTGGAACATTAGTTCATGGTCCTCTGCATCATTTATTCTCTGTACTGAGGCACTAGAGAGAAGTTGTGGGCAGACCGGTGGCCATGGTATTATTTGTCATCAAGGAATGCATTGCTCATACACACTTCCATTGCTCATGCTGCATAGCAGAAATTGTCAAAGCATTAGTGCTGGAAAGAGCAGGATTTTGACAGGAAAAATATAGTGATAACTACTGGTACTAGACTTCGGCTGTACTAGCTGGTATATAACTACCATTACATATAAGGACTATTTCTTGCAATTTTTTACATCAACAGTGCAGTTCTCAGTGTGAATTTTTTAATTATTATTATTTAAATAAATGTTAATCAAGCTGTTTCAAAATGTTGAATTCTTTGGGCTTTTCAGCATTATTTGCCTAGGGAGGTTACATGGGCGATTGGGAAACAACACCATTAAATCAATCTAAGAACACACCAGTTTAGCAAGAAAAAAAACCCTGAATTTGTCACCAGACATTAAATACGTATACTAAGGACAAATCTATCTGTCCAATTTTGTATTATAAACACATGCAAATAGTGATGGAATCTATTTTAAATATATATTTATAATATTGTAAGCTCAATTGTACGGTTAAGTTTTGTAAAGGCAAAGCTATTCAACTACAATTTGTTAGATTAATACAAAGACTGTCTTTCACAGAAAGAAAACTTTTCTAATTTGATAGTGGATAATATGATTTGTGTTCATAAAATTCTCAATTAAAAATAGAGTTATATGCCAACATACTGTAATTACTTTACATGATGACAAGTCGTTCCAGTTGCTCTTCATTGACAGCTTCCATACAGTGTAGTAAGTACTAAAAATGTAGCATTTTAACCTTAAGCAATGAGGATAGCTTAGAATCTTCCTGCTCTCCCTGTTCTGCTTTTTGGCATAGAATCATGGAATAGTTTGGCTTGGAAGGAACCTTTAAAGGTCATCTAGTCCACCCCCCCTGCAGTTAGCTGGGACATCTTCCACTAGATCAGGTTGCTCAGAGCCCCGTCCAACCTGACCTTGAATGTTTCAGAAATGAGGCATCTGCCTCCTCTCTGGGAAACCTGTTCCATCATTGTTTCTCTCAACTACTGTTGTTCATTTATGTTGCTGTGTATGTTGTACTAATATAACTGTTCAGGGGATTGTGCTATAAAATGTAATTCAAATGATCTCTGTTTAAAAAAAACCCCAACAACCTAATCCAAAGATATTCACTTAGATCAGCTGAGTGCTCTGGTTTGCAGTGCCCCAAAATAATACAGTTTTGTGAGGCAGCAGGGTAAAGGGCTGAGTATGGCTGGGAAGGAAGAATATGGGAGAGAGGAAAGGGCAATTTTTCTTGGGACGTCTCTTTCCTGGACAAAATGTATCCTGCACCTACACGCTCAGTTTCCTCTGTAAACATACTGACACACAAGTTTGCGTTATGTAGCTCTCTTTCTCTCTTTGTCACTACTTCATACTTGGAGTGCTTTTTTTTCCCCATACACTGGGAAACGGTGATCTTTTAACTTCACAAAAATGGCTGAGAGCCCTCAAAATGGGAAGTGATTGCCTGGCCAGACTGTAGTGCCTGCCTCCAGTTACGTCAGCCACTTAAATGTGACATACTTGTCCTTGGCCTCTCATTTCATGGTAGCCCTAGTCCTACCTCAAATTAACAACAAGATTTTTTAAAATGCAATTTTAAATGGTATTGTAGGTGGATACTTATGCAAGTAAATATGTTCTAGTTTGGCCCTCTTCAAGAACTGACTCATTTGGACATTCTCTTGGGACGCCCAATAGTGCCAAGGCTGTAGAGTAAGAGTATACCTTCAATGCCAACACAAAAGAGAATCATGACCAAGAAGGTGTTGCAGTACAGCAGCAGCAGTGGGATAACCCTGTTGGCTCTCAGTACTGAAGACAGGGAGTTGCCTGGTTAATTTGTTCTCACACTCTGCCTGTATTTTTTACATTACATTATCTGTGCTTCACCTGCTGCTGTATTTGTTGTTCCTCGTGAGTATTCTTGCCTGAAATGGATTAAAAGTCACCAGTAGCAGCGAATTTACTTCAGTATTGACTAGTGGCTAAATAAGGAGGAATAAATGAGGGAGAATTGGGAGAATTTGGTCTTGATTCTTCTGCGTCATTTTTGCCATATTAAATCTCTGCCAAAATCCTGCCATTCTCACTTCAGTTCCCATGAATGAAATTCGTAACTTTCATGTTTAATTCTTGCTATTTTTCTGCACAGAATAATACTAACCAATTTTTTAGTTAATTTGACAAAAGCATTGTGAAAGCAGTGTGTTCTCAGTAATATGCTCATGGAATTTTCTTCCAGAATTTATGACTGGTAATCATAAATCAAAATGAATACACAAAACTGTACATAGTGATAAGGCAAAAGGCTGTCAAATCTGTTCTCGGATAATAGACCTCCTAGCTGTAGTCATGAATGATGTTAAGAAAATGAACATTGTGTTTTCTTGTGTACTCCCAATATTAAAATGGAATGTTGTTAGGGTGATTATCCTGCCATTGATAGCATCTTTAAAAAAGCAATGTCTTTCATAAAAATAATGCATTTACATAATTGGAGAGGTTGCCAGAAGTCTTTTTCCTTGCAGAGGTGAAGCAGGTGATCAGTCACTCTTCCTTTATTTCTTATATTAGTTTGTTCTCTGAACCAATAGAGAAAGTGTTCTCCAAACCTGTATATTAAAGAAAACAGCATTTCTCTTAAATTAAAAAAAAGAAAAACTCTTTAAAACTTTTTCAACATGTACATTGGGAAAAAGTTCTCAAAGAATGAATTTTCCTACTTATTATATATGCCCAAATCTCAGAAGCTTGGAAACCAGATTATCCTATTCTTTACCTCAACAATTTTTGAAGAATGTCATGTATTCATCACGAGACATTTGATTGCAGAAGTCTGGGGGAACAGTAGCGTTAGTTCTGAATTTCCTACTTGACATTTAAATTACACCATTTGGACATTATTCAAAATCCATTGACATAGCTGCAGCAGGTCCCATCCACTGAAATGAGATAGCTGAAAATTTGATGACAGAAGAAAAAGGGACCTAAAAAGTTTGATTCCAGTGATGTGTAACTGCTTCAGTCATTACAATGTCACAGAAGGTTATGAGACATTTCCATTTTTAACAATCTTAATGGGTTCAGGTCCTGAAGTCCTTATTAAATTGCAGTCCAATTGATTTGTCGATCTTAGACCTAGCCTATATTTCTGAGATGGAGGACTACAAGGTAATGTGATCTATCTTGGGAGTTAAACTGGATGCTGCTACTAGTATCACTACTAACAATGTGAGTAGTACAACACAAAAGTGTTCTCTATGTGTAACACTGTCACTGGCTGAAAGTTTCTGAAGCAGTGAAACAACTTAGCAGCCAATTCTCCTTAATTACCAACTGTGAAAAAGTACCCAAGTAAAACTGACATACAGTAATCCACAAAAATAATTCTGTAAGAAGGATAGAAATTAATCTTAATTTAAGGTAATTTTAGAAAGAATATGTTTTAGTCTTCTACAGATTTTTCAGAAACTTTATGAGCTCTGAAGTTTTATAAACAGTCATGGGATATTTTCATCTTGTTTTTTATGAACATGCCTATATCCACTACCAGGTAACCTTGAGTTTATTGCTTTATAGAAAGCCACCTGCAGAAAGGTAATAGCAGAGACAAAAGTGAGTACTTTTTCTCATCTTGTTATTTCCATTAGGCATTCTTGTTGTGATAATCTTATAATAGTTTAACAAAAAAGGTGAGGTTTCTAAATGTTTTTTTAAAAATTGTAAAAATGAATACCAGCATGTTAAATAAATAAAAATCATGTTTAAATGTATTTATGTACATATACACAGGATTTCAAACCACCTTGTCTAAATCAATGCTAAAATATTTAAACTATATCAGTTCAATACCTAACTGAAAGCAAACTTACATGCAATTTATATAGTGCTCACTCTTGTAAATCTAAGCTGTCTTCTAACTTTCAAAGATTAGATTTGCCCTAACATTACATAATGTTTTGCACATAATAAATTTAATTAATAGAAAATATAGAAGGCAATAATTTATGGGCAGGGAGGAGTGAACTATTCAATTTTTTTCCTTGTCATTTCACATTTAATGTGTAAAAGTGGTTAAATATAAACCAATTCTTATTCTGAGACTGCTTTTGGACATAGACGAATTACTTCCGAATGCAGAAGTAATTCGAACCATCATTATAACCCATGATCTTTAACAACTTGCAAATCCTTTATAATATCCATTATCAAAATATGCTTTCAAAATAGCATCTGAACATGATAACAACCCAGTGAAGCAGCATATTGCATAAAAGTTGTATAGTGCCAAGGACTTTATTTAATATGAAGCCATTAGAGTCCAAGAAATGACTGTGCACTCTCAATTTTTGTGGAACTGACTACTGGAATTTTCTCCGGGTGTACTCTCATTTTTAGCATTGCTGACTTTTGTCTTTGTGTTTTCAAGGAGCTGTGTATATATACATTCTTTTTTTTTTTTTTTTAATATTCCTTTCTTTATGGAGACTAGCAGAGCTAAACAATTGTGTGCCTTAAAAATAAAATAACTAGGATGAGAAAAGGCAAAGTGTTTTCTTACTACACCTATGCTTTTAATGTCTAGTTAAAGTACTGTCAGGCCATTAGTGAAGCTAGAGTGCATCTTCACCACCCCATAAAAGCAAATCTCGTTACCTCAGAGCTCCACTTAGTATATCTAGTACATCTAGAGAAAAATACAAAACCACTCGCATTCTTCTTTTCAAAAGATTGTCATCTTAAGAGTACAGAATTGAACTACAAATTACTGGTTTTTAGATTTCTTTTTCCTCCTTTGAAAACTATCGATCTGCCCAGAGAATTTCTTTTAAGAAAGAAAATAGTATAGCTGAAATAATCTTTATACGCTGCTAATTAAAGATTTTTGAAGACCAAAGAATATATATGCCAATATCTTTTATTTAGGATTATTTTCACGCACCTGAGTGAATAAACAAACACTCCAGAGAAGTGAGAAGGTGTTAGAGTCACCAGTGGAACTTAGCCATGGCAATAATGGGCACTGTCACATCAAATCACGGACGCAGAAATGCCCACAGTGATTTACAAACAGGTTTTTTGCATTTGACCTCCTAATAATGCAGAAGAGTGAAGGGATTCATAGGAGCCAATATGCTGAAGGGAAAGGTACCATGAAGGAACAGCTGATGAAGAGACATTCTGGTTTACCTTTCTATGTCTGGAGAACTTAGATGTCTAATGCTGCACTGGGCATAGATGGTTATTTAAATTTGGGGTTTATGAGCTTTAACTTCTCCTAAAATTAGAGCCGTAAGTCTTACAGTAACAACTTCCTTTCTACCACTGTACCATTTCTACTCTACATCATGACTGTTTCCTATAGTATAACTGTTGTTACACTATTTCATGGAACAAAACTTTTGCTTCAGAATTGATCTGATCACATGTCAACTACAAAATTTCTAATGAAAAGAAATTGGAAATGCAAAACAGTCATGTTAAATTTTCCCTGTAGGTATCATATAAATCGTATATGCTGTTATTGAACACTATGGTTTTCCACTGGGTATCTTAAAATTACTTTGTGAACCCAAATCTTATTTTTGTTTTTAGAATCTTTATAACTTGTTGCATGGCACCAAGATACCAATTCTGCATAAAAGGAATACAAGAGGTCAAATGTAGATATTTAGCTTTCACATGTTTTTGAGTCTAGACTTCAGAAAATTAACTGATTTTAGGTTAAAAAATTAATTTTTGTGCATTTATCTAATTATTATATCTGGTTATCAATCTTTTTTTAATTGTTTTATATTTAATTAAAGTATATTTTAGGGACTGGGTGGGGTGGGGGGGCAGGAGATGTCCTTATCAATTAATAACCTGTGGTTTAATTTAGTTCCCATATAGCTTTGAGGACTGTGCTTATACCTGGGTATACATAGGTTTCACATATCTGTGTAGAATATTTGGCTTTAAAAGCTGCAGAGTAAAGAAAGGTCACAGTTATATACTCAGCATTACCGATAAATAGGTAAAAAAAGTACTAGTTCAGCACCCAAGCACCCCTATTTTCATAAAATTTGCAAGATATACTGCAGAATTCTTTTACTGAAGACATTTTGATAGTCGAGCATTTAAAGCTTTGTGGATATTTAAGCCATTATGATGAAAGAATGAGCAGTTGTTATTTGGTTAATGAATTCAAGACTAAAAGGCCTAAAGGTCGCTGACAATTTGGCAAACATTCACTCCGCCTCACTAGTGTCTGGTTGTCAGCGTTGATTACCCTGCCCATGTGAAATTCGCTACACTGCGATGTAACTAACAGCTGGATAGGTGAAAACCAGAAGCTTCCTACAATACATCTTGAATTTGGTGATATAGCGAGTAAAATTAGGCTTACCATAATAAAAAGAGTTTAGAATTAAAGCTTACAAACATTTCCATAACTTTATATAGTATTTCATTATGCCTCAGAAAAATGTTCCTTTCAAAATAAATACATTTATATTAATATAAAAAGAATTTTATGTGATTTTTCATTATAATAAAGTGGAAACTTATCAATCTAAAGAAAGTTGTGGGTTTTCTGAAAGTATAAACATAATATTAAATGACATAAGGTGTTGCAATTATTTTTATTTTGTATGTCCAGAGCAGATAAACTTGTAGCTGCTAGAACATCTGTGTTTTTAAGCTCCTTAATTTAAAAAAAATTAATGATGTAAAATTCTAACCTGTCAGTTTAAAGTATCATGAGTCAGTCAGTTTTCAAATGGAGCATTTGAACTGGGAATAATGGAAAGATGAGTGAGGAAAAAAGAGTATTAAAAAAAAAAAGAAAAAAAAACGTTCCTAAATACGCTAGTGAGTGGATAAGGATTTTATCCACATGTCCTAGGACACATTTCCACTGTTCAGATGCTTAAGGCGTAGCACACCATTCTCTTCATTTTCTATACCTGATGTGTCCTGGCAACACTGAGCGCTTAGACATTGCTTCCTATTACCGTACATGTGGTCTGTTTTTTCTTGCAGAGTTGATGATTACAGAAATGATGCTAAAAAGCACACCTTAAAAAAGATGAAGAGCAAAATATCCCCAAATTGTTTACAGTCAGACACTGAAGAAAGCAGAAGTGAGACCTGTCTCATTTTTGTGCACTGATTCACCTGGTATGGATGGTGAAAAGCAAATTGTACGCTGGAGTGTGACTAGTACCATTTTGTTAAGAAATGCTGGCAAATGTCACCTTGTACAGTGGCAGTAGTTTCTAGGAGTGGGTGTAGCCCAGCCTGAGTGACAGACACCTCATGCAGCAACACGGAGGCTCTATCCGAGAGTGCATCTCCGAAATTCCAGAGGCTTTCAGCACTTCCTTCTTAAGCAACAAACCTGTACACAGGGGACTCAGACACACTGTTTGGTTCATGTTGGTCTCTCACTACCATGATTTGATGCTTTCTTTTTGCTAGAAGCTCTGAATTACTAGTGCTGTGCTAGTACAGGCCACTACAACTGCCCGGACAAATCTAAATATTCAAAATTTTACTTCATAAAAGCAACGTGTTTGGTCAGTTGTTTAACTGCTCCATAATAAAAGGGAACTTAAAAGCCCTCCAGGTTCTCTGCGCGGGAAAGCTTGCTTCCAGAATTCACAGCACTGAGCCTGAGGACAGGGAGCAAGTGCTAGGACTTTAATAGTGTCCAGCGGGTGTGGCTGGAAGCTTTATAAAGTTGGCTGCTGGCGTATTCTTTAGTGGGGTAGATCAGTCAAGCCTCTTCCCACTAGGTGAGACAGTGCCTATGCTTATTTGTCAAGCTCTGCCTACAGCACATTTAAACCTATTCTTTAACATCTCCATACATTTATTTAACTAGCAACGGACAATTTGACTCCTGATGATCTTCCTGCTAAAGACTATTTTGACTTCAGCATTTTATTGCCTTTCTTAATTTTTTTTTTTTTTAAGTGCTTTTGGCTATGAGCTTTGGGACTTCTTGCATCCCAAGACATTACAAATACTCGTAAACGTCTGGATAGTAGGGGCTAAGAGTTAAATGGAATTATCATACCAGGGCCTTAATTTTTCTGCCCAGCCATTAACAAGAAAGCATAAAATATGAAGCTGAAAAATTATATTCCCTTTCTTTCACACCATTTTGCATAACGTCACATCTATTACAGTAGTAGTTTCAAACATTTAACCATTTGGAATTATGGGAATATCTTTATTTCTAACAAATAAAAGAAACCAGTAATATGAAACAAAATTAATGGCTTTTTAAAAGGAATGTTTTAAATGGCTGCTCAAGAAGGGCTAAGCATTTATTTTCATTTTTAAATAAGAAGCACTTTGGGTTATAATTATTCACAATTATTATAAAGGCTTTCTAAAATAAGACATAATAGTTTAGACTAGCAGTTTAAAGAGCTGCTTGATACATTGAAATGAAAAGTGAGAGTATGAAAAATACATTTCATTATTTCCTGCCGCCTCAGTGTTTTGGGGCACTATGTTTCCAGGGAGAAATATTGCAAATAAAGTAACCCGCAGAGCAATTTTATAGTGGACATTTTCCCTCGGTGAATATAGCAATTTGACAACAACTTCTTCCACATATATGCAAGCTGTACTGCACTACATTTGAATGCCATTTAGTGAAGAAAATGAAGAATTACAAGAAAGGGCTGAGTCTCAGCGGATGTTAAAGAATTGGAGTGCAGGGGAGGAAGGAATTAGTTATTTGCAGTAAGTGAGGAGTGCAATGTGCAATGGACAGATTGGATTCCTGCATTTGTGGACAACCAATAACATATTTCTGATATGACTTTGCCACAATTATAGCTTATTCTTATTTGAACCATAAAAAAGTTGGGGACTGAATAGCTTAAAATGTATAAAAGAATTCTTGTCCCCTTGGGCCTCCAGCATTCTCCCAAACATTGTGGGGCAATAGGCCAAACCAAAATTTGCTTTTTCTGCATTGTTTGAGGACGGTAGTTGCTTCCTCAACTGCACAAAGTTACATATGGACTTAAAAGGCAGACTTAACTTCCACACAGAATCGCTGCTTTCTCCCCCCAAAACAGCACTGCAACTCTTACTGCCTATTCCAGGGGTAGTCATACTGATTCTTGGGACATGAGAACTTTCCTTGCCATACTGTCTTGAGTTACAATAACATCAGTGAATTAGAGCCTTTTCCTCAGTACATTTCATTGCGATACCAGCAACCAGGGAGTCCCATAGGTAGGAGAAGAGGTTTTTAATGCTGCCATAACGTTGTTGTTCTCCTAGGTCTTCTACTCTGCCACCTAACCCAGCTCCTAGTGACTCCTGGTCCTTGTGAGTAGCAAAAACAGACCATAAAGGAAACAGCTCAACTTCTATTTTGAACCTTATAAATTCAATGAAGAGGTATTTTTGTACATTTTAGAGAGAACCTTTAACCTAAACCCTGGTAAAGAAATATAAACATTATTTTGATATTACCTCCTATGATATTGTTGGCTCTCTGCCGAGCACTTTCCAGTATAGGCATGAAGAAGGGTTGAGTCTACAGCTTGCTCTCTAGGCTTATTCGGTACAGTTCTGCTGCTGCTGCTGCTTAAAGACCTCACGAGGCAAACGCTGTTTTGTTAACGATCCATACAAGAAACTGTTATCTCCAGCTGGCCCCAAATTGTCACCCTGGTGGAAAAAAAAAAAAGACATGCTTATATAATTAAGACCCATTTCTGAGACCTTCCTCCTCTCTCTCAGATCAATGTCAGACAAGGGCTCAAACCCAAATGGAAACACTGGAAGGAAAATTGTGGATAGAAATTGTGTTTCTGGCAACCAGGAGTAAATGCAGAATGAAAAACCATTTCTGCTGGAAGAGGAGGTCAGTTTGGGCTTACAGCTTGGAAAGAAGGCTTAGAGGAGAGCCTGGGACTATGATCAAGATGACAGGCACCCCTGGAACCATGACAATGCAGCACCACAAACTCATTAAACAGAAGAGATGTAAGAACAACACTACTAATTTGAAAAGAAACTTGTAGAAATCAACTACACAGCAGTGGAAGCAATATGAATAACGCCTGTTTCCAAGCCTGATTGAATTTTAAAAGCTAATACTTGGCACCAGATTTGAGCACAGGAGGCAGAAAGCAACAATTCTAAGAATACTTTACTGCATAATTTTCTGCCCCATAAATTTCTTAACATGTTGTATCTGAACCATGGAAATAATATGTGGCTAGCATGTTTTATCATTTTCTTTGATGAAGAGAAACAAAGCATAGTAATTTACACTCATTCTGTCATTTTTTTCCCTGTTGGTATTGACAAGTGATGTCGTAATTTAAATAATGTGTTTTTACTGTGAAGAATTATGTTTTGCTCAGGAAAATGCTATTTCTTTTAGTCCCAGTTATTTCTTGATGATTTTCAATTCCTCAGAGACAGAGTCAGTCTATCTAAACATTTAATAATATCTATCTCTGAGCCTACCTTTTAAGAGGCTTTTAGAAATTTTATCAAAAATACCATGTCAGAAATGAGTAAAGTGACTGATATAAGATAAAAATGGTAACATTTGTGTCCTAGCTTTATGTTTTGTTATCCTAAGAACAATCTTAATCATAAGAAGTTTTTATATCTGTTTATGCCTGTTTGGAAAAGCTAGGACACAAAGTAAAAGAGCTTTTGTACCCCTGTTCTAGTAAAAGACAAGTTATTTAAATTATAAAGTTAACTTTGCGTCATTTTTAATGTACCTGGAGCCCGAACTTCATGAGGCTGTTCTTTTGATCTAATCTAATTTCAGACTTCCTTAGTTTACAGGTTTTAACAACTTTGGTATATACCTTAAAATGAAATGCAACATGGATTGGTGTTTGTAGCTCTTGCTTCGTATATTTGCAAGATTAGATTACTGGCAGAAGATTTTTACAATGACTTCTGAGAAACTTTAGCAGCTCTTCTAGGAAATTGTCATTGCTATCTATCGTCTCCATCTAAGGCCCACAGTCATCCAGGATGGCTATTGAATGTGATTCTTACACGTGTATTGTGGGTGGTAACTGTGAAAGGTAAAATTCATCAGTCAATGAAAATTAATGCTAAATGCTGAATTTCTGTAGTTATTTTTTTTTTGCTTGCATTTTTCTGTCACGCATTTATTAATTTTGAAAAGAACAATCATGATTGTAAATAACTTCAGACAGTGTAAAAATTTCATTAAGAAATTAGGATAATATATAAGAAAACTTTGGGGAGTTTGAGTCATCCATGGGAGATGAAGACAGGGGTTCCTGAGAGGGGAATATACAGTAATTATGTGCATGTAGCAGTCATGCATTTGCACAGTTTTTACTGCTGATAACCAAAGGGATCTGGGTGGTTGTGTTTTTAAGATCTGACTCTTGCTTCCTTGGCAAATAAAGATTTGTGTGGATTTGCTGAGTGTATTTCAAAAAGGTGTCCTTATCACACAGTGAATTGTCAAAGCTGCAGTAGTTGCTCATCATTTTTTACATTTATACTTTTACGAATGAATTTTTCTATTCTTAGTTATTATTTAGAAGTGCAGCAGATACTCCGGAAAAACTCTTTCTAATCTCCATGGGCAAATTTCATACATTATTCTATGATTTTTGGCAATTATACTTTCTGTAAGTATTTTGGGTTGCTTAGTTATTTTTTGCGAGAGGTGGCGAAAATCCCAGTGAATGTTTACAGCTCTGAGTTCAGCTGTGTGTCTGGCTGAGAAGAATTTCGCTTCACACAGTATCAAAACTGCCTACATTTGGTAAACATTTCATTTCATCTTGTCCTACAGATTTTTTTCCTAGAGAATACCTATGACTCTCCCCTCAAAGGATATGAAGCTTAGATCTCAGAGACGTGCATACAGACCTTTCAGAAATGATCTCCTACAGTAGTAAAAATTAAATGATGGGGCATATATTCTGGGTCATCTTACAGATTGAAATGTACTCTCAAGAACCTTCTCCTGTCTTATAATAAAGAAAATATAATGCATTTTTAGTTTAAAGGGAATTGTCCAGAAAGAAATGTATACCATAGATTTTTACAGAGCAGAAATCAAGTAAAACATTAAAACTCTTGTTACTTCCTTACATAACCCTATGTGTCTATAGTAACAGTTTGGCTTCCTTCCTATTTTGCAACAAGACCTCAATCTCCTGACTACCTGTATTATGTGAATGTCTTCCTTCTACTTTCTCCAAGATTTCTCACTAGGATCTGATACAGAGAAACAGTATGGATAAGCACAGTGTAAAATGGTTCAGGCTTCTTCTGTCTGGGACACCCTGCCAGCAGTAAGTTCAACACACCTCCACATTAACACATCCTCACAGCCTCCCCTACTATTACACACTCACATGCAGAAGTCAAGCACATTCATGCACACTCAGGCACCATTGTTAGGGCTGTGACACTGCCTTCGTATCATCTGGCGAACTTTTTGAAATGAAAAAACCCACAAACCCCACTCAGAGAAAATGTAGTGTCTAAGAACCAGAAAGGTCCCACCAGAAGTCCTAGCCCAAGAGTTACAAAATCTACATGGCTCCAGACTGCTTTCCCTGACAAGTGTGAGCACAGGCCAGCTGGCCCAAGGGCTGCCATGATATCAAATGATGATCACAGCACATTGCAATTCACCTTGAAAATTAATTAGAGTAACCCAGGACGGTGTTTATAGTTTGTGGCCTCTTTGCCAATCGTGGATCATAGATACCTGGCCGCTTAAACTACCACTCCTCTGTTCTTACTGATACTAAATCAGATTTAACAGTAGAAGGAAATGCATCAAATATTTTTCCTGAAGCTACATATTTTGCATGGACACTATGTGCTCATGCTGGGGAGATACGATGTGACTGAAATGGGAACAATATTCATCTGCCGTCTGGCATTTAATTGAGGTGCTAACAAATTCATTTTTTTCCCAATAAGGTTTAGGTTCATTTGATGATTCCCAGCTTAAATGCCAGCACAGTTAAGTCCATAGCTGCTAAATGACCAAGCAGAATGCATCCAGCAAATATGCTTGTTCATTGTGAACGGATACAACACAGCTGACAGACATTCCCTCAAACACTGCTCCTGGGAGTCAGATGTACATTCAGACAAAGGCAGCCAGCCCCCATTCTCACCCCAAAAAACCTGGGACATCTGGACTGAGTGTTTTCTTTTGGGAGTAGAAAACACATTGAAGATGACTAGCATCAGTTTAGAGAATGCAAGTGAGTGAAACACTGTCTGAGCTTTTTTGGGTTTGAGGTGAAAACATGTACTACAAAAACGAAAATGGAATTTCTCAGTCGGTACCAAATGAACAGCCTTCAGATGCAGGGAAATGTTTCTGCAGGAAATTGAAATATATTGGTTCTATATATATTTTGATAGAAGATTTGGATAACTGTAACAGTTTGTTCAGAACACAACTGTCATTGAATAAATAATAGATATATTACATCATGAGATGACTGAATGCCAGAAAGTGCTGTGAGAAAGGAGCATGAGTCAATAATAATGTAACTAGTTAATAATGATATAACTAGTAAGAAATGGTAATCTTTTCCCATGTGTGCATTCCTCACCACCGTTACAAATTTAACATACTGTTATGTGGTGGTTTAGGATCTGTTGTGGGTTTGGTAGTGGGGGAGGAGGCTGCCACCTTTTGTTTGGCGCAGTTTGGGAGGCAGGGGATGGGGCTACTAGTGTGGCCCCTGTAAGAAGGTCAAAACAAGCTCCTCCAGCTCCAATTTGACCCTGCCTCTGGCTAAGGCTGCACCAATCAGCGCCTCTGCAAATAAACCTGTTTAAGAGGGGAAACCAGTTTGGGAATACCTTTTGGTTTTCAGAGTTCTCTTTTGTTCTGGAAGGGGTAGAGCAGAAGGAGAAGCAAACATACAGTGATCCAGGGTAGTGAGGAGGTTGGGGAGGCATCCTGGTACAGACATTTCCCTTTGGCCCATGGTGAGTTGGCAGGCTGAAACCCTGCAGTCCTCGGAGATCATTGGTGGAGAGAAAGTTGGCTTGCAGAGTTGTGCAGGTGCCCACAATGGAGCAGACAGCCTTGGGGAAGACCATGATGCAGCTAGAGATTGATCCTGAAAGTGGCTATGACTTTGAGGAGGACTGGCGCTTGGCTGGTTCGATGCTGGGAGAACTGGTATTGGTGGCAGACCCCCACATGAGTCAAAGATGTTCATGGAGGACTGTCTTCTGTGGGAGGGATGCCACATGGCTGCAAGGCAGACCTGTGAGGAGTGTTTCCTGTAAAGAAGAGCAAGCAGCAGAAACAGTATGGAGGGAACCGAGACTGCCCCCTCATCCTGCGTTCCCCCCTGCACCAAGTGGCAGGGGAGGAAGGAGAAAAGACAGGCCTGGGAAGAGGGAAGGGTGGGGAGAAGATGTTTTTAAGAGCTGGTTGTGTTCTCTTATTGTCCTACTCTAATTTCAGCTGGTGATTTGGTTGCGGGTTTGCTATTTAAATTAAATTGATTTTGTTTCCCCAAGTCGAGCCTGCCTTTTGCCCATAACCGTAAACGGTGAGTAAGCCCTCCATGTCCCTTGTCTTGACCCTTAAGTTGTTTATTCTATTTCCTCCTACTGGAGGGATAAAGCGACTGAGTGATCCTTAGTTGCCAGCCGATCTAAACCACGATGTGTTATTATAAAGAGATTTTATGTAGCCCAGGTCCATAGAACTACATAAAGGAACAGCCATTTTGCCACAGTAACATATTTTTTAAATTTTCAGTGTTAAAACAGTGTATCTTCCTGGTTTTCTATAAAAGAAAGCAGTTTCCATAAAATAGTTTTACTAATGCTTTGCATGGAGCAATTTTTAAACACACAGCTCTGTGTGTGTGTTTTGTTCATTTAAGACGTGAGCAAGTGTTTGTCATATTGGGCCACCTGAGTGCTTTTCTCTGCAATAGCAGAGGAATGATTGCTAAAAAATTGGTTCAGAGACTCAGCCAGGCTCTTATGTGAATACAGTTCATTTATACGTGGCAGAGCTAACTAGAAAATAAAAAGACAAGGGAAATCTTTGTTGGAGTAACATAGTAAAACAACCCACCAATCCTCCAGTTTGTTACACTACTGCAACTCTTAGAAAAATCTATGGGGTTCTACCAGTCTAAGATGAAAATGCCATTCAATATAAACAAAATCTCTTTAGATTTTGGCAGATCTAAGGGGTAGAAAATCCCCTGTGGATTTTTATTATTCTTAGCAATGAGTTGGAAGATATTACCCACTGTTGTCCATAAAGAACAAAAAATATCCAGGAATTATTGTTTTAAAAATAAAGTCTCACAATTATATTAACAAAATTAAAATCTCACAGAAGAACAGAAATAAAATAACATTACAGTAGCTGTCTGTTTAGGGCTTTCTACAGGATAGGTTGTGCAATAAGCCTGCAATAGATCATGAACACAGTATTCAGCAAATGAAAATACATTATGAAATTAGGCAATTAAATAATTTGCTTGATATTAAAATAGAAATGAATAATAAATAAACAAGTTTTTTTCAAACCCAAGGAACAAAAATAACATATCCAGAATATGTGTCTGCGTTTTATTTATATATACGTATCAAACAACTGTATTTTTATTAGATAGCAAGATTGACCAGAAGAAAACTACTGGAATATTTACAGAACACAAAGAAAATTCCTAGTGGTTTGATGATTCCAATTTCTTTAATAGAGAAAGAGGAAAGGCACAAAGATGTTTTTGTCATACCTTTTCTAGAGACTGAACCAAGTAAAATACTTTGTACCATCTTGAAAACTGAGACTGCTTACTCCTTAGCAGAATGAAAGCTACTGTAATGGATGAGAAATATGATGCACTTCAACATTTGGTAACAGGTGGCATGGCAAAACTTCAGGAAGACAAATATCCAGGAGGCATCCAGCAAAAAAAAAAATAGAGAGTATAGCGTGCCTTTGTAATTGGTTATACAGCAGATGGATTCAATTTGTAGACTGGGGAGATGCAGAAGCAACTGTACCTTATCAAGGTTAAGTGGTTTAATTCTCCTCTCCCTTAAACACATTTTACATTTCCATGATTCCTTTTATTTCTGTGTAGTTTTTCGATCTATGTTCATGTAAAAAAAGAGAATTGGACCTGTTTTGTCTCCATCGTTGGATGTGGAGAATAATCAGTTTATAGTCTGTCTTAATGATACTCGCTCTTTGGGTTTCATTCTTAGAGAATAATTTCAGTTGGGAAGTGCTTCCTGGAAATTACTTACTAGACAGGTCTGAGACGTGATCTACCCAAAGCATCTCAGCATTTCACAAACTTCTCAATGTCACTCATTTTCTCAAATACAAAATGCACAGGGCTAGTCATGAAAACTACTGCAGTAAGATTTGATCCTGCTCCCATTCAAGGCACTATTTTTCTACTGATTCCAAAGAAATAATTTCAGAAACAGTGTGACAAGTAAGTAGTACTATTTTATTGTACAATATTAGGGCAGCTAGAAAGCTTGAGTTCTGCTATGACCTAGTGGCACCTGGTAGCCTTTCATACTCTGCAAGTATAGGTAATCCTGGAAACCATATGAGATATGACTACAAGAACTGAACAGCCTGTGCATTTGGCATTGCTCCCACCCTATTTTTTCACACTCTATTTCTCATTGAGAAAACAAACAAACAAACAAGCAAACAAGAATTTTCGGTCCATAATATAATAAAAATGCTTGTACAAACTCAAGCAGCAAGATAAGCTGATTATTACGCCCTTTATTTCGTCAGCTCATTTTCAGCTATCAAACACTCTGTCACACCAGATGCCCATTATATCTGTTACATGACACAAATGTTTCAGTAAATAAAAGACAAGATGCATGTTTTTCTCATACTTATCTTTGAAATCACCAAAGACCTTTTCATGATAGTTGAGTTTGCTTACACTCACTGTGGTTCCTTTTAAAATTCCTCTTACCATCTTTTTTCTCAGGCTCATGCATGTACATTTCAAGGTTATGACATCTCTGAGTAACAAATCTTTAAGCCGTGTTTTTTCCATGCTTACTTGCATTTGCTCCCTATTTTGCAAAATAAATTTACTCTGATGGCTAAAAGGCTGCAATGTCTTTAATGTTGTACACTCACGACACAAAGGAAACCTATTCCTTTTTTTCACTTTATGTGATTTCTTTACCTCTTAGGATGCCTCTCTCAAGGAATTTGCTTAAATATGAATACTGAATGTAATGTGCCAATTACCTCAACAGCATCACTATTTGCTTTGCAAAAGACCCTAGTTCCTGATGAAATAATTTTCTTCCAAATTCTCCTTTCTTTCCAAGCCCTAACCTCCAATTTTTTCTCCCTGTTTCCTTATGACTATCTGAAGCATAATACAATGACTTATGGCTTTCACAGTCCATTATTCAGAGGCTAGTTTTGGCCCAAGACATTAAACTAATTCCTAACTTCACTCTGTGGCACTGTAAATGCTGTTGAAAGCCATTAAAATGTTATTTAGGCTACTACACAGTATTGTGCCTGTACTGATTATCTTTTCTGTCAGCTATAGGATATTTTTATAAGACTTTTTAAAACAAAAATACATAGTTTATATTGGATTTGAAAGTATTTCTAGATATGCAACTATGTCTTTCAAGCTACAGACTCAATATGGCTTTTTATTTACCGGTGCAAAGAAATGGCATCAAGCTGAGACAATTCACAGCTAGGCTGGAGTATACATGGCTGAGCGAGCAGTATCCTGCCCTCAGCTAGGCTGCTGTGCATGAAAGGGAAAGGAGAGGGGTTTACACCTTCTGTTCTGTCAGCGGAATGTATGCCTCAGCCAGGGGCCAAGCAAGCAGCCAAACATGATGCTGGCCACAGTCAAAACGACTCGTTCATTTGGCCACGGAATAAAAGCTGTATCATGGCACTGCTTTTGATGGTTTGCTAAACACAATAAGCAAAGGCCCTCACATACCAGAAAACTGAGACAAACCAGACAAATGCAAATCCAATTAATATCCACTGCCACTCTTTATCAGTTGTCACTTTGGCAGCTCTCAGCAGCATAGAAGGGAGCCATCACTTGAAATCCTCTACTACAGACTGAAAAAGCAATTTTTTGTTTGTTTGTTTTTCCCTTACTATGCAGTTTAAAGGTCATCTGATAGACGTAAATGTATCTGTGAAGGACGTATTTTCTGAATATAACATATGAATACAGGGCATTCAACAGAGAAAATAAGCTGCTATCCAATGTTAATTTATTTATTCCAGCACTGGACACTCATTCAATACAGCAGCTGTTACTAGATATTGACAAACATGAGTTCACATGACTATTTCAATCTGTTTTAACTTAACTAAATGCATATTTTGCAAGACAGAATAGAGTTTCTCATTGTTTTCATTTCATTTAGCTTAATCAATTGTTTTAATCTGGAAAAGAAATCAAAATACTGAAATACAATCCTGAAAGAGTTCACCTGAGGCTTTTTTAGTAAAATATATATTCCACTTCGAAATGTGAAGGCAGCATAGAGTTTTTTCTCCAAGGTAAGATTAATACAGTGCAGAGGGTCAGAATAAACTCTTAATTCCATTTAAACAGTAGAAAGACCTTTGGCTGACTCTGCCTAGAGGTAAATTTCATCCTAGGTGCAGACACCAGTTACTTCATTAAATAGGGTATTGGCCCATTCTCAGAGGCCCCAGAGGCGTCTTTAAACACAAGTGGATTCAGAAGAGAACAATCATTAAGAAGACTAACGCTGTATTTTTTCTTTCAGGCCAAAGGACAAGCCAAATAATTTCATTAAACCTAATTCTACAGATTTTCCCTGGCAAATTCATACAATAAGAGAATTGTGGGGTTTTTTCAATGTTTTAAATTTAAAATAATGGAACTAACTCTTACAAAAGAATGAAATAAATTTTGTATTTCAGTCATCACTTATTAAAATTGGTAAGTTATCCATTATATGTTTGCATAACTAAGGTGTTAATTGATATACAGATAAAACAGGCCAAATCAGACTGCTTGGACTTTCTCTTAGGTTGAGATTGTATGCTGCTCCAAATGATAAGGTTTATTTGAAGCATAACACATTACACGTAGAAGCAGGGCTTTTTTGTAAGCTAAGTTTAGGCTTTCTAAGGAAATTGCTTTCATAGGTTTATATCTATCTCCTCTGTTGACCTTATATGGGACTATGGGCTTTTATTTGGATGACATAGTTCTGAATTCTGCAATTTGAAATATTCACAGGAAAGATAGAAGAACTTTAACCTTTGACAGTAAGAAGGTAGAAACATATCAAATAAATACTAACTGACATAAAAATAAGAAGGTGACTTGGTCATAAAATAGACCTGACAATGTTTTGTCCCCTGGAAGAGAAGTACAACTTGAATATAATATAATGTAATGTAATGTAATGCAATATAATATAATATAATATGATATATCATAATATGATATGATATAATATGATATACTATAATTAATATAATATAATGTAATTTAATGTAATATAATTAATATAATTAATACAATATAATTAATATAATATAATTCTTACATGTTACAGTGATCAACTAGTTGCAGCAATACTAATTGCATTTTACTTTATTTTACTTAAAAATAATGTCTTTTGATGTTTGCTGCTAAAATAAGGAAAAAATATTAACTTAAATAGGCTTTCACTAAAGAAATTCAAAAGCATCATATAAGAATTACTTACATTGCAGTTCTTATATTGCTCTATACTTGCAAAATGGCTCACTGTAATTTTGAAAAGTAAAAATAGAATTTTTCGAAAATGCCTTTGTTCCTACAGAAAAAAGGGAAGAAAATCATTTTGCTGTGTAGCTTTTATGCTCAATCCCAAATTCATTAATTTTCCAGGTGTTTTGCAATGTTTGGCCTTACTGAGCTATCTAACTAATTACTATTAGTTACCATAAATCTAAAGAAAATTCTACTCAACTTCAGAGCATAGGGTTACAGAGCATTATCTATCTTCCTTTGTGCTGCCTTTTCTCCCAAGTGTACCTTTAATCTGTATCATACATTTGGGTTCATAAAAAAGGATCAGTCTTTTCAGTGCTTTTACATTCCATATTCACAGTTATTTTTAACTACTTTCAAGGCTCTTTTGAGAACTGCAAATGGATGTTTAAAATGCCAATTAAATGATGCAGAGCATCACATGCAAGTTTCTGAGCTACTGGAGGAAACGAGTGTCCAAATCCTATCCCATGCATCATGTGGAGAGGTCGTGACAGCTAATTTTGTGCTTACAGCGGGGTTATAGGATTTGCTGCCGTAACGTCATGCTTGTGCATTCACAGGTTGTAGCCTGAGCCTTTTTCAAGCTTTGTTGGGAACATGCATACTGAAAATCCATTTGCTTTGGAGATAGATAGAGTTGAGAGATCAGACTGATCTCCGGTTACACCTTCAGCTGACTTCCCCCTGAGTAACAGACGTGACGCCAGCAGGCCTCATGAGCTAGCAAACTGCTAGTACTGCCTTTTAAATAATCAGCTGGCAAAACGAGTCCGCAATAAGCCAACAGTTAAGTCTGATTTATTTGGCCAAAGCATACTTAATTCCCTGGTGTGTGGATCCAAAGGAACAGATATGGACATGCAGATACTCTTACCAGGTCCCTTGTGCTTGCCAGGTCTCTTGAACTTCTAATCAGACCACATCTAATGCCTTTTCGCTTGCTGGTCACCAGCTCTCCCCTCCCAGACAGCTAACTCCATGCCACTGAGTCTCTCTCCCCTGGTTTCCTTCTATCCTGCGGGACAGCAGCACAGCAGTGCATTAATGTGCAAACTCTCTCCGTGCAATCACAGAAAAAATGGTTAAAAGTGCGGCTGCTCTGTTTGGCTGTTTGTTGAGATGATCCTTACTCTGCTCAGCTTGTTTCCTTTCAACATCTTTTGAAGGAAGTAAGCTAACACAAACAAGCACATGGCTGTATGTAAAACGCCCTTAGCAAAGAATGCAAACACTTGCATTTTCCTGTGAAGGAAACCTAATACAATTACCACGATATGCTCAGTATTTTCTCTGACCTATATATATAGGGTCATTACAGGCTTTCAGGTCTTCCAAGTCCCATTGTTTATTCACTGATATGTATCATCTGATGCAGATTCTGAAGGACATTCAAAGAGCACACATTAAGTCTACTGTGCTCAGTGGTTGGATTTTAAACACAGTATCTGCATTTTTGATTGATGTGAGCAAAAGGGCCCACTACTTGTACCATACTGAGTGCAAGTTCCATTCTTTTCTTACTGAGGAACCCTTCCATTGTCCGTATCAGGGCAGCACAGCCTGCATAATCTGAACTAAACCACTAACCAGCTGCTAACTGTGAGCAACATAAGACAAAACAGTGGGAAGGCTGAGTCAAGTGGTCAGATCTGCAAAGCTAATACACCAGTTGACCAACATAGTTAATACTTTGGCCCTAAGCTTTCTTTTAAAAATGACTACTCCTTTATCTTCTGAACATAGCACAACCTAAACATCAGAAGTTGGTGACTGTCCAAGGGTGACCACATAAACTATGGACAGTGGTGCTGGAGAAATCTTTTAATCTTCAATCTTACCTATCTATGCAATCTCACAACAAATGATGGTCTTGCCAAGCATTTTTGATCTTAGATATACTGTGTACAAAAATGTTGAGGGAAATCAGAAGATCAGAAATGAATACTTTCATCTGCTGAGACTTACTTATATGAGGTTTGAAAGTTTTCCTTTGTAAAAAAACCCGATTTTTGATCATTTGATTCCAAAAGTTTGTTCAGTCAGATGGATCATGATAAGACCTTTTTTATCTCTATGATTTGACACACTAACATTTCTTTATGTGTAACACTCAAATTTTGACTTATTCCTGTCAATAGGTACAATAAGAGAACGTTCAAAGTGGTCTACAGATCCCTGGTAACAAAATAATTCCTTTTGATCTCAAAATACAGCATTTTTTAATACCTGAATATTTCTTACAGATGCTTGTTATTTGCAGTACTCTTCATTTGAAAAGGATAGGGAAGGAGTTGTTTTATTCAAGTACTGTATAAATTAAGTATTTTGAACTACATCATTATTTCATATTCTAAGAATAAATTATAATTAATTAAATGTCAGTATAATTTAAAGTGATTTCAGCTGAAGTACGTGGCAGTAATACTGTTCTATACAGTCCCGTTTTTTAAGGAATAACATTAAAAACACACTAGCAGCATTATTAAGTTGTAGTGATCTCACATTCATGAAGTCATTGAGCCGTATGTCGGAAAAGAAGAATATTTCAAGAAAGTTTCTTAGTCAAACTCAATGTTTCAGCTTCTTTTTAGAAACACAAA
The DNA here is from genome assembly GCA_009769605.1 of Bucorvus abyssinicus. Taxonomy (NCBI): domain Eukaryota; kingdom Metazoa; phylum Chordata; class Aves; order Bucerotiformes; family Bucorvidae; genus Bucorvus; species Bucorvus abyssinicus. The sequence goes on from CM020026.1 coordinate 42,768,132, forward strand.
AAGTAGAGAGAAAAACTGTAAAATTGATGAGAATTATTCCAAGTGTCCAAGAAGTTGATATTTTTCTCTTTTAGGAAAACCATGTGTATTAATTGCTATAAAATTAATAATAGAGTTTATGTGTCAACATTTATCATCACAACAGTGAACACAAGATTTTAATATCATTTTGTGGCAACTTTGAATACAGTGTATTATACAATAAAAATACTCCCTAGAATATTTTTCAGTAATGCTACTCTTTCAGAATCAGTTTACAAAAAGATTTACAAGAACAACAGGAACAAAATCTCCTGCTCCAGAAACTAATATTTTGTAGAACACAAAAGGACTAAATTTCTCTGAGTCCATGGTGGACAAAACTGTCCTATGCTGAGCTGTATATCAATAACTAAAGAGTCATTCAAAGAAGGAGAAATGAAAGATGGAGTGAAGCAAAGTGATCAGTGCTCCAAGTTCACATTATTACATACTTTTACTTTTTAGGTGCCTGTCTGTCACAGTCCAGTTTCTCAAACTCAATTACATTCCCTAGATCCCTGTATGGCTCAAAACAGGGTCCCTATGGAAGGGATTTATAACTGGGATGTGGGGGAGGCGTATCTCCCCATGTCTAACATTCCATACCTGAACACTGGAGACCTAAGTTATTAAAAAAAAAAAAAAAAAGGTATTGTCAGTTCTGTCTTTCAAAACACAGCAAGAACATCTCATCTCATTAACAGCTGAGCCTGGGATTTAAATTCCATTGAGATGTATAAAACTTGTACACAATTCTTGCTTCAGCTTGAGTCTGTATCTCACAGGTGTCTCCCACACATCAACTCAAATGTCCAGTTTTGGAGTTTTAAAGGAAAATATTTACCATAAATAATAATATAAACACAATCAGAACTTTGCAGAGCCTGACAGGACTTAATCGGGAAAGAGTCACCAAGTTATTCAGCTCAGTCAAGAATGGAGATCTTCCTCAGCTTTCCGAGAAGCTGAACTGTATGGAAGAGAGAGCATGTCAATGTGGAAAACATGTTAAACAGCTAAGACTTACATATATCCCTTAATAGATTCATGCCCAAATCTTGCTCTCTTTCTCATTAGGCTATTAAATTTCTCACTAATTAGAATTTTTTGATGAAGGAGTCTGAGAAGGGATTTGGCCAGAGCTGACTATTTCATAAAAAATCAACACAGAATCAGATAATTGATCTTAATGGCTACCTCTGCAGTGATGATTTAGTTTTGAAATTCAGATTTCTTTTAACAATGCTCTTTATTGTGCAGCTTTGAATATCTCATACTAAACACAAAAGAATTGTGCATTGCAAAGAGAAACTAAGACAAAAAATCTATCAGAGACAAGGTGAAAAGAAGTGAATTTTAAAAAAAGGCAAGAGCTGAAAAAACTATTTGCAGTTCCTCAAGTTCTTGTGACATCCTTCTACTGTAATCACAAAAATCACGCGGTGATTGAATTATGTGATTGATTTTAGTGACTGATTTTGTCAAAGCTTTGGTGAAAGATTCAGTTCTTTCCGTGGTACTCCTTTGTGCACACTAAAACTGTGATTGTGAAATGAGATTTTTTCAGTTAGTGTTAGGGGTTTATGGTTACCTTTGCCTCATTTTATGGTGTAGGTAAAACATCTTTTCAGCGCCTCCCTTAAATTACAGAGCCACAGTGTTTAGAGACACTGTATTACTGCACCTCGCTGGTTGTGCATAAAGACTAGACTATGGCAATATTATTTCTAACAGCTGGTGCAGTTCTCTAGTGTAAAGTACAAAATAAAGTAAGATTGCAAGTGCCAAATACGATCTATCCAGCTCAGTTAGCAAAAGCTGTGAGGTTGATATAGCATGGTTTCAGAAGCCAAATAAATACAACTATGCAGAAACAACTGTCTTTAGAGTTTCACTGTTACCCAGCCTAGACTAAGACTAGCTTAGTTAGCCCTGCATGTACTGGGTGTACAGCATCATGTCAAAGTTTAGATGCAGACTGTTCCCTAAACCAGCATGACTTAGACTATAAACTAAGAAATTACATTCATACAAACTATGGGAACAGACTTGGTCATTAGATGCCTAATCAGGAAGCCGTAACATTACACTATTGAAAGGTTTCTGAAGCCTTTGAAAGAATTAGTGCATCCAGTTCTGTGTTCTCCAATTTCAAAAGGATGTTGATAAATTTAAAAGGATTCAGAAGAGTAATTTGAGGTTTGCTGGGTAATACGTCCAATAAATGCTAATTGGATTTAATTTAATTTACTGTAGGACATTTAGGCGATAACCTGGTCACAGTGAACCAGTGCATAAAAGGGAAGATAGCTGATGGAAGTTTAGCGTACTCAAATGCGCATGATAGCAATAAAGGTATAAAGGGATCAAACAGAAGGAAGCTGAAGCTGACGATTTTAGGTTACAAATAAAATACAAGCAGTTAAACAGTCAACAACAAAGGCAGTTAATCAGTGGAACATACACAGTAGACTACCTGTTACTCTTAGATGTTAATTCAAGACTAGGGTTTTTTTTCCTAGAAGACATACATCATTTACTCTGATGCCACGGGCTTAATGTCCCATTCCTTGGAGCACAAAAAAGTTGGAAGGATGATCAGAGCCACAGTCTATCTAGGGGAAAGGGATGTGCAGGATCTTGACAAGGATGTCCACCATTGCAGACAGAGGTAACAGGGAGATGGCAGACTCTTTTTCCTATGACACATTACTTAGGAGAGTATCACTGAAGATCTAGAGAGAAAGCAGGTTCCCAGACCCCCTTCCTGAGAAGGAGAGCCATGCAATGCCTTTTACTAAGGACAAAGTTTAAACAATTAATTGTATTTGCTTAATGTAAAAGTGTGAAGAGAGTGTATGCTAACTGTTTCATTAGATGGGTTATACCAACTCGTGGTTTATGGAAAAGTTGTTAACAAGCCATCAATTTTAGTGCTGCTTCCTTCTCCAGTTGTCATTTCAGCTTTCTTGAAGCTACCAGTGTATTGTAAACACTGTGCTGACACACAAATCCCTGTGCTCCTGTGCTGACACAACCCTGCTATTGGTCTCCCTTTGGTAACAAGTATGCACTGCCATCATGCTACTGCTAACCCTGATGTGCTGGGAAGCAGTACAAAAGAAAGAGAGAGGACAAGAGGGAGAGAGGGGAAAATAAAGAGACTTTTCTCTCTCTCTCTCTCTCTCTCTTTCACTCTGCTTTTCATGTGCTCAGGCACAGAGCTAAATATGGGTTGCAAAAGCCAATGTCCTCTTTCATGAGACAACAGAATAAGGCATTGAAAATCTACTAAATATTAATAAGTGGTTGTTTTCAAATAGCAGAAAAGCCTCACAGTTCTCTTTGAACTATAAATGTATGTACAAGCATTTTACATTTACTCCAAACTAAATATACAATTTATTCTCTCATTCCATCAAGCCTGCAAAATTCTATTGGGAATTAGTAATATATGCAAATAGTGTACTTGGTTTTAGGAAGTGTGAATGTTCCATATAAATGTGTCATCAGTATACATCTACCAAAAATAATGAAACTGAATAATAAATATATTGCATTATATTTCAGGGTTCCTTCTCCTAGTTCCTTGCAGTAGTTCCCGAGTAGCACGGCATTTGCAGTCTTTACAAATATGAAGTTACTAGTTCTGTTTTAAGAAGATCATTAACCACTTAATGAAGTGAGGCTTTAAAAAGGAATCCAGTACCACAAGTGTGTTGCAGAACACTGTGAAGGAAGTGCAAAATAATTTGCAATACCTGTATGTAGTAGACTGGCTACTGCTGCAGGAATAGCCTGAGCTGTGCAGTCTGTCGCATACAGCATAGATTACTTAGGATCTGTTTGGCACAACTATGGGCAGTGTTGTGACAAAAGAGCTGTAGGGACGCAGTTCATAATCCTTAGAGAAACTAGACCCTATGACAGCTAAGACACTTAAAAGATATATTTGAAAAAAAAAATCAACACACAACCTTGCTTGCCTTTGGCATACACTACAGTTAAGTTTCCTGCGTATTAATGAGCACCTTTAATCAGGAAGTGTATTTTCAATTAGGTACTTCCTGTTCCAGCTGTACTAGGTGCTTACAACCACTAAAGAAACTGTTAGTTTAATAAAAAGAATAGACAGAGCTCTGGTACAATCTCTGTAAAGATTATGAAGTTAATACTTCTAAGGGACTAACTGCCCTTAAAACTCGTGGGCTGTCCCTTCAGGTGAGGAAAAGTACCTGCCTTACAGGAGAATCAGAATTATACATGGGTGTAGGAAATAAGTACAACTTCTAAAACGGTACCCGTGCTTTGTGGACATGGCTAGGAGGATATCAAACAGGAATCATAGATTTTTTGACCCATATGGTAAGGCCCATGAGGATTCCCAAGCCTTTTCTCACATCACTGTTTACTGCAACCACACACAAAATGGGGAAGGTCCACAGAGGCACTGGGATTCCTAATCCTGTTAAATGCAGAGGGCAAACAGCATGTCAGAAACTTTATCTCTGTCTAATCTCTTGTTTAGGAAGTCAGCTCCTTTCCAACAGCATGCAAAATGAACAAAACAATGAAAACTCTGTCCCCTACTCCCGATGATGAATAAGAAGTATTTTTGGGATTTTGTTGCCTGTTGTGCAGCTGGTGAGGGGAGCCATCCCTCGTGTTCAATTCATTTAGCACTGCCCCTTACTTTAGGTAGTGTCTCCGGTTTAGCGGTGTACTTAGCAATGCTCATGCACATTTGCGTACATAGCGACATGTCAGGTATCCCATGAGTGCTGGACTGTCTATTGAAGGACAGCTGACCTGATGCAAAAGTTGGCTTGTCTGACTGTGATTTATGGAGATGCTAGTTATGATGGCTATGTTGTCATTACTTGCAGGAGGTAAGATTTAAGATTACGTTCTGACCAGCCAGCCACCAATACAACTCTTCCAAGGACTGAGAAAGTGAAACAATCCTCATCCAGATGCTTAGCTCCTATTAAGACAGCTGGTAGATAGTAGCATAAGTCTCTGCACCCTTTGCTGAAGCATCTGTGACATATACGCTGTCAGAGGCTAAAAGGAGAGAAATTATTCCCTAATGACCCTTTTACACTGATTATCAAGAATGCCCAAAGAGATTTCTTAAAAGCTGGGTCAGTTCTCCAGAGGGGGTCATTCCATGGGGCTCTCCAATGCTTTATTTTTATTATGGTGAAAGAGCTCTGTCAATTATGTGCAGCAAAATGGCTCATTCAATTAACATTCTGTGTCATCTGAAAGTATTTAAAGATAACTTCAGGCTTTCTGTATCATGGCCTATTTTTTTGCACTGAGCCTAAACTGCTGCTTTGTTGTTTTAGTCTGATATAATTTATTTGCTGTTTGAAATGGGATGCCTATTACCAAATACATTTGATTTTTAAATTCCATTTTTAAGACAATTTAGGATGAAATTCATGAATGAGGGCTAAATTAAGAGCCAAAGCATCTAATTCTTCCTTTCACTATGAAGATTTTTGTGACTCCTGACTCAATAACAGTCAGCTTCCAGCTGTCCTATTTATAAACAATCTCTCTATTGACAAAACAGTCTGTCACTAGCTATTTGATGCATTGTGATGATGATATATATGGTATTAAAAACACCGCTACTGTGTACCCCTCTGGGAAAGTGACTGTTGTGAACTACCATATAGTCCTTGTTACACAAAGTAGCTTCTCCCATGAAAATAGCCCCGTTGCTTGAACAAAAATTATTGTTCTGTCCTTGCAAATAAGGTGGACCTCCTGCGGTTGTATCCTAATGAAGCAGGCATTTCCCATTAGGAAAACTTCAGATTATTTTGACTGTCCATTTTTCCATAAATTTTCAGCATATTGTGTAGTGTTCATCCCCTTGCACAACAGGGGTAAAAAAATTGTTTTCACAGGACAGAAGACTCCCTTCTTCAACTGCAACACTAAACAAAGCCAGAGTTGCAATAAAAAGGTGAATTTTTCCTAGTAGCTGATGTTTTCAGACATATCTTTCATATGACAGCTCTATTAGTGTGCCTTAGAATAAAATATTCTTTCTGCGCAATAATATTACATTGTTGGATTATGTTAATTATTTATCTACAGATATCACAATAATTTTTCCCCTGAGGTACTACTGCTTCACTAGCTCGTCTTTCTGAGGGTTGAGTTACCTAATCTAAGTATTTAATTTTGCAAATCTTCCTGAATTTCATCTTGTTCTGAGGTCCAGACCAATTGCTAAAATAGCTATATAGTCTCTATTAAACAGAGCTGCTTATCAGTATACTGAATAGAATCTGAGCCTTTATGTATCCCTGGGGCATTGCCCGTGCGGTATCACCCTGCTTTGCCAGGCTGCTCTTGATAAATGATCTTTCCATGTTGCTATTCAACAGAGCAGTGATTTTATGCTGTGCTTTTCTACTGTCATGGAGGAAAGTATCACAACCTTGTTGGAAGTCAGGGTAGTTCAAACTGCTGTGTCTCATTATTCTAATCCTCACATCCCCAGTGGTTATTTTGTCAAAAGGATACATCCAATTCTCAATCATTTTCTTGTTCTGATCAAATTATTGTCCTTGCTAATTCTTTTTCTACCTCGAGTTATTTTGCCAAGAAAAATTTCCGGCAATTTATCTCTTTAAAAATAATAGATACCTATTAGTGCAAAATGTAATCCATGCCAATCCCAGAACAGTCTCTACATAATTCTGGTTTTCAGTCAACATACCAGAGGTGTGCTGTCACCTACTGACATTATAAATGTTTCAATGGCAGGAGTCTTAATATGCGGAGAGCTGGAGGTGATCGACAGTCACCTTGTGCAAGCACAGGTAGGGTATGTAATATTGACAGCTGTTGAGTTGCTCCTGCTGTTGTACTCCTAGGGAGATATTTTTGACTGCTGTGAATATCGTGTATGAATTGGAAACTCCTAAAATACTTCAGAGCCTAAATTTATCCTCCATTTTTTTTTAATATCTCGGACTAAATGTTGACACAGGTCTCACTCTCTGACTGTGAGAAAATTTAAGAATTCCATTACTGTAAAAATAAATTAGACTAATACAACTACATACTTCTTTGTTACACTAATATTACACAATGGTCAGAGGTTAATAATGCTGGTTTTCTCTGCTAAATTGCTTTACTTGAACAGAAGCCCTGTGATGTCCAATAGAGTCTGGCAGTGAAGAAAATTGTACAACTATTAGCAAAGATTGTAAAATAGACTTTGATGAAAATGGAAATAACTAGTAGCTTACTCAAAAAAATAGAGCCTTGGGGTATGTTGTGAAACCCAGTAAACTTGATAGATCAGTTATTTACAACAAAAAATATATTAAAAAAAGGTATCTACAATATCTAAAAAATTTGCAATTCTCAATAACAGTAACAACTCCAGACCTTAATTAGGAAGGTCCCTTCCAACCCAAACTATTCTATGAGTCTAAGATATATACAAAAGGGAAAAAAAAAAAAAAAGATTAAAAAACCCCCAGTATGGGGAGTTGGCTAAGGTACAGCAGAGCAACAATCTAGATTCTAAAATGCTTCTAATCTGTTGCTGTTATTTGTATTTATAGACCTGTCACAAGTCCTTTAGGAGAAACATTCCCATATTTTTTTATACACATCTCAAATGTATAGTTTCATTTTGCAATTTAAATCCCTTGCTTATTGCTTTCAGGAATCTTAGTAAAGCATATCCTCCCTGCAATAGTATGTACATATACAGATACATGGAATTTTAGTATTGATTAATTTCTATACCACACTTTTAGTTCACTGCGGCAGAACCAAACCACTTTTTCCAGTTGCGTTGCTTATACTCACTTACATATATATATATGTATATATATATATATATACACTCACTTGCTTATGCTCTAACCAGGGCATTTACTCCAGATTCTGCAGCTGTCAGCAAAACTTCTATGTGTAGAGCTAGGGTCATCTAGGGACTTCTAATCACACGGCTTGGCACAAGCCAGACCATGAAAGCTAGAGTTCAGCATTCAGGGTTACAGAGTATTTCATACCAAACATAACGCAATTGTAAATCAGCATCTTGCTCACGTTCATACCTATTGAACAACTAAGGGTAGGTAAGGTGTTGCCATAAGCCCTCTAAGACTTGTGCACTTTAAATTAAGGAGTTAGCTTCAAATTCCTGCTCTGAAATGACTGTATGTTCTTGAGAGAGACTGATGGAAGACTGAAGGGGAACACAATTCTCCCCTTTAGGAACTTAATCAGAATCCAGGAGACCTGAAAGTACATTTCTATTTCTACAATGCATGTTTTTTAGCAAATACCTAGACTCAACTCAATGGGGTGCATTCCTGGCTGTACTCTGCTGCACTTGCTCTGGTAATTCTCAGCAACACATTCTGTTCCCTTGCTGTTCCTCAACTGGGGTTTACACTTGTGCCTAGTGAGCAAGAGCCAATGAGCACACAGAGTTGAGATCCATCTTCTAACCTTTAATGCAGTTCTGCACAGAAAGGCATGCTAGGCAATCGTTAGCAAAGCTAGCACATCTCTTCAGAGGAGTCGAGGGATTTTATATGATTTACAAGAAAGAAAAGTTGCACGTTATTTGTTTATTGGTCACCTTTCGGTTATCTATTAATGCCCTTCTGCACATGCTCCAGGTAGTGGCTAGTTCATTATCCAGGGGCCGACTGACATTAGCAGGTTAGGTTTCCACCTATGGGTATGATTTTTACCATGCTAATCAGTCCTAGGTTACTTTAAGTTACTTGCAGGTAATCCTACTTCCCCTCTTCCATACCCCTCATCAGGAGGTGATTCACCTTTCCTTGGCATTATCTCGTCCCTGTGTTATCTTATTGTGATGCTTTACTTTGAGGACGACAATTTCCATATCGTGATTCTTTTACCTGGAGGACCACAGCCTGCAGAACTGAACCAGCAACATCAGTCCTGGAATGGTAATTCTGCCTGGTAGCTGAGAAAACTCATTAATCAGTTCTGAATGGCTGAGATGGAAATGCACATACGCACACACTCACAGATGTGTACACACAGCACTGCCTTAGCAGCCTGTCTGCGGTTCAGGTGCTCAAACATTTCTCCCCATTTGCTCCCACTTTCTTTGAAAGGGGTCTAGCTGCTTAAGGGTTAGGACCATGTGCCGGATATTTTGCAGGCAGCATCAGAAGGAGGAGTTTGTATGAAATAAGGTTGTAGTTATTTCTTTGAAATTACACTAAATTTTTTGAAGTTTTTAGCTTTTGGGGGAAAATAACCACATTTTGCAAAAGAAGTAGGAGTTGTCTTGCAGCAGCTGAACTTCTGAAGTTTCTGTCTCATCAAACACAAATATACATATTCAGTGCACGCACAGAAGTGAGCTAGATTAAAGCTGCATAGGCATTACGAAGCTTTTAGGCATTTGACATAGCTTTTAGTTTGGGGGTGGGGGTGATGAGCAGCACTTGTCTCTATTCAGCAAGGCCTCAGGGCGTCTGCTGGCCTTGTTTCATTGTCTTCAGGGGAACGTGACTTACAGCGCTGCCTTTGTCTGTTCTCTTCATTAAAAACAACACAGAACTCTCAGGGCAAAACAGCCTGTGATGTAAATATGAAATATCAGCTTTGTGTGGCTCAAACGCTCCTGGGAGGTCTCTGAGACTCTCCGAGACTTTCATTTTAGGAGCCAAAATTCTGAACAGATGGCCTTCTCACACATTTGCATAGATTTCCTCCTCACCATCACACTATATTCAATAGCAATAACAGAAGCACTTGGCACCACAGGACCTGCAAATGCACAGTAAGTCCTCACTTTCAGTATCCCACATACCTGTAACCATTTCCTCTTTTGACTGTGCTCATCTCAAACTCTCACTGTCCGCCTAAACAAATCGACCGGTACCTTTTCTTGTTTCTTTATTGAATCCTAATACCACTGCCTTTATCTGGGAGGCAGCTTCGTTGTAAAACACTAATGTCTTTGATGTGAAACCACTGGCAAAAGTATTGACCATTTTGCATAATGTTCCCTATTTGAACATGGTAACCGTGGCAAACATTTTCTCCAGTCTTATTGTTTAAGTTATTTTTAAATTAGTTGAGTTAGCACAGTCAGATGTTATTATGTCTTTTTTTGGTGTGGTTTAGACATGTCTGAACTGGGGTGGATATATGCCAGGGCATACCCCAGGTTATTGGGTGTTACTGGGGCCTGAGGGTAAAGTGCCCTGGCAATCTCCTCCACTACAGGCTTTCTGAGTCGTGGTTGCCTTAAAATTCCCTTGCACCAGAGGCAAATCCTGTCATAAATTTCATATTTTGATTGCCATGTAGCAAATTTAAGCATCAGTAGCCAGTTTGTATCTAAAAAAAAAAAAAAAAAAAAGCCATTAAAATCTTGTAAAACTACAATTTTTGTCTTTTAGCTCTAATGAAATTGAGAAACCACTTTTTAGTATCAAGCAGGTAAAACTTTGATAAGGTAAGTATTTAGCTCATTTATGTGGAGAATTCATTTTATTTTTATTTCATTTTATTTATTTTGATAGTAAACATAATCCTGAATGGATTGTTACAGCCCTGTGTGTGTGGCCAGGCTCCTTGCTCTTGCCCTGTTTAATAGGTTCCTGCACAAATTCCTGTTTCCTTCCACCATGACAACATGGTCTGTAGAATTGCTGTATGTACTTAAATTAGAAACTGGAATTGCAGATGTCTGCAAAGGGCTTTGTCATTCTCCTTGTTCATTTCAGAGGTGTATTGGCTAAACTGACAATTGAGACATATCTTGTGTTCCCCTCTACAGTCTTTAACGTCAAACTGTTGAGAGTTTCCTCATTTTCACCCATAAAGTTCAGGGGGCCTAAATGTGTCAAAGTTGTTTTCTCTTACTTGACAAATTCAGAGTTGAAACATTCTGCTGAAGGCTACAGCTTTCCCATGTACATTGAAATCCTACCACTCTAATTTGAAGTCAGTAAATAATGAGAAAATATCAAGGATGTAAATGACTAGCAAGGTCATGACTCATTTTCTATAGGAAGCAATCAAGAAATAGGTCAATCAAGAAAGCAAACAGCCTAAATGAAGACATAAACTTGGTTGCTTGCTGAAGAGATCTGAAGAGTTCAGTAATTTCACTGCTGAACTCTTCCTAGAGATGCATATCACAATTTTCATGCTGAAAGGCACCTTCTTACCTGGCAGAGCTTTCTGGTGGAGACTGACATACCCCTCATGGATATTGACAGGTATTTTACAAATGAAGAAAAATAACAATAGCAAGTAAGTTTTTGTGTCCCCAAACATGCAATATCCAAGCAACTTCCAAGGGTAGATCTCTGGGGAAAGAGTGGCAGCTTGGGGATTTTTCAGCAACATCAGAGCTCTGGAAGAAAATGCTTCTTTTGCCAAAAATGGGGATTTTGTAAGTTCTGCATCTGTGCAGGAGCATAAAACAAAAGTAAGGACTCAGAAAACTCCTTGTCAACTACCAGAGACATCATGGGGTCAAACTGGCACCTCTTTGCTAGCTTTTATTTATCCAAAGGAGTGCTCTTTCACTCCATTTTGGAAAAAACTTCTGTACAAACACATTCTTCATCTCACAAGGCATCAATGAATTTATGAGTCAAGCATCAAGGTTTTAAAAGTGACTATAAGGAAGAAACCTAGCTGATTAAAACAAAGGTATCTCATTCATTGGAAAGCTGTGAAAAGCCAACAGATGCACAAACCCATTTATAATCATGTTATGTGGCTCTTGTATCAGTTACAGGCTCAATGTTTTTCTCTATTTAGCCTTTGTTATGAATCTTTGCTGCTTTAACAGGTTGCTTTGTAGACATGGTGCCATCATTACATAAGAAAGAAGCTTGGTAGTGTTAAGAACTGGTCTATTGAAAAACAGTTTGCTGCAAAGAAACATTTTCTCCATTTAAGTCTGAATTTACAACGTGGAGTACCCTCAAGTCATTGTTAACCATGATGATCCACAGTTTTGCTTTAAAGATTGCACTAAGTTCAAGAGAAAATACTTAGCAAGGAAGCATAAAGACTTCACACAAGGGAAAAAAATGACAATGTAATCACTTTGAATGTACAACAATCAAGGCCACCAAAAAATTCTGTGGTTGTCTCCAAAGGGAAAATGTCAAAAGAATTATAAACAATGAAAATTACCCAAAGGTTTCTTCATTTGGAACTGGAACTAGAAAACCGCAGGCAGCAATTCAGAGTTAATGCATCCCTTGCTTAAAAGGGGAATGATGAGAGGGGCAGGAAAGCAGTGCCCATTTCAACCATAAAACTGAACTACTTTTTCTTTAAGAATATCTGTAAGGACATCTGACGTCGTGGGAGCAAGAGTTAGAGATCTACAAACATTCAACAGAAGGTCAGGGAAAAGGTGCCAATGTGTCAGACACGTGGCATGTAGAATCAGAGCATGCCTTCAAAATGTACTGCTATGAAAATGTGGAAAACCACACTTGAATGCATTTCTTATTGAGAAACTATTTGCACATCATGTTATCCAGTGCCAAACTGCTTAAGGCAAGTCAGACTTCATAGTCGTATTTGAAACTAAACTCGCTATTTGACATTCTTGTATTTGAGCTGTTTAGTACTTGGAATGCAGTATAGAATCAAGAAAAAAAGCTTAGAGATTGTTGTCAAAATTAATTGCTTCCATGTATCTGCTTTTGCTTAACTCATAAATGGACAAACAGGCTCTGTCTATCCACCTCAGTTGAAAACATGTAAAATTATCTATCCAACAAATTGTGAATACATCTCTATTTTGAAAACCATCTGAAGTTCACATATCTGTCTGGCGCAGGTGACCCTGCTGTTTTAGTGGGCAGGAACACAGTTTCATGTATGAAGGAAAGTTGGAGCTTCACGCAGTTGTTTTGAAATTGTTCTTCTAATTCACCTGACATTTTACAAAATGGTACTTTTAGCATCTAGAGTCCTAATGCAATAGTGCTATATATGGTGGGAGGTAGTTCTTAGTTATCAAAAAGGGTATTCTGTAATACCACTACTTAAAATGTTTACAGTATCTCACCCACACATTGAACTGTTTTTTGATGAGTGGTTTTGGTTTGGTTTTGTTTTTTAGAAGTAAATACAGACTTAAATAACTACCAGCCCAATCCAGGCAACTCTACCTAGGTTAGAAAGTATAATTTTTCCTTGTCAGTCGACAAGGTATTTTGAAAACTTCTGCACCATTTTAGTGTTCAAAACAAAACAAGAACCTCTTTCAGTACCGGCAGTATGCAAAAGGTCATACAACATGGAGTTGCTTTGAGGAGACAGCTACATAAGCAGTAGCGTGTCAAATAGTTTTACATTCCTACCAATGACCTTCACTCTGCACGTACTTATAAAAACACTCACATGTATGAGGTCAACATAAACATAAAGCATTTGAGGGACCTGGACCTAGCATTTGCAAATTATTACTTACAGTTTATTTTGCAAAGCTTTTAAAATGGAAGATAAGAGATACACAATTTTTTCTTGGCTTTGTGTTAAAGCATTAATGATTTTCTTTGAAGTACAAAGTCTCAAGAAAGAGTTTTTTAAAATTTTTACTCAAAATGTTTGCTTCAGACATTTGTCGAATAAATGTAAGAAGATTACAGCAGTCTAGAGCTGTCTGAACTTGTGTTGTCTAGACAACAAGCTTAATTTCAAAGACAAAAACTGGGAAACGATTAAACTCCAAATCTGCAAAGACTTACGCACATGCCTAAAACCACTAATGTATCAGTCCACTCGTCTATTTGCATACACAAAGTTAAATACACGATGATTTCAAAGAATTGGCTGCAGGTCTGTGGTATTAGATAGCTGTTTTGATTCATAGTTTTAATACATAATATAAAACTTCAGTATGAATCATTTTCTGCTGACAAACTATAGATAGCTTCACTGCCAAAAAGTGAACTATCCTCAGTCCATTTTGCTGGTTAAAAAACTATGTTCCTTCAAACTGATTGAAAATGTTGCAATTAAGTCTCCAGCAAACTATGTGAGCTCAAATTTCTTACCTCTGTAGGGAATATGGAGAGACACACCAATCTTTTAACATGTGCTTTTGGGAAAGCTATTGAATTATTAAAAGGTTTGATCTTCTATGGTTTCTTCCTATTATCTCCTCAGAGAACATTTCAATTGGTCTTTCTACTTTCCAAAATGCTAACTGTGACAAGATGTCAAGCCAGGACTAGAAGATGTTCCCGATTTCACAAGGCACTGTACCACTTAACTGTGCAGTAATTTGATCAGTTATGAAAGAACTCGTATGGCTGTCGTACAAAATGATAAACACCAGTAAATCTTCTACCAACTGTATTGCTCTAGAAAGCTCTCTCTGCAGCAAATCATTTCAGCCATTCTGTGATTCTGCGAATTATTTAAAAAACGTTTTAAATTCTGGCTGGAAAGGTAGCCCTTAAACATCCTTGATTTTCAGCTTATCTTTAGAATATTCACCTAGTTTTACACCCTCTCAGATAATTTCCATCTTCATATCTTCCATTCCTCTCTCAGCTTTCCCATTATCCATTCTTTTTATCTGCTTCCTTTCCCACTCTGTTTTCTTATCTTACATTCTTTTTTTTCATAATATCTTTGTTTTGGCTGCTTTTGGAACATAGCAATGACCATGCACATTATTTACTTCTAAACCGCTCCCCATCCCACCAGTCTTTCTCAAGAGCCCAGAAAAAAATCAACTCTGTGCCCCTATAAGAAAAAGCAGCTTAAAACAAAACACGATCTTCTCAAACAGCTCTGTCCTCCACAGCTAACCTTTCGCCCTCCTCTTTGGGATCAGTTTGTGTTCATCTGCCTCTGTGATTTAACTTGTAAGACAATAAAACCCTGAGGCATGTCTGTACTTACACCAGTTCAGTGTCATATTATCCCAAAACAGCCTCCTGAGCTAAAAATCTACAGATTTTCCCCAAAGGGCTTCTTGTTCCTCCTTGGAGCTGTATGTCATAATGAGGCAATGATGGACTGTCAGCTCCTGCCTAAGGGGCAAGTGACACACTTCTGTTTGGATGCTTAGTTCAGACAGCGGGTCAATGCTGCGTTAACAGGCAGGATCCAAGGTACAATACCTAATGAGAGAGGTGATGTTTTCGTGGCCTTCAGTAGCTTTGCTTGGGCACGTCCTTGAGGCCCAAATCCATCCAATACATGTCCTCATGATCAAATTGGAGAAGGCTCCATATCTATTGGGAGTTCACATACTGCATCCTTAGCACACATGAACAGAAGAGTACTCTCATTCGATTTATTGTAAACTCACGTCCCCCTCACGTAGGCCCTCTTCGTTTGCACATACTGCACTCCTTTGGTGACAACTCCAACCCTGCTGACAGAGGCATTGCCTGTTGAGATGGATAAGGTAAGAAAAGCATTCCCTCAGTTTATGATCACGAAGCAAGGAGTCAGTTAAAGCTACAGTTCTCTCAAATGGCATTGTCCTATTCACAGTATGATCTCCCTCCCTTGAATGGAGATAGAAACCTATGATATCTTACAAGCTCCACATTACTACTCACCCTTTCAGCCAATGGCAATTGCAAAACTACCAGTGCCTTGAATGTACAAACAGTATCTAATTGCCCTGCCCGGTTAATGACGTCCTTTGTCTGTAATCCGCCCCTTTAACTTCTCCTCTCTCCTGGGTGTTTAGCTGCCTGTGTTCCTAATCGGCTTTGATGCGGCACAGCTGGGCAAGCTTAGATCTGAGTGCCATGAAAACCCTGAAGTTGTGACAAACAGCTGTGGGAAACTTCACCTGGGACTTCCACCCATGCAGCCTCCCAGGTGTTAGCTCAGGAGCTGCAATTACACTTAAACCCTTGCTCTAGCCGGAGCAATTTGCCTTCCTGTCCTTACTGGGCTGTTAGCTGAACCTGGACACTGAACAGGATGGCATCCTGAGGGTGAGGGCACTGCCCTGCCAGCCTGGCTGTCTCCCGTGGCTCCTGGCTTGCCCTCCCTTACAGAGCAGCTGGCCCTGTTTCCTGACAGAACCCTTTAGGGTAAGAAACCCATATCTGGTGCCCTAAGGCAGGCGTTATTTTGCCTGTAAATGTAGTGACATCCTACATGCTTCAGTCTATTCCAGTACTTACATGCTCCACTCACCATTTGAAGCATGAGTGTTGAAGTACAAGGTATGAGATAGATGTACAAAGCCATCTATTACTCTTCCTGCCATAACTGGAAGGCTTCAGGCAGGTATTCCAGATCCCACACATGTTCAGGTGTCAGATTCTCATACCTATCCAATATCCACCATATGGGCCCCCAGTTGTACGCAGGAATGTTTTTTTCTCTCATATTGCAGGCTCAGACCACAGACTCACAGTCCTGTTGCAGATCCTTCGCAATGTTTCCTGGACAGCTGCAGGGTCGTTTCAGTCAGACTATGAACTCAATTCTAAGTACAGAAATTTATTGCCGTGCCTGGATACAGGATGGCGTTTTGTGCTCCTGAACGGCAGGCCAACATCCCAGTGCTATCGTCAGCATCGTGATCTATCGAACTTGATGGAAACCCAGGAGCTGCTGACTCTATCTGAAGTCAGCAGGGATAGTTTCATTCAGGACCAGATGTTGTAGGACACTATTACATGCAATAACTATTTTTTGCTCTGATAAGTACCGTTAGAGGAATTTTCCCCATAAGGAAAAAAGCAGTTCAAATCTGAGCTCATTTTTTTTTAGGGATGTGACATTAGAGACTCAACAACAATGGTACTACGTCAAATTTTTCAGCCCATATTCTTAAGGACCTTACTGTTTTAAAATTTCCTTTAATTTTTAACTATATAACATTGAAATTTGCAAATAAATGAAAATAATTAAATTTTTAAAGTCCTAAGGAATATTTTTCCCCTTTCAGTTGTGCAGATTATTTTTAGTATGTTCTGATAAATCATCAACGTTTTCAGTTGAACTGGAGGTGAAGTAGAAAAAAGCAAACCTATTATTTACTTAGCTACTACTGTTAGCATACTAGCTATTGCATCTCACTTTTTCCTACGGATATC
Source organism: Bucorvus abyssinicus (assembly GCA_009769605.1). NCBI lineage: Eukaryota > Metazoa > Chordata > Aves > Bucerotiformes > Bucorvidae > Bucorvus > Bucorvus abyssinicus. The sequence continues at coordinate 42,785,252 of CM020026.1, forward strand.
TGAAATATAATTTCTTACACAGTTGAAACCTTTGATCCTTTGACAGAGAATGGAACTATTATTTACATAAATATAACAGTTCAGAAAGCAGGAGGAAATTGACTTATCTGCAATGTACCATGCACATTAGAATTATGAAGGAGTTTAGAAAAAAAAAAAGAATAGAAATTCAATGAAATAAAAGCCTCCTCACACCGTATTTCCAATTATGCATTAGCTGGTGTATATATAGATATACACGTACATTTCAGAATTACCTTAATGTATTCGTATAGGAAAGGCAAAAACTGTTGCTGGAAATAATAAACTCTTAAGAAAAATATGTTAATGCTGAGTAGTTTTTGCAGTTCAGTTTAAATGAACAAATCTGAAGCAAAATGTATTAACTTGACATTCAGGTTTTTTCCCACATCTTTATGTTTGACAGTATCATCATGAACTGAATGAAGAACTAAGCTCTATTTTAAACTGGTGATTATGAGAACTAGCCACTGGATTTGATATTGCATGAGTTGAAATGATCTATGTCCTAGGGCTATATATACTTGCCAGTTGGGTTTGACAGTCTTTAAAAGGGCTGTAAGGAGAGCAGGGTATAGTGCTAAAAAACACAAGTTACCAGTTGTGAACTGAGACATACCCACAAGGACCAACAGCCCAGGGATTACTAAATTATGGCTCTATGCCTGAAAATTCAAATACTGAAAATAACAGCTGCCATGTATAAAGTATAGGAACATTTCACTCAGTCTTGATCTTCTATTGCAAAGCACATCTCCTTAAGTCAAGTATGGGCTTATATAGCTTGCCGGATCAGAGATTTATTTAATTACTTTCTGAAATATCAGAGAGAAATATAAAATTACAGAGAAACCCTTGAAGAGTTGTAGAACTTCAGCAACTAACCATTTAATAAAGCAAATAGTTTATTCATAAGTGTGCCATTTGTAACTTCAAATACACTTTAAAGCTTGTTTCTTCTTTGGAGTAATAGTCCTATTTCTTTTTCCAGGCAACAGGCTTACCATATCTGTTTTCAAGTATAAAAAAAATGGTTTTGAATGAAAGCATCAAGCATAGACTAATTAGCTTTAGTTTGTTTTGTTTTGTTCATGATTAAATATATAACACTTATTTGCTTGAGGTAGTACTAACTAGTGTAAAAGAAATTTATTTCCTGAGTGATTAATACTTCACATGTAGCTATAGGATTATTCTGAGTGATGTGCTAGTGTAGTAATGCATCTGGAGTCAAAAGGTTTGTGCGATTATATAGACAGTGCTAATTAACAATGTTGTCTACTGTGGTATCCAATGCTACATTTCAACTAGGGACAATTTGCAGACATTCTCAAATTCTATGGGTGAAAATGATTTACCTACTTGGAAAGATAAATACCAATCCTGTATTACGTGTATTTCCCTCACATTCTGAAGTGCAAATGTAAGCGTGTTCTGTATTCTGTTGACAAGCTGTAAAAATTCTGTCTTTTTCCTCCCATTCCCAGACTTCCAGAATTAATTGTTCATGTAAAGAAGAAATAACACAACACTTTTTCCTTTTAAAAGTAGTATTTTTAAATTGCAATGCCTAACTCTTTGAAGGTTCTTTCTTAAACATTCTGAAAACAGCTTCTAGACTAAAATGTTTCCAGAAAATTTTATGTCTTCATCATGTAAATTCATTTGAGCAGAAAATACTAGCATCCACAAGGAATCTGGGATGTTGAAAGTATACCAAGAGGTATATAAATCGTCTCTAGTTACTTACAACTGAAAGATAGTTGACATGCTAGTTGAGACCAAAGTTCTGTCTAACAAAAGATGCTGTCTGCAGTAGCGGCCATAACAGATGTTCAGAAAAACAGGGTAATAAATAGCATGCAGTCATGAATCTTCGCTATGATACCTTGCTGGTTCATAGCACCTTGACTGTCACCGGTGAACTGTGCTGACGAGTATGCTAAAGGTTTCCTCTGTAGATTAGAAACCGAAGCACAAACCTGTTATTGTTCTTGGAGAGGTGGTATTTCTTGCTTTCAAAAAAAGTTGCTTCTACATTTAGTACACCGAGGCTTGGGGGCGTCCGTATCTGTGGGTAGACAGGAACTTGATCTACTTGTGATCTGAAGAGATGCAAGCTGTCTTTGGTATACTAAGAGAAGACCAAAAGCCTACTGAGAAGGAGGGTATTTTGGCACAGGAACACTGCTAAAATATCTGCATTTGCATGGCTTCTGGCTGGCTTGAACTGTGAACAGAGCACCTATATCTTGGCTGTAAAATGCCAAGATGGACTTTTCTGTTTGATTTAAAGAGAAGATCCTATCTCTATGGAAATCTTCAGAGAAACAAACAAACCAAAAATATTCTCTCTGAAATATAAGGGCATAAAGCCAAAGACCTCCAGGCTGTATCGGTGAAGTTCAGATATTTGACCAGGTGATTTACACCAGAAAAAGAAAAGTTTGCATTTTAGAGAGGAAAAAAAATCCACTAATATTCTTTCTAGACAACAAGAACAAATAGCTTGCCCAAGGACAAATATGAAATCTGTGGTAATACCAGAAAAGTAGTCAAGATTTTATGTCAAGTTTCTGGGTTTTAATAGCAGACAGTCCTCTATGTTTTATTCAATGTGACGAAAGTATTATTTAAGAGCTTTCAAATCGATATCTCCTGAAACCTTAAAAATATTAAAATCTTATTTGCAGTAAATGAAATGCAATTCTTACTGAATTTATTCAAACATCATAAAGAAATTTCTTAAAATGTAGTTTTGTCTGGCCATGAGTCAGATTATTTGGAGAGCAACAATATTCTCACTCATCTTCTCTCTCCTCCACCTAACTCAAAAATGCAGCACAATGAGAAAAACAGAGTGACAGCAGTTGAGTCCTTAGCTCTGGCCCATATATAAGGGGTGAAAATAGCCAGAGAGGTATTGGCCTGGTGATCAGTACTTTTCTTTAGAGTAGGGCACAGCAAGGAAGGCAGATTGTGAATTCTTAATCTTTCATGTTGCAGTCTTTGTCTGGGGCAGAAAAGCAGCAGTCCTTTACTTGGGGCAAAGCCACAGTTGAGTCCAAAGCCAGCAAAGTCCATCTGTCTTATGTACAACAGATTGGCTAACTTTGTAGCACAGATTTACACCATGGGCTACAACTGTGAAGAAACAGAATTATAATGTTATTCACTAGTTTAAAATTGCAACTTTCTTAAATATAAACACTCTAAAATATTATCTTCACTATGGGAAACATAAATTCAGGTGTAATCAAGAATCATTGGACAAGCTGCAGAAGGTGTAATAAGTTGGAATATGTTCCCACCTTTAGCTGCTTGGCTATAGAATCGTACTGATTCTTACTCTATTTCTGCCCCAGTAAATCTTATCATTAATTTGTTTGCAATAATAGAAATTCAAAAAAGAAATAAGGACACTACCAACTCCTCTCTCAGGACAAGCTTCAGAATAAACAGTAGAAATCTTTAGAGAAGAGCAATGGGGTTAAAATATTTATATAAGGGCAGCTGAAACAGGGCAGCCCACAGCAATAAATACTTCACAACGGAGCCAAAGAGGTTTGCCTATTTGTCTTTCATTTCAGTTTCAAAAGGAAAGGTCAGTCTTGCCTCCCTGAATTAGTGGAGCTTTAGGAAAACCTCATTGCGGTCTTGAAATTATGCCTCCACCCTAGGAAGTAGCGATTTGAAGTCAGATTCTTGTCATTAGCAGTTCTTATTGACAAGGTGAAATGCCCTAAAAAAACGAAGTGTGATAATTTTAGGTAGCCCTTCACTCAGTTTTAAGCTCCTAACCTTCCCCATGCACTAAGTGGCTTCAACAACAGGGTTTTGGAACTAATAACCTTTGTGTTCTTACATCTGAGTGTGTCAAAGTCCTCCTGGATTTACTCTAAGACCTGAACTATGTTGGAATGGTGAATGTTTTCAACATTCAGCTATGCAACTATTGAGGATAGTTTATTTGAATGTAATTTTAAGCAAATTCTGACAAGACAGATTAAGATATTCAGTCTGCTTTCACTGCCCCCATACACTTACATAAATTTATATTACTTATATTACTATATAGTAAAATTAGTCTAGTATTACCACATATTAAGAAAACAATAGAGTCAAAAAACCCTATATATCAGTGCTTGTTTTTTGCAAGTGGGGAAGAGGTTCATTATTTTATACTACAATTAATTATATCATTTCTGAATATTATTAGCTCCCTAATTTAATGAAGTTTTTCCCATCATTTATGCCTATCTTGACTCAGGAGAGGTATTTCCATAATTTACCTCACCATCCACATGCAGTCCAAATCTCATATTCTACGTGTTTAACCCAGTAGTCAGATATTCCATGAAGCACCTTGATTTGTCTTATGTATTTTTATTATTTCTCTTCTTTTTTAAAAACATACTGCCATTTTCTATGGTTACCAGCATTCCCCTTTGGCTGATTTTGCTCTCTATTCTTACAGCACCTGAAATATCATACCAATATTTTACATTCCATCTCCCATCAGTATCATTTTCAGTTCCCAGTCTCCCATTTCTGCCTGTTCCTTGCAACTAATTTCTTGCATCTGATTTACTGGCAAACCTGTAATTTTTCTTAACGCTTGCCTGTTGCCTAGGCCTAAATCCAGATGGCATTCCTGTGCACCTCTAGCAGTATTCTTTCTCATGGTCTCTAACGAAGTCTAGACTCCTATAAAGGAAAAGATCAGAAAATAAGAGAAATTACATCCAAGCCCTGTTAGCAGCTGCTACCATTCAAGAAAACAGCTGCAGAAAGATACTTCAAACAGCATCAGCTAGTCTACACCCACACATGGACTGCAGGAATAGGCAATTTTTTCTCTGCATTTATCAGCTTTAATTCTCTCCAGAGTTTTATCTTTTTGCCTCATTTCTTTCCCATGAGATCACCTGCCTTTCTCCGCTTCCTTGTGAGTCCATATTCTATTTCTCTACTTTCTCTCCACAACCTTCAGCATGGCAAGCTTATTTCTCTATTGTATTTATCACTAGCAGACCTTTTGCCTTGGCCCTGAGGATACAAATTTCTTTCTGCCATGATAAGTTCTACCCCACTTGTACCAAGAATATCTGCCAGTCCGGAATTATTTGAGCAATATCTTTACTCTTACACATGATCACATCCACAAAATCAGTATCCGTAATCTTTAGACCCATTCATCTCTGGAATCTATCAGGCGACAATTTTTGCATAACTACCTTCTCTTAGACGTCACTGATAGTGCATCTCCAGCATGTTGTACATGCCAGCACCTTCTGTTCTTTCGGCTCCCTTTTATTACTGTTGCTGTTGCCTGTCTTCCATTTTATTTACTTAGCCCAAAAGAAAAAAAGAAAATCCTGAAAACTCTCTTTACTAACATACTCGTTGTACTGGACAACATGGCTGTAACACTTTCTGCTTCGGTCAGACTTTTTTTCTTTTTGAGCAATTAACCATGCATCAAATATGATCAGAGATTTCCCTCAGCCACAAGTCCTCTGTCCTGTCACAAAACACAGACTTTACAAACCCCAATCAAGTTCCCATAGACTGTCACTTTACTTCACTAAAGGAAAGTGAAGCTCCAGCCACATCCAGGACAAGATACCAAAATGCTGGGCTTTTAAAGCTGGATGCTTTTCTCCACAGGGCAGGCTTTTCCCTTATTTAGGCTCTTGACTACTAGGTCCCACCAGTCTATGATCAAAGCCAGGAATTCTGTTTACTGTCACATGAACTACATAGAGCTTGACAGAGACTTTGTCAGAATCTGACAGACTCCAATGAGAAATATTACAAACTACAGCCAGAAAAATCTAGCAAAGCATGAGCAAACAACAACAAAAAACATACAAGGTTTTGAATGATTTAAAACAGTCCACTCTTACTGTTAGACTGCTTCATCTTTGATTTCAGCATGCATGCTGTTTGTGGGTAGTACTGGGAGATAGCCCTTGCACCTCACCTTGGGTGACTTCAGTCTGTAAGCATGCTTCAGCTGACTGTTCACCCACCGCGGGATGATCCACTCACCGGCAGGCTGGCTGGCCACTTAAGATTTCTGCTGTTGGGCTGAATGTGTAGCTGATTATTTTTTCCCCCATGTTTATAAATTGAATGCTTGTCAGTGCATGTTTTCAGTTGTCAGCCTGCGAGTCCAGGGAGTAAGTGCTCTGTGACTGAGATTCCTTTGTATCTCTTTGAAGAGAACAGAAAAAAAAAAAAAAAAAGAAATTACAAAAACTATATATATCAAATTATAAGACTGAGGTTTCAACTTCTAGCTCTGTATCAGATGCTTTAAAGAAAAAAAAATTAACTGCTTCCTAAAATTGCTCATACACATCCCTCTTGATAGTTAATGCCATTATAAACATTAGTAATAATGCAGAAGAAGCAAAATGAAGGTGATGCTTTCGTTGCTCTCAACACACTGTTGTACAAGTCATTATTTGGTCTACAAACGTCCAGTCAAGTGCAGTCCATTAAAAATAATACTGTTCTGAAGAACTTACGAGGTCCCCAGTCTTTGAATTCAGCTGAAGTAATAAGCAAGGTTGTGCAAACCAATCTTACATGTTTGATATCATTACATATGTGTCCTTCCTTATTTCTATCCAGCTGTAAAAAGCTTTTCCTGAAGCTTAGTGTCCTTTGGTGTTCCAATCATTTTTTAAGAGGTAAAATTAAGTTATGTCAACCTTACTAAAAGCCTTGCAGCCTTTAATGTATCTGTGTAATGGACTGTCTGGATTCTTACAGAGAAAGAAGAAGCAGCCAGACCTGCCCTGGTGAGACAAGTAGCTTTAGAGGTTGAGATCAGAGGTTTGATTCACAGCTGGCTGATTTAGATAGGCTTCTAGTCCAGGAATAGGAGAGATGAGAATTGCTTGCCTACCAGCTTAAAACTACATGAATGGACAGGTGTTGGAGGGGTGGAGGGGGAACATAAGTAAAGGGGGAGTGGGGGTGTCCTTTACCAATTTTGAAAGGGCATTCTTGCTGATACGAAGGAAGGCAGAAAGTCTTTGTTCTGTTCTTCAGTCACAGTGAACAAGAGACCATGCCAATGTGACTGCCAGTGACTTCTAGTCATGGCTGGCAGAGGCACCAACAAACTACACCACAGATGTGGAGACAGAGCATAGCTGCATAAACCTTTAAATAAATAAAAACATTTTCTTCAATACTCATTCAGCTGGCTGGCTTTAAAAATCGTTATTCTAAACATTAATGGAGCACAAGCTCTCTGACATAGAAAACATATTTTGTAAGCTAAAAATCCAGAGAAAACAGCATGGTTTTATTGCAATTACTGTACCTTTGTTTAACTAGAAACAATATTGTATCTCTCTATTACAATCTTCCAGTTGAATATAATTCTGTTAGACTCAAATGGTCATACATCTCCTGAAAATATAAAGGTGTCCTCACCTTAATGAGCTCTTATTCTTTGACCTGCTCTGGCATAAACAAAGTGTTGTGGTTGCCTGCTGGCAGAAAAGCCTGATGTTGCAAATTCTGTGCAAATGACCACTGCCTGTGCTGTTCAGCCTGTTTTCACAGCTCTTCTGGAGTAAATCACGTGGGATGCATCAGGCGTATGGCTTCTGGGTTCAGCACTGCCAGGCTTTCCATATTTCTCACAGGCATGACCCAAGAACGACCAAAGAACAAGATAGGGGTCACAGTGGGAAAGTGTTGATGCTCTAAGTTAGTTAGTCAGAGCAGTATGTGATTCAAGCTAAGCCTTCCTTTTTACCAAATCTCCTGTAAAGACATGGAAAGACATTAACGATCTTCTAGTTAGAATTAAGAATACAATTATTTGATTAAAATTACAATTATTTCCTAAGCATAGCAATAAGAATGGGAATTAACATAATGGAAAGTAGTTTAACACATTAAAATAATAACAAAAATAAAATCTGTACATGTAAAAAGACAGATAGTAGAAACTGGTTATAATGAAAGTCAAATGAAAACATAATTGAGTTTCAGGAAGTCTGAATATGACAAGAAGTTTGTTTGACATTGGAATATGTGTTTCCATTTTTCAATCAGCATCCATAATATACAAAGCCATTTAAGTTCATATGAGTTTAAGAAAATAATTACATTCCTAATTTTAAATTAACTAAATTATGTAGAGGGCCTTCATTTTGTAGTTTTGTCTTCAGAACTGGCTGGGAAAAAAAGAATCTGGCAAAGGTTTCATGATTTTCAGAGATGTGTTTAGCTCCATGGGATGTCTTTCCAAAATGTCAACTACTGAGAATGTGATAAACCCAAGATAAGGATGTACATTAAGTAAAGGAGTATCATAGAATCGTTTTGATTGGAAGAGACCTTTAAGATCATCAAGTCCAACCATTAACCCAGCACTGCCAAGTCACCACTAAACCATGTCCCTCAGCACCACATCTCCACGTCCTTTAAATAGTAATATTTGGAGACCATTGATGGAAAAGCTAACAATGGATATAGATAAAAACACGTTATATGTATCCATGCTAAAGCATTTTTTCATTCACAATTATTTTCTTCATTTTTTTGTCTGACAGAAAAACTCCATGCTTATTTGAAGGGCAGTATAATTTTTTCAAGGTACAAAGTCATGACGCATTTTATTTAAACACAAAATATTGAAAAGCTACATTTTTGCTAGATAAAAGAATCATTGCATTCCCCCTTTTCCACAAAGCTTTCCTGCATCAGCAGGGCACAACTTTAAGATTACATATGTGCCTTCTTGTTCTGCAGGCAAAAATTTGTCAGGAAGATGACATGCTGGTGTCCTTCCTCTTCACATATGAAATTGCTGCAATTTCATAATTTACTGAGGTCACATCTGGAGTAACAACCAAAAATACCTTCCCACAGAACATCTGACCAGAGAGAGGTTTGGTTTTACGGCACTTGGCAGAATAAAAGAACAAGTATTATATAACAGATGCCACATATGCAATGATGACATAACTGAATAAAGGCAGGAGAAGGATGCCACATAGTAAATTTTAAAGCTTTTCTAGTCTGAAAGGTAATAGAACATAGCATTTTAATGAAAAAAAGCAGATCTTGTTATAAGAGTAACTGTCACACGTGATCTATCTGAAGTATGGAATCTGACCTGATACAGAATTTTGGAGCCAGGGATGTCTTGCGTGACAACATGCATTATTTTCCCTTTTTCCAAGTCAGGCCTTCATCTAAGGATGACTTAAAATCATGAGAATGCAACAAATCATGGCCATAAAGGATCTGTGCACAAGTATAACTCTGTTGTTCTCTAAAAGCAACAGATACAATTTCTCAGGCAAATTAGTACTTCCAGAATCTGCAATTCTGGATAGTTTGGGGGTACTTTCTCCTTTCTGTCCTCTTAAATTATTTTCAAGTCCCATTTAACCTGGACCTTGGCCACCCAAATTCAAGACTGATTTTCAAAACATTGCTCAAAACAATTCCTCAAAATTCAGGCATTAAACTTTCTATGGAAAAGCATTTTCTGCCACTTCAGATTGTCACATATCAAGACACGTGCTAGTCTAGACTGCTGGGCAGCAGGATACCTAGCTTATGCTAAAAAGTCAGAGGCTCAGAGGAATGCTGCTTACCTATCTTTTCTCAACCTGTTAAGAGTTTTCATACAGAACATGGAAGACCAGCATTTTTTTCCTGTTTTCCCAATTCTGAAGTCCAAATCCATATTACTCATCTCTTGAAAGAGAGATTTAAGTACTTCTCTCTAACAGGATATTGAAGCTCAGTCAACATTCAGACTAAATTCCACTTAACTCCTCCTATATTATCTCAGTACTTTTAGGTCTCTTCTAATATATACTGAAGATCAAACCCCTCTTTTTCTAATGTAGTGATGCATTGATATAAAGGTTTTCACTTATTCCTATGAAGTCAGTTTGATTTCATAGTTAATATCAGTTCATGGTGAATAATATATGACCATCTTCTAAATAAATGCTTATATCTTTGCTCCATGTTTCAAGTTTGAGTCACATAACAAAAAACCCCTTGGAACATCCAGAGTGTTGCAAATAAGAAACTATTTGATGAGTTCTTACTAGTTCTTCTTACTAGTAGATAAGTTTATATCAAGTATAGTTTGGTGATGAACAAAAGTGGTTCTCGATGCCATTAAAAATTTTCAGTTCAGCTCTACGGCTTAATCTTGATATCCTCTCTAGCTCTAAGCAGTTCTCCTTCTTGCAAGTATTCTCCTTGAACATTACTCATATCTTCATGTTCACATCTAAAGGTAAAACTGACTCTGCATAAGCTCTACATAAATGTTCATGAGCAGAGAATGATCTATATCTTTATCCCATTTATTTTTACCCTGTATTTACCCTATACCCTGAAGACTACATGAACGAGTTCAAAAATAGCTGCTACGAATTGAAAGCAAAAAGCAGGTTTGTTTTTTTTTATAATCTCAACAGCCTTGGTGGTTTTATATCTTAAACAATTATTTTAGATATATATAAAGTAATATAAGTACCAGTCTTTCATTCTATGTTGCCAAGAACTACAAAAACGTTGCAGGAGATACAATAGTCCATTCAAGTTGATGGAAAGCAAGATTCCTGAAACCTTTAAAAAAACCCCTAAAATCATACTGAGAGGAAATGCAGAGAGATAGATGAGAAAATATAAAAACACAGATTAGCCCTGACTTCCTTTTTTTTTTTTTTTTTTTTAAGACACAGGAAAAGATACACTATTTTGTAAGTAATTTTACAAACTCTATTCCAATGAATATGAAACTGGAAATCTAAGTACGAAATCGCCTGTATGTTTTCACACCAAAAAAAAAACTTAGAAAGCATATAAAATCTCAGTAGAAGAATCAAGCTATCTAAATCTATTGAAGACAACATGATGTTAGGATATGATTCAGCATATGTAATTATAATGCATTGTTTTATTAATACATCCATTTTTTATTGAAGATCTTAGTTTTTAATGAAGTTGCTTTAAATAAAATATTAATTCTTCAGGAAATGTTATTTTTACACAGAGACATAGTTTTAAATTAAAATCAGATATTAACTAAATAAAATAATATCTTGACAAAAATTACTCTTTAAACCTAATTTCTTTTATATATTTCTATATTTGTTTATGCATCAAAAGAAACATGGCCAGCAGGCTGAGAGAGGTGATCCTGCTGCTCTACACTGCTCTGGCGAGACCTTACCTGGAGTACTGCTTCCAGCTCTCGAGTTCTCAGCACAGAAAAGACATGGACCTGTCGGAAAGGGTCCAGAGAAGGAACACAAAAATTATCAGAGGGCTGGAACCCCTCTGCTATGAGGACAGGCTGAGAGAGTTGGTGTTCAGCCTGGAGAAGAGAAGGCTCTGGGCAGACCTTATTGGAGCCTTCCAGTACTTAAAGGGGGCCTGTAAGAAAGATGGTGACAGCGTTTTTAGCAGGGCATGTTGCGACAGGACAAGGGGTAATGGTTTTAAACTAAAAGAGGGGAGATTTAGACTAGATATAAGGAAGAAATATTTTACATTGAGGGTGTTGAAACACTGGCCCAGGTTGCCCAGAGAGGTGGTAGGTGCTGCATCCCTGGAAACATTCCAGCTCAGGTTGGACGGGGCTCTGGGCAACCTGATCTAGTTGAAGATGTCCCTGCTCACTGCAGGGGGTTGGACTAGATGGACCTTTGAAGGTCCCTTCCAACCCAGAGCATTCTATGATTTTAGCCCCACAATGGAAGTAGGCAAAAGCAGTATTTAATAGGTCAACAGGTTAAGTTTTTACCAGCATCCAGACAGATGATTTGAATCCTTGCACATTCATTATTTTCATACAATTCTCTTCCCAGATTTCACTGATTTTTTTTTTCACTGAACTGTGTTGTATTTGATACGTCAGTGATTCCTTCCCTCCAGTGAAAGGAAAAAATAATTTTTTAACTTTTTAAATTTCATTTTATTCTTCTTGGCAGAATTATACACCATATAGTTTCAAACTTTTGAAATAATTATTGTTCAGATTTAGTTAGATAAATAGGAAGTGAATCTTTTACCACTGCACTTCATTAGTTTCAAGACAGTGCCTCTTTCAGACTGCTTCACAAAACATCAATTTACAAGCACGAATGATTTATAGGCTTGAACCTGCGAATATTTTCTTCCTCTCCCACAAGGTCCTCAGTTCAAGATTCAACCCTAGTATAAATAATTGCAGAACTGTTTACCAGTACTTTATGGCTTCAAGTATAGGAAAGACTTGTGTTTGTTCCTTGTTCCAATAGGGTTGGGAGAAATTTCTGCTCCACACAAGCCTCGTAAAAGCTCTGTTATGAAGCAAATCATGCTGCCTCATACATCCTCCACAGTGATGGCAATTATCCACAAATTGGATCTCTGGCTGTGTTTTACAAGACTTTCAGTTTTGCTATACAACTTCTTAACTATGTCCTCGGATATAGGGAGTGTGTGCTACACAAACCCCACATTGTCTTCAGCTCCCTTGTCCTGCTTAAAACCAAATTTTTCATGTGACACATCACTCCTATGCTCTTGAATGCCGATTTTTACATCTAGATTTTATAAATCTGTATTTTTTGCATTTCCACAGCTGACCTCTTTGTGTATAACTGTTGTGATAACCACATCTCTTCATAGCAGTCATTTCTAGGGGAAAGTGTTTGTCTTGTGATAACTTTCTTAGCAGAACCTGAAAGCTTGTCACGGTGGCTGGAAGAGTTTGCTGTAGGTCCAATTTTTCCATGGTATGAACCCACGTTTGACTATCAGCGTTTGCTATTCCCAGCTGCTATCGTCCATTTGAAGCCAGCGGGACATACCACCTTCAGCAGTCAGTTCAGCTGTTCAGTTTAATGTTGGCCCTGAAATACAGCAAAAACTTTTCATAGTCAGACACACATTTCAGTTGAGCACATGAAGCGTGTGGTCAGTTACAACACAAATTCCTGATCAGCTGTCCGCTCTTCTCTGAGGCTTAACTTCAGACTAAATCAGCAAGCATGTTTTCCTTGCAGATGTGTGGTGTGTTGAAATGCTGTTGTAGGCTGCAAACAGTCACATGCTTTCAGAAAAAACAAAATTGGCTTTTAATATTATGAAATCATTTATTAGCTTCCTCAATATTTGCTTGACTTTTGAATTCAATTGTAAGTAAGTTTGCGTTTCATTCATTTAGTTTGACTTGAAAACATCACACAGGCTTCATATACAGCTGTCTTTTATGTTTGTGCCAGTTAAATAAAATTTGTAACACGACAGCATCAGAGTCATTCCGATCAGTTAGGCCCAGTCTCAACAGGTGTCTCATGAGAGCGAACCACTGCACTCATTCAGAAAATCCATACACAAGGCAGGTGCACATGGTGAAAAGTCTTGTGTTTGTGTTCAACTCTAACAGGCAGAGTGGTGAATGGTAAAACAGCTCTCAAACGGCTATGTTATAGTATTAATATTCTCTACAGAAATTTTCTAAAGAAACAAATTAGAACTATAGCAGAGCAGCTCTCCTTTTATAGGTTTTTGTTAATTTTGCTTTGGAATAAAATACTGTTTTCTTGGGTCTCATTTCAGATGGGCAATTCACTATATGACTGTGCATTCATTTATGGTGCAAAAAGGTTATGACTTCCAGTTTTCAAAGAAAAATCTAAAGCTACTAGAATGCTTGTTGCAACCGATGAAGACAGTTTCATTAAAACTAACCTCTAGCACAGGTGAATGAGACAAAGCGTAATTGACAGAGGACATTTAGAAACACGCTTTAGTTTATCTACAGATAAGTATAGTAAAGTTGCTTTCTGCAATTCGAATACAAGGGAAGAGAAGTTATGTTCTTTTCTTTTCACTAAATGTAGAGGAAAGATATAATGTTGATTTTCATCCTGAAATCAATAAAAATATGGTTAGAGGTGAAATTATTAACAGGAGTAATGGGAAAGATGAAGTAATGGAAATTTACCCTTAGCTGTTTTATGAATGTTTATTTAAAAAACAGACCAGTTCTCTCATTCATTGACAGAAAAATTATAGACACAACACATAGATTGCATATTGGGTTGGATGCCAGCTTTCAAAATCTAATCACAAGTTAGACTTTTCTTATGTTGCTGGGGCCATAATTGCATTGGGATAGTCTTTCCAGTGAACCATTATTGAAACTTGCATATTCTATAGCAACGCCTTGCTGACACTTAACGAAGACATGGCAGCTGGGTAATCTCCTACGTCTATGTTCATACGTATGTATTGATGGCAGGAACCATTCCATAACTGCTGTAACTTTTCAGAAATGTATGGTATTGTTGCTAGCATCTGTTTTTAATGTAAATAAATAAATATATATATATATAAAAAATCTACGCCCCTCTCCAATTTGCTCATCAGCATATTCTTACTCTGAATAGGCTCTCTTAATGAACCTTATAAATGTTCTTGGCAGCTAACTGGGAAATATTAATCAAGGGTTTCACTTAACAAGGAGCTGCAAATTATCTAACGTGTTACATTTTCCAATAGCCATCTTGCAGATTTAATTATTGGCACTGTTTTTTACCCACCACTCATAGACAATGCTTTGACTATTTTATAAATTGCATTATCAAGGATTTTTCATGACCGTAATAAATAATAGTTCTGCTAAATTCTTACAGAACATTACTCCAGTGAGCTATTAACAAGCTCTTAATAGTTATCTTTTCAATACATCTGATAAGTATCGTAAGTCTTAATACTGAAAAATTATGCAGAGAGAGAAAAGCCCCATGGGCCTTGCTGCAGCCATGGGAAGATTACTTTGGTAATGCATGTGGAAACAGAGGATGTCAGATTTAGAGCTCTCGTTGTTGCAGTTCCCATGGCTGGTTTGCAGTCCGGGCACCTTTAGATGGCAGCCTATTTCTTCATTGGGCTTCTCACTTGTCTAGTTGTTTAAGTGAGTACCGCCTGTAGGACAGGTCATAATTATTGTTAGAATGCATGGGATGAGAGTTTCACCTATTCTCCTGCCTGTTTGAATTACATAACACATTTAAATCAACAGAAAGGAAGGGCAGGCAAGGGGGCTTTCATTTAGACAAGCTGTTGGGACACACACAGATCGCAGGCGTAGAGCAAATTTGGATTAGAACTATATGAAGGTAATTTCAACTATTTTAGCTCTTCTCTTCCTCTCATCCACAAAAGCAAATTTTGTCCTGTGCTGGTAAGACATGCAAACAGGCTTCAGCCATGCCACTCTGACACTTTTATACCCCCATGACTGCACTTGCACTGAGAAGTGCACCTTCTCCAGGACACAGTCCCTCCCTTCCTCCCACGCAGCACAAACTGGGTTCTATCTGCGTTCCAAAAGCTCTGAAGACCATGGGTGAATCAGGCTGAGTCCAGACATCTTATGGGTGGCTGTCACCCTCAGAAGTTGTAATCTGCCTCTGTCTTTGCATTTTCTTTTCTGTTTAACTCCAGACAGAATTTTGTGTTGTAGCTTTGTGTAGCATGAAATCAAGGGTTTACTCCATTTCATGCCACGTGTGTGAAAAAAGGCACTTCTGTAGGCACATGGATGAGTCAAAGGCCTGTTGGACTATCTTTGGATACCTGTGAAGGTCTGCCCCTGCCACAGGCTGTTTGTCATATCCATCTCTCATTCTGGGAAAGATCTCTAGTGAACTGTCATAGACCAACACCTGGATTTTGCCCTGGAAGAAAACAGTTGCTTCAGTCCAAAGGGTAGCCCAGGGACAGAGTAGCACCTGTCAAGCAGAAGTGAGATCTGTCTGTAAAGCAAGTTTTTGGATGATGTAGACTTTCAAATTAACATTTCTTTGGCTGTTTGACAGACTTGGATGATGTTCTAATAAATAAGATACGATGCTGTTGGTGATGCAGTGCTTTCAAAAGCAGGTGGTGGTTGCCTTCAGACTGCCTGTTCTAGAATAATGAACAACTCTGGCTGACTTTTTAAAATGCTTGATTTTTTATGCTTTTTTAAAAACCCTGATCTAAATTTATTGCATCTCTAAGATTTGCAGTAAAATATTACAAGAAAAAGTAGTAATGGTGATGAATTAAAAGAACAACAAATTCTAGTAAAACTTTTAATATCTTATTAAAAATATTTCTCACTGCTTCTATTGACATCCAACTATTGTCCTTTGATCTGCATTTATGGCTATTTAACATCCCTGATCTGTTTCAAACCTTATGACAAAATAAATTTTGTTGAACAAATATTACCACATCACTGAAACAATAGCTGAATAGTGTTTAGCAATTTTGACTGGACATTTATTAATAGGAAAAAGGAGACCAAATAATGGTTTCTTAAAAGCAACAATTAATTTCTCACAATTTGTTCATTTTTTTTCCTCAATGCTGTCCAAACAAAAAGTGTGTTGAAATATGATCTAAAAATGACAGTCCTAGCTGTGTTTTTCAGATGCTGAAAACCTCCATTTAAACATCACGGATTAATCTTTTACATTACAATAGAAAGAAAATATGAGAAGTATTCATTGACCATATGCACGTCTCTATAATTTCGAATGTATTAACCAGACATCTGTCAAGTTATTTGACATTCACAAACACTCTTAAGATCTAAGCTAGAGTGAGTTATGAGTAAAAAGCTATAAGTGAGTTATAATTCAAAATGAAAATGTGACTGGGATTTGACAAGTGCATCTATAGGATGTAACTATGTTAAACTGGACTCAAAACCTTTTTTTCCAAATATCTTTCTGTATACCTCTATAGACTAAAATGATCTAAAAAAACATAATTAAAAAAGAAGTATTCCACTGTATTTTTAACTCCAGTTGTAAAATACTGACTTCTAAAAGTGAAAATACTTGTAAATAATTATGCTAGAAAGGGAAACATACAACATACAAACGAACTCATCTCCTCCCTTTTATAAAGCATACAAAACTAAAATTACATTTCCTGATTCTTTATGTTATTTACACCTTTACTGAGTAAAATTATACAGAAACAGAACTTTCTTTCGAACTTTCTTTCTAAAAAGAGGTAAAATAATTCCCAGCAAAAGCTTAGTATCAGGCTGTGAACACCGCGCACAGAATGAACACAGGAGAAGAACTTTTGTAAATGATTTGTCAAAAATAATTTAACCACCCAATGTGAACAAACTATAGGAACAAAGAGAACCACCATTTCTTTACTTTTTTCAATTGAATCACGCTATCAAAAGTACTCTTCCATAGTCTCTACTGTTTTAACCGGGTCTTGCTGAAATTCCAGTATATTCACATTCTTAAGATTGTCTATAGATGTATTATTACTTTTATTGCTAGAATGACAGTTTTATAATTTTTTTCTACTTTTATACCACAGAGCTCTAAAATTTAAAATTCCGTTTTCAGAGAAAAGGTGTGGATTGGAATAGATAAACACCTATAGTACCCAAATCCAAACAACTGCTCACTTAAAAAGAAAGAATAGAGAGAATGTCACAAATTCTCACAGCTGTTTAAAACCAATGCGTGGAGCAGGCGTTTGGAGTGTGGGTGACGCAGTGCGCACTGAAGAAATGCAGATGTGCGGGTGGCACACATCTCTAAGCCACTAATAGAAGCGAATCCAAGGCAATCTCTTGGGAAGAGGATGTGTATTTGGATCATCTTAGACAGAGGAGGAAAATTAATACAGCTCTCCTACAGGCTAGAGGTGGGTGTTGAAATTCTGGGACAAGATGAGGCACTCCCCTGTCTTCATTGTTTTTCTTTAGACAGCTTACCTCCATGGCTGCTGTGATGTTTTCAGCATCAGATTGAGGTCCTTCGGTACTACTGCATAGCTAGTTAAGTGCCTAACTTGGGTATCATGAAATCTTCTGGGATCTGGTTCAACCACTGTGTCACCAGCATTGTCACAGTTGATTTCCCTTTACAGATTAGACTGAAAACTGACTAAGCATTAACCTTTTGTTCAGTGTTGGGTGCATAAATTGTGTTTATTCAGAGCTTTTTTTCAGTTAAAAGAAAAGAAAGAAAGAAAGAAAGAAAGAATCGATATCCTTAGAAATTCCTATGTGACAGAATGGGTTAACCAGGAACCAGGAAACTCCTGAAGAATCTACTTCTGCCATAGGACGGAGCAGTAACTTATGGAAAATGTGGGCTTTAGTGAAACCGAATTTACATATTACTGAGCACAAACACCTACTAAAATTGAACAGCCACTCCTTTCAATTTTTTTGTTTGTATCTCAATACAGCTGCAATGAATTTAATTTCTATTTCTTTCTTAATGGTTAGGAATATGATTACCCCTCAGAGAATAGCCTTGAACCAAACAAAAGCACTTCTGCTGCAACCCTGGTGTCTATGAACCATTGTTTGAGCATGTTAATGTGCTGCTGTAGGAATAGATAAGGATAGAAGAGTGTGGTTGGAGAGGCCAGAGTTGTTTATAAAGACTCTCTGGGGACTAAGAAACAATCTATGCACTAATATAAATCATGATCTGTTAAAATGAAAAATAAAATCTCCTTCGCAGGAATGAAGAAATCCCCAGACATCAAGGGAATTATATTTGGTGCACTTACATATTATTCAGTAGACAGTAGGGAATGTAGTAACTGATTTTGGAGACAGTAAGATTTGTCGAGCTGAATCTTTTAAAGACAGATAAAGTCTTTTTAATCCCATCAGCAAAGCCATGGCCACAGGAAAACACTGAAATGAAGATAAGTTTAAAACTCCCTGACTCTGGATGTTTTAAGACATTCATAGCAGTGCTGGTCTAGTAATTTTAATGTTTTTCTACCAAAAAAATCAAACTTTTTTACTGTTTTTAAGTGTTCTGTTTAATCACAATTGCCATAGTCATTTCAGACAAATCCAATTTGACTTACCTTTCCTGGGTGTTCAGAAGACACCTCTGCCCACAGATAGTGCCTCTGTAGTTTATTTGCTTTTCTTCAGAAAAACAAGGATTTCCAAAAGAAAGCTCTATGTGTCTTTGTTTCTCTGTAATAAAAAATCTCTCTTAAAGGGAGTCGCTTTTCTGGAGGGCTGACTTACTCAGTATCAAACAGATTAACCCTCATCTTTCTAGTCCAGATTATCAGATCCAACATTTTTCTGTTGTAATGAAAGCTAATGGAACACTAAAATCCACTTTTAACCGAAGTATAGGAAAAGAAAAATCTACAAAGAAATTGACACCAAAGTCTGGTCGATAGATAAGTTCTGTAGATTATAATACTTGAGCTGTGGCAAACTGATACCTTAATCCACTACTAGGTCCTAGAGAAGCACTTTTTTTCTCCTGTGATTTCTCCTTTTATTACCAAATATTTATTTCTCATTCCAAACCTACTTAGTGGACAAGACACTATCTCCAGGCATGGAGACATTATGCATGATTTCAACACCCACTTTTCTGCACGGGGAATTATAGGCACTGAAGTATGGAGTCTACAAAGGTGCAGCACAGCCTCAATGGGGTGTTTAAGAAATGCTGAGGATGTCGGTGTTTCCTATGCCTCATCGGTAAGAGGTCTCTGAGAAAACATCTGTTTAGCTCTGCTTCTGATTCATAACCACAACCATAGCTCATAATCTACCACCTCCCAAAGTTGTGTACTTCAACTAAGACTACTTTCCATTAAAAAAAAAAAAAAAAAATTAATTGGACTTGTCCATTCAACAGCAAAATGGTTAGGAAATTCAATGGGGTTGCTCAGATTTAAGGCAAAGTCCTTGCTATTTTGCTATTTCTGAGGCTTGAACCAGTCTCTGTTGTTGGACTACTCTCAAGCACCTCCATGCTATGTGTAGCACACTAGAATTTACAGAGCAGCAAATACCCAAATCCCTTCTTATAGGGAGGGACGGACTGTCACTATGATTTAGTGAATATGTATTTATTAAATATAAGTATAAAATATTAAGACTCACAGCTCAATTATATCTGATTTAAGGGGTAAAGGCACTCCCATAGAATGAAAATGATGCAGGTTCAGCTCTGTTGTGCTAGAAAAAGAGGATGTGTGTTTGTCTCCCATAGTCCAAATAATTTATCTAAAAATGCCATTTTTATTCCTCTATTTTATGAGGTCTGATTGAGTAGATATGTTCTCAGAGTTTTTACAAGACTGGCTTGAACTACCTGAAATGGGCAGACAAAAAGTGATTAAAACCTAGGATTATTAATGAAAATACATTCCTTGCCACTGCCAAGCTGATGATGTGTTTTTTATTTTCTCTTTTTCCCATTCTCAAGTCTCCTTCCAGATTTTCCATAGCATTCTTCCTTCCACACAACTTTTGAAAATGCAGATTTGAGATTTTTCTCTCTCTCTTTTGTGCCAAAAAGATCCATATGTTCATGACACTTCAGAATTCATTTTCTCTAACTTTGTGAGATGAATGATTGGCGTTTGTGAGGTGTCTGCGAGTTTAACCCTTTAATCTTGAAGGCCAATTTTTTTTGCCCTGTTTGAGACTACGAAAAAGATAATCTCAGATATAGATAAATATTTTGTAGATGAAATGGTAGTCTTACAGGTTGGAATAGCCAGGAACAGAGTGTTATGCATTTGACTAAAGGCTATTTAGTGCAATGTTTGCTGGTGGAACTGTATCTTCTGCTACAAGGCAGTTCAGTTTCCCAAGAAGGCATTGCTTTCCTGGTCTTTCTCATGCCAGGAAAGCCAGCTTCATCAGAAGGACTGTTTAGTCTTAGGTGATTTTATGTACTATAGTAATATTAATCAGTACATAGCCTTTTACAACTGAACAGGTTTTCCACTCATCTCATTCAATTTCTATTGTAAACAATGGTGCACAGAAATTATTGATCATGAAGCTGTAAGGTGAGATGACAAGGTTCTAGAAGAATCTGAGGAGAAGTAATAAAAAAAAAAAAACAGTTTTCTGTTAACATTTGGACTATTATTGTTTCCTGCTTGATGTGTGTTACTGTACATTCTCTATATTAGAAACAAGACAGCATGGTAGGAAGGATGTGATTTCACTACTAACAATAAGGATCATACTGGAATGAGAACTATGTTAAATAACTATTTCTATATTAAAAAAGAATCAAATACCTCTGACTTACAATTCCAGAAGACTTGGGAAAATTTAGTCAGTTAAATAATGAGGAAATTTCCGTAATTTGCCGTGTAAATAATTTTCAAAATAATCGCACTTGTGAAGAAACTTCTTTACACACTAAATGAGTTTGTCCACTGAAGTGCAGTAATAGCTGCAGAGACTTGCTTACTATGAAGTAAGTAGTGTTGTCTGTTGAACACCAAGTATAATAAAAAAAATTTAACCTCAAGCCGGTACTGCGCAATCATTATAGCTTTAACTTACAGTATACACATACTTCTAGTTATGTTAATATGCTTATACTGTTTATTGTACCTATATATTCAATTCTGGTGCTTAAAGTCATTATCATCTTAAATAAAAAAAGACAAAACTATGGGATGAATATGAAGAAGCATAGAAAATAATGTTTGCCTTTCCAAATGTTGACCTGAAAATTGTATTAAGATTTTTTTTTTTTGCTTTTGATGTATAAATATTGCCTAAGCATTATATATGTGTTTAAAAATTCCAAGTTCTCATGAAGATTTGTAGAAGCAATAAAAATAAATTTCTTGTGAATTTTCACATCTTAAACTAAGGCGTGAATGTGCTGACGCAGAGCTTTTTGCAAACCCTTTCCTTCTTACTCTCTTAATTTTTACTTCTTTGCCTCTCATTATGCTCCAAATTTACTAGTTTTACCACAGATGCAAAACTTCTGAACAAGGCAAAAAGTAAATACAGAAACAAGACCACACTGAATGTAAATATGTAGCACAAATCAATGCATACCAGTCTACTCTCTTGGAAATAGTACTTTTTGGGTTTTTGTTTTGTTTTCATCAGCTCTCCTTAACTTGTTCTTCAAAAATACACTAATTTTAATAATGGAATTATTTGAAATGGGGAACGGAAATTTAAGATTTTAAGTTAGATTTTGAACTGCAAGGTGATGTGGAGTTACAAGAAAATGATACCTTTTCTTTCATAGTGTTTAGAGGACAGAACTGGTAAGAAAATCAAAGACAGTGACAGAGATGGGGCAAAGCAGAGAGAAAAAGAGTTAACAATAATTTCTCCTGACAAACAGGGGTTGGCTGCTGTTAATAGATGTGATTATTCAACTCATCTTGATTTGTAATCCAGACTTACTAAGCATTCATTTTTTCTCTTTCAAGCTAAATAACAAAATATCCTCAATAATTGACATTCATTATTAATGATGTTACATTGCCATAAAATATTTGTGTTTCTGAAGGAGTTTGGTTTTAGAAATTATCAAAGAAATGAATGTAGGGCTGTGTCTATGGACAATCATCTAGACAAGTAAAACAAGTTTGAATCATCTTCTCACTCCCACTGAGAAACTGCTCAAGCCTCTGCTTCCAGTTTAATATTGGAGATGTTTGCAACCTTTTAAGGATGGATGTCCTTTTTAAGGCTGCACCTTAGGAAATTGTTAATTTTTAAAAAATTTTGGTTCTTGGCATATCTAGTGAACTGTTCTGTGAAGACACTCCCTTCTTGTATTGAAGTCAGCCCTTGACGTGTCACTGAAAAAAACCCTCTAAAATTGAATAAAACTAATTCAAGAAAAGGAATTAAATTTAAAATATGATCAAAGGAACAGTATGCGGGTAAGGACAAGTTTGAGGTTACTAACTGCTTATTATTAAAACTGCTTTTCTACCTTTTTTCTCACAACTGCAGGACAGCCAGCCTTAGGAGAATGATGGATAGTACAAATGGTATGGCGTTCTCTAAGATTTTTGTGATGTTTGCTACCTTAACCAACATCCTTTCTGGCCTTGTGTTTCCCTGGCCTGAAACAGCCTTGGAAGCTTAGCTGGCTCTTGCCAAAATGTAGCAGTATGGACCTTTTCCTCTTCCTGGTTCCTTTGGTGATGGAGCCCTGGCATTGACTGCCTCTCCAGCAGCCAGCCCTCCAGGAATGGAGGCCAACACCTCTACAGTGAGCACAGGATTCTCCTGTTCAGCAAGTAGCCCCTTTTCTGTCATACCATTCTCTTCAACTCCCAACACCCTTTCTACCACCTCTGTCAGGCTGCTTCTCCCTTCATTAATTTATGGGGCAGGACCCTGCAGCGTGCTGGCCCAGGCAGTAGTTCACTGAGTTCAGAAGCCTCCTAATTGGCTCAGCTCAGGTTTCAACCTTTTTGTAACCTGATGGTCACACCAGACCTACTAGAAATAAAGTCAAAGAACTTCCTGCAGTCATCCTCCCTGTTAGCTTTTAATAGTGACCCCTAGACACTCTTGTAGGAGATAAAAGACTAGGGGCATATAAATATTTATAGTATAGTCTGACATACCTTAAGAATAACTTGCAGTTATCCTGTGCTCCTATAAAGTACCTTAAGTCTTCTCTGATTTAGAGACAGGAATGTAAACTATCCCTCTCCTTTGGCTAATAAAATATTCCTGCATTTCTTCATTAGCCACTGTGATTAACACAGTTGCAGTTTTACTTGAGGGAGAAAGGAAGCATTATTAGCAACAGATAAGATTATTTTATGAGCTCACATACATGTTAATCGGCACAGCAGCAAGTATATCACACTTTTCAGAAAAAATAACATCAACAAAACCACAGAGGTTACCTCTACCACAGTGCTTATAAGTGAAGATGTGTATCCCGCATCCTTTACTTACGTACATGGTCCTCTTGTCTTAGTAGGGCTTACAGGAGCAGTATGACAGTGACTGACTCAAAGCCATCAGACCCTCAGCTCATGTAAATTATAAAGCTCCATCTGGATCAAGACAGGTCTGTCACATCAACTTGCAGCTAGTGATGATCTAGTCTACAGAGGGTCACAGAGGGCCATTTAAAACTTTCTTAATTAAAGCAGTAAATAACTGTGGTGGTTCAGTGAGGTCAATCAGAAAATAAGGACTTGGCAATGAGAGTAGGAAAGTAAGAAGAAATAGCTACAGCACTCGTCCTTTGAGTACTCTGAGTGAATTTCTCCCTGTTACTCCCGCAGATTTGAAGGTCTGATTCTGTCTTGTTCGCAAGTGGTATTTGCAAAATGGTCAACTGTTTAACCAATACTTATCGATTTGCAGTGCTTTGGAAAGGGTAAACCAACTCAGCAGGATCAAGAATCAAACCCAACAGAAAGTATCTAATTCACTGGGACATGACAGCACCACACAAGGTTATTTGCATGTTTCCTGATTAAAAACAAACAAACAAACAAACAACTTTATGGTGTACAGAAACACAGGAATAAGTAGCCTGGTCACCCCACCATCTCACCTTGTAACTTGTGTGTATGCTCAATGTGTTGGCCCAGGGGTACAAGTCAACTCTGTCTTCCAGCTCTTTCCTGTGAACATGACAAAAGAAGTCAGTTTATGCTCTTCACACAGTCAATACTTGTTTACAGCACTGATGTCTCTTTTTGCTTTTATTTTCCTCTTTTCTTTCCCTTTTTCTCCCCTCTAGAATGCTGATTTGGCAGAGTTCACGTGTCCCAGCACAACAAATCTTACTGCATTTATTCCAATGCTATTTCCCTACTATCTCCTTTGTACTCCATCATGCACAGTCTACAGATTTTCATGTATAATACTATGCTCACCCAACTCAGGTGTTTTTCTCAAGGAATGCTTTTTATCATGTATGTAGTTGGAAGTTAAATTAAGACAAAAAATCTGACAAAGAGCACAGAGAGAAAAGTAGAAATTAGTCCATCCATTAAATGTTTCAACCAATCAGAAATCTAATGCTTAATATCAGCTCTGAAGTTTGTTTTAATTTGTTAAATTTGTCAATTTGAAAAATTAAGCAAATTTTAAATTAAATAAAATCTCAAATTTAGAAAACGACCTTTAGGTTCTGAGTCTGCTAGGGTTTCTTTGGTTTTGTCACAGTAGTTCAGCTACATACAGTAAATTAGCAAAATGTTTCAGTGAACCTAAATCTTCTAAATGAGTTTGTGGCATTTTTTGCGTACAGAATGCAAGTAAAATACTAAGTCCTGGTCTACAATCAAGCTTTATTTACTTTTTAGCTTTCTAGACACTGAGGTGTCTAGACACAGACCATATATTTCTTGTCATACACCCCAAATTTGAAGAAACTGCATGTGGATAATGAAGAAAGAAAACCTTTCTGATTTTCTTTGTATTATTTTTCTCTTCAAGCATGTTTTTTGCAAGGCTTATCTGAGACAATAGCCTCAAGTTATGCCAGGGGAAGTTTAGGTTGGATATTAGGAAAAATTCTTCTTTACAGAAAGGATTGTGAAGCATTGGAAGAGGCTGCCCAGGGAAGTGGTGGAGTCCCCGTCCCTGGAGGTATTTGAAAGACATACAGATGTGGTGCTGAGGGACATGGCTTAGTGGTGATCTGGCAGTGCTGGGTAACGGTTGGGCTTGATGTTTATAAAGGTCTCTTCCCTCTGAAATGATTCTGTAAAAAGGGAGAAGGTCAAAACTGGGTGAATGCAGGCAGTCGCACATTCAGAGCTCTCCATAAAATAGGTGTTTGTGTTGCGCATCATGTGCAAGGCAACAACATTTACATATATTTTCATCTGACTGTGTATATAGAATCATAGAAACATCTAGGTTGGAAAAGACCTTTAAGATTGAGTCCAGTTGTTAACCTAACACTGCCAAGTCCACCACTAAACCATGTCCCTAAGCACCACATCTACACGTCCTTTAAATACCTGCTGGAATGCACACAAAACTCACCCCCAATATAAGCTATTTAAAAATTGTCTTTACTGATATTTGTAATGGATTCTTCCATTTATGTGTGCAAAGTAATGCTGTGTTTTAATGAAATGTTCCTCTATACTAAGTGGTGGGAACAGCTGATTTCTTAGTCATGTGGTCACTGTGTGCGTGCAGGTGTTTGAATGTGTAAAAGTTTACATTACAGTTTTTATTTATTACTGCTGAACAGGAAAAATTGAGGCAGCAGTTTAGATACAGTAAAGAAAGTAATTTTGGGAGGTTATTTAAATGAAATATAGCCTACAGAAATATTTGAACCTTTTCATTTATTTAAATCTGTACGAGGCACCTTTAAGATCAGCAATGTTTAAGAAAGTCGCTTTCTGCTCCAGGTACTCCTTGAGTAGTAGTAGATGCCCATATCAATTATCTTTTTAACTGTGAGATGACAACTGCAGGAGAGAGAAATATTTTCCAATCCAGTCTTCTGGAGTTTTTTTGAAGGCGGATTGGGAATTTTTTTTTTGTCCTTCTGGAAACTGATTTTACTTTCCTACTGTAAACAAAGTGCAAGTAATTTACTTTGATAGATGCATATCTTTCTTCATTACAAATATTAACTGACCATTCACTACACATCAGGTGACAATAAGCAGGCTTCTGCAATAAGCCTGTAAGAATGAAAACAAACACACACTTGTCAACACCAAGATGAGCTTTTAAGAGGGGCAAGGTTGAATTTCTGTGTGTATATCCGTAATTTCAATGACATTACTGACCTTTCTGATGGTTAGAAAATCAGAATGATATTGTTTGTAATTTCAGTCTTCAAACAGCCTCTGTAGACAAATTCCAATTTATTTAATTGACAGCCGTCCCAAGTCACATCCTCTGAATTTTAATGCAGCTCAGGCTCCGGAAACAGGATCTGTAACAGAAACATAATTTTATTAATCAGGCTGTGTTTGGGTTGATAAACCTGTTATAATTTGTCTGTAAGCAGGCTAAGCTCTATATGGGGCCATTCAATTTTTCAGCTAAGTCAGACTACATGAGCATAGCAGTCATTTCAAAATCCAGAGTAGCAGGGAGTGAACAAGAAGGAATAAAGCCTAAGTTGTCCCTTCCCAGTTTCACAGAACCTCTCCTCACACCCAGGCTGCAGGAGGTCTGCAGAAGCCACAGCCATGCCTCTTGCTGTTTTGTGCCTCTCTCTGCTCCCAGCCCTTTAGTTCCCACTGCTGCTTATTCAGGAAGGAGATCCTCAGAAAGCTGAAAGCAATCCCAATATGTATTATCTTTTTCTACTACATAATTTTCTCAGGAATAAAAAGCTTATTTTTAATCTTTTGGCCTGAACCCATGGCCCATGCCTTACCATGGATCCCAGACCATACAAGCTCAAGTCCTAATTTTTAGTGACAAGTCAAAGGCAATTCTATTCTTTCATATCCTTTAAAGTTCTGGTTTTTCCTGACTTTTACTCCCCATGCATCTCAGACCTTGGCATAAATAAAAACCTCTTTAAGTCTTTCCGCTTTAAAAAGCACAGAACTGGCAGACTGGCATATAGAGAAAGTTACAGATCTCAAGGACGCTTTCCGGTTGCAAGAGGTGAGAACACCCAGTAGAATTTTATAAAGTATTATCAGAATAATCATATTAGTATCCTCCTATGGTTTGCTTGAGTTTTTTTTCCTAAAAACTTCCCTTGCACTTTTTTCCCCCCTTACTCAGAAATTAAAAACATTATTTCAAAGCCAAGAAAGTAATTGGAATTGGAAACTGCTCTGACTGTTATTTTCCATCTTGTTAGTGGATTGAGTGCCACTAAAAAGATTGAATTTTCAAATGGCAATGGATGGACTTCAAGATATTTAATTCTTATAGAACTCTTTAAAAAAGTACAGAACAGAATAAAATAACTGTTGTGTCTCAGGCAGTTGATAGTCAGAAAATAGCTGCTCTTTTCTGAAATACTTTTTTCTCTGCAGAGTAATGTCAATAGCAAAACAAACTGTGATCTCAGAGATAGATACTGAGCTGAGGCATAATGACTCAGAGAATATTTCTGAGATAAGCATGTTATTCCTTCCTTTTTGGCAAAAAGATGAACTAACAACAGTCTTCACTTCTGGCGAGGCTGTTGTGAGCTGAATGCTCAGGTTCCTCACTTCTTTCCTAGACTCACAGCCAGGCTTGGAAATGGCTGCAGAAACCAAGAGTTTCATTCATCAGTCACCTCAAAATCAGCGTACTTCATCCCACACACATTTTTCAGCAGGGCTGAGGCTTTCTCCTGCAAGCCTAGAGGCAACCAACCTGCAAAATCTGTTCATGTCAGTCTTGGAGGGGGTTGGTGGGGGTGTGGGGTGCAGGATGCAGGTCCTTCACCCTCGAGCCCAGCCAAGATTCCCACTGTTGTTCTAGAAAGCATTGCTTAGTTGAGTTTTGTTCCTACATGAGAAAATATTCTCCCAAGAGAGAATCCAGAATGCGAATGACATTTGACTAGTGCAGCAGAAAATGAGGCATTTTTAAACTGAAATTATCCTACAGAGGGGAATAAAAAACATTCAGTGACAAGGTCATTTTACTACCAGAAAATTGTTGTAGAGATGTGATTTTTGACTATTTTCTGTATGTAAGTGAGGAATATTGTAAAAACTTGCTCTCACTTCCTAGAATAAACATGAACACTATATAATAGCTATGATCAATATATGCATGAAAATGGCATGCAAAGAGAAATTTTCTACATTTTGCCATAGCCTGTTGAAATAAGTAGTCCTTTTGCCTAACCAAATGCAAAGTGTTTGTCCACAGTTATTGTTTCATGAAAAGTTCTGTGATTCTTATCCGAGTGCAAAAAAACTCCAGGAGAAGCTTGCCTGAAGTCCTTGTGGAAGCTGCCTCATGCAGAAAGGGGCCAGGGCACACGTGTCACATCCAGTGTCTAGTCAACAGTACAAGAACCATTGGGCCCAAATTCCCTGGCCATACTTCGCTGCAGCTTTTGAGCATGCCCCACAGCATCACAGGAGAAGTTAATATGGAATGTCAAGGGACAATCCTTGGGATTACTTTGCCCTACTCATGGTCTGCAGGCTGCACCTCGGTCCTGCTGACTTCCCATCCATTTCCCCACCCAGCTAAGAAAAAGTGAAATTCACTGTCTTTGCACGTAGTGCACGAGCTCATAAACTTCAGGCAACCCTTATCACTCGTGTGTCCATTTTAGCATAGAAAATAGTTTCTGCCAGTAGGTCACTGGCTAGAACAGATAAATCTTATTTAAGACTTGTAGTGAGGAACCACGGTGTGAGAGGGTGCAGCTGGAGCTAATCTTTGCTTATTCCACAAAGGTAAAAGTATGGAATAAGGTAAATAAGGAAAAAGTAAAAGCGAACTCACCTCTTGGCTGGCAAGAGAAAATGCAGCATATCAGTGCCCTGACTTCTGCAACAGTAAGATGCTGGCTTGACATTTCTAATATGGAACAACTACCAAATATGCAGATCTGCCCAAGAATCCACCAAGATGATACTCACCAATAACTAAGGTCCTGTGCCGCAGCACAGATGTCTGTTATTGCCAGCCTTCTATGTGGTACATACCAGTCCCTACGCTCCTCTGGGGCGGGGGGGTGTGTGTGTGGGGGTGCCCTCCCTTAACTTGTGGTGTGTCTGATCTAACAGAGAAGCAGAAAAAATGCCATTGAACTATTATTTTTACAATAGCACCTGGCAGGTTTGTTTCCATTTAAAATCAGTAACAAAACCTATATTGACATTTGTGGAAAATTAATTATATCATAAAATACTACTCTGGGATTCACTGGAAACAAAATAATATAAGAGCCACAATAACAGTATTTTTCCAAAGCATTAATATCCACTTCCAGTTTTCCTTTGTAATTCTACACTGTCCCTTCTTTCTCTGCTATCCAGTCTATGTTTTGCAAGAAAGATATTACAATTTTAAAACTAAGATGATACAATTTTACAGTAAAAAAACTTTTATAGAAATAACATCAAAATTATTTGTTGTTCTGTATATTTATCATTAACAGAGTATATTTATCATTTAAAGTCATTTATTGGCATGATTGTATTAATCTCTAAAGTGATATTTTTTCTTTCTTAAATAATTCTTAAATATCAAGAAAATATCTTTTATCTATTATTATTATTAAGGACAGTATTCTCAGATATTTCTTTTCTGTTAAAAAATCTGGGATGCAAAACGAAAACCTACAAATATTAAAATAAAGACTCAGAAATAATAAGCTTTACATATGGTTTTGCCTGAAGTGTTTGTCTATATTGTACTTTAGTACGTGGTTATGATTTTTAATAAGAGAATAACCTTCTAGAGAACAGACAAACCTCACCACAATGGATCAAGTGTGGTTAAAAATGTAAGAACTGATGTTTTTGCAGTTATAATCACTTTTTGAATAATTTTTATGTGTCCTCACTAGTGTGCTGTTTCAAGCAAAGTAAATAGTCTGCCTGTGGTGGAAATAAAAAGAAAAGCCAATGGACAAATCAGGAAAAGAAGGATGCCCTTTTTTCCTTCTCTGGTCAGAAAGCAGCCTGTTTGGTTTCGTAAGAAGGTCAGCAGAAAGTCTGTTGTATAATGTAGGTAGTCATCAAGCAGCCAGTGATTCCCAACAGTGACTCCACAGACTGCTTTTGCCTTATCAGAAACTGAGGGAAGATGCGTCATCCTGCAATCTGTGGTGAGCAGGGTTATGTGCGGTTAGAGGCACACAAATCATGTAAGCGAACGGCATTTTGTGGGAAATGTGTGTGATAAATATGGCTATTTAAAGCTGAGCATTTGCTGCTGGATTTCTTCTTTGAAAGAATCAGTGAACAAGGTGAACAATATCTCAGTTACCTGCTATCAACATGGAGGAAGTGAAATAACAAAATGTGAGAAGACTTTCACGTGGAAGTGCATGGAGCTTTGTAACTATATTGTGTCCCTTTTCGCTTAGATACATTTCCTTGTTTTATTAAATAGAAAAGGGTAACTGTTTTTGTTCACCACCTGTCTACTCATTAGTTGGTTATTGGATATGTTAAACTTAAAAGTAATTTTATAATAGTTTTGCAGAAAGAAAGGAAACAGTTTTATATTTCATTATCAAGATGGTCTCCCAGCTACAAAGGACAGCACGGGAGAAAGAATAAAAGCATCTAGTGGTCAAGTAAAATAAGCACAAAGTTGTTAGCTAGCAGCTTAGTGAATATTGGGAGGAGTGAGATTGAGAGGCGAGGAGAAAAGATGGCGTTCGGTGTAGTAAAGGGAATTCAAAGGGAAGGAATGACAAGATCAGAGGAAGGAGTAATAAATTCTTTTGACAACTTCAAAGTGAGCAGAGCTGAGGGGAGGAGATGTATGCATGAGTTTTCATTTTACTGCACTGTATTAATTTTCACAGTCTTTTTCAGTTATGCCCTACTTATTTTCTATCTGTAAATGCATTACCACCCCGGACATCCAAATTACTGTGGGAATTGTGGAGATTCCAATTACTAAGGAAACTTGTTAAAAATCCTTTCCTACACACAGTATCTATGATGCTGAGACAATTTAGTCCCTAAGCAGAGTGGAAGCCTAAGGTTGAAAATAGTGCAGATCACGTTTGCAGGATTCAGTCCACTTACGTGCACATCCGTTATCATGTTTATATTGAACATCAATATGGATGAAAGGATCAATATCCATCAATACGGATATGGACATCAAATGGAGAAAGAAAAGTACATGAGGTGGGGTGCTCAAGAGAGAAGGTCAGTCAGCAAAAGAGATGGTAGTTGCTTTTTCTTCTCGCTCTTGAAGGTGGAAGGAGGAGTCAGAAAAGACTCCCTTTCACCCTCCGTTGTTCATAAAATTTGGAGAAATCCCATAAAAGTCTGTTCATACAGTATCCTCCTTTGTGTGCAGAATCTTACCTACGGTTTAAACAGTAGATGTGAAACGCAGGTTTTCCTGGCAAGTACAGGAAGACAGAATGTATTCTACATTATTTAAATGCTGTTGAATAAAAAATGTATGATTTGTGTTGAAGTAGATAAAATGGTACAGGTTCAGACTCCCTCATGCAACTCTCTATGACTGCACAGGAACCCTTTCTTTCCTACCTGATGCTCCAAATAAATCTGCGCTGCTGTCCAATCGTCTGGCAGAAATAGCCCAAGGGACGGAACTGCGGGAAGAGTTCTGTAACTCTCCTTTTTTATACCAAATGGCTGTAGACTTGTCTCTAACAGCAGTAATGAAATAGAGCATCTTGCTGATTGGCAAAATGGATAAAGAAGAAATGATAATAAGCGGAGAAGACCAGAAATTAGTCATACATTTGTTTCTAAAATGAGTTATAGATACAGTTATATACATTATATATACATATATAGGTGTGCGTACATATATGCATATATTAAATACATATAATCAGCTCGACAGTTGCTTAGAATAAGATGCAATGAATGGTAGGATTTTAGGGGAGAATTCCACCCTCAAATTCATGGAGGATGTTTGGATAACAAATACACCTAGCCAAATAAATTGCATGACTCTTCTGTTTTTTAAACTATGTACAAGAAAAATAAATTAACATTCAGTATTAAAGGACCTTGTGCAGTAACTACAGAACAAGAAACTTAGTGTAGTTCTCATGATTTTGTTTACCTACAGATGGTGGCTAATTTAATTCAGGTGTCAGTGGTGCTTCAGACCAAGTCTGGCATTGGGTAAACGTGTGACTCAGCCTGACAGTAACAGCCTGACTCCTATGGACTAGGAAAACATGGATACAGAGAGCACTTTCTAATTTTTCTCTTTGCTGTGTTGGCAGAAAGGTACAAGTTGGCAAGCATTCACGTGTTAGTCATACCATCTGATAAACACAACTACAGAGCAATAGACCTGAACTGTCGTTGCTCTGAAGTTTTAAACCATAGAATAGAATCACAGAATCATCTCGTTGGAAGAGACCTTTAAGATCATTGACCCCAACCATTCACCCTGCGCTGCCGGGGTCCCTAAACCATGTCGCTCAGCGCCACATCTACACATCTCTTAAACACCTCCAGGGATGGGGACTCAAATCTGAAAACTTAATGGGGTTTTTCACAATGATTTTGAACCACGATAAGACCAAAATTACTTCCACCTATTTCGCAGTGTGAAACACAAAAATAATTTTCTGTTTGTGCCTTTCAGTGCTGAGTCAATTAGACTGTATAGAATCATAGAACCATTTACATTCAAAAAGACCGTTAAGATCATCTATTCCAACTGTTCACCCTGCACTGCCAAGAGCACCACTATATCACACCCTAAGCACCACATCTACAGGTCTTATCGGTCACCTCTAGGGATGGTGACTCAACCACTTCCCTGAGCAGGCTGTTCCAATGCTTGACAACCCTTTCAGTCAAGGAATTTTTCCTAAAATCCAATCTAAACCTCCCCTGGCACAACTTAAGGCCCTTTCCTCTTGCTCTATCACTTGTAACTTGGGAGAAGAGACCAACACCCACCACGCTACAACCTCCTTTCAGGTAGCTGTAGAGAGTAATGAGGTGTCCCCTGAGCCTCTTTTTCTCCAGACTAAACAAGCCCAGTTCCTTCAACCACGTCTCACAAGACTTGTGCTCTAGACCCTTCACCAGTTTTGTTGCTCTTCTTTGGACATGCTCTAGCATCTCAATGTCTTTCTTGTAGTGAGGGGCCCCAAACTGTGCTTCTTATCTGTGCCATTCAAATGGAGAAATCAATGAAAAAATAGTAGACTTACAGCATCTGTTTTCTTTTCTTGTAGACGGTATCATCTACGTGCTTGCATCCAGACTGAAGAGGAATGGGAAGTGGGAAACTTAAGGAATCAGTTTGTCAGTCTTTATGACTGACAGTCATAAAAGCTTTATGACTCTGTCTGTATGACTGCAGTATCTTTGGGTTTTGTCTAACCACACGATGGTCTTACAGCAAATTAAGGACAAGCCTAAAATTTTTTCTTAAGACTGTGGGCCCATCACCAGGAACCTCATTAGCAATGAATGCATCTGAAAAACAAAAAGAGATCTTCAGTATTATGCTTGGTATCAGATCTCATCTTTTGGAGGGAGGGTCATGGGGTCTTTGTTTAACTTTTCAAATGTATATAATGATATATTATCCCTCATAAGTGAAAAATAAGTTTTGTGGGGTTTCTGGCATAAAAAGAAAGCTGAAAAGTGAAGCTTTATCATCTGGGGAAAAGAGTATTATTTGACAAATTTTATCTAGGATTTTTTAACAATGTGCTTCAGTATTATGTAGAACTAATGGAACATAGAACTGATAGTCTTGTGCTCTTAACAGTGCAAGGACACCAAAGAAAGTACTTTGCATCATTATCTGTGATCCTTTCTTCCCCTTTTTCTGTACTTATTTTAAACTATTTGTACTGAATACAATAGAGATGAGGAAGAACATTTAAAACATATATAATATAAACTTTCCCAGGGACTCTAGTGAGACATATTATTAATCTCTGGGGTCTTCTAATCTCCTTGGATAATTCATATTTCTTAGATTTTTCACATGCTTAATGGTTTGAAGGGATAACTTAAGTAAAATGAACTAGATCTCAGCTGCATTCATGAGATTTTCATGATTAGAGAACAATTGCTTCCATTTGCCAATAGGCATCATATTGGGCAGTCTCACTTGAAAACCCAACTAGAATCAGCATTGGAAATGAATTATCCACTGTGACACAGAAAAAAATTAGCATTGTCCATATATTTTCTACAATAGAGAGAGCAAAATAGAATGTGGTTTCTCTTAAACGGACATGTCTCTGTAACTAAATACACAATCTATGTCAGGATGTAATAATATCCTTGCCAAATCTCTCTTTTTCATGACATAAATGTGACATACACAACTACCAATATATCAGAGATAGATCCACAAATCCTCTACATCATAATTAATTTTTCAACTTCTGTGAAATTCTGGTGCATCGATGATTAATAACGTTTTAAAATAGCACAATCAAAATTTTCCAGAAACGCACTCTAGGAATTCAAGGAATCCTTGGACCATCACCTAATAAGTTTAAAGTTTGAATTGTCTCTGAGATAACAGAATTTTTCTGGAAAAATGTAAACCACAGCTGCAGCTCTTATTAGGAGTGTACTGTCAGTTCTCATTTCTGATGTGCCAAACTTGAAATACCATTATTTATTTCATAAAAAATAAATGCAACAAATATGCAGTAAGACATATCAGATGAGAGAACAACAGTAGACCTTTACATCTATAAATTATTAATAACATAAACTTTTTTGTTGCCACAACAGTTACTCAGTTCTTTTACACCAAAATGGCCAGGCTCAAGCAAAGTGTGAAGAGAAGAAAAGTAATTGGAAATATGTTTTTGGAAAATAACAGTTTAAAATCTTGAATTCTTGTTTATTATTGAATCGCAAATTCTTGTTTATTATTGAAATAATTTTTTAGGCAGGTCTGAGTAGAATGAAATATTTAATTTGGTTTCTTTTAGTCAGTTTGTCCATAAATACGAATTAAATTTATCTTAATTTACCTTAATTATGAATTAAATTTACCTTTTTCAAGTAAATAACATTTTTAGTCTTGTTTTTCCCCTGGTGGAAAAGGATGAGGTATTAAGAAACACAGTTGCCTCACAGGCTTACTTTATGAGGCTAGCATAGCTAACATTAACAATCAGTTAATAAACTCAGTGTTACTGCTTTTTGTCACAACATACAAGTACAACAGGTATTTCTGTCTCTAAAGTTTTGGTTGTTCTGGTGGAACATAAATTAAATACACCATTAAATTCCAATAATTAGACACTGACTTCTTTATCGGTAACAGAATACGCACTGCTTAGGAAACAAAAACTTAATATAAGGTCAATGTATTCTGATTGGTTAAGAGACTTGAAAAAATTTCTTTAATAGAGAAAGATATATATTTATAGAAAATTTGAACTGACTTTAGAAACATAATGTAATGAATAAAATGATAGCAGAATGTGATGACAGCTAAGTGTGTTAAACGTGACAGGGCTACCATATGTCTTTAATTCACTCTGTTAACAGCTTGTCTTGATGTTACTTGGTAAATGGCACTTTAAAAAAAAAAAAGATTAAAATAAGGTATGTAACTGCCAAAATATTTCTATAATTTTTATTGGGATTTCCAATCAGTACTTCAGATTGCAGTCTGAAAATTGCTTTATAAAGAAGCAGAATTTGTTTTGAACAGAAGAGTATACTACATAGCTAAATGAGACTCTTAAATAAAACCAGAGAAATAAGTTTTGGCAGTAACTGTACCAGGGAAATGAGCACATGATGTCTTCCTATTTGTCTTTTAATAGCTGTGGCAGCATGGCTTTTTCAGGTACACTAAGCATATGTGTTTATCTCTCCCAGATGCTTAAGAGAACATAAGCCCATTTTCATTTACATTTAGAGTGGAAATCATGCCAAAATGAGTTTGAAAATCATGTTTAACTCACTGTTCTAATAACTCCATAAGCTCATCACAGACAGCATAAAATACATGTGATTTGTCAGCCTTCGTGAGTGGTAACTTACTGCATGTGGAACAGCATGATGATCCATACAGAGAAGCGTCAAACTTCCCTTCAGTCTCCAGACTTCATCTGAGAGGAGATCTGGGCCTGTCTAAGGATCGCTACTGGATGACCTAGAAAGAGGTCAGATACTCTGCTAAGGATTTCTTACCAGCTCTCAACAGCTACTGCATTGCAGAAGCCACATGAAATTATGATGCAAAAGTAGCAAAAGATATACAAAATATTTCACTGTTATGAACAAACAATACCAGTATTTGGGCTAGATAATCAAACTGGTCCTTTCCAAAAACTCTACAGGATAGTTTCTCAAATGTCCTTTCTCTATTCCCTCTGCTGCTAAGTGCCTTTTCTCTGGTCACGTCAAAGTAAAGGGCTGTTAGTAGACGACTGCCTTTGAGCAGCACTGCTGGGCAGCTGCACAAAGGTGATATCCAGTCTTATGGCTTAGATTTATCAACCTGTAAATTGTTTCAAGGTGAACTTTTATGTGAAATTAGGAATGTTTTTAAACCATATAAACACCTCTAAGATGAGCCTTTTCTCTTCACAACAAAATATCATGGTACCTCTCTAAAAGGTAAAAAGAAAGCAGAAGTGAACTACATCATCCTGTTTAGGATCTGAGGGGTGTCTGCATGCACCTCCATGGTGAGGGATTGGCAGGCTGCGAGACTGAAAAACATACTTTTTCAGTGACCTTTGTCAAGGTTTGATCAACTATTTTCAACTACTACCAGTCACAGGATATCTACCTGGAGAACAAACACACTACTTTGATATTGTAAAATGGTGCTTCGGGACAAATCTGGTATGACTGTTATAATTTTTGCTACCTAGAGGAAGAACTCCGTACATCTGAAGAATTTCTAGACCATTTAATTTTATGATGGTAACTTGTTGCACATTTTCTTTCTAACACTATATACAGGCTTAAAAAGCTTTGGGTACATTTCCATCTACAGGAAAGCTGTGTACCAAGAAAGCAGAGAGAGATTGACAAGCTACAAGCCAATAGTAGAGTCTTTGCTGATACAAATTACAGATACAGCATGTTGAAACAAAAAACAAAACAAAAAAAGAATTGAGGAATGGAATTCTACATTACTTCTTTAGTCATTCCTAATCTTCCTAATATCAACATTTATTAATACCCCCGTATTAATATATAGCATAACATCCTAAAAAAATACACTTATGCAACTCTTTTTCTCTATAAAGCTTGAAAAGAACTTTGCAATTTGTATCTTTACCACACTTCTTTTACATTGTGTTGGCTCAGCAAGTTTGTGATCTCAGGTAAAGTATTATTTGAAACCTTCTGCCGGCTGTATGATAATCGCAAGCTGTTGGAACAACTGGAATGACTTTCAGAATACATCTTGAAGTTAAGAGGGACACTCATCTTTCATTAAACTATTTATCCATTAGGAGATCTGAAAGGTGGACTTGCTCCCTCTTACTTTCTCTAGTAGCACTGAACTTTTTACACTTATGAGGGTATCACTTAAAATATGTTATAGGAAGTTTTTTAGTAAACATAAAAGTTGCTTCACATTCACAGAACTATAAAAGCTTTATACATTCTCCAGTGGCGTTAATTACTATTGAAATCTCTAAAAATCAGTTCATAGTGAACAAGCAGTGAGCAGGGTTAGATGCTTCACTGAGAAGTGCAAATATCTCACCACAGTGAAAAATTGCAGGATGATCTGCTGCCATTTAGCTGCAACTACATAGAGTTTGATGGAAAACCTCTATTAAGAAATGAAGCATTAGAACTCATTTCCCCAGATGCTGGTTTATGACAAATCCTCTCTTTTCTAAATATCTTGTGACTGCATTTTGTGTACTTAATTTTTATCTTCTCTTTAATGAAGGGATACACTAATAACTATGTTTACCCTTATAAAATTCTTTTGTCAGGAGACAAATGTTTACTATCTGTAATTGTTTCTATTTGTATTAAAATTGACTAAGCACAATGGTAAATATATAGGTAATCCAATTGTATGTATCATGTAATACACGTGATTAAATATATAGGTCAAAGGAAGGAAACGTTTTCCAAGAGGAAAATCATTAGTATTAACTCGCTTGAAAACCCTTAGGTCGATTCTCATTTCAAAAATACCACATGAATATAAGCACATTACTACTTCTGTGATTAGTTTATACTCCAAGTTACACAGCAGCAGGGAATATATTATCCTCCTGGATAATATATTGGAGAAGTATTGCTTGCTTACTCTTTCTCTCCCCGCATCCCTGGCTTCTATCTCTCCCCATCTAGGAACCCCACAGAGGCTCATATCTTAATGCAAGGACTTAGTCTGCATGAATAGCCCTCTTTTGGCTCCCTTCAGTTAAATTTCTCAGCATGACCCATGCAGGATGCAGACCATGGTGGAGGCTGAGGGCAATTATACCTCCTTCCTGTCTTTTCACTTCTAAAATTGTTTGTTTGCATATGCTTGTTCTATTTCCCCTAGAACTACCCTACACTCTCTATGTAGACAGACACTTTCTATAAAATTGCTGTGATACAAAATGCTGCTCAACTTTTCATACTTCTATCTGATAATTACACCTGATGAAGAGGTGAGAAGTGTTGTGCATTACAGGGAATATATCGAAAGTGCAAGGCTATTCTAAATCGTCCCCTCCAAGTAAGCAAGACAAACCCAGCTGCCAGCCTCTTTACATTGTAAGTGAAAACAGTTTCTCAATGTCGTATCTGCTGCTCTTACTCTGTTCTCAGTCAATCTATAATTTACCAGCGTGAGCCCCTCAAACCATGTATATTCCTTATCAAGTCTCCAGCAATAGGAGGTATAGATTTGATTCTTGTGAGATGTGTTGCCATGCATTTTTCTTTTATGAGTAGTTTGAGAAAGCACCAGGGATTTTATTTTTTTTTTATGCCACCCTTTTCTTATTTTTTGGTTTAGGTAGAAATAAACGAGCTCCAGGTAATGACCTCGCTGGACATACTGCATAAAATTCTAAGTATAGATCTGTAATAAACCTCCTTGTTTTCTAAGACTTTAAAAATGTTTCATATTTATGCAAACCTAAGATTCTCTTGGGTTTAGGGAGTACAATAAGTAAACAAGACACAGAAAGTTATAAGCGAAATGTGAACTGAAACAGATTTTAAAATACCTGAAAACGCCCCAAATTCCTCATTTAAAGTACATACTTCCACTACATACAGATTAGCCCCATTTAAGAGACTTAACAAAAATGAAAAGCATAAATGCATATATTACACAGAGAAAAAGAGAGAGAACCCCAAAGGTATCTTTACAGAAACAGCATTACAACAGCCTCAATTACCATGTAAAGACAGAAAACAGAACTCGAGAAATAGAATCTGTTATGAAACATTTATCTCTGGATCAACTGAAGAAACTGGAAAGAAAATGTGAACTGAAGATATTACAATCACTGATTTTTACAAAATGTGGATTAAATTTTTTAAAGGCTTTACAGTAAAAATATTCTACAAGAAGTCAGAGCTGCCACTGTGGAAAAAAAAAGTGGAGGATAGTAGACTTGAGGAGAACAGCCTTAACAAATAAAATAGAAGAGTTATTTAATAAGTGCTGTTTGGGGTGTGGTTTTGGTCAATAGTAAATAACACTGTGTGTCCTGATGTGGTTGCGGATTATTGCCTACACAATACTTGCACCTGTAACAACATATTTACTTAGGCATTAGCGAGAGCAGACATTATGAATGACAGTTATTTTCCCCATGTGTTTCTGCATTGCTCTCTGCAGTGTTTCCAGAGCCTTGTTTTGTAGCTATCCATGTCCAGATGCAGATGAAATTTAGTATATTTCATATTTTTTGTTGTCAGTGTATTTAATTATTGCAACATAACAAATAGATTATTCAAAAGTCACAGGGAAAGCTCTCTTCCTTTTAATTCTTTTAACTCATTGAAATGTAATCATGTCAAGCCCATTTAGCTGTTTCAATGGGCCTCTGATTAATATGCCACAGCCCATTTAAACAGGTGTGCAGAAAGTAACATCGATCTTCCATGAAATGCATTCATATTCCTGCTATGCCTGCCAGATTACCTGGATTATGGAGAATTGCTACTTGTTTGTACTCTTTTCCTAATATACTCCTCCCATAACACACATCAATGAAGACAGCACCTTATGCTAAGACTGGCATATCACAATACTACATTGCATTTGTCCTTTCACTCACCCCAACACCAGGCTGGTTTGGGGTTTTTTTCAGAAAGGTATTTCCCCAATGTAACAAAACAAAAAGTATTGAGTGTATACTAGCCACTAGAGCATGTAAATTGTGGGGCCTTTAAGATTCCTTATTATCACAACACGGGAACTGGATAGAGGGTTTATTTGCTAAAGTCAACAGAAATCTTAAGTTGATAATTACAGACATAGGTATTTTGACATAATCATGTTTTAATCAGTTCTAATATTGTGCTTGTTTCTCCATGTTAATGAGTTAAAATCCACTGAATCATGCCAGACTCTTCAAGCAAACACTGCTTTTAAGCAACCACTTTAACATGTTCCAAGACTTCAGAATAATTAGATTTATGATTTAGCTGAAGAGCTAAAAACATTTTTGTTTACCACGTGTACTTAGTTAATACCAAACAGAAAAATAACTTTTGTAATGATAGACTATATCTTCAAAGTATAGAGAATGAACGATGTATTTTTCATGATGGTCAAACTGACCACAATAAAGAACCATCGGAAGAGATTCTGTGAAACTTAAACACTGGTCTTGGCTTGAAAAGCATTCTAAAACCAGAACTACTCTTGATTAGGAAGATTCCTATATAGACCATAGATGAGGCTGAAGAGAATTGTCCTTTAGTCTGACATGAAATACTTGTCTGATTTGGACAAGTCAGTTAATTTTTTTCCCAATGGTAAAAAGGGGAGAACAGCATTTGAATATTGCGCAGAGACCTCACTGAACTTGAAGTGCTTCACTATGATGCCTTGTGTGCTATAGGCAAGTCTGTCTGCATCTCAAAGACTAGTCCCATGTGAGAGACAACATGATTGTTGCCTAATGATTCTGTTCACAGACAGGATGGAGCAAGCATTTACTCTGACCTGGATCATTTAAACTCTTAGTTCGAATAGTGTATTTTTATAGGTAACATATATTTCCCACTTATGAATCTCTTGACAGATTTTGTAAATTGTAAAATTACTTCGAAGGAGCAAGCTGACTCTCAACTAATTAAGCTTTATAATATCCCCATGAGACATATCTTATTTATTCCTAGGGAACTGGAAGAATGCTGCTCATCTCATCTTAATATTAACTGGAGTGGTACATGCTCTGAACCTTGAAAATAAGATAATTTCTTTTGATGCCTGAAGTGGCTATGAGGATTTTGGTCTTAGTGTCTATCTCAGAATCATGCATTGAGTTCCTGGCAGAAATGAAAAAAAAAAACCTCAAACCCACAACAAGCCAATTAAAAAAACCCCCACAACCAGCCAACCAAAAAAAAACCTGCATACCCCAGGTTCATCCTCAGCTCTGCCTTTTAACTTGAAAACTCACCCTTTCTTTATACCTCAGCTTTGCCTTCCAGGATTCTGTTAATATATCAGCTGAAAATATATGCCAAACTGCACAAGCGAGCACATCCCATTTCAAGAGCTCTGGGAGGTATGTTAGGAACAGTATTGTCCTAACACATCTTATTGGCTTGAGAGCATAGCTCTGTATTTTCCTGTCATTGTTGCAAACTGACAGACTCTTTTCCTGAGAGGAAGGTGGAAGCCAAAGCAATGTCTGCCAGCTGGTTCACAAAGATGCTGCAGTGTCAGCACATTAGAGAGCCAAAGGACCAGATGGTGCAGGAGACCAGACCTTTGAGTAGATTCGCGTGCTCATCGCTGCAACTACCTACAGCTGTAGTTGGAGCAAGCCAGCTCTTTTCTGTCTATCTTTCCAAGCGCAATTGATCAGCCTATTACTACTACTTGGAAGTAAAAATGAATGATGAACTGCTAAAATTTATGAAGTGAAATCTCAAGTGTTTCTCCTTAGGAT
This sequence comes from Bucorvus abyssinicus, assembly GCA_009769605.1. Taxonomy (NCBI): domain Eukaryota; kingdom Metazoa; phylum Chordata; class Aves; order Bucerotiformes; family Bucorvidae; genus Bucorvus; species Bucorvus abyssinicus. Next base: position 42,827,803 of record CM020026.1, read on the forward strand.
TGGGAGAGGCAGCCAATGGATGAGTCAGCCTCATGCATTGATCCCACTGAAACAATATTTCAGCTTGTTGTTTATAAGACTATTTTGTTTTCTTTTCTCTATTTGCTTTCCAAAGCAGCTGTATGTAGCCCCAGTCCTAATGAGCTCGGTAGCCACCTGCTTCTCATTGAAGATCTCAATAAAACTTCGCTCTGGATGAGAGGATCGGGAAAGGTGCAATTACAGCCTTTCCCTATGTGAAACTCCATTTTTATTTTTTTTTCCCCCCAAACAATTGTCTGCATAATCACCATAACAGTGGATATGAATCATGTTATCAGCCAGTACCACCAAGAATAAGACTCTCAAAAACAGTGATAATAAGAAAAAATGGAGACATCAAATAGTTTAAATAGCAACCTATTTACGTGCAAAAGCTTCATCTTTTCCTCATGGTAATGTCTTTGTTACTGAGGAGAACAATCCACAAGAAACATTTTCACTTTAAAACATCTTGTGTTCGTTCTCCTGACACAGTTAAGTCTCTGTAACCATGGTATCTGTTACACAGCAGTCTGGAGGATTAAATAAACCTATTGTACAGGATCAGAAGGCACCTCCATTGCATTGGGCTCAGATAACTTCTGTCACAGGCAACTGCATCAAGTACTGCCTTCTGTAATTTTGTTTAATTCATCCTGAGCAACAAATAGCCTTTTTGGCCTTCAGTTCTCTTACTGGAACTATAACCTCCTGCTCTCTGATGGTTGGAAATCTTCCGCAGTTTTCAGCCTATAGGCGTTAACCCGCATGTTGTGTTTATTTGCCTTGATGTAGTCCTTGTTCCCTTCCCTATATAGTTCTTTTCCCTCCACAGTGCCTATTCATTTGCAGTAGTTACAGAAGGAATGACACTTCTCTTAGACTTCTGTAAACTCAGCTCTCTATTGTTTGGAATTTCACCCAATAATACAGGCTCAATTTTTTATGTTTCCTTTCTTCTTAAGACATTAATAGTACAGGGAAATTAATGATTCTATATTTAATAGGGATAGTAGTCCCGAATCTTTAATGGAGATACTTCACATGTGATATGTCTTAGGGTCATATTTGATTTTTCTCAGGCTAGATCAAATTGCTGACTCACAGTTGCCTTAGGAAAGTCAGGCTTCTTTCCTTGTTAATGAGGTGTCCCCTCTTAAATAAATTCCCATACTTTTTCTTATACTTAAGCTGTGAAATTTTATCCCATCAACATTCTTTTTCACATAATTCTCCTACAGTATATTCTGGTTCACCTGTGTAGATAATGTAAAAATATACTTACATACAGTATACAATCTGTAGCTTGTTCCTTAGCTGTAGATCTTAGACTCATTCCTTCCTCTTCCAGCTGATTTAAGATTTTTCCAAATGAAATTATATCAAATACTGTACACTTTAAAAAGCTTTATATAATTTTCTTCATTGAAAAATCAAAAAACTATCAGATGTTCTGGTGTAATCTTTCTTTCATACATGGGCAGTACAACAGTTCACAACATTTCCAATTTACTACTTCTCAGATTGACAAAGTCATCAGAAACCAATATTGTAATTCTTAATCTTTCAGTCTATCCATTAAGTCTCATTGCATCAATTGGACTTCAGTTCACGTGAGAAACTGGTTCAAAATTTATCTTTTGATTTAGCAAAATAGAACAGAAAATATTTCTTTATACTTTGTTTTTTACTGGTCATTCATTACCTGCTAAAGTTGTCATAGAGATTTTTGTTTTCAGAGATTTCTTAATTCCACACTGACAACAAAAAGGTTAAAAGACACTGTGGAGCTTTGCTACTTGTTTTCCATATTTAGGATGTGACATTTCTCAATCTAATATTACATACTCCGGTATTTATCCAGCACACACAGGTGCTCCGTTCTGTTTAGCATAAATTAAATCAGGCTTACTCAAGAGAAATGCAAAAGAGCTAACATTAAAGGGCTAATTTATATTCACAGAAGAATGAATTTTAAAAAAACATGTTTGTTCCTAGAACTACATTCGAAACATTTACATTCACCTGTTTCCAGAAGAGGAAGTCCAGTGAATTGTAGTTTCCAGTGCCTCTTAAACACAGAAATCAACTTGAAAAGACTGCAGACAGAAATAATTAGTCTCTTGAATTACGGAGAGGTAAAGATCTTAAAACAAAAGGATTCTTAATTGCTTATGCAAGAGATCTGGGAAGAGCATAAGGGCAAAAGAAAGGTTGGGAAGTTGATATTGGAAAAAAGAAGCTGGGAACACTTGTTAGACGCCGCGGCACACCAAGCCTGTCCCAAACTCTTTTGCCAACTCGCTGCCAAGCTAACAGAAATGCAACATTGAAATCTGGCATTTCTATTTAAATATTAATGACAAAAAAAAAACCCAAAACAAAACAAAAATGTAATTCTTTTCTGACATTTCAGAGTTAAGGGTGCAGCTTTAGTTCACATATCCACTGACTGAAAACATATCTATTCACCATGACGAGTGCAATCTTTTTTAATCTGATTGTTTTAAATACAGCATTCCAAAGAATTCAAATACATCACATAACAGAAAACTTATAACAATAGAAAAATCTAGACTACTTATGTGCTCGTACATTCCTGTCAGTGCAGAATGGTACATTAAAAAAATAAGAAAACAAAAGGAATACACTACGCAAAGCAATATTGCTAAAAAGAGGCCTGGATTTTCATATCTTCATGTTCTTTCCAAAGAAAACAGACCTCCCTACTTGTAGAGTCTCTGAATTTCCATTTCTTAGCCTTAATAAGCAATTATGTAGTCATGTGTGATTATTTAAATGATGAACACTTAGGAAAGAATTTCTCCTTTCTTAAATCAATATATGTGAAAATAATCCTATTATTTAAAAAAAAAGGGGGGGGGGAACTAAATTCCCATTTATTTCCACAAAACTGGAATAAATGTGAGTTTGAAATATTTATTCTTGTTCCTTTAGAAATAGTCTTTCTGAAGACAAACTGAAAAACATCTAAAATGAAGTGCTTGACCATATATTAGAGGAGAAATTTGTTGTTTGGTTATTTTGGACAACATTATTAACATATAGCATTGACCAACATTCAACAGAAATCCAGGTATCCATGGCAGTACAGATCTACTTTCTTCCAAGAAAGTTCCTCTGAACAAATCTCAAGGGCAGCTATCAAATCTAAAACCTGCTACATGACTTGTTTGTGTTTAGATGTTTAGACGTTAGCTACAGACAAGTTTGTAATGTTAAACAACAGTTCAAAACCAGATTTTTTTCATCTTCACAATGCATACGGCTATGAGGTTCCTTTGTCATGAGAATAGTTTCTTACTAATGCTCAAACACAAATTTGTCCCCGGACTGCCCAGCTCACTTGAACTAGATAAAACTTCAAGTATTACAGCACCAGAGTCTGATGTCATAGAAATAATTTTGCTGTCAGAAACTCAAGTATAATGGAGACTTCCCTCCAGACCTAAATAGCTATTAAGAGTTTAAATAATCAATTTAAAAGTTGCCAAGGATCAAAGGAATTAATAGAAAAATTTAACCTTAGATTAGTGAATCAAAAATACTTATTTTAGTGTTTAATGAGGTGTTATTTGACTAAAAAGTTAAGGCAAAAGTCAAGGAGCTTAATCTTTCTCACATAGTCAATGGGAGTTTAGGAATAAGTTTTATCAAGCTTTAAAAAATTAACTTTCATAGCAAAAATACAACAGAGTTGTCATGATGGTGTGACAGGTCAGCTGGATGGGCAACTAATTCCATGCCTGAAAAATCTGGGTTTGTAAGAGAAAGCAGGTCTGAACACAAAGCACTAAAGTACTGAACAAAACTTGCAACAATCTTCCAGGTGGCAGGAGCCTGTCCGCATGTATTGAAATTGCTCCAGCAGAAAGTGGGAACTACCTGCCTCAGCAAAGCAATACAGGAGAGTCCCAGAGGCACCCAAGTCGAGCGATGTGCACTTCTCGGGCAATCACAGTATTTTTCTTACACAGCCAGATCAACACTACACAAAATTTTTAATATCTGTAATAAGTTGTCGGCATTGCTATCAAGTGTGTCTCCTTTGGTGGCACTCATTTACTACCTAGTTAGGTTAGCTCTCGCTACATGGTGGCAGGACCATAACCTTTCTGGCTTCTTCCTCGTCAAGATCAGTAACAACATTTCCCTCCAAAATTCAAAGTGTCTAAGAGGTAGACAGTTAAATGAAGTATAAATGTTTCCTTTTTCTCTGTTATTTCTTTACTCCTACCTTCCTGGATATGTTTGGAACTGATATAACTGAATTTGACTCCTTAAAATTAAAAAAAAAAGCATATCTCAGAAATTTAATCTATACAAATTTTATACAGAGAAATATTAAATATAGTCATCTATCAATTTAATTCTCTTAAATAAATAATTTTTCCCAGTGGGGAAGAGGACAGAATTGGCATAAAACCTATCCCTGTCATCCATTCCATGGTGGAACTAAACTTTCCTGGTCAAGGGAAGACCATTGCAGTGACTTCTTTCAGGCATCACAAGTAAGAATACCTGGGAAAGGGAAATCATGCTATCTGTAACCTCATATTCAACCTATCTGAATTAAATATCTATTTGAACTGCAATGTTATTAATTAAGAATAAGTAGGCTAGACAGGCAGTTAATGTAATGTACTGTAAGCTAATGGGGGGGGGAAGCAGTAAAAGAAGGGAAATAAAATTTCTCTGTACTTACCAGATGGTCAAATAATTAATCTATCATAAACTTATTTAATTAGCTAGTTGCAAATTTACAGTGTGCTAGAAGAAAAACACCTTAGAAACTAATACCATATATCGAAGACAAAAATCAGGTCCGTTCATATTAAACCACACTTCTGCAGAACTATGCAAAATCAAAATAATTATTCCTGTAGTTGTGTTCTTTTGCTGTTGCGTATTTTCACCTGTGCTACCGATTTTATGTTATTCTCCTATGGGCCCTGATCCAAAACTCTCTGAAATCAAAAATTTGTGAGAGATTTAGAGCTGCCATTCCCCCGCCCCCAGCATCTCCCACAGAACTGTTTCCATTTACTAAGCAACAACTGAGCCTATGTTTTGCACAGGGATGTGAAAACATTTTTTAAAAGTTAAGAGATGTATCTCTGGAGATTAAAAAAACACAAGAAGAAACATTGCAATATTTTAAAGGTCGTAGGACCAGCTAAAGCTACACAACAAACCAAAAGAAAACCCAAACCAAACCAAACCAATAAACAAAAAGCAAACAACTGAAACAGAGCCAACTCTAAACATTGTCCCTCCTGAACTAAAAAAGGAAAAAGCACGCATCAAAGAACAAGGCCCGAGATGACCTGCTGAAGAATTTCAACAAAAGTCATGGTTCTCCGAATGAGAAAGCCTTCAAGCCTTTATCTCACACTCCGTCTGTTTTTTTCCATATCTCAATGCTTCTTCAAAATGAAACTGGTTTATCGGTATTTAGCAGTTTTTATGAGGCTTGCTTATCTTTTAGAAACTTTGCTCCTAACTTGTATGCATAAGGAATGAAGGAGAGGGGAAAGAAGAGGCAAAGAAATCAGCCGAACCTTTCCAGGCAATTAGTTATACATCAGATAAGTTGTTTTCTACAGCTGCACAACTGAACTTCTTTCTTGATTTGGGATTCAAATAGACTTATAAATATTGAAATTATAAGCTTAAGGAAATGGTAGTATTTGATGTATGGCCAGTTTCTAAGAATTAGTCTAACAGAGAAATCATGGTTAAAGTATTACCATTTTAGTGCGGCCCTACCGATATTCTACTCACACGCTGCTGACCCTTTTAATAAAAGGCTCCTGCAGTGATTACGGTGCTACTGTGCACTATTGCCTCCATCCTACTACTATACGGTTCCCGGCAGCTGATCAGGTTGGGTTTTCATTCAAATGTGCTTTCCTCACTGTTAACTACTGCGATGCCAGAAGTACCTAACACCAGCCCGTTTCACAGACCACTTATACAGAAACGGTAGTACTTGTTTCTAAACCAGTTTCTAGTATTTTAGGGGTTTACCATCCTGGGTATTAAACTGTCTGTGTAATTCAGTATTCCTCCTATGGTCCACTTTTCTTTTTGCCTCTACACCCCCTTTTCTGTACCTCGTAATTCATATTCCTCTTTCTGAGAGCAGGCTAACCCCATGGTACAGCGATTATAGCTTTAGAAGGAAACCAAACTGTTTCAGCAGACGCAGTTTGCATCGGAGGCACTGCAAAGACAAGCAAGTTATACAGAGGCCAGCCACAACAGACTCCTTCCAGACCGACTGCAGGTTCTGGTGCTTTGACTCCTCATGTGTATGACTGAGGTAATAAAAACAATCAAAACTATTATTACACTTCCTGATAACTTGTGAAAATTTGAAATTTGTTTTCATAGTGGTTTGGATCAAATCCTATTCAATAATTTTAATAAAATAAAAACTGAAATTCATTTTCTCCGTTAAAGTGAGCTGGAATGCAAGGTTGAGTAGCCTTCTTTAGGACACTACAATCTATAGGTCATTACCAGGATTGCTTTCTGTGATACATAAAAAAGAGCAAAGACTTGAATTTCCATCTGTCATATAAATCCCAAGCCAGTTGTCATGCTGTCCAATCTCTGCTACTTCCTACAAAAAACTCCATTAACCATTAATATCACTATGAAAATCTGATAGAAACATTCTGCCCTGTTTGTTGTTTTGTTTTGTTTTTTTTCGAATAGGCAAGCATTCCTCATGCTACTGCTGGGCACCTTTACCAACTAGATTCACAGTTCTACGTCATTCATACATAATGCCTATCTTCTGTGCAAAGTCTTATTCGATGCAAATGATTCACAAGTTTTTAAGCTACAAAGCTATCTCATAGATGATGTTCGTATCATCACTACCTTTTGTATAGCCTTTCTCTATCTCTATCACTGTGCTGAGCCTCTAGCATTCTAGAGCTGCGATCTATCCCATGAACTAAATTGGAAGTGTGGGTCAGACTACAATACGGGGGTAGCTCTGCTTTTCAATGACCTACTTTTAACAACCCTTGATTTCTTACTTCTTCCATTTCAAATCACTTCTGTCTTTGACCGTGATAATGCAGGACTCTGGTAAGGTTTTTCTGAAGATATTCTAGCAGTGATTCTATTAGTGGTTTTCATACCTGTTTGCTTCATTTAAGCATACTGAATTTTTTTGTCAACAGCATGCAGGTCTAACTGCCAACATTTCCTTCTAACAGATAAATTTTCTCAGCTATCAAGGTTTTACAACTCCCAGCACGCTTGAGCATCCAGTTCTCAGGCACATTCATTCTTCTCACTGATCTTTGCATATCCTTTGCTCTGTGCTGTCACCTTGCCTCAGTGAAGCCTGCTGACTAATTCTCCTCCCTATGTTAAAAGTTTGACTGTTTCTTTGACTCCCTCTTTTGATTGTATTTGCTCCTTAGCAAGTGTTTTATTTCACCGCTCTTTATAGACAGTATCAACATTGAATTTCAGCAGATGTGGGGGCTTATTAAAATACATGCTTTACAATTTTCCTGAAAAAATAACCTATAGTATATTACAACTTGTAGTAAATATGACTTCTACAATAACTGTAACTCACATAAAACATATTCAGTACATTCTTTCCTACCCAGAGAATATTAAACACTAACATCCTGTCAATCAACTCTTAAAAAAAAAATATATAATAATGACTTATAAAACAGTCTCTGTGCTGGGAACAGCATCTCAGCTATCATATGTGATCATAAAAGTCAGTTGCATTAAGGTATGTCATCAAATGTAAGCTTGTTCCCTGCAGTACTTCGTTGGAAGTTTGTCAGGAGTCTAATAATCAATCTCTGGGAAAATTTAGACTACCAAGTACCAACACTGAGGGATGGGCACCCAGCCAAACACTCTAGCTGATGTTCCTCCCCATGTTGAAATCACTTCCAGCAGCAAACTATTTTCCTCAGTAATCTGTCATCTAAATCTAAATGAGGCATAGCCCCAGACTGACTGAATACTCAAGAGGCTCAGACCTGCTAGTATTAGGAGGTTGTGTCAGATCACAGTCCAGTGAGGAATGAACACAATTTACATTAGTATCAGCTATATTAAAAGCATTACAGTCTTCAGCAATTAATTTCAGTTTCAACTGTGCTGGGTTTTTCTCTAATAAATTCTGATAACATTTCTAAATACCACTTTAGATAACCATAGAGGAGAAAATTTGCAAAGGCATGCAAGAAAAAAAGGGCATGTCTAAGAACAATCTTCACACTGCAGGGTGATATTTTTAGATTTTGTAGTCTGGAAGTCTGAACATCTTAGAATCAATGTGTAGTCAGTCAGGCATGCATAAAAGTTACTAAGTAAAATGAACCAGCTGGACGTAGGAACTAGACACAGGGATACAAACAATTGAATGAACAGCCTTCTAACCGAATTCCTCACCTCAGAACAAATTCTTAGTTACTGACGATAGTAAAGGCATTCCTGTTGATAAAATATTCCCAGAGGTCTCAGAAGTCACAGATTGAGACACAATTGCTGCACAACCACAATTAATATAATTGTAATTAATAAAAACAAAGTAGGAAGAAAAAACAAAAATGTGTCCAGTATGAAAAATAGGTTGCATTTGAAAAGAATTAATACATATTTCAAAACCTGGTTTTTAAACTTTTGAGACTGAGGGCCTAAACATCAGATCAGTTCAAACCAGTCTTACCAGTTCTAAGAAAACATTATCTGGTTTTGGTAAAACTTCTTGTTATGTCTTACCTTAAGATTCATAGATTTTTACAGGTGCTAAGCATTGTCTTACTATTGTAACAAATGAAGCTTAAATATGTTCTGATTATGATTTTAGTCTATCAACTGACACGCTGTTTTCACCAAGGAATGATTCTGATTCTGAAAGAATACATTTAAAAAAAAAAAAAAGGGTAGATGTGATCTTCTCTAAAGTATTTTTGTGTGGTACGTTTGGCATCTTTGAAAACAAAGGATTGCAGAGCTGGGATCATGAGTTACGTTTTCACCAGTGGACCATTCACACAAATGAGAGAGTAGATATGCACTTGTCTGAAAGACAGGAAGAAACTCTCCAAAACAAAACAGAACATTTCTCCCTACAAATTTTTCAGACTGGACCTATGCAAGTTAGTTTATTCAGAGTTTAAAGACCAGATAGGTTGCACAGAATTTTTCTTTTGTTTCAACAGCCCTTTTTCCTGTACCCAAAAACATCTTTGACAAGTCTAAATTTAATGCAGCTTCTGTAACACAGAAAATGTTTAGGTGATTTCATGCAAACTTCAGCGAAGGAGAAAGCACTGGCAATGGTTACAGAAAAAAAAAAAAAAGATAAGTATTTAATATGCACTCATCATCCTCAGGCAAAAAGGTAAAGTAATAAAGTCTGCTAAAGTCTTTTGGCTGCCTGAGAAATGCCTAATGCTCAAGGAAAAGAAGCTGATTCCTGAAAAGCTGTCCAAAGCCCTCCCAAACAGTCTTACCATCCATTTTCAGATCTATTAGCAGAAAGTTGGCAAGTGGACTTTACTTTCTTGGCTGAAGTGCTGACTGATTCGTGTCTACCCTATTCAAGTCTCAAAGCCTTGGAGTAGATGCACACTGTCTGTGCAAATTTCTCCATGGTTGGAGCACTTCTGTGTCTGAACAACTTACACGAATCCCTCTATCTCATTTATCTAATACATAATCTGTGATCATACCAGCATGCCTTTAGGTCAGATAAAATTCCCTAAGGAAGGGAAATGAACAGGGAAGAGTGGGATGCTCAGGAAAGCTTCCCCTGTATCAAGGCACTGTGTCCCCCTTGACTCCTGGCCACCATATCAGCTCACGTACTCTACAGCTAGCTTGTATTCCTGCTTCATCTCTCCTTCTATCCCTACCAATACGTAAATTCTTACGAAGACATACTCCTTGCAAGCGTTGACCAAAGCAGAGTCGACTTTTCTGAGCAAGTATTGTAATTCCATAAGGGCACATGCAAATGAAACGTATCATATACGAACATACCATAGTGAGATGCCAGACACAGTGGACTGAGAGCTTTGGGTCAGGACAGAATGTGCAAAGCCATGAGACTTTGTGAAATATCCTCTGCATGGACTACATGAGCCAGAAAAGCCAGATATAGCATAAGCCTTAGTTATACTGTAAGCATAGTTGGGAGTATATGCTTTAGTATTTAGTCCATGCCCAGATTTCCCTTGGCTAACTACCTACTTAGTCCACCCCAGAAAGCACACTGGTATGATTTCATTATGGATGAACAGGAGCCATAGCTTCCACCAAGAGATATACACGCATATACTTCCAGTAATGAGATTCTTGCTTGACACACATCTCCTTAGAATTGGTATGGATTTCCAAGCCAAGACAGACTTTAGGAAAATGTGTGAAGGAGTTTCTGTCTAGTTACTTCTATGCTCCCACTTTCTCATAGCAGGTGGAAAAAGAAAAGGCATATAGAACATTACCTGCCTCAGGCTAGAAAGAATATGAAATAGTTCAGCAATTGTTTTGAAATGTAGACTGGAAAGGATTAGGGCTCTACAAAAGGCTGTTAATTCTAAAATATCTAAATACTTTAATGTGAATCTGAGTGCTTTCAAGCCTGCACTTCTGCATCATAAACTTTTGAAAATGGTTCATAACAGCAATAATACCAGAGAGATTTACCATTACTGCAGTTCCTTCCTGCTTTATAAGAATGTTCTCTACTCTCAGTCTTGCTTCAGGCCATTAAATAATAAAACAATAATTACCAGAAAATCCCTTGGGAACTGTCAATTCATTATTAAAGCAGTATATGGTTTTTTTTTAAAAAAAAAAAAAGTGAAATTGCTTCACATAAAAAACCAAACAAAAGCTGATTTCCTTCCAATGCAAATTTTGTACTTCCAACTCAATTCGTGTGCTACAAAGGCAAAATAACCTAAAACATAATGGGCAATATTAAAGCCAGGTTTGCAGACTGAGGAAAAGAAATGTCAGTTGGAACCAGCTTTCTACATCAGCCAGGGATTACAGCGTAGATAAAGCATACAGAAGGCAGCATGCACAGGTCTGCAGTTACTAGGTTTTAGTATGTACCACCTTACGGAGTCTCTTCCCCATTTGTCCCTTCAGCTGCTCTTTTACATGCTCTGCCACAAATTCTCCCACTGTGCATTTCACAAAGAGATAATGTATGGGATTCAGCTACCCCCAGATAAGGAAGCAGGGTCATCTGAGAGCTACGATGTGCTCTGCGAGGCACCTGGAAAGGTACAGGAGTCCACTACTCCTCTGGATGCCTGCTGTTGCAGATTTCTTGGCTGTCCTGAGCATCCTAAATGGCACCGAATGTCTCTGTTTAGGCCTCTGAACACTGCCCGGGGTGTCTCATCATCAGTTCCTCAACGAGGTAAGAGGCCCCAAAAGCAAAGCAGGCAGTCACGTAGCTGAATAGCAGGCTGAACTGCACTGACACCAGGTGATGAAAAACAAGGTGCTTTGAGATGACTGTTCCCACTATTACAAGTGGTCCCGGGAGCAGTCCTGAAGTGGTTATTTGACCCTTCCAAGCACAGCACAAGTGCATGCATGTTTCTAAGTTTCTTTTAACCACTCCTAACGAAATACTCTTAATCATAGAAAACACACAAAGACCTGCTAGATCAGTCAAAATACAATCTAAGAGCTGATATAAAGAGTGGCCTGTTGTAGATAATCGTCTCAGGTGCAACTTTGCAAATTAGGTAAGCTCTTGAAGTTTAAGATACAAATGCATTAAGATAAGATGCACTGACTCTCTAAATAGAAGCCAGCTAAAGGTAAATAAAGCTGGCTGGCAAAAAGTAACATGGGAACATTTTCTTTTAAAGGCTGCAAATGAGAAAAGGAAGATGAAAGATAAGATTTTCCACAGTGTTGCACAGTGGCCCAGCATTCTGCTCTTGAATTCTGCATGAGTCTTATTGTTTACTTGGTATAAACAGTGTGCTCAGAGCTATTAATCTTTCAGGAATTATAGATTTGCTGCAAACTAAATGTAATGTGAAGCAAAATACTAATGATTTCTTATTGTATGAGGACCACTCCAAAAGTCATGCCTCCTACTTTATTACGTTGGCCCACGACATCAGAGGCGGATGTTGGTGGTCCGGCAGTAGAGGTTGAACCTTCCCACCAATATTCCGTTAAATTTTGTTGTCGTGTGACAGACGGCAGCAGAGGGGCAGCCTGACAGCACGGCCTCTGACATGGGAGTGCGTGCGGAGCAAAGGGGTGTCATTGAACTCCTCCATGAGGAAAAAATCGCACTCATTGACATTCATCGGCACATGGTGAACGTTTACAGAGCCCAAACAGTGGATGTTGCCCAGTGAGGTGGTGGGTGGTGCGTTCCCGCAGTGGTGACAGTGACGGTGGGACCCTCCACTGGTGCAGATTTTTATGCCGAGTGCAGCACACAGGCTCTTGTTCATCACTGGAGAAAATGCACAGCCAGTGGTGGGGACTGTGTCAGAAAATAGTGTTTTGTAGCTGAGAATTTGTGGAATTAGTATTCCAATTTATTAATGATACTTACATCGAAATTAAGAAGTAGAGACTGCTGTTCATTATACATAAAAAGTATACAATTATTGTGCTCTTTGTATCTGTTGTAGTTTCCATGGAAATACATTGTAAATAGGAGGCATTATTTTTGGAGTGACCTACATCTTACGCATTAGGATTGTTCAGTGACAAAATAAACAGTTCTTTGGCTGCCTTCTCAGTACAGTCATAGCTTAATAGACAGAGCATAAAGTTGTGCCAGTACAATAATCTGGACATCATTGAGGATAACTACATTAAATGATTCACAGTAGAATTAAGGGCTAAACACCTACTGAAGTTGTATTCTACCACATGTTCTTCATGTCCACGGGTATTTATAAATCTACTATAAGGAAGGAAAAATAAAGTTACTAGAATCTTTTCAGTATCATACAAAAATACTATTGATCTCCTGTTCCTGCTTAATCTGATGAAAGTGCTCCCAAAAATATTCTAGCTAAAGAATATTGCCCCTTCATAAAAACTGCCCAGAAATAGCTTATTAGACAAATTACCACATTCATCTGAGCTGTTTGCCCAAGAATACTCACTCATGTAAGAAATTGATCTAACATGTTCTATAGTCTATGAATGAACTCTCTCTATATAGCATTGCATTACATAATTAAAGCTATTACTGTCAAATGCAGGAAATTGCATTCATGGTTAATTGCCTAATTCCTTAACTCAGGCAAAGTGTAAGCTCAGTAAACAGGTAAAACTTTTCAATCAACATAAATAGAATGAAAGAGGAAAACACATTATTGCTGAAGCCTTATATAGCCGATAAATGTTGAATGGAGGAATGCATTTTATGTTCTCATTTAATATTACAGAGGAAAAAGTCATGAGCACTATAAAAACAAACTGAAATTAACTTGATATTTTCATTTTTTTCTTATGGTGGAGATAGAAGATTCAAAGATTTCAACAGTTTATTCAATCTAGTGCTGATTATCTTGACTTACAAAGCACCTAACTGAAAAAATTGATAGCACTGTATGCTTATTTACATTTTTATTACTTTTGATAGGAGCAAAGGGTGAAATAGGAAGAGATAACTGTGAGGTACAAATATCTTTGAAAGTTTAGAATTGAATATTAAATGGAATATACAAGTCTGAGCCTCTAAATTGTTTTTTTTTAACAATCCTTGTTTCTTTTCAATTTAAAGCCATCTTACATATAAACACAGAAAAAAATATTTATTCAAAAGATCATTAATAGATTGCTAAAACTAATTTTTATCTTTTGAATGAAGACTTATTTTATCAATCTATTAATAATCTTTCCGATTTTGGTCATTCCAGCACTGGGGTATAAGCTTATGGCTATTACTATAGAGCTTACTGGTACTCTTTGACCATGTTTAAATTTTTTATATATGGTCTTGTCTTTTTTAACTTTCTAGGGAGGAACAGAATAACGCTACCATTCTTTAGAGCAGGGTTTTGAATCCAGGTAAAAGGAAAATTTTCAGATTAAGAAAATTCTCTACCTTTATTGACATTGTGTTCACATTTTTACTGTCCTTTCTCTCTCACGTTTGGATTTATCAGGAATGCGTGAGTCAATATAGAGCATGACCATGACTATTGTAAGGTGCTGACCTCATGCTAGTGACAGAGCTCAGACAACATACTACAGATATGAATGTCTGGAAATAAAAGAATATCTGCAGGACAGTTGGGGAAAAGCTTTGGGGGGAGAGAGAGTGCTCATACATCCCTCTATAACAACCTCCCGTTCCTGTTCTGGGCTTATGACCTTGGCTGTTTTGATATATCTTTATCTAGTCATATAAAATATGAATAGACATCAAGGCCTTAGGAATAGCGTACTAACCTCTTTGAAACAGAAAGATTCTTGCTTCAGATGAAGATGGAAACACTCTAGGAATAACCTAAGTAGTAAAGAAGCTGCCCCTCATGCTCGATATCTACTTGATATCAACACTGTACTTCTATAAAGGTGCATTAAAGATGCCATTGCCTTGAAATATCAGCCCACAGACTGTGATTAAACATGGAGTAAAGAGCTTAGCTTGAGAATGGATCCCATAATCTCTGCAGAAAATCGTGATCTAGGAAAGAAAGGACGCGAAAGCTAAATCTTGTGGGGTTGCTAGTAGACTGCATCTTTCTCTTAGACGCCTTGAGCAACCGTGTTATTTGGAATATTGTTTTATAAACATTATTACTAATGAGCACAGCTGTGCTCTCTGCCAAAGCATCACATATGGCAGTATCCTACACTGAGTCACTGGTAGGGTACCGTTTTAACAGCTAAGAAGGATTTGCCGCCTTTTGCCGCAGCAAGGCTAAGGAATTTACACTGAAAGACATTGACAGCTTTGAATTAATATGCCATAGTTAATATTCATTCACAGTTCTTTTACACAGAATCAGAAATGTTTACAAATTAGGAATCAAGAGTCAAAGACATGCATCTTCCAGACCCATACATTTATTTGCCCTGTGCTTGAAATTTAAAATGCAATTCAAGCTCCGCAGAAGAACATAGGAGATGGTAGCAATCCACTGCTGAGCTACACAATAAAAGTGAATTATGAGTCATGTTATCTGTGACAGAGGTGCCACATAAGGAACACAGTAGTGTTTATTACTGCTAATGGTTCCAAGAATGTGTTCTATGGATAGGGCAATATTCTGTAGCAGATGTGAAGACTTCAGTAGCAACAAATCAAAGACTTTCTTACCTAACAGTTTCTTAGTGTAACAATATCAAATTGTGATTGATATCAGTAAAGCACAGCAAACAGCAGACTAGTCGGTTTTACCAGCTGTTCTGATCAACCTTCAGATTTTTAATGGCTTTAACTGCTTTAGTCCTTTGCAGAACTCTCTCAGGAGCTGAAATAAGAGCACTTGATAAATATAGTAGCAGAAATATCTAGCGCAATAAAATATAAATGCAAAATCTTGAAAATACTAGAAAAAGAACAACTTTTGCAGCAATTCAGTAATAATGAAATCCAGGCCTTGCTACAACTCCCTGACTCCCCTCATTCCTAAACTAATCCAGGTTCTGTCACGGTTTGTTAAAATGTATAGCTAAAGATCTTGCCAGCAACTGATGATGCCATCCTAGTGTGCATCGGAGTACTCTCCTGTCCTTATCAAGTTATTTTGCTGCTTTTTTTGTATCTCTGCATAAAAGCAAAGCAAGTTTACCGACAGAGCTTTGAGACCCAAGATGTCTGAAAGGAACGATCCTAGATGTGGAGGTTTCCTACATCAAAGGCTGCTGCACTGAAGTAAAATAAGTAATAGAGTCAACACTAGAATGGAGGAGAGATGCTCGTCTATCACACAGGGCAATATATGAGCAGATCAAAAGGTCATAATGTGTTATACCTATCATTAAGCGAGCAAGGTGTATGTGCATTCTGTGAAATAAGACATTTCACTAAGAACGCAGTGATGTTATTCTTCTAGTACTCCAGAAAACTGTGTTTTCTGTGTGCAACAAATGGCAGAAATATAAATTGGTTATTGCTGATCTTACAATTAGGAATCCTGCCCATGTCTAAGGAATTTGGAAAACTGGGTAGAAAAGAAAAAAATTTAATATACCAAAGAAGTACCCATATAAAATGAATTATCTAAAAGTGCTACTGACTGGTTCTATATGTTACAGAAACTGGGTTTTTCCTCTCCTCCATTCAGCCTCAAACCAAGGTTCAGTCACAGAATATCCTTGTCTGGACAAGAGAGAAAACACCAATTTACTCTTCCTGAGGGGGGAAAAAAAAAAATTTCTCACTATGGAAGCTGGGAAGGACAGTTTTCTGTTTCTTGAAGTTTGCTTACCTGGACTTCCAGTGGTGAGGTTTGAAGTGATGTTTCTAGTTGATCTTTGATGACTGAAAGTCTTGTATGTTCTTTTACTAAAGCAGTTGCAGCAGCTCACTTGATGTGAAGCTGTACTCAGCTTGGGTTACAAAAAAAGTTTGTTGTTTTCTTATGTGTCCTTATTATTTGCTGAAATGACCACCCGATCATAGCCACTGAAGGCATAAATGCCCTAATGTAAAGATTTTCCAGTCTAAAATTGTTAATACAGTCCCAATACAGAATTATTCTTTAAATAATACAACAGCCTGGCAGGGATCTCCAACTGTTCAGTGAACCTTAGGTATTCTACAGGAAATGGAGTTAATTCTAGGCAACTTAATCAGAATTTTAGAGTTGACACTGGCTTTTAAGCATAAATGTATTCTTCCAAAGAGAAAGGATTAACAGCTGTGGGCTTCACTGATTTTTAACGACACAAAATAGAATAAGGCATGATAGAAAAAAGGTATTAGAAATACCATTTAAGGCAAATGGAAGAGATGAGATGTTGGGAAGTGAAAAAGGAAACAATAGTAGGTAAGATGAAGACAACAAAAACAACAAAAAAAGAGATATAGCCAGTAAAGTGAAGAACAACTTTTTTAAATAATTGTGCTTAGAAAGAAAGGGCATACAAGACACTAAATGAAGGAGGACTGCATAAGATCAATTGCTGGAGGTGACTTCAGATTAAAGTATGCAGAATATTTGTTTCATTAAATATGTAGTAAAAAATGCAGTCTATGGATTTACATTGGTTTTATGTTCCATTGTGTTATCAAGCTTAATAATTCTTTAAAAACATTTTTTATTTTAGCATTCTCTGTAATTCATATAGGGTGGAATAAAACCAACCAAAATCTATATTCCAAAGCTTAAGCGAGTTGCACTGCGTATATGCTTACTCACCTCACATAAGAACGGAAATGTAAATAATCTGAATACAATCTACAGACAGATGAACATCTGAAGCTAATGTACTTGAAAGAGATCAAGAGTTTGGGAAACAGAATTGTGCCACTTACCAGCACATCAAATGGTAACCTTTTAAATGAAATGCAAATAAATTGTTATTTCAAATGCATTTTATACAAATGAAGCAAAGACTATCATTCACAGTGTTAATTGCTCAAATCCTGGAAGCAGTTATGAAGCCAAAGTTCGTCATATAAATGACAAGTCCTGCAATTTTTCTTTAACAAGACATAATGAGTTTACATTGAGACATTCCTCCAGGAAGAGAAAACTAATCCTATATCTAAGACTGGTCTGATTTTATGTCTGATGAATCTACAATTAATTCACCCAAAAGTTAACTTTCCACTGGAATTTTGTACCACACTCTAGTTTGTCTCTTTATATTTGAATGACTAGCCCACAAATTTTAAAATCGTATATATTTTGTTGTAATGAAAATTTATTATTCTCTATGGAAATTATCAATTTAGTAAGCTGGAAATTAAATCATAACCATCTCTATTGTACACGACCTGTTAGACAACTCAGGATTCATCAGAATTTAACACTTTTATTATTAAAATATAGTAGAAAGAAACAATGTGGACAGTATCCACATGCAGGAATAAACCTAAATGGCATTCAAAGTTTTTAAATGAAGGGGTAACAGTGAACACATGCATAAGGTATAAGTGATATGCCCTGCTTACATACACATACAATGCAGATATTTTTCATCTCAAAAATTCTGTGCCACAGCATATCTGGTAGGGTTATTTTGAGACCCACCGTGCCATTCTGGTCAGTAATTCTTTATATTTCAGAGGCATTTATACATGTTTATCAACAGACAGAATGCTACCATTTATGAAAGGAGAATTCTTATAGTGACAAATGATGCTGTATCATTACAAACCCAATAAGGATTATTTGTATAATCTTTGTACTGGTGATGAAGGAAATAATTTTTTTCTTTTTTACTATTTATATTTCCACACAGCATTAAAAATATATGAAGGCCGCCTCCAACGCAAAGCAACAGGCCAACATAGAGCTGGCTGTTTAATTACTTTTGAAACCCTGAAGCAAGCTCTTGGGAAAAACGTGCAAGTGAGAGCCTGTGAAGAGCAAAGCATCTTGACACAGGATCACAAAAATAAAATGCCTTCTTCCCAGAGCAAACATCCACATTGGAAGTTGTGGATCTACGTCATAGTTATGGGAACTATGGAAATCGGAATTCAGGCTAAATTAGTTATTGCTGATATTTCTCTGGAAATATGAGAATATGCAAGTGTTTATTTCCAAATGTTTAATTTCTCACAAAACTTCTATAATACAGAATGATCATGACTTTTTTTCTTTGCAAGGTGAAAATTATGACCCTTGCCATCTCTTAATTGTATGCTACCATCTACTGTTCTGTGTTTCCCAAACCATATTGTATATTCTAAATCTTAAAAAAAAAAAAAATTGACTTATTACTGTACTAGGGGACGTCAGTATGCTTAGACCCATGCCAATGACATTGCTGTTTCCATAGTTACTAACATACTTCAGATGGAAAACAGCAAAGTAAAATTGGAATAGAAGAAACTGAAAAATAGTAAGAAATCATCTTGCTACTCTTATGGTATATTTCTCAAAAGGTTCATTGTGTCTCTGGTTCAGCATAAAGCTGCTTCCCTTACCTGTTTAACTGCCTTGTGAGAAAACTTATTCTAAAGTACAAAACTACTGCAGTATGGTTCTGACTCTTTTCTAGAACAGTGGCATGACTGAAGCTTGCTAGTTAGTGGCTTCATGGCTCCATTTCCATATCTATATTTTGAGATTAGAAGGAATTCACTACTCATTTACAAACGGTGGCATGGTAGACAGTTAAACTAGTTTGCCTGGGTACTGTAGCCCTCCAAAAGTGATAAGGGGAAAGGGAAGGAAGAGTGAAGAGAAATAGGTGTTATAACACACCCATTTATTTTAGTGCTGAGGACTGCAAAGAGAATCTACAATAGACATCACAAAGAGTAGTCTGCTGATGGTGCACGTTAGTTTAGAGACATACTGCATTACAATTGGCTTAACAATCTGAGCAGAAAGCAATGTCAGGCAATTCAAGGCAGAAGGAAAAAATGCCAGTCCGAGCATCTGGGGAAACATGGCACAAGGCTTCTGGATTCCAATCTGGGGTCCATAAACCAAGGCTCCTAAAACTCTTATTTGATGTAGTCCTACATTCCCAACAGCATCTAAAGCTAAATGGTACCAGGCATGTGTAGTGCACAGCTGGTAGAAGCAGGTAGGAATCTACTGACAGAAACTTAAGCACGGAAATGGGATCTGTATATTAAAATTAGACAGCGGCTTCATGGAGATTATACAACTCTCAGAAACAAGTGAAACGTGGAAGCAAACCTGCAGAGATCCAGTTAAAAGTCAAGTCTCCTTTCTAAATTTACCTTCAAAGTTGGTCTTAATTAAAGCTGTTCTTAATGAGCTGCATTGAGATTAACACCTTTTTAACATCAGAACTACATCCTTGTTAGAAGGTTTACCACAACAGTTTCCAAACCATTCAGTAGTGGGGGCAGAAAAACTGAGGATAGACTAGCGTTTATGGACTTTGACATTTTCCCTGGTGATTGTAAAGGCTTGTCATGAGGGCAAGGTAATTTAAAGGTGATTAAGACAGTGTAATGAGGAATGGAAAAAAAAATAAAATTCCCAGAGTTGAGAAAAGAAATTAAATTGGTTTAATTCACAGTAGTGAAAAATTTTTAGAATCTTATATTCGGAACAGATTTATCCATGTCTAGTTTTTAATCTAGAGAACTTTGATTAAATTTCATACATGTTAAATGAAGTCTAGAAGGGGAGGTAACAAATACAGATGTTACAGAGGAGCTGTACAGAATATACTCCCTCTTAACTAATTTCCATAAATCATGTCAACTTTCCTTGGCTAAAGTAAACACTGTAAATGTTTCCAATACAACTATCAGAGTAATAATAATTGGTTTTATTCTACAGTCCAAGAAACCTCAGACAACAGAGCACAGCAGATTTACATATTCTTTATTGCTTTTCAGTGATATCCATTCACATGAAAAAGGAAACTCTGTTTACTGAGTTGAAAGTGAATGTAAATTACAAGGCAGATTTAAGGGAAAAGGAAAAAATTAGAAATGGTTAGAACTGATACACACTATTATTTAGTCTCCTGAATATTCCTGCTAGGCGTCCAATAAAGACATGATATCTTGCACACAAATAATGCTACCACAATGATATTCTGTTTAACATCAATTTATGGTTTCTCTTATCTACAAGATGAACCTAGCTGAGAACTGTAATTCTATATATCACAGAAAAAAACCAGCAGCACTTGGATAAAAATAATAAATACTAATGTTTGAGGACATATATCCTTAGTCTGCTTGTCCTGTGTGGTGAATACACGCATGTATTTCAAGGTGCTTAGGCAGTATTCTGCAAAGATCTTGGTCTGGCCATATGTCATAGCACTTCCTTATCTAGTAGACTATTTTCATTAAAGAATGATTTCAGAAGAATGACTAATTTCAGAAGTATATGCTTTCTTCTATGTGATGAAATATATGGATATCCATATGGTTTCATATGTTGATCAGAGAATGTTAATGTCATACACGGTACATACATTAACAGTGACCTCCTCCCATGTATTTCTTTTTAGGCCAACTATTTCAAGACTGATCAGAAATATCTTAACAAATAACCTCTCTGCATTTTTAGAGCACATTATCCACATTTTGAAGTAGCTACTTGAAGTCCAGAAAGCTGCGCCTAAGAAGCCTACCTTGCCTGCTGATTGCTACAGGATTTGACTGAAATAAAATGGTGTTAAACGCAAGTATCAGAGCTTGCAAAAAATAAGCAAAGAATGAGCACTCGTGCTGTTCATTAAGTGTCAGTCTGCTATCAAGTGATAATGAGCGCAGATTTATAAAGATATTTTTATTTTATCTATCTAGAACCAGATGAGGTAGTCAAACACTGTGCTTTGAAGATTATTTCCCAAAGTAGAAGAAAGAATCATTTAGGAAATGGGTATCAAGTGAAATACAAGATAGTCAATAGATAAACCTCATTTCCATGTTCAGTGAGTTTTACAAAAAAGTTCTGGAGAATTCTGACACATGCACATTTCTCTAGCCCTAAGATTATCATGTTTTATGTCAGTATGACTAAAACCAGGATTTGCCCTCCGTCACAGGTGTTTTTTGAAGAGCCTATTCACTTTGGCAACTAAGCATCAGAGTACCAGAGCACTGCTGTTATGAGGCAAGGTACTAAATCTTAAATAGGTTTCTATCGAAGGTCACTGTTTTGTTAGTGGTTTTACTTGCTAATTTTCTCTATTTAGAGAACCAGTTCTCCAAAAAAGTTGGCTTTCTGAAAAATACGTAACTACAGAAATTAACTTGCCATATATAGAGAGAGAATATGTGAATTACAGTATCTTAAGTTCTTTCTGAGTGTATAAATAAATCAGTCATCGATATGATGATTTAATATCTTTAACATCAATAATGGAAACCTGCTTTATAGAGTAAAATTGGGAATGAAGGACTGGCTGTTCACGGTGAAAATGTTAATGCTACTTTCTATGCTTCGACATCTTGACAACTCACACATAATCTTCAAAAATCCAGTCAGATTACAGCAAGTATTAGCCTCACTTTCACTCCATTGTTTATCTTGACTTTCAAGTACTTTCATTTGATCACGTAAGTCATGATGACTACAAAAAAACTGGAGAGGAATATATTTTGTCAACTCATGCTCTAAAAGATTTTTCGACAGTAAAAGAGAGACTTCATGCTTTAATAAAACAAACATTTCACTGAATAAACATCAAACATAAGCATGCAAACCAGAAAGCCTGTTCCACATCAAGTACATAATATATACAAGTTTATCTACAAGCTTTTCCTTTGGTTTACACTATTCTGCGTCCTCAGGTATAAATTAAAAGTTCTAAAATATAAAGCACTAAGTTATGGAAAAAAACACATTCAGAATGTTGACTGCAACTCAATTCTAGCAGCTAAAATATGTTGAAAATATTGTTATTATTTTATAAGGTCCATGTCACTGCAAAGTGAAGTCATTAGAAGTGGATTTCTTAAAGACAGCTCTGATCTTTTCTGATATTTCTGTAAGTTTGACTTCTAAATGTGTATAATTCAGTTTATTTTATTTTTATTATTTATTACTGATAATTTACTCACCATTCCTAGTAATTTAAGCTTCCTTAACCTCTATATCTTAATTATTAACTTGTTTCTTCTCTGCATAGTGTGTCTGTGTATCACTCCCAATTTACTTGCCCTTTCCTGTAGCAGCATAAATATGCATTTAGAAAATCACTACTTTTTTTTTTTTTCTTCCCTTCCACCCTGCCCCCCTCCCTATACTCTGGATAATGGTCAGCACAAAATAATAAATCAGATGCATTAATCTGAAATTCCAGTGTTATTTACAGGAACACAACTGGGAGATGATTCAGTTTGCAAGGAGCATTTGACTGGCAAGCTGATAAGAAAAGACAAGGAGAAGGCTGAGGTACTCTGAGACTTTGCCTCAGTCTTCACTGAAAACCTCTCTTCTCCTACCTCCCAAGCTGATGGACTGTAAAAGGGGGAACAGGGGGCAAAGTCCTTTCTGCTGTATGAGGAACCTGAACATACATAAGTCTACAGGACCTGGCAAGATACATCCCAGAGTCCTGAGGGAATTGCCTGATGTAGTTGCCAAGCCACTCTCCACAATATTTGAAAAGACCTGGTAGTCAGGCGAAGTTCCTGGTGAGTGGGAAAAAAGAAACATTGCACACACTTTTAGAAAGGGTAGAAAGGAGGACCCCGGGAACTACCAATCATGGAACAGATCCTCCTAGAAGCTATGCTAAGGCACATGGGGGACGGACATTTGAGATTAGAGACAGCCAGCATAGCTTCACCAAGGGCAAGTCCTGCCTGACAAACCTAGTGGCCTTCTATGATGAAGTAACTCCATCAGTGGACACCTGTGGACAGGGGAAGAGCTATGGATGTCATCTATCTGGACTTCACAGTCCCCCACAACATCCTTCTCTCTAAGTTGCAGAGATATGGACTTGATGGATGAATTGTTCAGTGTATAAGAAATTGGTTGGATGGTCACATCCAGAGGGTAGTGGTCGCTGGTTTGATGTCCAGATGGAGACTGGTGACAAGTGGTGTCCCTCAGGGGTCTGTACTGGGACCAGTGCTGTTTAACATCTTCATCAATGGCAGACGGCAGGATCAAGTGCACCCTCAGCAAATTTGCAGATGACATCAAGCTGAATGGTGAAGTTGACACACCTGAGGGATGGGATGCCATCCAGAGAGACCTGGACAAGCTGGAGAAGTGAGGTTCAACAAGGCCAAGTGCAAGGTCCTGCACCAGGGTCAATCCTCAATATCAATATAAGCTGTGGGATGAAGGGATTGAGAGCAGCCCGGCAGAGAAGGTCTTGGGGGTGTTGGTGGATGAAAGGCTGGACATGAGCTAGCAATGTGCGCTTCCAGCCCAGAAAGCCAACAGTATCCTGGGCTGCATCAAAAGAAGTTTGGCCAGCAGGTCGATGGAGGTGATCCTGCTGCTCTACTCTGCTGAGACCTTACCTGCAGTACTGCATCCAGCTCTAGAGCCCTCAGCACAAGAAGAACATGAACCTGTTGGAGACAGTCCAGAGGAGGGCCACAAAAATGATCGGAGGAATGGAACACCTCTGCTATGAGGACAAGCTGAGTGAGTTGAGGTTGTTCAGCCTGAAGAGAGGGCTCAGTAGAGACCTCATTGCGGCCTCCCAGTACTTAAAAGGAGCTTAAAAGATGTAGACAGTCTTTTTAGCAAGGCCTGTTGTAACAGGACAAGGAGCAATGGTTTAAAACTAAAAGAGGAGAGATTTAGACTAGATATAAGGAAGAAATTTTTTACAATGAAGGTGGTGAACCACTGGCCCAGGTTGCCCAGAGAGGTGGTAGATGCCCCATCCCTGGAAACATTCCAGGTCAGGTTGGATGGGGCTCTGGGCAACCTGACCTAGTTGAAGATGCCCCAGCTCACTGCAGAGGGGGTTGGACTAGATGACCTTTAAAGGTCTCTTCCAACCTAAAACATTCTATGATTCTGTGAATCAATGGGAATATTTTTATTCTAATTTATCAGCTATAATAGAAGCTGAAAGTAGTCATTTGGCTCCTAGATTTCCCTGGTTATAGTAAATTCAGCCTCAAACGAAAATAACTGTGTAACTGCCTTCTAACACCATAGCTTTTGTTCACCGGGTCTTGTCTTTTGTCTGACCTTTCTAAAACTCAGGAATAATGAAGTCTCTTGGCTGTTTGGTATGTTTTTCTATTTTAAAAAGAAAAAGAAGGAAAGAAGATACTTTGTTGAAAAATGCATGTCCAGCTTCACTACAAAGCCAGACAATTTAGAATGAAATATTAAGTACAACTCTAGACTTATATTCTGCATAACATAATATAGACTTCCAATTTGAAATTAAGACATGCTGGTATTTAAGACTATTATATCTGGGTTTAGCTGATTGCATAATCTACTCCTGAAAGCGTTTTCACTTCCGTTGTTACTTGAATAATTTGTTTTAGCACTACACAGAACTCAGAACTTGCTGCATTCAGCACAATTATTGCCTACATAGTGTACACTGCTACGCTATTAATCTGAAAAACGGCCTTTAAATATGTTCATTTTTTTTCACTACTGTGTTTCAGCTATAATTATACGATCCACTAGTTTTTACAGTTTGTCTGTTTTACAGCACGATGCAGTGATCTGGCACAAATACTGAAATAAAAGGTCATAATTTATTTTCTACATTAGGAACTGCCTTTTCATTGTTCATGTAGTTAACTACACAAATATCAGAATTCAATGCCTTCATGATATTTCAGTCAGAATAATGATGATTACTTTACTAAACTGAATGGGTGATGTTTTTTTTAACCTGTCCGTGTGCAAGATGGAGTAAAAAAAAAAGCTGTGCAAGGCAATGTTTCAAATAATAGGAATTTAAATAGAAATAAATACTGATGCAGATATGAAATTGCAGGTTTGTATCTGATCATCAAGGAAAGATTGAAGCATACTACTAATTAACTGTGGTTACTATGTTATTTGGTAATGGTTTTAGATGGCAATTTATGCCAAATATTAGTTAAGCTGTACCATGAATTATCATGATTAATATGTGAATTTCAGTTCAGCTCAAGTGGATAATAACTAATTATGCATCTTTGATCACCTCACTCAGATTTGCCTCCTAGAGAAATTCAGGAAAACCAGAGCACAGGTAGAGCAGTAGGAGGAATCTGGTAAAAGAAGTGCAGAAAACCTCTCTTCCCTTTTCACAGAACAGCAAATTTTATTCGAGAACAAATTAACCCTTCAACAACCCCTTCTTTATCAAAACATTTCTCCCTTTTCTGTTTTTCATTTTTTACTGGTTGGTTTACTGTTACAGACTGAAAACAAAAGTCTTTGTTCCAGAGATATGAGATGTAATTAAATGCTCAACAAAAATGCCAGAATAATATAGTCTGTAACAGATCTTTGAAACGGTTTTCAGAGAAGTTTTGTGTCACATATACATTACTTTCACAAGACTCTTGCATGTATTTATATCTGAAAAGTGATACAGAAATTAAATGTTGACACATAATTTCTGTCTCAATAATTGAAAATTTGAATCTAATATCCAGAAAAATTACGGTAATGAATTCTCGCTAAGAATTTCTTTATGTCTAGATTAAAATAGTCTATCATGGCTACAGATTATTTCCAGAACGCTCACGGGTTGGAAGTGCTACTCTCTGGCGATGTCGTTTACCAAGTTTTCCACTGAAATAGACAGTTTAAACCTTCTGAAAATCCTACTTCCCATATTGCAACAAACAAACAATTTATACTCACTAATTGGGACTCACAATAATAATATTTTCCATAGGCCTCCCTAATAAAATCTGAATTGGTCATAAATTAACTCTTATGCCAAGTTTCATTTTGTGAACACAGTTGTGTGATCAATGAATACCTTCACCTCAGCTAATCAATCTAAACATGCTCTGCTGAGAAAACTCTGTTTACTGAATGGTAAATGCGGTTAGGATGTACATTTGGTTGTAAGCCATGATTACCAGACCATAATAAAGATGAAGAAATATCAGGCTAAAGGAGCTCAATGGCCAACTATAATCAGGAGGAACTGACACTGAAGAGAAAATACAAGCTGGCCAGATGGTCAAAGTTGGTAAATTATAGGCATTATAAAAATATTAATTGGGAACTCAATTATTATCTGTTGATAGACTTTAATGTTATATTCTGTGACTCTAGATGTCTCCCATGAAGTCATGGCAGATGTAAAAAAAAAATCCTCCATCCATTAAAACTCATGTAACCATTGTGCTACATATCAATGAGAACATAGAAGAGAAGACACCTGGACACTTTCTGTCTGTAACTAACATAACATAACGTAACTGTCTAGCCATTTCTTTTTCCTATGAAGCACAAAAAGAAAATCTGCCTCTAATATTAATATTCATGTTTAAAACTCATGACTGTCCAATTTTTCAAACAGGTAGTTCCATCTACATTTCCACCTCCTGAATACAATTCCATAATGAAGAATGCAGTAAAAATGTTATTTATACCTCTAAAAAAATTGCACCTCTTCATTTGCAAGATTCTCTTCATTCAATAAAATAATAGCAAGGTGTAGCACATTTTAGCAGTAACCTTTAAAGCATTACACCGGGAAACAAATACCCTCTTAGCATACGCTGCGTATTTTAGCTTAAAAAGTACGACTAAGCACATGAATAAAGTTTAAATGTAGCCATATGCCTACCTGAGGTAAAGAAAAAAGACGAAAACAGAGACAAATATCTTTGCAAAGCTGTTCCTATGATTCTTCATATCCTAGGCATGAATGCAGTTTTCGAAGCTCTCTGAAAGGAACAGAAAACATTAAGAAAACAGATCACTTAAAAAGAAAATATTGCTGGGCAAAACGGTGATGGGTCACATATTACGATATACAGTAAAATGCTCTAAGTTTCATTTCACCTTTCTGGGATAGAAGACATCTGTTTCTTTCCTGGCAGAAGAGTGCCCAATAAATCAAACTCATCTTCAACGTAAAATCGAGAAAGGGCCCCTTCTAATCAATCTCACGGAAGAGCTGGACTGATGATCAGATGCAGTGATCAAGTGAGATTATCAGAGAAAATCTTGTTCTCTACTGATATGTCATGCTACTTTACATAATTGCCTTCCTGGATGACGGCAAGTACTCTAGCTTTATTATGCCTGCATTTCTTAAAGTTACATTTCCTTGGAAAGAATTGTTCGAGGTTGTTTAATGTAAAGATTGGCTGTTATAATATAAAACATTCCACTAAAGTGAATATTCGTAATGTAAGCACAATGTAGGCAAACATTTGCAATGTAAGGATCTCAGTATCCTTTAATTATCACCAATGGTGAATTGCCACTTGATAAATATTTCATCTTTTCTGTCAAAATTATGACAACCACAGCTGGATTTTGTTAGGAGGAGAAAGGTATTTCTGAAAGAGGCACTGTAGTTATCTTTCCATATGCAGAACTGGCACAAAGGGGCAGAGTGTTTCATCATCCTAAAGTGTACTTTGGGTGGCCTGCTTTTCACAGCAAGGTCTTTACAGCCAAGCAGAAGAGAATAACTATACCGTCACATCAACTGAGCAGGCAGCATCACTATAACTTGGAAATGAGAAATTAGTCTCAGCCCTGTAACGATGAATTTCATGATAGCGAATCCTTAACTAATTTTCATTACATCTCTATGATATTTGATTACCATACATCTTAACTGGATGGCAGGGAAAGAAGAAATCCAAGGAAAACACAGGAAATGAGTGGTAAGTCTCTCTCTCTCTCGCTCTCTTCCCTTTGTTATTTGTGTTTTCAGGGGTAGAGGGAGGTGGAGAACATATAATGGAGGATCCTTTGCTTTATTTCCTTTCCCTGATGCAGAATGAGGCACCTTTTAGATCCAAGTTTCCCAGAAAGCAATTTCTAGCATGGGGAAATATTAGACTGCAGAAATGTTAGCCAGAAGGTAAAAAGATTGGGGCATACCTTGTTCTGCTTATTCAAAGCTGACAGACAGATAATGTTTCCAAAGGACTCTTATCAGCAGCTTTAGAGCATGTTAACATCAGCTTCAGAGCAAGCATGAAGCATTTTCCCCCTCAGCATCTGCTCTGCTGAGTTCACTTTAGTGCAACAGAAAATCCAGTTTTCAGAACATTTGAAGAAATATTCCAAAATGCCTGAAGTGTTAAAAATCCCAAAACTGGTGCAGAAAATATGCATTTTGGCATGTTAGTCACTTTTGATCACTACCCACAGGCAAATGCTAATGAACAAAACTGTCAGAGCTACTGGTTTCTGCTCACATACCCTAAAGGATAGTCCTGTTTACAATACACGGCAGACACCTCCACTCGCAAATGCCGAAATCGGACAATTCGATTTCATTGCTTAGATGGAACCTAGCTATATTGTCGGTGTGAAAGAATGAGTCCTACTTTTCTACACTAGCAAGGAAGGAAGCTACTTACGTATTACTATTGGTTCATCCTTAGATTAACCAAAGCTACAAAGGCTCTGTTGCACACTTTTACTTGTCCCACCTGTTGTAGTCTACTGCCATTTTTAGTATCTGCAAGAGTCTTTGGATAGACATCATGGGTCAGTGATAGTCTTTGTCTTGACATCAAAAGGAAATACAAACTCTCTGAGGAAGAGAATGCTCATATTTAATTTGATGTCGATCATCCATTCTGGTTGCTGTAAGGGAACCATAAGCAATAGCAGTCAGAACCAATAAACAAGAGGCTGATTCTAGGTCTGGACAGGTGAAAAAGATAAAGCACAGTAACATAAAACTGGACTGAGTATACGTATTGTGTTACAAAGGAACCTGCAGATATTTTCTGAGAAGGATTTTATGTTTTTTCCTACTAGTTGTGCTCTCGCACCACTCCTGTTCTTTGCTCTGTGGCAAACCAGTGCTGCTGCAACCATGAAATTCTTTCCAGAGGCAAACAGATAACAGTCATTCTAGCCATAATAATTCATGTCAGTTAATTATTTCCTTTCTAAATTTTAAGGAAATTCTTTTAGAGGGAAAAGCACTCTCAAATGCAACTTATACCTTTCCCTCCCCTTTGCACAAACCTACAGAAATGGATACCCTTGTACATGGTACAACTCTTCTCAGAGGGCCTGCATGTCAGAGCCATCTGCCAATCTATGAAGATGGCAGAAAATCAGCATCAAGCACTGTTGAACAGGGTACGACATTTAATTCCTTGCCCCAGAGCCCAGTTTCATCCATGCTGTGCTACTACATCCAAATACAATCATTACGTTGGCGCATCATGAAAGTATGCCTAAATGCAACGAACAACTGTAAAACATCCAAATTTGCCTCTACCACCTGAAATATAAAGTTAGATTTGCATTTCAAAGTTCAGGGTTTAAATCAGTCAGGAAAAAAAGAATGTATTACTCCCCATTCACAAATTGTTTCAGATCATTGTGCTAGAAAAATACTACATTTTAATTAAATTTAATCTTGTAGCAAAATTGCATTGAAAGTCTTTTTATATATATTTAAAACTTCATGTAAACAGCTGTTTTCAAAAAGGAGCATTAGGTGGAGGTATAAGGGGGTGGGAGCAGAAGACATGCAACATACCTCGGGAACTTTCCAGTTTGAAATTATAGTGTCTCAAAATAAGCATATAGGAGACACTTCAGTTGAATTAATGCTTTGTATACTTTTCACAAGTGTTAACAAAGAACGGGAGAATACTCTAGAACCTAAATTACCATGGTAAAAAAATAGACAAATGATAAACTGAAACACTACTGATTGTGAAACTGAGATTAGCTATATTGAGATATGATACGATGCCCAATTTATCACAGAAAAGGCTTCCAAGAGACAAACCGTGGCAGGGCATAACTTACATATTGCAACACTTACCATAAGAGTATCTCAAAACACCCTGCTGTGAAAAAAAAAGAATTACATTAATGCAAGTCAGTGATAAATGTAGCAAAAGGCAACCACACATAGTTAATATGATCTAGCCCGAGACATCACAATAAACTTCATGAGACTGTACTGACAATAGCTCAGAAGTTACCTCCTTCTGGCATAGCTCAGTTCTACCCGGACAATAACCAGAAACAGAAGGAACTGAAGTTTAAGATTATGACGAGAGGTCAATGTTCCTAAAAGGACAGAACACTTTCTAGCAGCGCTTTCTGAAACATATGTAAGTTGTGAATGAACACGGTTGAGATTTCTAAATGAATTATTAGGGTATATGAAATATGAGCCATGTGTAAAGTGAGTTGCTTGCACTGCTCAGTGAATCACAGTATTCAGTATTCAGTATTATGACTAGTTAATGTATTTGTTTATCACTGCACCCTGCTAGATGGAATGTCAGATGTTTTCATACACGTTATTTGTAGGCATGACAGATAAAACAATTTTTTTCATGCATAAATGTAAAAGCATGCTATCAAAGAAGTCATGAATGACAGATGTATGCTGAGTTAAAGCTATTCCTTCCCTTCAGCATTCCTTGTCCTCATGCTCCTGATGGTTCAGTGTCCAACAATGGTAGTTTGGGAATCATGTCTGTCATGGATCAGGGCTGGGCTGGCTGTTGGACAAATGACAGATGCTCTCTGTTAACCCCTCTCCCTTCCCAAAGGGAAAGAGAAAGGGAATAAGGGAAAGAGACTTATGGATTGAAGAGAGAAATAAAACTGCTTTAATGAATAATGAAAATAATGAAGTATATACAAATATATACAAAACCAGTATCAAACCCAATCCCCCTGATGGCAATTATGTTGCTGTCACCACTGATGCTGTGGGCAGGCACTGGGGAAGTCCCAGACTGGACTCAGCAGCAGACAGAAACCAGATTTAGGAGCTGGATTCTGGAACTGGGTTCATTAATGCATAGATTGGGATTGAAGGCAGAAGAAGAGAAGAGTCCTTCTCAGACGCTGGCCATTGAAGAAGAGAGTTTGACCCTTGTGATCCGTCAGCTTTATACTGAATAAGATTATAAATATGAATATGGGATGGAACACCTTGTTGGTCAGTTTTGGGTCACCTGTCCTGTCTGTTCCTCCCTACAGCTGTAGCCTTTTACTTTACAGTACCCCAATGTGGCACACAGGATTTAGCAGTGATCTTGGTTTCTATAGGAGGAAGTACAAGCAAGAGCCTTTCTGCAGACCAATCCTTAGTACGAACTATAAACATCAAGAGTTACCACTTCTAGAAGCAGACACTGTTGGCAAAAATACGCCATTACCTTCAGAAAGTGCAGTTACTTAGAAGAGACTGAGCTGGAAAGTAAAATCACTGAACAGAATTAGTTCTGCCTATCTCAAACCAGCACACCACCTCAAAAGGCCCAGTTCTTGATGTGCCATGCTGCAACGTATCTTCATACTGAACACAAGATTCTGGAAGATGCTTCAAGGAGTAGATGCCCAAGGAATTTTGACCTAAAGTCACTCTCCTAAATTACAAATATTCTCTTTCAAAATTGTATTTAAACTATTTTTTAGTGGGCAGAGCTGAAATTTCACAGCTCCACTGAAAATAAAATCAAGATTTAACATTGTAGTCAATACTAATAACTGTGCAAAACCTGCTTTAGGGATTACCAAAATGCAGATGAACTAAAGAAGAATGAAACAGAAGAGAAAGCCTGGCGTAAGACACGGGTCTCTAAAAGACAGAGTAATTCTTCTCTCTGCATAAAAACTAATCCTGAACTTTCTACTATCTCCAGATCTAGTACTCATGAACACTCAGGTACATTCTTAACTACTCCTTCATCAATGTTTAGCTCTTAGTTTCTACTTTCTGAATATCCCAAGTCACAGTGGTCTACTCATTTCTGTATATGACACAGGGGCACCTACAGAATGCATATCAGCGTTCAACCCTGGCAGTTGAATGTGGAAGGGTGAATTTTGGGTTCAGTGCTCTAATATTACCACTATTTTTGATATTCAAATTGCAGTGGCTATGCAGACTGTCATCAGCTTCTGAAGAAACTGCTGCTACTAAACTGCAGAAGACCCTGGGTTGAAGAACTGCTCATGGCTTGTTTTTTCCTAAATACTTGGCAGGTAGATAGGCAGAACTAAACCCACTTCATTCTGCACCTGAACTTCAGAGGTATAAGCCATTAGTTTACTCACCCAACTTGATAACTCTTCTAAAACACAGTGAGAGGAAGGAAATCTGAATCCTGTTTAACTACTGACTTTGTTTTAGAATATTTAATGAGAATAATGTTTTAATATTCCTGCTGACACCTCTTTCTCAGGAAAGACTTTGAAAGAGATATGTAAAGACAGATTAACAGGTTTTCCTTAAAATATTTAGTAGTCATAGCATAGTGTATACAAATATGTCACACACAGAAATGTCCAGAGAACTCTTCAGTTGCCATTTAGAAATGTTTTTGGAAAAGGACTGAAATCTGCGTAGCTTACACATGTGTAATTCCAGAAAGCTCATTGAACGCCCTTAGTATAATTTGACAATATTACTATTCAAGGCTCTTTTTTGTAGTGGAATAGATATTACTGAACAGAAATAGCTGACTGCAACTCATTTTAAAATACGAAAAGACGGGCTATTAACGTTTGTATAGCTTGTCTATACATAAAAATAGCCCCAAATTTAAGGTTATTCAGAATATGAGCATCTTACTCGTATTTTAGTTTGATTTGAAAGTATGCCTGTAAGTGTCCCTGCGTTAGTCTAGGTGGGAAGAGGGTCTTGGATTTTTATACAAAAGCAGTTTTTTTTTTTTCATGGAAGAGCTGTGTAGTTAATTAAATACCAGGATATTGTCATTAGATGCATGTTATATGTTTTCTTATCTCTGTGTGTGAGTAATTTCAAGCACAGACAAATAACTCACTGAATTTCACACACAAAATTGCAAGTAGTGGCAGAATCACAACTGAGGGATATTTAGCTACTAGCACGTACTTGACCTCATTTTTTCTCTCAAGTGCCTTTACCTGTAAAATGGTAATTGAGGCAGAGGAGATAGAAATAGCTTATAACGGATTCCAAGGGTCCTAAATGTCCCATATTTAGGACAAGCAAAGCCTTGGTTTTGCCCCATTAAAGTGCAGCTATATACTCCCATTGCATTCAACAATGTGTTTCTCCTATAGATCCTATGAATTGAAGTTGTACCTAAACCAAAACACCTCTTCTAAGATGTATGTGGGTGGAGAACTTTATAAAAAAATTATTTCGCAAAAGAGAGGATTCTGACTGACTTTAAAAACAGCAAACCAGAGACATTAAAAAAGGTAGTTTTTTAATGGAAGATGACAGAAAAGGAAACTTGAGGACTGAGACATTGTTATTGACTATGACTAAAAAAATTAAAGCAGAGATCCCCTAAGTCAAATCATCCTCAGAGTTTAATTAGAAAACATGTTATAAATAATAAAAGAAATAGCAGGATGGCCCAAACCAAATAAAGCCTATGCTAAATATGTCATTTTAAGATTTAAATTTTTACTTTCTATAAAAAACCATAATGTCCAGTGTATAAATTATTGTTGTTCCTCTCTAGCTGTTGTCTTCCAGCCTGCTGTTGACAATTACATCTCTACACTCCAGTACCTCTGGTTTCCTCAGCCAAAATCAGCCGGCTTAACTTTCACAATTTAAACAAGTGTTTTATACAAAACCAGATTATTTTCCCTGAAATGGTTAAGGAAATGCTTATAAACACTCCCAATATGTGGAGACAGTCATTTTAGCAGGCAGGCAGAAAGGAGCAGGGTTCCATCCGTTACCTAAAATAAATGGATTTGCCACAGCACAAATAGTGTTGTCATACAGGTGCTAGCCTGCCAACCTCCATTATCAGGAGACCAGCCTATCTAGTCCCATATCTAAGTGAGAATTCTCATTGTTTCATTGGGTTATTTATTTGGTTTATAAAATTTTGATAAGAACATCTAAAAATACAGAACCAGTGATAGAAAAAGTAATAGTGGAATTCAAAGGAAGTAAAAGGCAAAGGCATAAATACTTGCATTATCTCATCTCTTTCTTAGCTTCAGTAGGACTTTAAATATAGCTAAAGCTAGATACCTTGGAAAACAAAACTCAAATCAGACAGCAGTTTCATTTAAAGCCAGAACACTGTAAAACAAATTGTTACAATAACATATTTGATGACACAGTAAACTTTGAATGCTTTAACATCCATTAATTACATTCACTTAATTAAAACAAAGTCTCATTAATAGCGTGCTGGCATTGCACAGGGAGAAAGGAGGAGGCAGAAAGGTTCAGCAGAAAAGTTTATCAGTGGACCTTACAGAAGGACTAGTCCCTCTGTAAGTAGGTACACTTTTTTACCAAAGTTACCAGAACAGAAATATATTTCTATATATATAATGCAAATCTAATTTGTGTAGGAAAGTTGCATTGTTTTCATCAGCCGTGAATGGCAAAGTGTACTCACATGCTAGCCTAGCATGTGGGGACATGTATGCTCTGAACCTCTATCACAGTACCTTCATTTTCTTAATCACAGGAGCTAATTAAAATGCTGTGATCTCTTCTGATTTCTTTTTTTCTCCAACGCACCAACTTTACTGAAATGCACTTTGGGTGGAGCCTCAGGCAGTTAAACACTCGCTCAGAGTTTGTTCCCATCCAGATACTGTCTCACTCTCCCAGTAAATTCAGCGTATGTCATCCTTAATAATCATCACAGTGATTTCACAGTCATGTTGAACAGGCTAAGATGGGACAGTTGTCCAGAAGCACTTTCAAGGACAGTATTTCTTAAACTTTTTTTAGTCCAAAGTATACTTGACTTTCCTGAAAAAATCCACAGCCCACACCCTGTCATTAATGTAAACCTAAAGCATTGTCATGATTATTTCCACTATTTTAACCAAATAATGTGTTCAGGCAAAATTTGAAATAATGGTTTGTTATCGTTACTTTTTGCTAGTATGTTTTGATGGTTTTTTCACCCACCTTCTGATGTCTGATGGATCACCAGCACTTCACTTATCTAGGGCACCTTTCTGTCTCTCTCTTGGAAACTCTATCTAAATTGCATAAGCTGCTGACATGCCAGCAATAACCACATCACTTTAATAGGAGCTGTAGCTCATCAGGATTGGATCAAGAGTAAGGGAGATGGTGCCAAGGACTATTTCAGCTATGCACACTTAGGCTCTGGCTGGTTTTATGGATTGAATGCTCATTAGCTTTCAGGATGTGCTGGATTTGCCCTACAAGCACTTCAAGCGTGTTTTCCTCTGAAAGGCATCAAATTTGCGCAGGCCACCACTTCTCCCCAGTGTAACAGCAAAGCATGAGTTGTGGGATTGATCAGAAAACAAGCTTTAAAAATGCAAACCTAATCTAAGCACAACTGCTACAGCAAATATAATTAAGTGTTTCTTCATCATTATTAAAAAGAGTAATCTAAGTCAGACCTAAAACTGTGCTGCGACCAGTACTGTCCTATCAGATTCCTAACATGGGAATCTGGGATTCCCATGGGAAAGAATGGGAAAGCCATAGAAAATACCAACTTAAGCAACAATATCAATAAATCTAAAGAAAATCTTCCATAGAAAATTGCAAATTTTCATTGTAACCTCACTTGAATATATGTCTTCTCAATGAAAAGTCAAACTGTTATGCAGACTAACAGTTTCAACAGAAAAATTTCCTATATTTCAGTTGGAAAAATTGCTATTAAAAGTTTTCACTAGACATAGGAATTAATTAAAAACAAAAACAAAACCAGCTTTCTAGATGTCAAAGAAGGGATTCATGAAACTGTACTTCTAACCCAGTTTCTGGATTTTTTAGTACACAGCTACATAAGCTTGTATAGCCTCCCTTTGTATTGGAATTAATACATTAGTAAAATATAGATTATATTACCATTTCCACTGCTTAATATTCCAGGTTAATTTAAAAGCACCTATATCCTTGAAAGAAAACTCTATTAAATCTTAAACCCCTTATTCACTTTAGCAGTCGCTAAGAGTTTAGCCTTAGTGAAATAAAATAAAAATTAAGAATCTGGTATTTTTGCCTTAAGTGATCAAATGTTACCGGTTTTGTATGCAGGCAGCTCTCAGAAATTCTTTGTGAAACTTGAAAGACAAAGAAAAAAAAATTGTTCAGGATGATTAGGCAGTGATCAGACCATAGCACCAGGCAAGGCGATGTTCTAGAAAGCCTGGAAGTAAATGAAATGGGAACAGTATTTCCTCTCCTATTACTGCAGTAATGAGGAAGCTTCTCGACTGTGTTCAGCACAAGGTGTTTTCTGCTTAATTCCTTTGAGGGTCAATATGCAAATCTCTAAAAAGTGATGATATCTGGTTTAAATACACACCACTCAGTACGCAAGTAACTACTGGAGAAAACACCTTTTGTTAACAACCTGGGTATCAGATTTCCAATAAAAAAAAAAAGCTGACAGGACAGGATTTTTCACCATCTAAATGTACTAAAAACTAACTAAATGAAAGAGAACAATGTATCTATAAACAAGCTAATATATGTGGAGGATATTAGGATGTCTGAGAAAACAGCTTTGGTTGAAAGCATTTTTAACATGATTCTTTCTTTTTTCCTTCTAAATTATCAGGTATAAGAAAACTACAGGGATTAATTCTCCCACTTAAACACTGGGGACTTTTCCCTCTTAGGGAAAATACTTCCATTTTTGGCAGAGTCCTTCTGAGTATTTTGGCGTCATTGAAAGAGCCTTATAAAGGGAAAAATATATTTTTCCTATTCAAAGTACAGTGAAGAGTGATTGCTATAACTTCTCTAAGCAGAAATCCTTTTTATTACACAATAAGGCAGTGA
Source organism: Bucorvus abyssinicus (assembly GCA_009769605.1). Classification (NCBI taxonomy): domain Eukaryota; kingdom Metazoa; phylum Chordata; class Aves; order Bucerotiformes; family Bucorvidae; genus Bucorvus; species Bucorvus abyssinicus. Next base: position 42,865,363 of record CM020026.1, read on the forward strand.
TGCAAGGCAAGGACCTTGAGGAAGAAGCTCACTCAAATCCGTACTTCAGTTAGCATCAATATTAAATAGGGCTTAATGTGCAGCTGTTTCTTTCGGCTTTAATTTAATTTAATTTTGGTTAGGACAGACACTCCACAGTTGTAACCCCAAAATGCCATCTTTAATTATTCTCCATTCATATTTCTTCCATTGTGAATGCCCAATTTCAACTCAGCACCTTTGCATTTGCAGAGCTGCCACAGCACCCCACAAATCCCCCTCCCTTTTCTCTGTCTATCTTCTCTAGTCCCAGAATTCAGGGCAGCTTTGGAATGAGCTGACATGCGAAAGAGTAATTATCTTTCAGACACCGTCTGCATGAGGAATTAAGACATCAGTTAAGACTGGAAACCTAGCACTAGCCTAACCATCAATTTGTGCCTATGCACTTGACCCGACTATAGTGCATGGAGATTAGACATGATATCTCCATCAGTGTTTTAGTTGTCCTGATTGACAGTCAGGTCTTTTGTGCTTGAGTTGGTGTTTGGGTACTCACAGATAGAGAACAATTAATTTGACATTCTTATTAACTGATATAACGTTAGTTAAAATGCTAGTTGTAAAAAATAAAAGAAAGAAAGGAAGAAAAAAGGCAGAAGAGGTGGAAAAGTCTCCTGTTTATTGTAAGATCTTTTGTGTGTCATTGGAAGTGACATATGTAGGGAGTTGTTTGGTTTGGTTTTTTTTTTTTTAAATACTCTATTCTTTCCTGAGTCTATGCATGTTTAAACTTCCTTCAAAGAATTAAACCCTTTATTATACTGCTCTTAAGTCTCCCTGGCTCATGGCGGCTGTTGACAATTGGCTTTCTTGAGACATTAGCCCCAAGACATCTTATAACAAGATACTAAGTGATGCCACAGATAGTAGGAGGAATACTTAACTGCTCTGAAAACTGAAGCTGATTAATGATTGATGGGAATCAACTATTCTAACAGAAGGAAGGTGCAAATAGCTCTGCTAAAAAAGTGTGCTTAACTTCACCTCCTACCTTACACAAAAACACAGTATCATACATAATTATTATATTGTCTGAGATGTTACTAGGATGGTGCATTCAGACTACTTGTGATAAGCCCCAGTGGAGAATTATAATCATTCAAATCAGTCTTATTCAGGAGTTTCTTTTCTTCAACAAAAGAAACCTCAGCAAGACCTTTTCATGCTAAGTACAGTCTTCTGTCGATTCCAAAGTACTGAACGTTATAAAACAAGCAGAATTGTCAAATGAAGACCTTAGTCTTGTCCTGCCTCCAAAACAAGTGTGTTTAATTGATGTCAGTGGGGTGAGGGTTTTATCCTAGGTATTTTACCACCAAGCAGATGGACAAAATGTCATAGTGTGACAGCATAGACCTTCTCAATTGTAATAGGTATTCACTAAAAGCCATACAGGCTGCTCAAAAACCATAAACTGTTCAGCCAAGAAATATTCAATTACACATCCAGCTATTCTAATTTGGTTGGTATTCAGTATGGGTAAAGACTGTTTTCTTGTGTGGAAAAAGCAACTAGAGAGAAATTTCAGCGGCACAGGCTTTATGGTAATACTTAAGAGAAGATTGAATTTCATTCTGTTAGTCTAACAGCTGAGAAAGACAGTCACAAATATCTTCGAGTTTTCTACTTTGTGTATCAGCCAATACATATTTATGGTACTTTCCTGGTAACTTTAAGTTTTCTGCAGTCCAGAGTTAACTACTAGTGAAAATATTTTTCTGTTCTTTCCTGGGATTCTTTTTTTTCTTTTTCTTTTTGGTATTTCTGTGGCTTAGTATCCTCATATCCTTATGACTTCCTCATATACAAAGGTGCAGATTTTGCAGTTTGCTTGCTCTCTCTCATCTGTTAGCATTACCTAAAACTGAACGGGTATTAAAAAAGTTTTGTCTGGATTGTTTCCTTTGTTTTAATTTTTGAAATAAGACCTGCTAATGCAGCATTATGTTTTTTCACTACCAAATGCATATATTTGCCTTTTAGTTGATATTTGATGAGCTTCATAAGAAAAAAAAAGTTTCACATTATATATTATATTATTCTATATATTATATTTATTATATTCCATTAATTATATTATATTATTAGATTAGATTCAGCTGCCACACAGATGCAGGGAAACATTAACACATGGATGCAGTATTTCACATATAGTAAAATAAAAAAATACAGCATCACTGTTGTAAAATACTTGCTAACAAGCTTTTTTTCCAAGTTTTTGAGGTTTATGCAATAAAGAGGCCATAGTAATGAAATTAAAGCGCTTACCCTGCAGCAGTCATAGAAAGAAGTAACGTCCTGAAGATACTTAATGCATTTTCAGATATTTCCTTAACAATAATAGCTAGGGGAAACACAATTATATAAAATGTTCAATACAAATTTATTAGAAAGTCAGCATTCAGCAAATCTGTACCTGCAGTCATTGTAAAAGTTACGTGGTTTCCTACCATGAAAATTCTTAATCATATATATGGCATATCATAAATATGATAACCGTTCAGAGCAGTTCTATGGAATCACAGAATCCAAGATTGGAAGGCACCTCAAGGATCATTTGGTCCAACCTTTCTTGGGAAAAGCACAGTTTAGATAAGATGGCCCAGTATGCCGTCCAGCTGAATCTTAGAAGTGTCCAGATTTGGCGACTCCACCACTTCCCTGAGGAGATTTTTTCACAAGAACAACCAACCATTGAAATATTTTCCTCTTGCGTCTTATCAGAATCACCCCAGGAGTAACTTGTACCCATTACCCCTCATCTTTTCCATGTGACTCATTGTAAAATGTTAGACCGCATCATCTTTGTAGCCACCCTTTAAATACTGGAACATGCTGATAAGATCTCTCCTAAGCCTTCGTTTCTCAAGGCTGAACAAACCAAATTCTCTCAGCCTTTCCTCATGTCGCAGGCTTCCCAGTCCTTTAATCACCTTTGTGGCCCTTCTCTGGACCCTCTCCAGCCTGCCCAGATCTTTTTTGTGGACAACTTTTTCATGTTTCCTGTTAAGACTGAAAAAACCCCATGTTTTAATAAATGTATGGCTTTGGTCCTGTAATGTAATCAATAGCAACTTTGCAACCTTTTGTGTGACATTAGGCAGCAGAGATGGTGTTTTGTTAGTTGGGAAACTGAAAAGCAGGAGAGGCATAGTTCACCTCCTACACACAGAGAACTTCCTTCCCTATTAATTATGATCTGAATGACACTTCTCCAAACTCTTAATCTGCAGAAAATTAATACCTGAGAATGTTGTGTATTTTTATGTATGTGTAGAAAATACAAGATGCCATAGTGATGAATAGCATATAAATGACTTGGTATATAAATTTGCTGTATGCCCTGCGTGTCCTAAAAGTAAGCAACCCTCATATTTTTCAAGACACAGCAAGCTGTATTTGTTGGTCACTGTGTGGTTAATGACCACCTTCCAGATAGGTTTTTATCAGTTTCTACCTAACTGATGAAATCCAGACAGTTTCAGCCTAAACTAACCAAAAGATTTGTAATTAAATGTACCACCCAAGAAGACCGATATCACCTCGCAATTGGTTAACACCCAAGGCCTTGCAAAAGACCTTCAAGGGCACCGTGAGAAGAAAAAAAAGAAAAAGTCTAACCTAACTTCTAGTCCATGGGCTGACTGGGACTTACAGAGAGCTTCCCTTCTAAGAAATTCTTTACTATCTCCATGACTACCTCTCTTTCACAAACTGTCTTGTTTTCCCTTGTCACTCCAAGGTTAAAACTAAAGTGTGATAAACAGCATGTAGCAAGAGCTAAAACCAACGGCAGAACAGAAATGTCAAGACAGTTGTTTCATCTAACAGAGAATATTAAAGCTTCCTGCTGGGGGGAAAAGGCCTTATTTCAGTGGGAGGGTCATGACTAGTGAGCATACCAGACAGCACAGTGATGGCATATGGAGCATTTTAGTTCTGGGTCATTGGGTTCAAATCTGACCTAGCTTTTAGTAGCCTTTACTAATTACCATCTGTTAACTATTAGTAGCTATACGAATTGCTCCTCTGTCTAAATCCTAGTAAAATTATTCTCTTTCACAGATAGACAGTATTGCAGATTTTGTTAGGTATCCTCCCACCTTTTTGTGCCCCTGCAGGATGGCCACCACTCAAGAAATTGTCGTTTTTTCCACAGAATTGGGCCCTACAGGAAGGATTCAGGCTAATTAGGGAGGATGCATGCACTGGTGCTTATCATGTGGCACCTGATGTGAAGATAAAGTTCAGGCTCCAGGGCTGTCAGCCTGGCCATCTTTTATAAAGTCAGAAATTTTAGAGCTAGAGAGGAGCACGAAAATCAGTTCATCAAACCTCCCACATTTCACATGCCATACAACGCTTTAATCAAAGAAGCTCTATAGTGAGCTATAACACTCCTTTGTTATGCTATTCTACTCCTAGTGAGCCAAGATAGTACTGATAGAACAGTACTTTCCCTAAGCAAGTTGATAAATAAAATAGTGTTACCACTGATAACCTGCACCGTCTTTTGATTCTGAATTTCTTTAACTGCAGCTTTCCACTAGGTGATATGATAACAAGAGCCAAATATCATCAGAGATCTCTTCTTCAGCTAGAAGAAAGTAGTGCATGCTATGATCAATTCCACTGAATTTTTAGCTTCTAAAGGCAAGTGTCTTTCAAATTTCAAAGCATTTCTGGATGAAATAAATAAAATTTTCAACTTTAATTCTGATGACATCTGGGATTTATATTGCTATAATCAGAGAAAATGTTATCTCCTTACTTTACGTCTACTGCCTTTCTTCTTATGGCTGTTAAGTATTTTAGTAGCATCACTACACTAGAAATTAATGTCAAATAATCTTTAAAGCCTGCAAGATACTATAATTCACATTGCAAGGTAATGCTACAGTCTTAATTCCTAGATACATTAATTTGCATTTGGTCTCTTTAATGTTCTTTAAATGAGGTCCCTGTATGAAGAAATCCAAGTGTATGGACTTTCTCCAGCACTTCTCACCATCTTCTGAAATCTCACTGGGACTAACATTCTTCCACTCCAATGAGTAAATCTACATTCATAACAGTACTCTTTGGGACAAAAAAAATATAGATATGTTTCTTATTTTTTGTTTTACTCTTAACATTTCAGTACCTTATACCACAATTATTTTCTGAGATGTATCGTTTAACTAGCATTTCATCCATTTAATGTAAGTACCTTTAATTCTTTATGGTTCTGTCACAATATCTTCTGGCATTATAAGAGATACCATTAAAAAATATAATTCTTCCAGATACAGATAATTGTGACACAGCCAAATGGAGTCCTCAATTTACATTGTGCTTCTGAGACTCTCCTATACTGATCTCTTTTCAGGAGTCCATGGATATTAGAACAACAACTGAAACCTGTCACTTGGTATATGGGACCTGAACAATTCTTGCTTTTACATATCATAGTAGTACTGTATAGGAAGACCCTGTTGTGAGAAGGATGACTCACCTTGCTGTGTCAGTAGGTTTGAGTCAGGTTCAGCAGTGAACACGGCCCGCTCTTCAATCCTCATGTAGCAAGACCCTGGAAGGTCCAGAGTACACTTAATAGCTGCTGCTCCCGAGAACAACAAACTGTCGTTTTCATGCTCACTGTGTTGGGTGGTACGGGAGGAATCCCAGGGAGCAGACAGCCCTGCAGTAGGCAGGATGCAGTGGTAATAGACAGTTAGATGCTAATCTCTTCTTTTGCTCACTGTCTTTCCTCCTAGAAAAAAATACACCTACTTATTTCAAAATACTAGGCAAGAGAATTATCTCACAAGGTTTTAGCAAAAAAAGGTCTATAAATATACTTCAAAAATAAGTGGGTTTCACTTCTTTTATTTCTCCATCTCTACAACTTGCAACTAAACATCAGCAAATGTTCTTACCATCTCCCTTAGTGGTTTAATTCTTTCCTCTCAAGCTAGTTATGAGCTACATATAGGATATCCCACAGATTCTCTTTTAAAAGTCCTATTACTCACACTCCAGAAATACCCAACAACAGCCCAAAATCTTTCAGCATGGCCCAAACCCAGACTTTTCCACTGTGATAGCTCTCAACAGAATCTATGGCCTGTGGAGGCTCTGTGAAAGGTTTCCAGCACCAGGAGAGTAAAGAGTAAGTGTCCAGGAACTGAGGTGACCCTCTGGATCAGAAAGTTCATGCCCATAGAGATCCACATCTACCAATACCAGGTCCTGCTGGCACCCCTATCCCATCCTATGGATGCACACCGAAACAAGAAGTATTTCTGTGTCTGTTCCAGGACCACCATATCATTAAAGGTAGGGCAGCTTGTGTTAGCCTGTCCTCCAAGGCATTTCAACCCTTGCCGACCCTTTGCTGAGCAAATCTCTGGGAATCTCTGACCTAGTGCATTACCCAGAAGAAAGGTCCATCCAGCATACATTTTTCTTCACCTTCCCCCTCCAGCCTCTCATGATGAAAGAGCACATTATAGCTTCACATAAGCTTCCTTCCTCTTTCCTAGATTGTCTCTTTTTCCACAGTCTTCTGGTGGTACAGACAGGTGAGAGCCCTAAGAATATCACAAGCATTTTCCACTTTTTTATCTCCCTTCTGAAGACCTTGATGAACTCTGAATCAATGTAATTTGTGCTAGAGCTTCCAGTCATCAACGGGACTTTCACCACACTATTCAGCTCCTACCAGCCCTCTCTGTAACCTATGTTTTTATTGCTTCAGGAAAACACTATGCAGACTTTCCACGCTTTTGCCCTCTGCTGAATGCCTTGTCTGATGGTCTTAATGTCAGGAATGCTGAATTCATGAAAGAGAGAAACAAAAACAATCCCATGCACTATGAATGTTGTTGCTGAGTGTTCCTGAAAATGATGACCTGCTTTTCTGATACCTTTTAATTATTTAATATCTTTACACATATTAAATTACCTCTGTGCTTGCTTTCCTGTTAGTTTGGAGACAATGTTGCTTTGAAGCGTTTTAAAAGACACGTTTTCATTTGTTCCAGTATTGAAAGTGCGAAGCCTTACCTTTAAAGGATGAGGACAGCTTTCTGAAAACTGTATGGGAGATTTGGGGATATTTGTGTTTATGGCAATTGTTCCTGTCAATGCGTAATGACAGTTAAATGTTTTCTACAGTGACTTTCACAACCAGAATCAATCAGGTAGCAGCATGAATACACAGCAGTACATACTCAGCCATAAATTGATTTACAGGGTCATTACTTTTCTCACTAAGCTAAAGGAGCAGCTCCTGTTAGGGACGCCAGGAGGTGCTTGACATTCAACTGCTCATAGAATAATAAGACACAGAAAGAAGACTGAATCTTTCAAACCGATCCTAGCAGCTAGAGGGAAATTACATTTAAAACTAAGCTAATATAACAATTCAAGATTCCAGGGTGACCCTGATAAAATAGCACAAATAAACTCTCTGGAGCCTGTAATGCAGAACTAAACTTTCAGTGGCTTGGAATTACCATGGGATTACGTCACATTTATGCGTATCTGAAAAAAATCTTTAGAAAGAAAAAAACCAATTTCTTATGGCAAACCTTTACTTTGCATAGCATATATAAAATACCAAATTCCTTTAAAAATTTCAACCAGTTTTGTAATACTGAGACATAGTTTAATTCCTGTTTTAATTGTTCACAATTTTCAGGTCAGACTTCCTTCTGAGAAATATAAATAAAACTGTCAATGCTATATCAGCTCTGCTTTCTAAGACTTCTTGTAAGCCAAAATGTTTAAGTGATCTTTCACTGTTCAACAACGTGGATGCTGCTTAATACCTGTCACCTCGGCCCGCAGAACGCTAGTTTTCCATGTTCTGCCAAAAGTCTATGTTCCTTACTTCAACTTGAAAGGTGAGTCTGTCTCCTGAACATCAAAGGCTGACACTTCAGAGCTTTTATGTTACCACACATGCTCCTCCTGACACAGCTGAATAAAGACATTGCATTCAGAGCTCACCTGAACCAGCTTTAACACTGCAACTCTATAATAGCAATTTTCCTCTCTTTTGCTAGCTCAAACCCAGTATCTCTTCTCTCATTTGCCATTGCCTTTAGTGTTCCTCCCTTATCTCCATTCAGGATTTGCCACCATTACCAGAGCAATGCAACAGAAATTGTAGGGCTGCATTGATGTGGCACATTCTCTCTTGCTGGTTTAACTTTTTGCTCAGTAATTTCTCATGGTAGACAGGTAACTGGCACTGCATAGTCTGAATGCCCAGCTGCCATTCCTGGAAATGCAGAAATATTTCAAAAATATTTTTTTCAAAAAAAAAAAAAAATCCTTTCCTTTGTCAGGAATGAGCTGATTTAGGACTCGAATGAGTTTTCCAAACAGATTGTCATTTATGATGCAAGCCACTAATCCTTAATAAGGTAAGGGGTCCTTTGGCTGGTGTCTTTCTTACCACTGACACAGGACAAGCATGTTGGGAAAATCAGCAAGACAGTATAGTCTCTCCAATATTTATGTTCTCTTGTTTTCTGGATCAGCCCAGGCGCTTTACTAAAATCCCTGTGGTAGTTTCTGTAAAAAAGAAGTACAAAAGGTTGCACAACGGGTTTCTTCTGTTTAGATTCTTCAGCTTCTGCAGAACCACATACCAAATTCTGTATTTAGTTCAATTTAATCTCAATAGAGGAGATTACTTGGCTGAAGAAATTGAAAGATTCATGTGTTTACAGGTTTCTTCCATAGCTATTTTCATGCCAGGACCTTTTAGTCTGCCATTCTCTACCTTCAGCTCCTACTCTGTCCTAACTCTTTATTCTGTGTTTAGATAACATCTTTAGAGCTTGTACTTCCTTTTCAAGATAGACATCTCCTTTACCTCAGTCACATTTACTGAAAGATTTTTTTATAATTTTGTAGGCATTAAAATCACTAAAATTTAGCTGTGTGAACTGCAAGATGAGAGTCTGTATGAGCTTGTACTGTGTGTTAGAGTGGCACTGTGGAGCGGTTAATGCAAAAAGCTAGAAAAACAGAGTTTAAATCCCACTTTTGTTGTTATTTTCCTGAATATACGAATGACTTTTTCTTCCTTTTTCTTTCTAGTGGTAAAATAGGGGCAAAATATTTTCCAGGTTTATAAAGACTTTGGGAACTTTATGAAAGGCACTGTGGAAAGTACTTAAAGACTACCTAAGTTAATAAAGAGAAAATAAGAGCTCCCAGAATAGGCACGTTACTATTTTCTTATTTGCCACTTATATTGTCTTTATGAATACAATTCTTTGACAAGAACCAACTCACTAATGCACTAGATGCTGTGCAAACACAAACTAGAAAAACAGCTCCTGCAGAAAGACTGCACAACCCACATGTAAGGTAAGAGACAAGAGACGGGTACTGACAGTGAAAATGAAGAGACATTTCAAAAAAATGAACTTTCAGTTTCCCAGTTAGTCATAGAAACGATTCCTGGATGAGGCAGAAATGTAATTCTATTGATCAGGATTACCAACAATGGTCTTTCTGTATCAGTAACATATTTTGTTCAAGGTTTTCTGTGAGCAACATAGTAAAGAGGAATTTTAAAGAAGACAATGAAGCACCTTTGTGGCTATTTATGACAAAATTCTCCAGCATAGAAGAAGCATCATAGGTCAAGGCATAAGGGAACCTTTTGAAAACTTAACAAGTGGGTAGTGAGGGCTGTTGCCTTAATATGATTGACACTGATGAAAGAGAAGCCTCTTGTTTGCACTGAATGTTTCTGCTACAAGGAAAATATCATTTTTTTGGGACTCTATTTTAGGTGACAAACCAGAAAGTTTCCACTTGAGAAAATCTATCCCCCTGCTGCGTGTCATTCTTATTTCCACAAATAAACAAGAGCATTTCTTACACACAGCTAAATGTTTCTGCTACGAGATTACTTGTTCATAACAGCATGTACTGCGTGCCACCAGTTCATTAAAAAAAAATGCCCATCTTCCATGCAAGTCCTTTTTAGAGAGTAGAAACTTTTTTTCAGTTTAAAGCATACAGACCACGATTTTACTGGTTTTGAAGTTTTAGTTCCCTATTTCTGCTACCTCTTAAGGAAAATGTTGTCTCTCTTCTATGAGACTTCTTCCTCTACCACACGCACAAGCTTAATAAACAGCGTTATTTCTCCTGAAAATGCTGTTTAATAGGCAAAATGTGCACAGTTCCACTTCTGAGCCCCACCCCCAGATGGACTGGATTGTGCTTAGACAATATTGCCGTTATCAATTAGCACCCTGACAATTAGCCAAGCACCTAGACCTAGGCATCCTGCAGCAGGTGATGCAGAACTTTCAATTACATCTTTCCATTTCCCACAGCTCAGCACTGAATTAATAATACAGTTAGGGAACTCTGGTGGCAGGCTGATAGAAATGAAGATATGGATTAGCTGTGGTAATAAAAGCAGAAGGGAAAACTTCAGGCAAACAGTAAAAGAGCCTTATATATAGCCATATATCCTGTGAGACAACATTAAGTTATAGGTAGCCTTCATCAAACTAGAATACACCGGATCTTATTGACACATTTAACTCACAAAGTCTCATAGCTACACTTCCACTGCTTTCATGTAGCTCATGAATTCCTTTGTGATTAGGTGTTGGTATGTACTCAAAGTAGGCACTGATTTTTCTAATTTAGCACACCTCTGTTCCTCTGAGCCCTCTTTGCCACAAGTTCATTCTCTGCTACCATGCTAGAGCCAGCTTCGATCCATGAGCCTTCAAGGGTTTGTGACCATTCAAGATTTTTGCAGTTTTACCTGTAGGACACAAACAGTTATTTGGGAAAGAGGCACCTGTAGCTTTTAGACATTAGCCAGTTTCTGCACGATACGGGGAATTCACACAATACCCTCTCTTCTTACAGAAAAGACACTGCAGGAATCCCACGGGAAAAACTACACAGAAATGTCTAGTCTTACTGGGACATACCTGAGTTCACTCCTTTTGTAGTGGGATGTCTCCTGGCACTTCTGGCAACCATTGCACTGTGTCTGCACCTAAGAAAGACAGAACTGCTAGTTGGAGAAGCAGCAAGATCAGGAAAAAATCCTCAGAACTTGTATCTCAATGTTCTTTTTAAAATGTCATCTAAAATCAGTTTTTGAAGGCAAGAAGCACATGTAAGAAGGGACAGCTGTGTGTTGCGAAGGGCATGCATTCCTAAAGGTACTTGAAGAGACTAACAGATAAAGGAGGGGCAAAAGAAAATAAAAGGAAATAAATCAGTGTTCTGGAGGGGGGGTGTGTGGCAGGGAAAGAACAACTATTAGGTATTTTTACTTCATTACCTTCTCCATAATGAAAAATATCTAGGTTTGCTGGTCTTTTATGATTTTGACAAATGTAAACATGACAGTGCGTTTCCTATCATCTGTAAGCTTGTGATCAGTCGCTGACACCATCAGTGTGTCCAGAAAAGGTCTAAATTTTCAGCTTCAAGAACCATTTTATACCTACAAAGATATTTATTCCTCTACCATGGTTGCTGTTAAGGAACTGGAGAAGAGAGGAACAGACCAAAAGTAGGGAGACACTTTTTTTGTATATCCTAAATTTAACTGTCTTGCATTTGCAGTGGTATTTTGTTTTTCCAAAGTAGATAATATTAGGTTTAGATTATGCTCTGAGGTAAGACTGAAGCAATACAGTCTATATCTATTTTAACCTCCTCATATAAATCTGAAGTTGGTCTCCATTCCTGCAACTCTTACACCTCTATGTGAAGCATGGATGTTCCTTCCATCCTCATCTTGTTTTCTTTGTCTACATAACCTGTATGATATTGGAAAAAGAGACTGTCCTTAGTGATTCTTCAGTGAGGCACTGTCATATTAACAGCTGTGCATCTTGACATCACTGCAATACAGCTGATTCACACTTCTCTTCTTACATGGTCTTACCCCTTTCACAAAATATGGGTTTCATTCAGGTAACTACTGTTAGTTATATTAAGGAACCTCCCATCTTTGTCCTGTTACATAAATCCTGGAGCAGCAGATAGCGTATGTGAAATGGAAAAAAGGAATATCTCAGATAAAAAAAAAAAAAAGAACGAACTAATTCCCTGTTTGCTCTGAGTTCTCACTATCTCTACAGTTACCTACTTCAGCTACAAGACAGAAATGTGCAACCTTGTAGTTTCAATTTTTCATACACTGTGCATGTGTTCTGTAACGTAACATCCCTTTCTTTTCAGTCTTCTGTCATGGGCATTAGATTATTACAAATTCCTGCATGAAAAATGTGAAACACAATGAAAAAAGTTAAAAGGGATCACTAAAGGGAAATCTGGGCACTGACATGTTTCTGGGTCCCATTTTCCTTTTCTTTGAAGACAGTTTTGGATCACCAGCCAAACCTGACCAAAAGCTTCTGATTTCTTTCCTTCTGCCATTTATTGTTACTTTTTCCTTCTCTGTGCAGATGGATCCTACTAGAGGCAACAAAGAACAAGCCCACAAAACATCAATCATTAAGTGCCAAAGAAGTTGCTCAATTAATAAGAAACAGCAACATCTGTTGCTGTACTTCTCCCACTTCTAAATGCTTTCAGGAAGACTGGTAGTTAAGCAAACATCTCTCCCCACCAGAATAGTTTGGAATTGGTACAGGCAAAAAAAAAACCCGTCTTTTTCAGAGTTGGTAAAGTCTCATAAATCTACCCAAAAAATATTATGCATTCAGGAAAAGACCTCTGCCTTTCCAGATATCAAATGTCCTCAGCAATGACAAGTGGTTCTTGATTCATGTTCTTGTAGCTAATCCTGGTAAGGAAGTATTTAACATGAAACTCAAGTTAAACTTCATGACTGCTAAGGAGTGGCTGAATTAAGGGCACTTCTAGACCTGGGGCATCCCTCCTCCTCAGCTTGCCTGAGCTAAACCCTGTGTACTCTCAGACCCAGTCTGATGGGTGCAGCCACTTCTCTTCCCATCTTCAGGTCTGGCCCGTAGCAAGATGCAGACACACACACTCTCGATACTAACATTGCCTCTCACACAGACTAACACAAGTAGAGTAGTGTCTTTTCCAGCATTCACTTAAATCCCAATCTTACTCACACAAATGTAAGCACAGATAGCCAAGGCTTGTTCCTCCTCTCCAGCTGTCCACTTCTTTCCAGGTTTGGAGTTCACTCATGAAAACAGACACACTCCTCCTCACACTCTAGACTGACATGCCTGACACTTTTTCAAGGATAACACAGACTTCAATTCCCTTTAATATCCATGTCTAAACCCTTGGCCCCTTACCTGGTCACTAGCTCAGAGCTTGGGCCTTTCCAGTCGAAGGTCATCTCCTACTCACCAGCCAGCTCAGATTGAAGTTCACTCACAAATTACACATAAACTCACACAAAGGACTGACGTTCATTGAGGCAACACACACGTGCCCAGTCTAAAGGCACCTATGGCCCATTTTCCAGTTGCTGGCTCTTTGACCTCTTACACGCTTATTACACATGCAGAGACTCACAGAGCAGAGAGAGTGAGAAAATAGTTAATAATAGGACTTAATAGTAAGAAGAAAAGCCTGCAGAGATCAGGTGCTTGGCTCAGTCTGAGGAGCAGACTGACCGTCACTTCCTTGCAAGTGACTGGCCTCTCTTACGCTTCTCTCCTTCATGCTTGTTCTTCCCCCATCAACCTCAATCCCTCTCTAGGTCACCTCAGCCTTAAGCAGTATTACTGACAAAGTTATACCTAAGTGCTGTTGGCCTTGCAAGGTTGACCTCTACAAAATGTCCTCTAAAATTGTGTGTGATGTGTTGTCAGTCTCTCACATCATTTCCACTTAACTAGTTGTGAAATCCTGTCCTTCCTCGAAGTGCTGTATATAACTTTGTGACCCTCCTGCTTGTTATTTATGTTCAGCAGTATCTCATGTTGTGTGCCACAGTTCGTTGTGGTCTGCTCAGCTAGCCAAATCCCATGCCAGTGCCTGCACACCTTAACAATGACTAGTTGGCAAGGTACTTACCTACATGCATAAGTTTCACTGGGTTCCTCAGTGGCTACTTCCTACTGACAAAAGAAAATTCAAATGGTATATGTGCATTAACCTTTAAAGAAACCTTGCAAGATGACGGCAATTAATCATAACTTCACAAAACACTCTTATGTTCCTGTTATCTCTCTCCATGTAGGGATATCACTATTTTATCCACATTATGAAGAACGTCTTTTCTATATTGTTTACGCACTTCTGATTTCGATGCAGAAATAGCCTTTAATAAATTTTAATGACCACTGTGCTCTCATATCTGAAAACATGTATTCTAAGATCCCAGTAAGAAGGCATCTAAGATGAGAACTAAGTTCTCTTACTTCTCATAGAAGTTCAAATTTATTTGAAGGCAAAAATACATATAATATAGATATATTTATATTTGTATCTATTTAGTTTAGCCAAAATCTGTTCATACCCAACATAATTTTCCCCAACATTTTCCTAACAGTTATTTTAAAAATTATGTAAAAGCAACCGTATGCTACTTTAAAAGTATGAGGGCCACTCCAAAAGTAACACCTCCTATTTTATGATGTTGGCCCACGACAACATAATAAAGGCTGAACCTTCCCACCAATATTCCGTTAAATTTTGTTGCTGTGTGACAGACGGCAGCAGAGGGGCAGTCTGACAGCATGGCCTCTGACATGGGAGTGCGTGTGACGCAAAGGGGTGTCATTGAACTCCTCCATGAGGAAAAATTGCACCCACTGAGATTCATTGATACTTGATGAACGTTTACAGAACCAAACAGTGGATGTGGCACAGTGAGGTGGTGGGTGGCGTGTTCCAGCGGCGGTGACAGTGATGGTGGGTCCCTCCACTGGTGCAGATTTTTATGCCGAGCGCAGCACACAGGCTCTTGTTTATTGCTGGAGAAAATGCACAGCCAGTGGTGGGGACTGTGTCGAAAAACAGTGTTTTGAGCCAAGAATTTGCTCTATCAAACAGTGTCATTGTGTTCTTTGTATCTCTTGTAGTTTCCAAATAAATAGGAGGCAGTACTTTTGGAGCGACCTAAGTATGCTATATGTTGACAGGAAGATACTACTATCTCCTCCTGTAGAGGAATCAACTTACATTTTATATTTACACTGTGTGAGGCAGAGAGCTTTGTACCACAATCTGGAAATATTATAATGCGCAATACATTTACTTCCCTTCATCAGCAATATTCAGCTGCATATTCTGTTTAATTTTGCCGTTATCTTTGGTCTGTTTTAAATATTGCAAAGATTACTGAACTCCTTCAACTGCTTGTTGCAAGAGCTCTCTGGTATCTGGGCATAAGGAAAGAATAAAAACACACAGGAACATTCGCAGCATGCACAACTTCCAGTGTCCACCAACTTGTTTCCCTCAGCAGAGATGGGGCAAGACAGGAGTTAATTAAGAAGGACATATAGTTTGTATGATATTTTTGGTGAAAAGGGTGAAAATCTGCATAACTTCATCTGCATAACCTTCAAATCTGCATAACTTTATATCATTTGCAAGATTGGTATAGGATTAGCAGTCTATAAAAACAAAATTGTTAAGTGATAAAGTCAAATGTGTGAACATAGAGGCAAAGCCACCAACAAAAAAATATTTCCTCTCTTACAGAAGAATATTGGAGCTACACACTCACTGCAGTTAATTATGGATTTTAATACTGCTGGAGTAGCTTGGATCAAAATCTCTTACATCCCATTGAGCAAGGAAATCTGTGAGTCATTTTAAAAATCCTCCTCCTCTGTAAACACTGCATATGGTAAAGAGGAAATAAATGACCTAGTCAAGTGAAAGCATGCCCTCTGGCTCTGGCCTGGGCACTCAGCTGGCTAAGTAATAGACTGCCTGCCTGGAAGGATTTGCCTTTTTTAAATCGTTCAGATGTGCAGCTCAGAATCTGCATAAGGAGGAAGCGGAGTTTAATTCTCTGCAGCCCATTATTGTTCAGGATAATTGCTATGATGGCATAATACCTGTGGGAGAAGTGTCTTTCTCTCGCTAGGAATATAGTTAGTTCCTTTGCTGTACATTGTGCATAAAGATAGAAAATGGTCTTAAAAGACCATATCGTGAAACTTTAACAGTAAAAATCTTTCCCATTTAAAGAAACTCAAGCATAATTAAGCATAACCCCTTCTATAATTTTGATCAATACACTTTTTGTAATAATATTAAGAAGTGCGGGGTTTTAGCTGAAGAAGAGCCTACTTTGCCTGGTGATAATGTTCAAGGATATTAAAAACATGGTTATCCAACAGGTGGAACAGACAGAATCTTTACATTTTCCTGAGTGTTTTTGGCTATAAGCAGAGATCAAAGCCAAAAACATCTCTGCTTTTGTTTAGCTGAAAGCAAAGCAAGTCTCCCTGAACTTTTAGACAAATAAATAAATGTTTCTTGCATTATTCATTTCTTCTGTGATACAAACTGCTCTATAAATACTACAAACTGCTTTTTTTTTTCCTTTCAAACACAACAATTAAGTGAATATAAAATAATATAGTGGGATTAAATCCTCTTTTTAAACATTAAGTTTGGATATCTGATTAATGTTGGTACTGAAGATTACTTTTCTCTGCATGCAAACTGCTGAACTCTGAAAGTAAAAGGAATTTCAAAGGAAAAGCGTAGTGATAGTTAACAATACAGTTCACAAATGAATGCTAATGAAGCAGCAGAATCACAGAATCATCTGGTTGGAAGAGACCTTTAAGATCATCGAGTCCAACCATACACCCTGCACTGCCAGAGTCCCTAAACCGTGTCCCTCAGCACCACATCTACACGTCTTTTTAACACTCCCACTCCACCACCTCCCTGGGCAGCCTGTTCCAGTGCTTCACAACCCTCTCTGTAAAGAAGTTCTTCCTGATATCTAACCTAGATCTTCCCTGGCACAACTTGAGTCAGTTTCTTTTAGTCCTGCCACTTGTTACATGGGAGAAGAGACTGACCCCCACCTCGTTACAACCTCCTTTCAGGTAGTTGTAGAGAGCAAGAAGGTCTCCCCTCAGCCTCCTCTTCTCCAGGCTAAACAACCCCAGTTCCCTCAGCCACTCCTCATAAGACTTGTTCTCTAGACACTACACCAGCTTCATTGCCCTTCTCTGGACACGCTCCAGCACCTCAATGTCCTTCTTGAAGTGAGGGGCCCAAAACTGGACACAGTACTCAAGGTGTGGCCTCACCAGTGCCGAGTACAGGGGAACAATCCCTTCCCTCCTCCTGCTGGCCACACTATTGCTGATACAAGCCAGGATGCCATTGGCCTTCTTGGCCACCTGGGCACGCTGCTGGCTCATATTCAGCCGGCTGTCAACCAACACCCCCAGGTCCTTTTTTGCTGTGCAGCTTTCCAGTCACTCTTCCCCAAGCTTGTCACGCTGCAGGGCCTTGTTGTGGCCCAAGGGCAAGACCCGGCACTTGGTCTTGTTGAATTTCATACCATTGGCTTCAGTCCATCAATCCAGCCTGTCCAGATCCCTCTGTAGAGCCTCCTGACCTTCAGGCAGATCAATACACCCATCCAACTTGGTGTCATCTGCAAACTCACTGAGGTGCACTCAGTCCCTTCATCCAGATCACTGATAAAGATGTTAAAGAGGACAGGACCCAAAACTCAACCCCGGGGGACACCACTGGTGACTGGCCACCAACTGGACTTAACTCCATTCACCACCACTCTCTGGGCCTGGCCATCCAGCCAGTTTTTTTATCTAGCAGAGAGTACACTCATCCAAGCCATAGGCAGCCAGTTTCTCCAGGAGAATACTGTGGGAAACGGTGTCAAAGGCCTCACTAAGTCCAGGTAAACAACATCCACAGCTCTTCCCTCATCCACTAAACAGGTCACCTTGTCATAAAAGGAGATTAGGTTGGTACAACAGGACCTGCCTTTCATGCTGATTGGGCCTGATTACCTGACTGTCCTGTACGTGCCGTGTGATGGCACTCAAGATGATCTGCTCCATGACTTTCCCCAGTTCTGAGGTCAGACTGAAAGGTCTGTAGCTCCCTGGGTCCTTCTTCTGACCATTCTTGTACATGGGCATCACTCTCCAGTCAACTGGTACCTTCCTGTTAGCCAGTACTGCTGGTAAATAATGGAAAGTGGCTTGGTGAGCACCTCTGCCAGCTCCCTTAGAATTCTTGGATGGATCCAATCTGGCCCCATCGCCTTGTGCGCATCTAAGCAGTGCAGCAGTTCAATTACTGTTTCCTCTTGGATTATGGGGGCTTGATTCTGCTCTCCATCCCTGCCTTCTGGTTCAAGAGGCTGAGCACTCAGTGAGTTGATCTTACCATTAAAGACTGAGGCAAAGAAGGCATTCAATACCTCAGCCTTTTCCTCAGTCTGGGTCACTACGTTTCCCTCCACATCCAGCAAAGGATGGAGTTTCTCCTTAGCACTCCTTTTGCTGTTAATGTATTTATAGAAACAATTTTTGCTGTCCCTTATGGTGCTGGCCACAATAACTTCAAGCTGGGCTTTAGCCCTTCTAATCTCCCTGCACAGCCTCGCAAGAACCTTATAGTCTTCTTCAGTGGCCTGCCCAAAGTGCCTTATGCCTCCTGGAGAGATTTGCATTTGCTTGCGGACATTCGTATGTCTTCAAATGTTAGTTCTGATTGCTGAGGATCGTTTTGGATCTTTACAGCTCAAGAAAGGAGGAGATAACCTCCAGAAAGTTAAAGCTGCTCTATTTCTGTCAGGGAACTCCCAAGATGGAAAATATGAATACCTGCTGCATTGCATATGTGCAGTAAATCTAAAGCCTTCAGGATATGTTGTATGAGTGAATAATACACTCTGCAGTGTGTGCACAGTAAACCCAACATTTCCCAGAACTATGGTACTCACTCTGCACATGTGTGCTATGGAAGTTTCCAGGCTTTCTGGACTCACAGTTGCTGTCAGAGCTACTGTACAGTAACTCCAGCAGGGTTGAATGATGGCCAGGAATCTTGGTGAAGGGAACATCGTTTGAACTCTGTTATTCAGTTCTGGGGTAAAACCCTGCAAACCCGGTAAGCAGATGCAAAGACTTCAGGTAAATTTGAATCAGACAGAAAAGATGATCAGAGATCCTCATGTAAGGTGCATATACAAAGACAACAGCAATTTTTGTATGCAGGATGTCAACTAAGACATCTAAAAAAGTAAGAAATCTAAAGTCTGAGGCTAACTTTGTTTCAAGTGGGATACGAACTACTTTTTCTCCCTGATTTTTTGTCAGTGTAAAGCATAAACAAAAAAGACAGGATAACCTGAAATACTATCTATTTCAGACCTTGTTGGAAAAATCGACATCTTATTTTCATTTTATCCTTTCTCTCTCACATATATATAATACACACACACAGATACTCACCTGTTTCTAAGCATAGGCAAGATGCGCCATTTTCCAAAAGTGTACCGTGAGAAGCCCCAGTGGCTATGGCTTTACTATATACACTGCCAGTGCCAGAAATTGAGACAGAAAAGGCTGTCTAATGCTCCACTTGTAGCTCCAAAATTCAGCCTTCAACACCTTTCCATAACAGCATCTAGCTATCCTAGGTTATCTCCATTGCCATGGCAATATTCATTGATGTCTACCTGTTGAGAGGTACAGAGATGGTTCGACACCCCCCTCCCCCAAAACTGATTCAACATTTGAACTACTTATCTAACAGGCTGGAAAGAAAGAGATTGTTTGTATTGGTTTTGAATACTCAGAAGTGGTGGGTGATGGAGGACACATGAGCTGGTAATAAAGAATGTCTGAAAAGAGCAAAAGGTAAAAATCAAAGAGATGATACACCACTGACTGGAGGAGAAACAACAAGAAGGCAGATGAAAACAGAGGATTATTTCAGAGGCAAATAAATCTATTTGAACTTCTGAGAGATGAACAGTTTGTCATGGTGTCAATCGTGTGTGGAAAAGCGGGAAAGCTAGACTAGAGAAGCAGGTAAGCCTCAGCAAATCTGTTTGTACCAGTTATAACTCTGGCATGAACCTCCAGATGAAGAGAACTCAAAGAGTGCACACATAAGTCAAAGGCAGATCTGCTTATATCCTCGAAATTTTCTCTTTCTTGGAACAAATCTTCAACCTTAAGACAAATCAAGTACTGCGTATTATATAAATCTAATGTTATACCAGATAATAAAGCAACATTCATCTAGGATTGACATCTACCAGGTTTTTACTCCTTCCAGTAGAAAGTTAGTCAAAGACGAAGCCAAGTATGAATGCTCATCTGCTTGTATATTAGTAGTTTCCATCAATATAATGGCTTTGCATTTCTTTTTGCATATTTCTGTGTCTTGAAAAAGCAGGGAGATGAAGCTGAGCTCCTACTTTTCATTAGCCCACATGGTAATTGCTGTACTGTTTCTCAGTATCATCACTGCTACAAATCTTGTTTTGGAGAATAAAGCATTTGCATTGAAATTGTTTGAAGGTCATGCACATCCACCGCAATTAGGATGTCTTTGGCTCTGAAGAGAAGCGCTATTTTCCATTCTCTATACAGGAGCGATGGCTTACACGCAAACAAAACCAAAAGAATAATTTCAGGCAGGACTGTGCTATTAAAATGCTCTCTTTGTTGCAACTTCTCATACACAACAGACCTTTAAGAGTCTTAGAGCATGAGGTCGTATTGGAGTAATAGTTCACTGCATTTTAAGAAGTATAACAGCGACATCTAGTGCAATAAAATTGCATGGCAGAGCCCATAAATGCCTTCGGGAGTCTATTTTCCTATCTCCAAATACTGAGGCAAAAGTCATTGCCAGCAAGTTTCTTCAAACTTTGCTATTTTATCAGATTGACAATAATATCTTAAGTCTTGGTCAGACAAAGCAAGATAAACATTTACAATGTGGGAGAGGAATAAACAGTAAAGGAAGAAGTTAAACTTTTGTTTGGTTCTGACGTACTCTTAAAGAAAGAGAGACCACCACACTGTCCTGGCAGGCATTTTTGTATTAGCAGTTGTGTCACTGATTTCAGGTGCCTCTTATACCTCTTATGCAAAGGAAATAGAGGAAGTTAAATGGATAGATGGAGGGAATTAAAATACTGTGCCTGGGAATGAAAAACAAAGGTTATCTGGAGAATGGCTCAGCAAAGAGAAAGAGAAAATAAGAAATCTAAGAAAGAAAAGGAGGAACAAACACAAGCCATCTGAAGGAAAAAAAAATGAGAGAATGACAACATAATCTGGCATTAGTGTTGGGGAAAAATCCACACTAAAATAAATGGCAAATCTAATAACATGAGGGGAAATTAAAAAAAGACTACGACATGGGAGACATAAATAAATTGTGTTAATTCCAATTGCTTCATAGCGAAAATAGGACCTTAAAACGTTCCAATTCACACTTTTTATTGGTCATGACCCATTTAATGCTGCTCAAAGGGCTGGGGGAAAGTTAGGTGTATGTCAATTCCAGGCCCGGCAGAAATTTCAGAAGAATCTGCCACCCAGCACGGCAAAAACTAAAACTGTGCTGAAGGGTTCTGAGTCTGAAGAGAAAACATTTGCTCAGATGTATTTAGCCATTCCATTAGAAGGAGGAAAGCAGAGAATAACAACACTTTCTTACTAATTGCTGTGAAGATGGCATGGAAGAGGGGGAGAATGGAGCTGTCGTTGTTGGGACATTGTAATCCTAGTGTAGCAGAGGATTAAATGTTTTGCTAACATTTGTTCAGTTCCTATTGACTAAATATCTACAAAAACCCCAAACTGAACCCTTAAGCTATTAAACACCTGGCCAGTTCCAACAGTGCTAAAATATTACCTGCACAAAGTAAAATTTACACTGAATTTTCTGACAATAAATAGAAAAGTCTTTTCTATCTTGACAACAGCTTTATTTGAGATGGGTGAAGGTGTAAAATAGATCTTGTCCTCTTACCCAGAAATAAATACTATAACTGTGTTTTCTCACCTGTGACTTTACAGTGTCCTGGTCACTTCACACTGTGGCTACTTTGTCAGGGAAGACAGTCCTGCCCAAAGTGCCTTACGCCTCCTGGAGAGATTTGCATTTGCTTGCGGACATTCGTATGTCTTCAAATGTTAGTTCTGATTGCTGAGGATCGTTTCGGATCTTTACAGCTCAAGAAAGGAGGAGATAACCTCCAGAAAGTTAAAGCTGCTCTATTTCTGTCAGGGAACTCCCAAGATGGAAAATATGAATACCTGCTGCGTTGCATATGTGCAGTAAATCTAAAGCCTTCAGGATATGTTGCATGAGTGAATAATACACTCTGCAGTGTGTGCACAGTAAACCCAACATTTCCCAGAACTATGGTACTCACTCTGCGCATGTGTGCTATGGAAGTTTCCAGGCTTTCTGGACTCCCAGCAAAGGAGACAGACTGCTTCTTCCTGAGCTAGTCACAAGCGAGGATTCAGGGATCTCCTTCCAGAGATCAACCAATGCCAGGGAAATGCAGCAAAACCAGAAGAGGCCAAGGGATAAATTAAAAATTATTCAGCAACATCAGGAGCTTTCTAGCTAAAAAAGAGTAGAAATGCTTAATTTAGAGAGGAAATTAATAAGGGGAGATCAAATAAGTATATCATAACACAAACAAAGAGGAGTAAGATACTTCAACCCGTCATCTCAGAGTACAAAGGGGCTGTTAGAAATGCAAGTGCAAATTAACAAAAGCGGTCTTAAAAAAATCTCAGCTAAATAGAACCAAGCAGATATTTTGACTGGAAGGCTCGTATTACATCTGACAAGTTTGCCACTTCAGTTATTAAAATACTGTGTTGCAAGCCAAATCAAAACCAGATATCACATTTTCAATGGAGCAAGAAGTAGTAAATCACAGGGCAGTTAAAAGAAGCCTGCGTCACGTGTTCACCCCCGTGGATGGCAGGTCCTGCCCACACATGGTTGCCAGCTGGGCAGGAACCTCTTGCTCCAGCCAGACCCATTCTCCTCAGAAGAAATTTTAAATAAAACCCCAAGTGTCTTCTCCCTGAATTCACCACTACAGCTGCCTTTCCCTGCTTGGGACTCATTAAAGCTGTCCTCAGCAGGAAGCAAGAGACCTCGCATGGGCCCCTCAACTTTTACTGTGTCTGAAGCTTTTACTTTTTTGCTTTTCTAATTAATTGTTTAAAGCTTTCACTTTTGAGTCCTGCTGTGCCTGAAACACGATTTTTAAAAGGTTGCCTCTCCCATCAAGTATGGTGTTTGTGGTTAAGTAATGGTTAAGGCTACACACTTGACTGCCTTAAAAACAGAAAAATCTTCTCTTCTCATCATCCTTTTCCAGTCCCTAAATGGCCTACAATGAGGCCACTTCTATGGTCTTATTACATGCAGTTTGATTTTTCAGACAACTGTGTGAGATTTCTCTGCCTGACACAAATCTGTCTTTGGCATCTTCCTCATTGCCTGCCAGTTATAGCCTCAAGTCCTGTCACCAACTCCTGCTGGACTCAGGGGTAAGTAAGTATATTCAGACTCCTCCCTCACGCTCCTGGTATTGTCAGTATCTCCATGGACTGCTCACCTTGTTCAAATGAAACATTGGCTTCATATCCATGAAAAAGATCTGAAGAGCTGCTTTTTCCTTTAACTACACTTATAGACATTTCTATTTTCTTCTTGTACACCTCTCATCCTCAAATACTCTTTAAAGTTATTTTCCATTGTTGAATACTCTTTATCTTCTTAGATGCCTGCTGGCCTCCCTCCTCCCATCCAATCTTTTCTGATTGCTGTGGTTTGAACCCACCCGGCAACTAAGGACCACGCAGCTGCTCGCCCACCATTCCTACCCACAGAGGGTAGGGAAGGAGAAAAAAAGTAAAAGTAAAACCACATGGGTTAAGGAGTTTACTTGAACAACAGAGAGGAAACAATAGTAATAACAATGATAAAACAAGTGATATGCAACACACTGCTTACCACTGCCGCACCAAGCCGCATCGCACTGCTGTTTGAAAATCACCACCTCTGTAGCCCTGCCCTCCCCCTTTTATATATATGGGGCATGACATCTGTATGGTATCGGATATCCCATTGGCTGGTTCAGTCCGGCTATCCTGGCTGTAGAAATTAACCCTATCCTAGCCAAACCCAGGAGGTTATCCACCCCTTACTCTATAGTATCTACATCATGAACAGATGCACTACTTTACCTGACATATATATATATATATACGCACCTACAGGCACAGATGTCATTCCCTTAGTCTATGGGCCATCCCTCCAACATGTCCGTTGAGTTCATTCAGTCCATGACTTTAGGGCTCCATCTGTCATAACAGTCTCAGGGCAGAAGAAATGGTATTGGATTATTGCATGCCACATTCAGAGCGTGAGGCTGGCGTATCTGGCATGGACCGTGCTCACGGTCTGTGCGTTCAAGGTGTTGATCCTGAGGAAATTGCTGCATGCCAATTGATGAAGTCAGATCGAGTACCATCACTGCTTCCCCTTGTTCGGTTTCAAAGTCCACCCCTCATTGATTTGTACGTGGTATTTAATACCACGCAATTTAGTCCACCAGTTGTTCTCACCCAAAATTAAATCCCCCTGAGGTACACATCAGAATTCCGCATCCCCTCGTATCACCCACCAAGTGCACCCAGGTCCTTGAGCAAAAGCAATCCTGTGCATGAGTTTGCCTTTGCCTGAAGTAGAACTAACCCAGACTGCCTTCCCTAATATACTCCTTATGTGCACTACGGGGACTTTATCCCCTTCTATAATGTGTGGGAGTTTTGACTGGGCAGGGCCAGCTCAACTGGCAGATCCTCTAATGGTAACTAACCAGATGGCTTTTGCTAAGTGTGTATCCCACTGTTTGAAGGTCCCATCCCCAATGTTCTCAGTGTAGTTTTTAGCAGCCCATTGTATCATTTGATTTTCCCAGAGGCTGGATGTGACAGGGGATGTGATATACCCACTCAATGCCATGCTCTTTGACCCAGGTGTCTATGAGGCTTTTTCGGAAATGAGCCCTGTTGTCTCACTCAATTCTTTCTGGGGTAACATGTCGCCACAAGACTTGCTTTTCGAGCCCCAGAGTAGTGTTACAGGCAGCGGGATGGGGCAGAGAGTGTTTCCAGCCATCTGCTAGTGGCTTCCACCATAGTAAGCACATGTTCATGTTCATAGTGTCCATGCTCAAGTCCACCCCTTGGTCACAAGCCCATCTGTATGTTGCATCTCTACCTTGACGGCCTGAGGTGTCATGGGTCCCCTGAGAGAAAAACAATTTACCCTTATGCTGCCAATCCAAGTCTACTTGAGCCACTTTAACCTTAGCAGCCCAGTTCACCTGCTGGTTGTTCTGGTGTTGCTCAATGGTCCAACTCTTGGGTACGTGGGCATCCTCTTGATGTACTTTCTCAGCCAAGTTCTGCACCCGAGCAGCAATATCTTGCCATAATTCAGCAGTCCAGATGTGTTTCCCTCTGAGCTGCCAGTTGCTCTGCTTCCATTGCTGTAACCATCCCCAGAGGGCATTTGACACCGTCCATGAGTCGGTATAGAGATAGAGCGCTGGCCAACTTTCTTGCTCAGAAATATCCAGAGCCAGCTGCATGGCTTTCACCTCTGCAGACTGACTGGATTAATCTTTTTTTTTGAGCAACTTGCCATGTAGGACTCCACACAACAGTCTTCCACCATCAATGTTTTCCCACAATGTGATACGACCCGTCAGTGAACAGGACATATTACTTTTCATTATCTGGTAGTTCGTTATATGGTGGGTCCTCTTCAGCACCTATCACTCCTCTTCTGGCAACATTCTGAAATCTTTGCCCTCAGGCCAGTTTCTGATCACTTCCAAGATTCCTGTGTGGCCAGGGCTCCCTATTCATGCCCGTTGCGTTATCAGTGCAACCAACTTACTTCACATGGCATTGGTTGCATGGCGTGCAGAGGAGACCCTCCCTTTGAACATCCAGCCCAGGACCGGCAGCTGGGGTGCTAAGAGAAGTTGTGCTTCAGTACTGACCACTCTGAGGCAGCTTGAACTCCTTCAGATGCTGCCAATCCCGCTTTTTCAGTTGGAGTGTAGCAGACCTTGGATCCTTTGTAACCTTGACTCCAAAATCCTGAGTCAGCCTCTAGTCTCCCTGGGTGCTTTCTGCCAAAGGCTTCAGGTAGGGCCATTCTCCCCAGCTGTGTTGTAGAGCATATTATCTTCTCCTTCCTGGACTGGCTCAAGGACCACTGCATTAAATATCTCTAGTTTGATTTTATTCAAAGATTTGTTGCTGCTCAGTTTATAATTGTTTATAATTGTTTTTCTTCTGGGTCACTTGACAGAGAGGGCTTACCATCAGACTATAGTCTGGGACGTGCATCCTCCAGAAACCCACAATGTCTAGTCAGTAGAGACACAGATACTGCCTTGTTGATTACATCCATCGGGATCTGGTAACGCCCATCTTGCCATTTTTTTTCTAAAAATTGGATCTCTTTACTCCATTTTATGGCAAAACCAGCCTTCACAGCAGGATTGATCTACTTTTCTTCCCTTTCTCCAAAACTTCTTCCACTGTATTACCCCATACAATGTCATCAATGTATTGCAGGTGTTCAGGAGCTCCACCCTTTTCTAGTTCAGACTGAATCAGTCCATCTGAAATGGTGGGACTGTGTTTCCACCCTTGGGGCAGTTGATTCCAGGTGTACTGGGCACCTCTCCAGCTGAAAGCAAACTCTGTCCTGCACTCTGGTGCTATAGGAATGGAGAATACATTGGCAATATCATTTGTGGCGTACCGCTTAGCTGCCTTTGTCTCCAGTTCATACTGGAGCTCTAACACGTCAAGCATGGCAGCACTCAGTGGTGGTGTGATTTCATTCAGGCCACTATAGTCTACTGCCGGTCTCCACTCTCCATTAGATTTTTGCACTGGCCAAATAGGACTGTTAAAGGGTGAGCGTGTCTTGCTGATCATTCCTTGACTCTCCAGTTGACAGAACAGCTTATGGATGGGGACCAGGGAGTCTCGATTAGTGCAGCATCGCCACCGGTGTACTGTTGTAATAGCAATCAGCAACTGCTGTTTCTCAGCCTTCAGCAATCCCACCACAGAAGGGCCCTCCGAGAGACCGGGCAAGGTGGACAACTGTTCCATTTCCTTCATCTCCAAGGCAGCTATACCAAAAGCCCACCGGTACCCTTTTGGGTCCTTGAAATACCCTCTCCTGAGATAGTTGGTGCAAGTGTGTGGGGAACCTCTAGGCCAGTGACAATGCAGTGTTTATGCCACTCATTCCCAGTGAGGCTCACCTCAGCTCCCAACACAGTGAGTGTTGGGATGCCCCTGTCACCCCAGAAATACAGATGGGTTCTGCCTCTTTATGACCTGATGGCATCAAAGTGCGCCAGTATCTACGAGGGCATTGTACTCCTGTGGGTCTAATGTGCCAGGCCATTGGAGCCACACAGTCCAGTAAACCCAATTGCCCCTTCCTCCACACGGCTGGAGGCAGGGCCCCTCTAATTTTGATCAGAGTCACTCGCTTCTTGTAAAAATGACTTAGAAGTCCCTCTCCTTTGAAGTTCTGTCCTTTGAGTGGGGGAGCGCCTACTCCTAACAGCTGAGATACGGGCCTGTACAGGTGGGGAGTAGGACATGTCCTTCTTGAATTGCCAGAACTGCCAAGACAGTTAACAACTTCATGCCTGACAGAAGTTGCCTCCAGAGGTTGATGGCTTGTGTCTGTCTTCCAATTGCCTTGTCAATGCCCCCTTCCCTAGACAGGGATCCCAGCTGCTCGGCTTCTCTACTCTCTAATTCCAAACTACTGGCCCCATTATCCCAGCATCTGAGCAGCCAGGTAACAGTGTGCTCATATGGATGACAACTGAAATATTTTAGCATATGTCATGGCTCACTCAGGAATAGGGATCAGGGGATCACCTCTGGCTCTGCCTCTTCCTCCTATTCTTGTGATGGCCCTGGTTCATCACCATCCCTCACTAACCGGACTGATTATTTGGTATATTCCTTCTCCTGTATAGGGGTGACTGTTACTGGCACAGGTTGGTTCAGCTGCAGCACCTGCCGCCAGGGGCTGAGTAGACACAGAGCTTGTCATGAGGGTTAGAGTAGCCACAGTGCCTGCTGGTCTGTTTCTAGGTCCAGAGACCATCTCTTCCCCTTGAGGGCACTGAATAGTGTTGAACAGGGCTCAGTAGGCATGGGCCAGGCCCCAGCACATTGCAGTGATTTGTGTCTCTCTGGAGTTGCCCGGTTGGCAACATATTTTTCCCAAATATTTTACTAGTTTGTCAGTATCTTGCCCTTGTTCAGGGGTAAGATTCCAACGCATTGGAGGGGACGACTGTCCTCGGCACTTGCCCACACTCTCCCACACATCCTGCCACTCATAACTTTCTAACATTGTGTAATCCTAAACAAGACCTGAGACATACTGAGGAAACATAACAACAAGAACATACTGGCCTGGGCGTCTCAACGATATTCAAAATTCTCAAAAGTTGAGAGTTTCCTCCCCTGTCTTGCCCATAGATTGGGTGAGGTTGCTAATAAACAATGATGCCACATACAAATACCAGCTTAACCTTGTAACCAGTAGTACAATCATATCATAGGTCAAAAATATCAAACACAGCAGCATGACAGTCCTGATCCGTCTCCCAGAGATGATAAATATCACCACAGGGAATACATAAGGATTTACGTAACGCCACCACGCGAGCAAGTGGACCAACATGGTGACAGTGGACTACTTAACTAATATACAGAATGTGTATAGCAAAATTGTTTTAACACGCTTGGATCAGATCTGTCATTATGTCACCCTTCATATTGCCTCACAGGGGGTGCCAAAAAGGACTGTTGTGGTTTGAACCCAGCTGGCAACTAAACACCATGCAGCTGCTTGCCCACCATTCCTATGTGAGTTAAGATAAGGAGAGTTTACTTGAACAGAGAGGGAGGAAACAATAGTAGTAACAATAACAAAGAAAATAATATGTAATGCACTACTTACCACCACCTTACCAAACCGAGACGAGCCAAGCCACGCCAAAATGCACAGTGCAGTGCCGAGCTGCATGGCTGTCTGAAAGCTGCACCCTCTGCACCTGCCCATTATATATACTGGGCATGATGTCAGTATGGTATTGAACATCCCATTGGCTGGTTCGGTCCGGCTATCCTGGCTGTGGAAATTAACCCTATTCTAGATGAGCCCAGGACGCGCATAAAACATACTCATTTCACTATGTCTTCGCGGGCTTGTGGAAAACACACTCCCCAAGGCTTCCACACTGGGTCTCACCGAGAGTCTCAGCATCTGAAATAGGAAAACTGCTGGCATGATCGAGGAGAGGATTTAAATCCACCTGATCAAGAAGTTTTTGATGCATTTCTGAGCCAGTCAAGAAAGAAAGGCTTTCGTGGGGACTGGTTCTTAACAAAAGACTGTAGCGCTTCACATGGGATTTGCTGCAACAACAGCTCCACCTCCAATGAACATCTATGTGAACTCTGCTCTCAGTTAAGAAGCTGAGGAGTGGAAAACAGCACCAGCCCTGAGTGAGTTGCCAGTATGATTTTTGCTCTTATAAGGCATAAGATGTTTTTCGAAGTCCATTTTTGACATGGTTCCCCTGCATAACACCAGGCTTTATGTGTGTTATTCAAGGGCAACATGGACGGTGGTTTGCATATGAAGCAGCAGTATACTTTCTCTGGCTGACTTGGAGCTGGAGCTGTTTTCATAGGGAGAAATAATTTATGGATATGGAGAGGCAACTGCGTTTTGTTGTTCATGTTCCATGTTTGACCTTGGCCTACAGTTACCAGCTGGGACTTAGAATACTGTACCAAGTCTGAGAGAGATTGTTTTGGCTTCTCTGTTTTTATACAAGGGTTACATGTCTTCACATCTTCAGATGCCTGGTTCTTCCACCTGCAGTTTGTTTCTGAAACATTTCTGAAACATTTCTGTTTCATTTTTTCATGGCTGTTTTACAGACCATTTACTTAGTATAAGGAATTGTCTCTAAATTCAACCAAGCAGTCATTTAAAAATGGTTGGCTGTGTAGTTTCACCACTATGATGTCTACTAAAATCTTTTAAAGGTTTTTCAGTACGTGGAGCTCAGCTGAGCCCTTTGATTTGCAACACAGGAGTACATAGAATACACAGCATACCATATTCATCTTCTTTTCCAGCATCTCAGCATACAGAAGTCACAGGCACAGTAGATTTAAATTTTAAACTACCCAGCAGAACAGGGAATACAGATACAGGAGTATGTAGTAAACTCAGCTAGTATGCATAAATGATAAAACTGAACCTGTATGAGTAGCTTGGACCTAAAAGCGGTAGGTAGGCAGGTCTGCATTCATGGCATTGCTGCATCATCGCTAATTAACCCAGACTACTTTGTTTTCCTGTCACTGATTTTCTAATGCTTCCAGTTCTAAGAAATTACTTCAGCACATAGACACTGGCATGACTTTGTGTACAGTCTCACAAAATTCAAGGTTATTACATACATTTCTGGGGCTGCAACGAAGGGGCTAGCTTTACGTAAAGAGTAGTTAACAGCAGCAATCTGGTAGTATGGAAGCCAATTTACATTACTCAGAAGCAAGTTAATTTATCTCTCGCTGACATACCCAGCTGGTATGCTTAAGCTTTTATTCTGTCATTTTAAATTTTAATTTTCATAGGGTTTTCAACCAGAAAGCCCCATGAGAGACATTTAATTTGGGAATATATTCCAGACAACTTACACTTGGGTGCTCTTTGAAGTGTGAAACCTGTGATCTCTCTTCCAGTTCAAAAGCTGTAGAAATAAAATAGATTCACCTTCTGCAGAAGAGTTCATGTTACCAAGTCCAGTGAAGAAGCATCCCCATCAGCTGTTCACAGAGTGAAGTGAGGTGAGGTGACTGTTCAGACTTGGTGCTTTCACTCCCATCTCTATGCCACTTCACACGCCAGTGGAAGACTTCTTCTCATTTAAGGCAATCCCACTCTGTCACATAAAAAAATCTGCTGCTTTTTCACAGACTGCACAACACTGAAAAGAAATGGGGAAAGAAATGAAGAATAACAGAATTTTTCATGAACTATTTTGCATAGCTTTTCACTCC
Source organism: Bucorvus abyssinicus (assembly GCA_009769605.1). Classification (NCBI taxonomy): domain Eukaryota; kingdom Metazoa; phylum Chordata; class Aves; order Bucerotiformes; family Bucorvidae; genus Bucorvus; species Bucorvus abyssinicus. Next base: position 42,896,577 of record CM020026.1, read on the forward strand.
TGACTACTTCTTGACATTGCACTGCACATACAAAGCACCAGCCAATGCTGTGAATTATGTAAACATCCAATCATGAAAAATTTAAGAGCACAGTTTAAAGGTTGGTTTAAAACCTCAGTGGAAGTTTATCTGAAAAATGTATTGAAGGTGTACCTGTACCCCATCAATAACAAACCATGCACACTCTATTTTTCAGACTACATTCATTTGTGACTTTACACTGACGGTAGAGCTATAAATCTGAACTTTCTCCTCCAGCAGCTAATGTTTCTGTGATCAAAAACATAACAGTGGTTACAAGGAATAAATATTATGTAACACAGTTGAACAACAGAGGACAAAACCACATGAATAATTTTATTTTTTTATATTTATGCTGATTTCCCTTAGATAGCAAACCATTTTGGAAGCTTCCTTAAATTATTTTTCTCTCTCTGTGGTTCAGTTGTGGCATTTGAAGTGATATTAAAGACGCTTTTGTTTTAAAAAATGGCATATTTCTAAATGATTCTAAAAGCCCATGGGCATTTATCTCAAAGCTATTTTAAATTATCTTTTCACGGTTGCAGTGTTCAGGAGTTATGATGTGTATACATCATAAGGTGGGGAATAATAAAGAAGATGGAATAATCTAAATAACACCTCTGGTAACAAATAATTCTGACACGTGTGGTTATGTGCTCTGATGTCATCGTAAGAAACTGGAGTGCATCTCATTTCACTTAATCAGAGCAGATGGATGCAGTACTGTTGAGCGTCATCTACAACAAGTAATTGTAGTGTCATCTCATTGACATATAGTCTGCATCAGTTTTATTTTGTTTGGCATGCACGTCCTTTACAAAAATTCCCCAAAGACGCAGCTACTACAGGGAGAGATTAGGCATTCCCACCTGTTCCATCTTTTATGGTTCTCAATCTCACACAGCCTTTGGGCTGCCTTCCCGAAGCCCTGCAGAATAAACAAATGTTTCAGTGTGGCAAAGCTGAGAACATGCTTGGGTGCCTTAGTAATTTGCTCTGCTCCATTTGTTTTTAACTCAAATTAGGAAGGTCACTATCAACATGAAAAATCTGAGCAAATCCTTACTTCCCAAACAAACAATGAACGAGCAACAAAACCGAGAAAGAACCAAAATTTGCATCAACTTTCTAATATATTGTTTTCTTCAGTATTCACAGAAGTGACACTTGTAAAAGGTGTCTTTTCGTTTCGTTAAATACTCTGTGTTTACTGAATTTCAATGTAAAATGATCTAAAGTAACCCTGGTCATGAGAAAAACCACACATATCTCAAAACTATGAATTTGTTGTGAGCTGTAAACATGGGATCAATGTTTTGTTCCACTAAAACCAAAGAAAAAAAGGAGCAGTTGTCTTAAACAGAGCCTGGAATTCACCTGAGCCCTACGTAGCACCACAAGTCATGGTGTTGCAAAGGGCTGAAATGGAGGGTCTCAACTGCACCCAGTAGAAGCTGCTAAAACCATGAAATGACCTGATGGCCTCTTCCCCTCCTTGAAAATTGAAATACTTCTTTTAGTTTTTCCTGCTTCTCATCTCAACAATCTACCCCTGTTCAGCTGGCCAGGAAGTACATAAAGAGAGTGTAATTGCTGCCCCTGCCTGTTTAGACCTGCTGAAGGACTGCTGGTTACCTTTAATCACTAACAGAAGCGCAATTCTTCAAGGCAACTGTGTTACACACTCCCCACAGTTTCTCTCTTCCCTTCTACAGCTAAATTTTGTTTCCTGTCAAAAGAGAATGAACTAAGGCAGATGTGCCTAGAAGAACATCACCCTTACAAAATTTCTTCCAAATACAAAAACGATTAAATTGGGAAAAAAAAAAATCATGAATAAATCTGTTAAATCTTTTTCAAAGAGCAACTGAACAGTAAATAAGTGTTGGTCTGCACAGGGGAAGAAAACAGTCACCCACATGTGTGAGGACTTGCTGTTCTTTGTACTGAATAGGAAGGGGTCTGTAATCATGATAATTACAGGCTTTAACAAAAAGCATATGCAAGTGGAGGGGTGAAAGTGGCAATTCAATATTATTGGATCGAATGTCAAGTTTGATGTTTTCTAAATTCCCATTACACTTTCCCACTAAAATCTTAATAGCATTCTTCTGATATATGCACTTGAACACATGTATGTTATATACTTGCATAGAGTATCTATAAATATTTAGAATTATCTGGACACTTTAGAAAACTTTGTTAATTTTTAAAATTACCTTTCTATCTCAAAAATCAGGTTCGGATCATGTCTCTGGTATTTAGTGAACCATACAGCCAACCACTAGTAAAATTAATGGGTTATCAATGTGGGAACTTCTTCACTATTTGCCCAATTACAGAATTTTCTGAAGAACCTATAGTATCACTCGTGTCTCTTCAGCTGAGATTTGGCAGTGTATGAAGGAATTTTTTAACAGGCTTTTATACGATTTCCATATTAAGGGCATGCATATTCTTGGATACACATTTACAGTGTAAAGCGTACGTCCAATAAACCCCCAGTTTACAGTGGTGTGAGGTGCTGCTCTACACAGAACTGTCTAATGATTAAGAAATGTTTTTTTGAAAATGAGCTGATGGCACCCCTTTTTAATCCTGCCATATATTACCAGTCATGGCAATATGCATAACAAACAAAGCTGCTCCTTTTATATCAAAGAAAGAACCACAAGGAGTTTCATTCTACTTTTAAGAAAAACAAAGTATTCAGGTTACTTTGTGGATATCATTACTTTCTGACCACAGTTTAAATTAAAATCATGCCATCCTAAATTACTACAACACCCATTTTGGGTTACACTTCTGTATCACTGCTATCAGTTTCACTGGGGCATAGCTCAGATCACACACAGCTGAAAGAAAAACTTTGCCTTAAGTATCGACCAAAAGGGAGCTGTCATAGCCACAGAGCTGTGACTGACAGATGAACTGTATCTACGAAAGTGCTAACAAGGTCAGGAGAATGTCACAAGACATACAGTCCCGTGAAAAGTAATCAGATGAGATAAGTTTATTAAGCACAGGACGGTGCTTAAGGAGGAATGTGAACGCGTAGATCAGGAGACAGGTCACGTGCAATGCTCAGGGAGTGCTGCACTGCAGGTGGAGTTTCCTGCACAGGTTTAGACCACTGTACACCCTTCTGATCACAGAAGAAAGAAATCATGTAACTCTGTACCGACCAAAAAAGCACTGCTTTCTGCCAGGCATATGTACACTAGCACCTCGGCAGAGCAACCACCCAAGGACTGTCCTTATGGTATCAAACCTTGCCAAGCCTCAGTCAAACTTGTAGTCATTCCTTACAAGGGAAGCACAAGACTGAAGCCTTCTGGCTAAGGACATGCTAGTACCGAGGTCCTGTCAAACCATACAGAACTGACCAAAAAATACTACCAACAAAGGACAGCGACAGCTATTACAATGCTTAAAAGTAAACAAACTGTAAAACAACCAAAACAAAAGAGAGACCTTTTAATGCGTGAGTATTCCATATAAAAGACAACAGTAAAAACTAATTAACAGAGCAAATCCTAAAAAATTCCGAGTTTGCTATCACGTATTAAAAAAAAAATAAAACCAACTATGTGTGTGACAATGTATGCCTACTGCTACGAGGGAAGCAGAGCCACTTAGCCAAAGTGTCACTGACTAATCAAGTTAAAGCAGAATTTGTTGAAGTGTTAAACTAGCTTTCATCCCCAGTAGTTCCTTCTGCTACCTAGATATTTCAGTTCAGTGACTCATTTGCTCAAATCTGAAAACCAACAGGGAGAGGAAATAAGAGCAAGGGTTGTTTTCATCATATAATCTGTAGAGTAAAATGATGTGATAGCTGGCAAGGTCTCCTGCTTCTGAAATGTTGTGTATGTACTAATCAGAAATAACCATCCCAGTTCATTAATTGCAGATAGCATTACATTTTATATGCAGTTTAAATTCTTCTCAAGTATCAGGCATGTTTAAGGTAGATTTAAATGACTAATAAAACCACCATCTAACTCATGAACACTTCCACCTCACTTTCGTGTCCAAATGCAGTCTCAAGTGAAATACCAAAAATAAGCTTTAAATAAATTACATTCTTTACTTTATAATAACTAAAAGACACAAATGCAAAGCAAGACTGAAGTCACGACTGAAATAGTTATATAGTATATCAATTCATTTCAGTAGAGATGCTCACTGCTTTATTTCTAATTCATCAATGTCAAATTTTAAAAGTCAAAGGACCCTAGAAAAACATGAGAAGCCTTTTTTTTAATCAGAGATATGTTTTAACCCTTTTTCTCAACATGTCTCCCTTCCATGCCTGCAGTATTTAGCAACTCCTAACCCCGCCAACACTGCTAGCTCATCTACGTGCCATCTAGAGTAAAGCTCATTGAACCATTGGCTACTGTTTCCCCCTTCCTGAAATGCCCTCAGTAAACCACCTTCCCCGCAGAAAACAATTAGACACAAACAGCAGGGCACCCAGGCCATTTGGAGCTCGTCCAATACAGCCTCACATGCAGAAGCGGGAAGTCACTATATGCATTTTAACGCTAGATACTTCAGAGATGAAAACAAAATACTTACTATCTGCAAGCTGTCAGCATATGTAATGAAGACAAATAGGAAGCTGCAGCTCTGAATGTATTTTGTAAGTTGTAGTCACTGCTAGGGAAGTAGTATAATCCTATGTTATTTAAGCAGTGCACGCAGCCCAAGGCTGAAACAATTATTTATGTATTTGTAGTAATGTTACACACAGGATTGTGGGTTAAGTGGTTAATGGAAGGACAGAAATTTCAAAGTCCTTTTTTAAAAAAATACCTAGGTTATTCTTTCTCCACTAGATGAAGAGTCATTTGTAAAAAGAAAGTGATGTACCTCAGGCCAAAGTTTATAAACTTGCACTTCAATCTCCTACTCTGTTTACAAGATACGTGAGATAAATATTAGGATACTGGGGCTTTTCAAGGACTGCTGCAAATGTGTTCTCCATTATGTTTATTCAGCACCTTGAGTTAAATCTTTATGAATCTTATGAATCTAAATTCATATTGTTTTCACTGAGAACAAGAAGTAGACAAGTATTACTATCATGGAGTGGCCTAAATCCTACCTACAGTTTCCATATTTATACAGTGCATTTATCTATTCTTGAATGAATCATTTACAGAAGGATTTTCCTCTGACCTCATGGATGATCTCTGGGAGCGACCCACAAGTCCAATTTGTGTCTACAGAACTAACAGTAAAGTTGCTTCATTGTCTAGTTTAGACTTAACACACAAAACTCACACCACAAAACAATTTATGCAAGATCAGTGACCTCTTTTACCAAATCCATTTTATAAAGCAATAAATGTCTACTAGCAAAAGACTGTCTAGAAGTCAGTGTTTGGAAGATGTAAATATTATTTCTTGGAAGTTGACTGTAAGTCAATACTGGATCTTTCTTCATCTATTTGGCTTATACAGCCTATGGTATTGATGCTGGGCCCCAGTTTGCAAGGATGTCTGGTTTTGCTGGTTGACTTTACAATAGCATTAATGCTGGGCAAGAAAATGTGCCTGGAGTCACAGTAAAAGTGCCAGTCATGAGGCTCAGGCACTGCTCAGGTACTGCAGGGGCTAACAGAAAAGACAGGCTGTTTTCAGGAAGAAAATCAAATGCAAAGATCAGAGTAACAAACCAAGAAGGTCCATCGTTGTCCTCAAGCTTTCTCTCGCTCAGTTTGCTTAATAACTCAAAGGCATGAGAAATGCAAATCATTAGTGGTTATGGCAGAGTCTGGGTCCTGACTGATGGCCACCTCTAGCTGATAAAAAGCATCAAGACTTGTGGTCTTCTGATTATGAATAAGGAGCATATTACATTGTGGCTTCGCTCTCGTGGTGGCTGTTGACCAATCGGGGTTGTCGCCATGCTGTGCCTATGGCCATATTCAGTGAAGATGACCTAGCTGAAAGTCTTGCACAGTGGTTCTCAATTTCTCTGCCATATGTAGGTAACCTGAACATTTTCCTTAGATATGCTTCCTAAAACAATTTCCATGGAGATTGGATCCTGGCAATTTCATACGTGGAGTCTGCTTATCAGCACATAAGAACTCATTTTACTTACTTAGCTTCACAAATACGGTACTTACATACAAAGGATGTCTCACGGGCCTTGTTTCAAAAACGTACAAAATATGAGTCTCTCTAGTAAATACCTGCTTACTGACTTGAATCAGCATGGGGAACACAATAAACACTGTCTGACTGACAAGGCACGGCATGAACAGCACAGCCCAAGGAAGAAGGATTTTTGCGGAAGTGCTGATAAACTCACTGCTGTCACATAGCAGAAGGATGCGCAGCCAGTTCCAGAAATGGGACCTACTAAATGATGGGTTCATGAAGCAAGAAAGAAGATGAGAATGAAAAATCTAAAGCAGAAATTTTGGGATTTCAGGATGACTCACCTTATTTGCAGGTCCTGAATGAATCTGGGGAAGGACGTAGGAACTTACAGACACGAGTACAGTCGGCTAGCCACCTCTTTTGAAGCATTATACTGGAATTAGGGCTCATTAGATGACACTGTCCAGATGCCATCTGTGTTGCTGGCTGTCCTTTGGATCACCTGGTCAAGAAGCAAACAAAGATACTGCCTGTCACTCTGCTGAGGAATGTGAAGGTAATATGAACACTTGTATTCTCATTGAGGGGCAGCAAGTCAAAGGAGCAATTCTTGATAGCAGAGTGCACCGTTAGAGAGAAGTCTGCCATTACAGAAGTTACTTGGCTGCTTCGTAAAGGCAAGCAGGGACTTATTTTTTTATATTCTGAAAGCAATCTGCAGATGAAACAAGAGCAACAGCTATTGGTGTATTAATATTTGCTCTTTTTGGCAGGTCTGCAATTGCGGTCATCAATGCCATCCAGACGAAAATAATCTTAATTAGACCTTAATCATCCTGTTTACCAATCTAATTAGTAAAATATCTCTCCTCTTCATTTTCACCTTGCCTAGTAGTAAGGCCAAAACCCAAAAGCAGTTTCTGAATGTGATTTCTCTTTAATGAGTGGTAGTGTAGGATGCTTTGAGGAATCAAAGGAGGGAAGATACCAGAAAGAGTTGGAAAGCACATCACTAGGTTGGCAAAAGCAATTTGTCTCAGGAGGTACCAACAGTGCAGCAAAGTTTATCTGTACTGAGGTTCTTGATTCTTTCAGAATGAGGAACGCTCCTGAAGAGCTTAATCCTTGCTTTATAACACTGTTGTTTCCTGGCAAGACTTTTCCCTTCTCTCTCCCCACCTCCAAACAGAACATCTAGCCAGAACACTAGTTGCGTTTGTTTGTTCGTCTCGTGCTCCAGAAGAAAATAGCCATCTGTCTTTCTGCCCTGACCCTGTATGAACATAAGCCAAGGTTGCTGCTTTGTGTGTAGGTGTAAACATGTAACTGGTGTCCTTGAGTCTTGTAATTGATTTGCCTGTTCCTGTGGGGATGTGATTCATGATAGACTCTCTCTTTTCCTTTCATATTTATCCAAATACGTCAGAGCAGAAGCAGCCCCACAGGACACTGGCCAGCCAAGTTGATGATCCCTTTCCTGCAGTCATTAGAGTCCAAAGGACAAGGTGGAAATAACATTAAAATGAAGGTTAATCCATTTGAGGTCTCACCATCTTCCTCACCAGAAGAAAGGGGAGTCATTTCTCTCAAGCAGGAATGTGGGGAGAAAAATCCCTCTTTCAGTACTGGGCACCAACCCCACAATGTAATCCTAAAGAGAAAAGAGTTTATTTTCACACTGGACTAACAATACCTGGAAAGCAGCAGGAAACTCACTCTACCTAATATTTCAAATGATAGCAAATAGTAATTAATTAGCACAAATTCTTTATCCCAGCACATTACATACAATAAAAAAAAATCCCTCTAGACAAGGGATTGAAAAATCCCTCCTTACTTTGGAGCATAACGCCCAGGTCAGTGGCCTGGACCATGAAAGCAATGTTGCTGGCTTTTACTTTCTTTTGGTAAAGGCTTTCAACTTAAGTTGCTAAATCCCTATGTGGATTAAGCTGCACAGCTACTAACCCAGATGTAACAATCTCCCCCGAAGAGTTTTCCTTGTGAGAAACAGCCCTTTGTGTCCTTATCGTATGGCCACGCGGATCCCTTCAATCACTGGGACATTACTTTCTTCTTACTTCCAAACGTGTCACTGTAGGTGTTAATTTAGACAAAGGATAGGGGTTTCTACCTTTTACTCCCTTCCCTGACACACTGCTGAGACTCTAGGATAGCTAGAGCAAAGGAGTACATGATTTGTATATGTGCCAGATGCAGAAAGGCAGCAAAAAACTGAGGCAATACTCCATAGCCAAACCACATCAAGTGTCTCTTCATTTTTGGCTTTGTCTGGCCCCAGCGCGGCAGGGACGGAAGGGGAGCTCAAGGCTGCATTAACCACATTAACTTCTTGCATCCAGCGTAATACAGGCACCACTCTGTTTCTCTCAAAAATATCATTATAGCAGGATAGCCAGTAAAAAAAAAGGCAAAATTTTAACAAGAGAGAAGTCCCACTCATTCCAACTGTGCAATAATGACAATTTCTCAATTTCCCATTAATGATGGAGGACATTAAACAACCCTTCCCACCTCAGTCCTATTCTTCCATGTTCCTGATGCCTCAAGACCACTTCAGCACACTGCCCACATGTCGCCAATAGCACTCATTTAAACACTTATTTAAGAAACTGTAAGGGAATGGGTGAAAAGTTCCTTTAAAGAAAAGAAAGACTATTGTCTCAGTAAAGAATATATTTTGAGTCTGCTAATGTATTTATAAGTGCTTTCTGCAAACTACTTGTCATATTTTTCCTTTAGGACTTAAAGGTTATTCTAAATTTCAGAGTTGTCTTATGTTGGCTTTGATCTGGGTGTTAAAAATAAGTAGATAAATGGTGCTAAAGTCTTTTAATTCCGGAAGGATGTCAGGTGATAAACTGTAAAGGTCAAATTCTGACCTTCACAACCCCAGTGCAGAACTTCATTACTTCAGCTGTACAGAGAACTAAAAAGACCTGATTTCGTATTGGTCCCAAAAGACACAATGATTGACAGGCAGTTAAATAAAGAACTAGACTTCTCAGAAATATGGACTATCTTTGAATTTAGAGGAAATGAGAAAAACAGAATAGCCTTTTGCAGTCCAAGTGAAGTACAAGCTTAAGAACAAAAGGAATAATAGTAATAAATCTTCAGAATAAACAAATTTTAAGACAGAAGAAAAGCAAATTACTAAATCATAATGTGTTCCAAATTTAGATTACAAAAGACTGCACTTCAGACAAAAATACAAGTATACGCCTTCCTTGAAAACTGAATTTAAATCAAATTGGAGAAAATATAGATTGACTGCCAGTAAAAGAAATATTTCATTTTTGCTTCTGATGATACTAATGGATAAACTGCATTTTGGGGAAAAGAAAAAGTGAACTGATAGATTTAAACATAGAAAAACAAGGGAAATATTCTTGAAGTTTTGCTTGTCAGTAAATAAAATAAAATAAAAACCTCAAACCCACATGACTACTTGTTTATTCATTCAGATTTCTCTGCATATATACAAATATAATTATTTTTCCTTCTGACAGCAATTTTAAAGACAATGTGGAATAGTAGGAAAGCACATAAAGCAGTTTTTTGTTAGGTATTTCTCAAAGTAAATACCAAAGGCAAGTTACTATTGATTTCTTTTATGATAGATAAGACAAATATGGAAATCCAATGGAAGGTGTTGTTTCATTTCTTGCTGCCACGGACGTCCCAATAATTGAATTTTCCCATTTGTACGTGTGCCTATTCTGAGATAAGATTTGTCTTCTGAAGGAATGGCAAAAAAAAAATTATTAAAATTCCACAGGATCTTTGGGTTATTTCCATCAAATAAAGAAGTACAAGCTAATAATAATTCAACACTAAATGTTGTATCTTCTTGTGTTACGTATTTGCAGCACATGGCACCAAGTCATTTAAAGTAACAGACTTTACTTGTGGAAACAATTCTTTCCAGTTTTAATTAATGGCCTAATATTACCTCTTTCTTTTTTTTTTTTTTTTTTTTTGTCACGTCACATTACGGGTATTTTTATAGAGTTGTAGGATGAAAAACAGACCTTGGAAAAACAGAGATATGGCCATTAGGCTCTGCTATGGTACATAACAATAAAGTTACTGTAGAAATCCCATGCTCATTAATAGCAATCAGCAGCTCTATAAATCAGACTAGAGCTTACCCATGTTGATCACATGATCCCAAATGAATGACACATGGTCCTGGCACAGACCATGAGAAGAGTGCAGTAGTCTGTAGACTTTGTAAAATAAGGTAGAAAGAACCTCATTTATTCTGTACAGAACCAAAATGTGATGATAAAGTTTGTTTTAAATCTGGCAAGCTTTGCTATTCATCCACCAATCTAAGTCAAAAGCAGTTCAAGAAAGCTAATCTACAATGACCATCTCATCAGAAAAATGGGGAAAAGAACAGCATTCCTGCCATTTAAAGAAACCTCAACAAAACATTTTCCCCCCTATAAAAGTCACTGCAGCTTTTGTGGAGTGCCTAGCCACAACCTCCATTTCCCCACTCCCTTGGTGCAGAATTTCATAATTGTTCCTCATGACCTGACTTCATCAATCTTCCACCACTGGAACTATTCATTCCAGACCATGGCAAGAGTCAGACTCTTCTACAGAGCCATAGAGGTTCACGGCATTTGAAGATGATAAACTTGCCATCTTCCTGGTCATGATTTAGCTGTTCTGACTCTTCGGTTGCATGTAAATTTAGACAGAGAAATAAGACATCTTCATGCTTTACTCAGCTTCAGTTATCCTGCCATTTACATGTTCTTTACAACTGAACAGAGCCAGATTAAGAAACTATAGGTCCTTTATCTTCTGTTTTCTTCTGGAACTGCTAGATTTCTCTCACTCCTGTAATTAATGTCTGGTTCCTAGGTTTGGTCTGATTCTCTTTTTCTTGCAGAAACCCTGTGAAAGATCCTCCTTTTGATCCTGTTCTTTATTTCATTTTTGTTTCTTTCTAGTCACTCTCTGATCAAAGACTCTGCACATCAAGATACATAATTTGATTCACCAGTTTGCCCAAGCGTGCTCTATTTAAATGGGTAATGTTCAATATATACCCTTTTCTGTCACTAGTCTGTAGGTAGGAACTCCTGACCAAAGAGCATGAAGGCAGAAGTCAGTAGAGAAAGTGGACAATCTCCATGTTGAAAATACTGTCTACGTTGGCAGAAACATGAAAAAGTTCTCAGAATTAAACTGAAGTAAACTGACAAGTCCAAAGTTTCCCCAGTAAAACTTCTTTCTTTAAAAAAAAAAAAAAAAGTATATTAACTTCATCCAGGTTAAATTACCCATTAAATTCCACAGGGGACAGATCGGCATGTGTATAACATATTGTACTTGTTGAATGAGGCTAAAAGAATAATTTTGTCTATCTATTACCTTTAAGAGGATTTAAAATAGCAGTTAATACCACTTAATCCATTTTAGAATTTAAAATAAAATATGTTTCCCCATAAGAAATTTTCTCCTCCTTGATAGAATCATCTATTAGAAAGTCAAGCTAAGCAGACAGTTTTTGAGTTATGATCCAAAGCTCAACAAGTTTCAGTTCTTGAACTGAAATGTCTAGTAAAAATTGCCCTCCCCCATCTTTAAGAAAAACAACAATCTCAGCTAATCTTGACCCTCAAGGCAGGGCCTGATGAAAATGAGGAAGCGCATGCTGAAAATAGATTGAGGCAGGTCATACAGTGGCAATCTAGCATCTTCAAATCTGAGCCTTCATTCTACAAACAAGCTCGTTTGCAACCTCTACTGCCGTGCGTGCAAGGGCAGGAGCATGCTAGAAAATGAAACATTAGCTGGTGAGCTACCCGTGCACTGTAATATATCTGAGACATGTAGGAACAAAATGGAAATTTCTACATGCTAATGAAATAAGGGAAATCAGCTAATCAGCATAAAACTCACTCATAGTCAGTCAGTCAAACATACCCTCTTCAAAAAACACCCAATTTTTTTTCAGAGTCCGTAAGGGACTAATCAAAAGAAAGTGTCAAAAACCATCCCATGTTCCCCACAAGATTTAGCAGAAATGAGTATAAACGAAGTCACTCTGCTCCTCATGCCTACTTAATTGCCTAAGAGCAGTTATTTACAGCTGTCTAGAATAGATCATTTCACTCAAAAAAAAAGAAAAAAATTACAGTGGGAAAGATGAAACCAAGTTTAAAAAAGTTTCTTGATAAATGATTTTCTGGGTGGGAATTTAATTCAGAGAAGAAATGTGACAAAATACAAAGTAAGCAAGATGTGAATGTAAACTGGGGTAACTGTAGCTCTCAGGACTCTACTGTTCACTCCAGGGATCCATTTCATTATGAAGTCCTGATGTTATTTTACCATCAATTTTGCTATGAACTCACGTCTGACTTCCACTATACTTCTTACATATTTAAACAAATGGAGTAGAAAACCAAACAACAAATTCTGAAGTATTCCTCAGGTGTCTTGTATCAAAACAAAGTATTTAATGAAGTGCCATAACAGGCAACTGTAGCCTTGATGTCTCTCTTTTTTGGAGAGAGATCAAGCACTGAGGATGTTGGCAATAGCGTACATTTTTAATTCAAATGCTACTTCCAGAAACTAATTTTTCAGTTGAAACAATCCATCTCACTTAGGATGCAAACAGCTGTTCTTCATTCAGCAGCTTCACCCAGAAGGGATTTTAAAGGACACATTTGGGATAGTTTCTCCAACTTTACAACCGTAAAGATCATGACTAAAAAGAAAAATAAAGAAGAAAGGTTTTGTCTCGTCTGCAGAAGCAATAACACCACCATATTTAATCACAACCTTTCAATTTTTTCGTTATGCCTCAGCGGTTCTACTCCATAGCCTGAAATAATTTTCTTTCATAATCATTCCTTCTTCATAAGGAATTATGAGTTCTCTAAGAAGACACATTGTGACAATTCCAAATCATTTTTAGCAATGGAAAGTTAGTGATTCAAAAACTATTTTTCTCCAACTTGCTCTTGCAAGTTCATTTGTTTTCAGATTTTAGCTAAAAGCAGTGAATATGTGGCTTCCCATACGAGATGGAATATACACTGTGCTCAAGAAAAGGAAGTGACACAATTTCACATATATAGTCTCACTTCCGAGAAATCTGTTTACCACTGGACTTTGGTTCAGTAATCCTCCGTATAAAGTAAACAAACTTAATCCAACATATATTTCTAAATATTTTCTTTATTGTTTTCAGTGATACCCACTAAATACACCAACCAAACCAAGTTCCTTGGGTAAAAACCAGCAACTGCAAGTATTGCCAATTGTCTTTTCAAGGGGAGAACTAACCACGTTGCCTACCTAACAGTCTATTCAGGAAAGGCACCAAGGATCTTCCAATACAAGGCAGGGAAGAGAAGGTGCCTGGATGGCTTAATGTACATGCAAGGCTCACTGCGTGCCAGTCTGGCTCTAGTTCGGGCTGCTGGAGGCTGTTGCAGCTGCCTGCCTCTGTACATCTGGCCTGTCCTCCTTTTGTGACCATCCCTACAGCCTGTAGCCACCATGGGCACAGTGTAGACCAGAGCATCCAGCAAGCAGAGCACAGACCTACGTTCCCACTCTGTTATTCTCACTATATTATTTTAGCCAGAGTCTCTTTAGGGGCACATGCTCATGGTCTGGACAAGTATCGCCTGTGATTTTTATAGAAAAACAGTCATAACAAATATTCTATAGTATTTCAAAGGAGTATTCTCTTTTCCTGTTAACGTGAGGAAATTGAGACCTATAACTCTAATTGATACGTCCTATGTATTTGGTGTTTTGTGAATTCTGAACAGCTGTAACATGGATGAATTCCAGAGTAAAATCAGCCTATGGACAAGTTACTGATTGACCATTCAACCTCTGGATTGCCATTTTGCGCAAAATGTACAAACAAGAAGTAGGCAGTCCTTGTATCTTCCCTGATGTATATTCCAATTATATTTCCAAATATATATTTAGCATTCTGCACTTACCATGCCATTCATTTTGCTAATGTGTTTACTGCTGTAAATGATGTGATTCCAAGTCTTTCTTGGTATTGGTTTGGCAGAACTAGGAATGACAGACTATTGAGTTTGCCTTTCCAAAATTATTTAAAGCACAAATAATGCTTCCCCTAAAACAAAACAAAGTCAGGCATCCTCTTTTTTATTCATAATGCTCTTCTCATTAGAATAAATATTTTCACTAGGTTTCCTGAAAGTTTCATATTACTGCATACCAAAAACTATCTTACCTGAAAACTGCCTTAGAGATCTGACATTTAACATTACCCACCCCCCGCCCCCCAGAATCAAGCATTCCTTCATTTCTATTTGCAGTTCTCATATACACGCTTAATTTTAATTAAAGATAACCCTAAATACCAGTATGGTAAGTTTCCTTCACTTCCAAACAGCATTAGATACCAATAAAGACTTGCAGCTTGAAACCACTCTGTTTAATGGCTGATAACATGTCTGGCACGAAGTCTGCCACCTGTTTTACTAAATTACAGTTAGTACCCAAACCATCCTAAAATCTGAAATATTGGTTGTTTAGACAGGTTTGCAATATCTAAGTGCAAGATTCTATAGATGGCAAAATTAGCAAAATGTAGATTTAATGGCGCAGTAAAAATACAAATAAAATTGTTAATAGAGAAAGGCATCGATAATTTTTAAATACCTTCTAAGATAAAAGTACTGTGGAAAATGTTGTGCTGAAATGGAGAATAGCATATTCTTAATGGACATTCTGAATTACGAGTATGCAAAAGTGTTTGATACCTTATGGCATTTAATTTGTGTCATTCAACTCAAAGATTTCATCAAGTTCAACTACATTTTTCAAAGGCAAATTCAGAGGAGGATAAAAGTATTGCAAGACATTCTCAGCAAAACTTTCATTTCCCTATACAAATGCACAATAAAAACATGCCTTTTGCAACAGAGAATTTATGAGCCAGATTTTCTGTAAACAACATTGAGAGTTGCGCCTCCCTGCCTGCCTGCCTCATCATTAACAGGCAATATGGTAAGTTACCACACACTAAGTTCATTTAGCAACCACTAAATTTCCCAAATGTTAAGATCCAACTTTGTAGCATACAAAAACAACAACAACAAAAAATCCTTTGGATGATATAACTGAACAGCCCATTCTTTAAACAGTTGTAAACTCAGATGAACACTAAAATATTTTTATGCTCCTACAAGTCAAACTGACCAAGAAAATTCAGGATTTACTTGTATTTTTTAAGATGGACATTTTAAAAAGTGTTGTGTCAATGAAGCAGCAGTCTCAAGGAAGATTCACATTGAAAGGTCAAAAATTGACTTACTACCATGATTATCTAGAAATATTCCAAAAATCTTTTATTCAGTGTCTTCACTATATCACATCATAAAAATGAGAATTTTTAAATAACTAATTACGTCAATAGATAATATTCTTACCTCCATGTGGTCTTCCTATATAGCATAGCCAAGGCTAAGGATTTTACTGATGAAAATTGTCTGTAACGTGGTCATCCAAAGAGAGAGCAACAATATAAAAAAGGCAAGCATATTGATATCCCAAGACGTCGCAAAGAAATCAGCTTTTGGCCATGCAGCTGTTCAGAACATCAGCTTAGTAAAGGCATGTCAAAACTGGCAGCACCAGCTATATTAAGATTCTAGTCTAGAATTTTGACTAGAAATATCCATGGTTTAGATGGAGGTCATCATTGTTTTCTATCTGTTGCAATAGAAGTGCTTTTGCCTTCACCAGCTTCAGTTCTTTAAATTAAAAAAGTATATCATTATTACTGTTAAAATTCATTGATCAGATAGCAAATATTTTGCACAGATTTGAGCAGAGTTTTGTAACTGAAAGGCACCTTTGGGTATTGCTCTTGCTCCATTAGGCAACGTTCTAGGCAACAAAGTGAGGCAACAATATAGCTCCTAATATTTGAGAGCTGGGACTATCATTCCTGGGAAACTATTCCATCTCTAAAGCTGAAAAGGTCTCCTGACACTCAGTTTAAACATTTTATAGTTCAAATTCATTCTTTTACTCTTAAATATATTCTTGTATTGTGCTCTAAACAATTTCACTCTCCTCTGTGGAAATCATGTGCTGTGTGAGAGCCAAAATGTCCTTTTCCTTTTCCTTTTTCCATTATAACTTCCCTCCATTGCATTTCATTGTGTGGCCTCTTACCTGACAGATGCCTAGGAAGTACCAGTTCTAGCACTGTTACGGAGGGAGAGAAAGGTCATTGAGCATGCTCTGAAAGAACTTAACATTCCTAATGATTATTAGTATTACTTGTATTTCAGAAGTTGCTATGACATGGTAAACAGTATCTAATGAATATGCAGAGAGTCAATGATCCTTTCCAGGAGTCCCAATCACACAGGAAGAATTACTACATCTTGAAAAAAAAAAAACCCTACAAAACACTAAAAAAAGTAAAAAGCATGAGAGAAAACAATTGCAGAGTTGGGATCAAAACAGAGACCCAAGCCTTGCTAATGTTTACTTTCACTGTTCACCCAGTACCACTATACCCTAAATATGTTTTGCAACTTCTACAGTTTGCTCCCTTTATGAACTCAGAATGAGAAGCCAGGAGAAATGAGAACATCTGCTAACAAGTAATAACTTGCAAAAAATGCATTTTTCTGTGTCCTTTTTGTTTTATTCAGAATTCATTCACTCTGATTGCATTAAACAACGATATTCAGCAGCTGACCACTATTTTGATTATTTTAATTAGGTCACAAGGAACAACATAAAATGTTGCCCCAAGTATTCAGCTTACAGCAGCAAAACTTGAGAGTGCTAAAGGGGTAAAAACCCAACCTGTAAGAGCTATAAGCCCAGTGTTACTCCCACTCACAAACAGGTAGTTACTCAGGATATGCATCATTAGGATCTGAAAGAAAGTCATTCCTTAGGTTGTCTTCAGTTCTCTCCTTGAAAAATTCACTAACCAATGTAATTAATCATCTAACTCTTCCTTCAGGTAAGCGAAAGCAACACAGCATAAAGCATTTTTAAAGAATATGAAAGATGCATTGAAAAATTAATACATCAGCAACAGTGTGACTTTGGAGACTACTTTTTTTTTAATTTTTAATGTAATATGCCTGTATCTGTGGTATCTTTGTATTTTCCTTTTCCAGGCATTTTGTTTGGTTTTGCTCCTCTTTCTTTTTTTGGTTGATCAAATCATAATAATAAATGATAAAATCAAAATAAGAGCAAGCCCTTAGATAAGGTTGTGCCAAACTGTATGATCACATGTTAATGTGATAAAACCCATCGCCTCGTATTACTCATTTGGACCTAATCTATGACCTGAATCCAAGGAAAATTCCCTTCCGGTTACTGGTCAGGTCTATTTTAAGACTGAATACTTTGCTGAAATCACATACCTATACCAGGTCCCTAAACTCTGAGATATGTAAATCTTGGCAGGAAAAAAACCATTTACTTACAAAAGAAAGTTCCAGTGTGCCTCAGCAGTGACCAGGCTCTGTGGTGCACACAGCTACAGCTAGCACAGCACACAGCTTGTGAGGTCAACAACAATTTCCTCCAGTATAAAAAATTAGGTGTGCCACTTGCACTCCTGGCAATATAGCAAAATTGCAAAACTGACTCCCCAGGTGGATGAAGCCTCCACCCTATTAATCTGATTTTTTACAGTGGTCCAAAAGCAGTCTGCTTTAAATGAAAAAGTAAAGCTGCAATACTATGTTGAGGACCTGACCTGGCTCTCACCCATGCTTAGGTCAACTCGCTGTTTCATGGGTCTCAGAGCAAGGCAAGATTACTCAAACACATTGCAGAACATAACAACGAGCCAGCAAAGAACAGAATATCTGCTGTGTGTAGAGATACGTTGCTTTATTCACTTCAGCTAGACCATCACAGCTTTTATGTAAGGCAGCCATTTAACTGTCTTTCACCAGATATATTCCATCAACTTAAGACTTTACGCTGAATTTAACAACATTAAAGAATAATCCTCAGCACATGTCAGAAGCTCTTTATGCAGCTGAGAAAAAAAACCTCTAAGTTGTGTTACAGGAAAATTAATTTGAATCCAGCAGCTTACCCACAGTCAAGAAAGTTTGTGTCAAATAGGAAGCAGAATAAGTATCTTCATCCTGCTGGGAGCGTTGCCAGTAAATGCATTGTGATTAGGTCTCAAAGCTGCATCTCCAGACCACTGGATTTTGTGTCTTGTTTTGTTGACTATTCAACAGGCAAGATCTTTAATTAATATGTTGTGAACAAACTTCTCCATTTCAAAGATTTTTTGGGGATAACCCACATTGCTTTTCACAATTCATCAGCAGAAATGATTTTTTCATTGTTTTCTTATTGTTAGGCTATTTATAAGGCATACTTCCATTATATAAGGAAATCACTTAATATGTCATTTTCATTACATCAGCAAAAACCTCTTAGAACTTGGAAATAACTACGTTTTTAATAACATCTGATAGCACCATGCAGCACTGACTAGGATCATGGCCAATGAGAAGTTATGATCCATATGGTCCACTTATCATCAAGTTGATCAATAAGAACACCTTCCTCATTTCACCACTCTGGAGCATATGGGATCTACAAAGGAATAAGCAATTAGAGAAATAAAATTAAGCTTTGTGTTCAAAGTTATGGCAACTCCTTTTTGACTTCTACATATTCCAGATGAAATAATCCAAGACACACGGTTCTCAAAAGCAATACTTCAATATGAACACAAAGAACCATCCACCACAAGGTCTTGTAAATACACTATATGGTGCTCTTGACCTCAGTTCACCCAGTTTAAGCTTCTTCTCCAACTACTCCAGTTGCACTATTTAACACAGGACAGTAGGATTTATACAGGGGCCTGTATGAATAAACAATGACAAGACAACCCCCAAAAAGGAATCATCTTAGCTCAATCTATCCCTGAGGGGAATAAAAAAAGACATTTAGAGGAAAGAAAAAGAAAAAAAAAAAGAAATTGAGAGGAAGGGAAGACTGAAAATACTTCATTTAGCAAATGGAAGGGAGATAATATTAAAAGGAGACTGGAACAGAAAAGTGGGGGTAAAAGAAAAAAAAACCCAAACATAGAAACTTGCCCTTGCTCCCAGCCTCAGACTTTCCCAACTCCTTTTGACTGCCCATGCCTGGGAGACACTGCTTCTGCTGGTGCTTGCTTTTCCACGCAGAAATTTGAGCACTGGAACTCCACCCAGCTGATAAATTATGTATCAAGGTTAAGAATACTTTTTTTTAATCAAAATGATGGTGAAGCAGCATTATAAAAATACAGAAATTATTCAGTTTTTGAAGTTCACACACATAAGCTGTCTGGAAAGGAAAACAGTAATATATGAGCCACAACAGCGCTGTTAAAACAACCAAAGACACCTAATACAGACATTTGGTTTTCATTTTTATAAAAAAAAGATCAAGTTTATTAGTGCCAATGTATGTTCATAGTAAGGTAACAGAATCTAAGCTAATCTGAGTAGCAACTTACATTGAAGGATATCAAAATAATATTTCTTGTAAGTGAAACATAATACCTCGTTTAAACTTGACTCTTGCCAACTAGAAGTCCTTGTAATCTGTCTATGAAGCCTTTAAAAGAAAAGTTGCTACAGTCAAACAGGGTCCTGATAGAACTTGGCACATAAAGAAACAATTCCATTTTCACCCGTACAATACCTCTCACTCCCCTGGAGCACTCATTCATACAATACTTACATAATGCATATACATTACAACTAAAGCCATGTATGGCCTAAAGCACATAGAATATCTCAGTTCTAAATGTAACATATCTCTACATCAAAAGCAGGTCACTGTATTTACAGCAGATGATCTTGCTCTGCAGATGGGGCTTTTGCTTGAAGATCGTATTGTTAGCATGTGCTAAGACGTCTTGAGTCGTCGAACTGTTTACCAAACTAGAGGTGTATCTACAGGAAGATCTGTCTGACCATGTGCGAGGATTCTAAGGCAATAGTAGTAGTTGTTCCACAGGACTAGCGCTGCTGTTGCAACCAACTCTCCCTTGGAGCAGTAAAGCCTTCCTTCTCTAGATGCAGCCAGGCATATGAGACATTCATGATCTGCAAGCTGTTGGCTCAAAAGTCTAAAACTTCTTGGTTTTTGTTTTTATTTTTAATGTTCATGGAATAGCACCATAGGAATTCACTCTTGATAACAAACAAATCCTGGGTCTGTTTTGTTTTGCTTTTTTTTTTTTTTGCAATCACAGATACTCTTACTCCCAGAAGAAAAGGTCTTTGGGAAACCTCCCTCTTGGATACTACTGCAGTTTCATTTCTGAGTAGCTAAACCAGACAATTATCTTATTCACAGAGAGGTCCGAAGAAATAAAGCTTAGTTGTAGTTCCAAATGTACTGCTGAAAACAAACTTAGTAGTAGTAGTTTTGGATGATCCTTGACTGTATCTCATGGATACAGATTTTTGATTTGGGACAGGTTTTCATCTCAGTCTCTTTCTATGTTCAGTGCAAAATAAGAGCACATCATCAGAGATAGCTTACTTAACCAGTAAAGCAAGCATTTTCAGATGCTTACACTGTTCAAATTCAGTCAACTAGTGTTTGGTCAACTAGTTATGACCAATGTAACAGTTCAGACTTCTCAGTCATTAGTAAAACAAAATACTCTAAAGATCATTTATGTTTCAGAAGTAGGATTTTCCAGTTTTAAACCACTGATAACCTGATATGACAGATGAATTTGTAAAAAATACAGAACAATGCAGGAAGACCTTCCCATTTCATATAGTCTTGCAAGTCCTTGTACACACTGTATGCAGGATACAAAGTCAAAGCAATGAGATATAAGGACAGTATTTTCAGTGTGTGACCTGAAAGAGCTTTTTTTTCCTCCTGGACATTATACAATTGTCATAAGGAAGAACGGTCTGCAGGGTCACTTCCTCTGAATGCAACTGATTGAATCTGCGCGCATCTATGACAGAGGTCAAACCATGAACAAAAGCTTTTATATTCCCTGCACGCAAAGTCCTTTCACAAGCTTTGCAGAGACAGTCAAATATGAAGCCTGCACATCATCATCTTGACTAATCCAATTTTTAAATTTTACTTTATTTTAGTCTCTGGTCTTATAAGTGGTCATTTCAACTGAACTCATATAAAACACTTGTGCTAATAATTTCAGTTTAAAAAAAAGACACGTCTTCCTTCTTTCCACTGTGCATTTTTTCTTTCTCACTCTTCTCGCATAGAGGTTCTTGTGCTATTTTTTGGTGTGCACACTATCTGGATATTTTATACTTCTGTATCGTATATGGAATCCTTTCTTGTTGATTGTATCATCAGTATGAAAGTGAAGTAAAAGAGTTTCCCCTGCTGAATAGATTTCTTCTGGTGGCTAAAATTAAATGAATAAACAAATAAATTATCTGTCCATTTTGTGTATTTACCCCTTCATTCATATTTTTTCTTATGAATATTTCTCATTTCCTGTTATGCCTTGTCATGTAATGTCACTGGGTCTCTCATGGTGCCATCAGAATCATCAGACAAAATACTTCTATTTCATTCAGCTCTCAGTTATAGGCTAGGAATTTTTGAGACAAACTGAGGATATGACAATCTAAATTCCTAAAAGCTGGAGGTCATCTTAAATCATGATGTTTGAATTTTTACCTGCTGACAGAAGTTTTGAAATTATCTATTAAAACTTTTTCCATTTGTATTAATATGCACTCTTTCAATCCTAAGCTCCAGGTCTGAAAAACATCTTTTCACACAATCTAAAATTCGGCATCATACTTTCTGAATCTGATTTAACTTCTCCAATTAGTATGGAGTATCTCTGCAATCTTTTCTTATGGACAAAGAAAACAAATCTCCCCATTCTTTTGTCCTTCTCAGATGTCTCCTATAGTTCTGCTGGAATCATGTAAGTGACTGGGCAGGACCATACACAGTATTCTAAATTTAGATAAACAACAGATTCCAGTACCTATTTTCCATCTTGTTCTTCATTGCCCTCATGATGGCCTGTTTTAGTACTGAAGCACATCGATCAGAAGTAACAGCTGAACTACCAAGTACTTTTTCTAAAGTTGAGATGGTGGTAATATAGACTAAGAGTGATTTTTTCCCTACTTCAGTTTGGATCATTTTGCTTTCAAAAGCATTTCTTTTTAATTCCATCTTTCCTATGTGGCCTCTGAAGCCATTCATCCATATCTTACTAGAACTAAACCAAAGCAACAATAACAAAACCCAACCACCCACCACCACCTCACACCTCATCCCAAGGTTGGGCCATTCTTTGGTTTGTTGCCCTTCTATATTTGTAAAATACGGCAACGTGGAAAGAAAAGTAATTGTTTTGTGTAAATTAGTAGATGCTAATTTACATTAGCATTTGCAGCATTTCCCTTGGAATATATTGTTTACAGTTCAGTGGTAGCACCTTTCCTGTATCTTTAAGTGCTCAAAAATGCCCTACAACGATTTAAGCCTATTTAGAGGTAGCTTGTCTGAATGACTGAGGTGTTTGATCCAGCACTGTGGCTGAATCAAAAAAGCGACACGTGGTTAATTAAGAGCTCCTACCGTCTCATGTAGAGTCTGTCAAACCTTTTATCTAGGCCAAGAGTGTATGTATGAAACTGTGCTTGCATTTGCACACATATAAGGAATTGAGGAGGACTTGTGGGATCATTGCACCAGCTTCATAAGGCAAGCAGCCAATAGAACAATGCAAGTCTAAAAGGAGAAATAGGATACATCCTTTTCAGGTTTTCACCTGGCCAATTTCCTCTATGCCTCACTGTTAAGGTATGTCAGAGATGCATATTGGATGTCAGGGCTTTCTTAAGGCCCATGTTAATCACACAGTTTAGGAGCACTTTTTTTTCCTAAAATCAGACTTAAGGAGTAGATGAACATATTATAAATGCTTCCCAAGAGTCCCTCACCCTGTACAATGGGGCTTCTTTATTCAAAATGAAAGAAATTTAAATGTGATAACTTTCAACACCAGTGCATTTCTCTCTATGCAAGGGAAAGAGCTGCTAACTTTTTTTTGAGTGCTGTCAAACAGTCCACTGTCAGCTACCTAAAGCTTAACATAACATTACAAAACTTTGGTCAAAAACTAGATAAGAATATTTTGGTTGAAAATTTCTCAAGGGAATGCTTGTATTACAAGCCTGCAAATTTATATTAAAAAAAAAAATTTGTAGCAGATAATCTAATATCTTCATGATGAGGTGTAATGACTGAACCTCATCCCTTCTTGACCTTTTCCTCCTTCTGCTCTGTCTTTCTTGTTCTTTTTGTTGTGGAAATAAAAAGAATGAGTTTAGTACCTCATTACTTACCCCAGATCCACAAAATCGACCAAGTCTCACAGCTGTCTTATCATGACCATCAAAGAGCTCCACATAATCATAACCACAGTCTGCCTCTTCTTCAACCTCGAAAGTCTGAAACATTAACTCAACTCGATAGCCACGCTCCGCCACCAGGAGCCAGTCACAGTCTGCCTGAACCGGATAGTTGTTATCACCAAACTGAGCATGGGAGTACAGATCTTTGGGCTTGGTTTCAGCTTTCAGCCGACCACCACACTCTAAACAGAGAAAATAAAAAAAGGGCAAAGAAGCTTATTCAAAGTAAATTAGCATTTTCTTTTCATAGATGCCCAGCCTTATTCAGGCTGAGTGCATTTTTATGCAGGTTAATCAAACAAGATACAGAGTGAAGAACTACCCAAGTATCAATACAAATCCATCAATCTGGGTTTTTCCTCTATAAATTCTGGTTTATAACTACAGAGACTTGAGCATATTTCACAACTTTCAAGAGAAAGACAAATAAAAAAAACCCCAGAGAACACCGAAGTTATAAGGAATGTGGTTCAAGCGGTAGGACATTTTCTGGGTAGGCACTTGAGAGGTGCCTGTAGCCAGCAAGGCAAATGCTGCAAGCAAGGCATCCATACTTCAGCAGTGACAATGCTTCCACATAGGTGAACAACACTGTTTGCAAGTGGCAGGGGAGGATCAGCTCTAGCACATATCCATGATCAAGTGCAAAAGTCTTGTGTTTCTTAGGAGTGTCAGCTTTAACCATCATGCAACGCCTGGAGAGCCAGCTCAATACTACATACCACTGCCAAGTTTGCTAGCTTGTTTGCTGTATAGATCATGGACACAAACAGGTCTTTCTCTGCAAAAGATCATGGCCAGGAAAAAGCTGCTACTACCACAGAAAGTCTTGTAGCTGAAGGCAGGATCTTGAGGCAAGCCTTGAGCAGGAGATCCTTGCCTTATGCCAAAGCCATTATTTCAATATAAATCTCGACTAGCAGCGAAATGTACATGGGGCTGTAGAGCTTGTTTACAGTAACTGCTCAAAAAGTTCATAATTCAAATATGGATTAACTTTACTGTATAGTTGAATAAGATGTTCTTTAGCCAGTTTGCTGGGGAAGAGTAATTGCTGAAAATGCACTGAACAAAAAAAATTTAAAAATACAATAGCTAGCACTTTGCCCTTTCTAAATATTTTCAGCAGCTATAATTAAAACTAGTATTCTATCCTAAATAGCCAGTGAATTCAGCTTCTACAGTAACTCAAATTAAAAATGCTATTTTTAATTAAAAACACTATTACAGCACAACAAACAACATATGAAAAATTGAACTTAAAAGAAAAAAAAATGCATTTTTTTATTATGTTTCCAAGAGATGGGCAAAGGCTATTTTTACTTTACAGGTATAAAGATTTCAATGAAAATATCATAGTTCAGTTTTAGTTTCTCATCAAGAACACACCATCCCTTACAGCACCCATAAAAACACCAAGTGCAAATGAGCTTGAACTAAAACCTGAGATTCATACGTTTAGATTCAAATTTTATAAATAAATGAACAGATAATTCTATCTGCATTTTGATCAAATGTAGCTGTTATAAACTGATCACTTTATAATAACCTGAAACAAATTGCAAGATTCAAACATTTATAAGCTTTGGTGAAGAGATCCTTTGAATTTGACTTCAGTGTCATGGACTCTACCCACACTAAACACGATCAATTGCAATGTTATATTGTGAGAAGCCCATTTCATCTGGGAATTAATAAGCAAATCTATATTAGAGTAATCCATTATGCACGATCTCATGTTCAATCTGAAATGTCAATTTTTTTTTTTCTTTTTAAGAACAGATAGGGGTACATGATAAAGAAAATTTGTCAAATGAGCAAGTTCAAACAGTTATTTCTCATTGGTATTCTCATACACCGATTTTTTTTCCCTTTTTTGTTCCTATTCTTAATTTAATTTACCTTTTTTTTTTTTTTTTTTGCCTGGACTGTTGCCAGCTTTAGCACATCTCCCTACTTCAGACAGAGAACAGCTACTAAGGAGAAAATGTTTAACAAACTGTCTGCATTTTTCCCTCTGCTTGCTACAGGAGCAAGGTGCTTCAAAGAAAGTTATGGCCAAACTAACAGTTGTGGAAAATGGCAATTTCCTTTCCCCTGCCCTTCTCCCATGGATTATAGCCTTACATTTTAGGGTAAAGTATTGATTTTAGAAATTATAAGTCAAATTTTCAACTTCTTAAGGAGTAAGTTGTAGTTTCAAAAGTCTGCATCCAGCCCGCACAATGCCACGAGGTGTGGGAAGGTTGTGATGGATCCGCACAGAGCAGAGCAGTACCACGCAGCCCTGCTCGCTTAGTCTTGGTACCAGAACTAAACTAGCTGCACCACCCCATCATGCTTTCCACTGCACAGGTTACGGCTGCTCCGCTGTGGGTATGAGGTACACATCTGACTGTAAAGAAATATATCTGACTTGTAAAACGCTGTTGAAGGGACAGCTTTGGGTGAATGACTTTTCTAGATCATCTAAGGAACAAGAACACTCTCTTGTTTCCTGATCTTTCTAGGGCTTTTAGGGTTCTTAGAAACATAAGAGCAAATCAAGAAGTAGTCTCTGGACTGTTTAACAAGCCAGACAAACGGGAAAAGCTTAAACCCACACTACCTGAACTAGTGAAACAAGATTATAAATTTGATTCAGCATTGCCATACTGAATTTTTAGTCATTTTGGAGGTGACACAGGATCCTAAACTGAGTGACAACTGAGATGCTCAAATTTGTCAGAGACACCCTCCCAGGATTGACTGATAGAAACAGGACATACAGCAGACCTGCAAACTCCTGCAGCAGCGGCTGGAGGCCAGGCACTATAAATGAAGCCAGCCAGAAGGGAACTAGATGCCTGTGTTAGGGCAACCAAACCACTCCCTGAGCAATGATGTTTAATGTTTTGTCAGGAGCACTTTTATAAATTCATTCTGGATGGGTTATGCCTTTTCTGAAAGGGGAAAATATAACAGAATCTCTTTCTAAAACTGTTGCACTTTAAAAACAACATAAAACATTATAAGTTTTATATAAATGTTAATATATAAAACATCATAAGTTTTGCTCTATCCAGGGAATCCTTTCTATCCAATCTATTTTTAGAAGCTTTACCACCCCTGCTTCTACAGTTTTATCTTGTCTTCTGAAATATTCAGTAGAAATTTGGAATTTGGATAAGTATTTCAAGCCAAAAAGTGTCACAGAAGGAAAATCAATATCATCATCAAGATCTACTAGACTAAGAGGTCATTAAATCTTGAAGATGCCAGGAATACAGCAGCATCTTTGAGCATAGCATCCAGTTACTTTCTTACTGCTGTATTTTCACTGCTGTATATTACAAAAGTCCTTCTACTGACTGAGTTCCACCAACAGGTCAGAAGTGAAGGGAGCAGCTTCCTCAGCTCTCCCTGTCTGCACAGCTATGCAGGATCAAGCACAACCTTGCCTGCTTCCATTGCATACTGTCAATTATTATTTCCTAGAAAAAATAAAATAAGGAAATACAATCCTCTGTCTATACCCTTGTTAGATATCTAGTCATTCACTTGTGTGTCCAAAGCACAGAGCTGAAATTCACACAGAGCATCTGTGTTCGGCTCAAGACCACAGGAAAAAGGCTGCAAGATCTGAGTTGTCTTCCATTCAAACAGTACCTCAAAGCACAGACTAGTGATGCGCTGTCAACTTAGTGAGAATTTTGTGCAACAGCAGTTGACAGAAATAAATGTCCTCTCTTAAGGAGGCAAACTTTATCATTTTTACAACACTTAAAAACTGGGCAGATTTTATTCTTCGGACTTTCTCAGAAAAGCGCTATTATATATGCTAATAAAGTTTTTACAGTTAAGGCTCATAAAACTCAGCAGATAATGAGGGAAATTCCAGCAAGTCATAACATAACTAGTAATCTTTAGAAGTTAGGGAGGATACCTAAAGTTAGGGAGAATTTCTTTCACATAGTGACAGCTCCAATTCTGCAAATTGACAGCGAGAAGAATAAATGAGACAGTAGTTTTAGAACACCTGTTTCTAACAAGAGTTCTGACCTTTAACTATTTACCCTGAGGTAATTTTAAAATGAGTAATTATTACTATTTTCCAGCTAAGGGACAGGGTTACTGCGGTAGGGAAGGCAAACAACGACATGCTTGTCAAAGACGATTTTCTACAAGAAAAACAAATTGAATTGTAGGGAGCTAAACTTTTCACTTTCCAGGCCCAGATCAGGAAGAGGGAATAGTTCACACACCGTTGCCTACTGTCTTTCTCTGAAAAGAAAATTAAATCCATAAAGTTTTAGAATTATTCTTAACAAAGGAGAAGAAAAAAGATAAAATGCTGACATTGATGTATGCAAATTTGTTAGCTGAGCACTATACATCAACTTGATGAAAACTCTCGGTAATCTCGGACTGTATTAACAGTGACTAATGACCTTCATTACTGTCTTCTATTAATAACTGCTACCTGTCAGTAATCTTCATCTACTAGCACAGATATTATAAATATTTTTGGCATTAATATTTATTGACAAATAGGGGATGACTAAGAATGAACTTTGGAAAGTAAAGACAGACATTATGGCTGAAGAAAAAAACACCAAAACCCAAATCCCTTGGTCGTACAGAAGGCACTCGAAGTTCAGAGATTCAGCACTAGGGGCCACTGCAAGCCAAGCAACGTCTGGGCAATAATGTACACACTGAAAATGTCTTCAGTACTGTTTCTTCTTATTCTTCTTTGGCTTGCATTTCCTTTCCTAGCTCTACAGGAAAGTAATAGCTGTTCACACAAAACGCAGACTTCAGTTAGAACAAAAAAGTAATGGAGGTACAACACATGTCCCAGCGAAGTATTTCCATTACAAATACAATGAAAAGCTATTCAGTCATTTACAAACTAATGGCATGATCATAAGAAATATCCTTCTGATTGTCTATGCCAATATCTTTTTTTTATTGGATTTTATTTCAAAATCTTTTAATTGCTTACCTATAAGAGAGAGAAGGACAAAGAAATGTCTAAAATACTAGAGAATACTTTCTGCAGTCTCAGACTTTTCCTACTGTTCTGAAGGTTTCGTTAAGATTTAGTTGTAACATTGTCTTATCTGTTAACTCATCCCATTCCTGTAAAAGAAATGCCTGAATATCTTCCACTAAAGAACAAAGAGGAATTTATTAGTAAAGCACAATCTGATTTTCTGACCTGTGGAGTGTGTTGCTTGGAAGCCTTTTCTTTGAACTGATGCATCAGAAATAAAACGGAGAAACATTTTGTTTCCAGATGCAATAAGAGGATCTGGTATCTTATTGCCACATAAGCGTCCCAGAATTGGTGATTTTTCACTTTCACCATCAAACACTTCCAAGTGGTCATAAGCACATTCTTGATGCTGTTCTATCTCAAATTCATTGAAGGTCTGGGAGTGGAATAAAAAAAGGCAAAAATGACTCAGGATAGTACTGTTTACTGTAGTTATATGGTACATATGTATTGTTAGTATGTTTCAGAATACAAAGCAGATGTAATTAAGATGCCAGATTTAACATTACTGCCTCTACAAGCCTGTAGCTTTGAATACCATACTGATTTTGAGAAAGTGGAATAACAGTTAAGACAGTGAACTTTAAGAGGGCATCATCCTTCATACAGAAAGGATTAGAATCTTTATAGCCAACAAATATCCATCAGAGAATATTAAATCCAGAATATGGTGGCTTTCCTGTTGAACTTGCACTGTTTGTAGGATCATTACAAATTTCAGAGAAATAAAAAACAGCAAAAAGACAGACATTATTGGTTCCTCCGATAGCTGAGAATTGATTGAAACATCTGCAAAACATAATGCACACAACCCAACCTTTTTTTTTTAAACGTACCTGACACTGCACTAAAGCCTTTGAGAATGTCCTTTCCACATGAATAGTTACGCATGAAAGTTCTATTTTCTAATCGATTATCTAGAGATCAATTTTTTGTTATTACAACAGTATTTCAGGCTGCACTCTTCATGCTGAGATCAAATTTCTGCTAGCGAAATCATTGTGAAAAATAACGAAATTATGTTGATTGTTCATTAGAGGTACTTCAACAGACTCTTGCTGTCCTCAGCTCTCCCAAGAAAATGCAAATTGCTGCCATAGTATGAACACAAACTGAAGTTCACAAACTTTACTTCATTTCAAACTGTGATGTTTCTTCTACACTTCAAAATATTTATCTTAGTTTCTGAGCCTCTAGGGATTGGTCTCTCTCAGTGCTCCTGGCATCTTGTAAGAACAAATTCGGGTCTATTAAAAATATTAAATTGTAAGTCTTTCGGAGGAGAGACTGGACAACTTACTTTTAAAAACTTTAGAATTTAGATTTTTCAAACTCAGAGTGTCCCACCAAAGGCATTCCAAAAGGTGTATGCCATACCCTATAGTAACTGTTAAAACACATACAATAAAACCTGCTTTTCAAATATGGACATCTAAGAGATTTCAGATAAGACTTTTTGATCAGGGCTAAATTTCAACAAGAAACCTTAAGTTTAAAATCCAGTGATTTCCTCTTATGTAAACACTGGGAAGGCAACATACATATACATCTTCGTGAATTTTCAGAAATAACCTACAATTTCAGGTTATATTCAAAATCTGTTTTATTCAATGAAATAGCATAAAAACACTAAGTATAAATACTCCCATGAGTAGTCGTATAGCTGACTGTTTATGGAAAAAAAGAAAACCACTAAAGGATGAAGAAGCAATAATTAAAAAGAATACTGAGGAAATATCATAGTTATGCATTCTGTCTGGTACACTTAAGCAAATCTGACCTATCAAATTCCTTGTGGAATCCAGCCACTGTGAAATGTGATGGTAATTCATATCAAAAGCTGATCTAAAAGAAATATAAAGAGCTAACTCAAAGTCTTTTGCCCAAAGATTGGGGATAATCAGAATAACACTTTTATTTTTTGAAAAGTGAAGAGTTGCATGATGCAGTGGACGTAGGCTCATTTCACAGGAAAGTTTGGGGGTTTGTATTAAGGGACTGAAATTGCAGAGGCAGTGAAAACAGCTGTACAGCAGTCCCTCCTGCTGCTCTTAAACTGTAGTCAGCCATCCTACTTTTATGATGCCAAGTATGTGTTGTCATTTATACCCAAATAAAATCTGATGGATTAAAAAAACCCAGAAAGCTGAGAGACTAACTGTAAGGGAGTTATCTAAATACAGAATTGAGTCAAGCCAACTTGGAATCAATGGGAGCAAGAGATGTGATCCAAGAGCAGCCTGCAGAACTTAGTTTTCTTTTACAGGAAAATTATGTCAGGTTTGTTCACTTTTTATCCACACACACATATACAAAAAAAATCACTCTCTAGGAAGCACTTCTCACCATGAACTGTAAGACACACCTATTATTTTTAATATTTGACTTATGAGCAGGATTCCTAAGCCTGCAGGGGTAGAATACGTGTTATATTGGGTCCCATAAAGAAGAAGAGAAAAAAACCCTAAATCTGTTGTGAACTTAGGAATTGATTCTAGCAATTACAAAGATAATCTAGGGGTTGTGTTTTTTAAAGGAAAAACAAATATTAAGTATGTTAAAAGTTCAAATTGCTTGATATGTTAAAACACCCAGAGCTGATCTCTGTTCTTCTTAAAAAGCAGTCAGTTCACAGCAGTGGACTAAAAGCAGGCTTGAAAGAAGAGAACTGACACAAATTTTCCTTATGTTTGAACATAACTGAATAGTTGCTGCCAAAAGAGTTCACAGATGATTTAATAAAGTTGCCAATACAATTAAATCAAACTCCATCTTCCTGGGGCAAATACTTTTGAATATGACCATGACTACAGACCCCACTTTGATTGTGTCATTAGTGGGAACAGTATTCAGAAATGTAACATACAGCTTCTGAACATCCAGCCCTTTCTATCTATAGCACTCAACTGAGTAGATATGTTGGTGGCATTTATGCATAGCTGCCTGAATGGGACACTTCAGTCTGTCTTTTATAAACATCCGGCTGATTAGCTTATGAAAATTGCTCTCTCTGTGACATAGATTTTCAAAGCCATCTTTATCTACACATTTCATTTAAAAATTTTGAAGTGCATATCCATTTTTTCATAGGCTTCTTAATTATACCAAATGCTCAACTTCCGCCTTTTCAGGAAGAGACTTTTCAAAGATCATCAGTCAGAGCAACCACAACAAAAGATTAGTTTCTGAACATACACCCCTCTCAAAAAGTGAAGAACAGCCTCCCAATTCATGTGGTTTGTTACCATGAAGAAATCAATTTTCCCCTTGTAAACTGAGAGTAAATTTAAATTTGAGGCTGAGCTCAAAGCAGAAAAGGCCCCTGTGTGGGTCCGTGCCTTCAGCTTTCTACAGAGGCTACATAACCTCAGTAGATCTGCAAAGCTGCCTAAGGTCTGATAGCCTGTCTTCAGCCACCAACACTGCCCTCAGACAGCTGGACGCAAAGGTCACTTAAGTCTACTTAGGCTGCTTTTCTACTGACATTAAATTCTTGCTTATTCTATGTATTGGAGTTTGTGTAAATGGCCTCTACCATATTTGTCAAAACTTTGTACAAATGTTATGAATTGCAACAATGAATAGTGAAGTCTGACAGAAAGAAAGTATCCCTCCTGCCCTTTGCTGCCCAGAGTATTTTCAATCACTACAAACTTAAATTCACAGATCTGTGATTGTAAGTAGCCTCAGCTGGCCAGGAATGGACAGGAGTCAGCAGGTTTTTAAAACAGTTTACCTCTGGGCTGCAAACTGATAGTAAAGTTTAGTAACAGTTTCGTATCATAGTCATTTGAGAAGCAGGTTTGGTGAAAGAAAAGAGAAAAAGGAAGGGTAGGCAGAAACTCACCAATTTGACCCTCTGCCCGGGAGTGGCACTGATTTCCCACGTGCACTCCTTTCTGCTGGGATACTTGTCAGGCCAGTTGGGACTCGTAATGATGCCGTTGGGACTGTGGATCTTCTGTTCACACTCAGCTGTGCCAACAGTGATAGCATCCGTTAGTCTGGGGGTCTGCACTCAGAGGTAGCCAGAAAAGTACTCTTTTTTTTTTTTTTGTCAGGGGACCCAAGGAGTGGAAAGGATCTTTAGGAAGACAGCTAAGCACAATCTTCAGTGTGCACGATCACGTTCATCCCCTTTGGCATACATTTTACGGCAATTAACCCAATGTGTTTGATTATTGATTGTTGTGAAACATACACTGTTGTTTACAATGGGTGCCTCTTTTTAAAAAAATATTATAAAGGAACATACATAAGTATTAAAATTTAATCAAATATTTTGCTATTCCCCCCATTCTACATAAAAGTATGAAAATCTACATGAGAAATTTTGCTACTGCAACTTGAAATTATGTTTCATGAACAATTTTATTTTCTCTCTTCTTGCTAATTTTCACACTGCAGATACAGAGCAATCATTTTGATTCTAAACTACAGTTTCTAGGGACATATATACAACCAGAAAACAGCTAAACTGTGAGTATGTACCAAGAACAGCTTAGTCATTCACATAGTAACTGAATCATCTCTGTGAATAAATACAAAGAACTTAAAGAGGGCAAGAAAGAAACTAGTTTTATTTTTGTATTTATTTTTTTAACAGTATCAAATTGCCTTATAAATACCATGGAATTAGTCAACAAGAATCTTTTAGAGCAGGCAAATATCATTCCAACACCAGTGAAAATGCAAGTGATTCGTAAAGGGTACATCCATGCCAGATGGATGCTAGAATTCATGCTAGAATACAGCCTTGAGAAATTACAGTAGCTCACATGGTATTGTATGCTTGAGGTTTATTTTCAGTTAATCTAAATTCTACTTAAGACCTAAAGCCTACTGTTTTATTGGAGGTAGCCACACCTTGAGAAAGAAAATAGGAAGAAAGATACATAGGGACTTGACTAGAATTCAAGATTGTCTGAATATGTCCCCTAAAATAAACCCAGAAAGGGCAGATACAGTTTCAACCTAACTGCTAGTGACAGAAGCAAATGACAGCTTCAGCAGGCTTCTCTCCAGATACTCCCATCCCTGTGTTTAATACTGCATTAGATAAATACTCTATGACAGCTTTAAATGTCTTGCACTTCACAGAACTATTAGAAGGAGCACCTTCTGCAATGATCCAGAGTTTTCCAAAGTGCACTCCTGCGGACCTCAAACTCAGCCACACACAAATGCTAAGGATGGAGTGGGATGGGAAAGGCTGGTGCAGGGCGTAGTGTTTAAGCCCAAATGTTTAAGTGCCCATTACCAAGATCTATTTCTTTCTTTTGGAAGCAGAGCTGCAGAGGGCTTTCTACAAGACAGTTGTATAATCAACTGTTCAAATACCTTACTACTTACCCTCCTTGCAGTCATGTTTATTTTCATGTAGCACAAATCCATTCCGGCACTGGCAAACGTAGCTTCCAACCGTGTTGATGCATTCATGCTGGCAGCCACCATTGTCCTTCGAACACTCGTCTTTGTCTAAGGAATACACAACAAGGTCAGGTGAGCATCTCAGCTAGCAGTAGTCTTTGTTACCAGAAAGAAAAAGGTTTAGCACAGTGTTTGAGTCCAGAAAAGGATAAGCTAAGGCACAGTCACTCTTCTCAGTATGGCAGTTTCATGGTACCTTAGTTCTAGTCACTCATTTCTCAGCCTACAACCTTGCACCATGGCACAAATAGTTTGCCTCATCTTTCTAGAAAATGAGGGGTAGTTCCCAGGGGAGAGGAACAAACAAGCTAAATGAAAAGAGATAAAACAATTACCAGTGGTTACTCTTTCAAATGGTCTAGCTGGTAAAAATTTCATAAATATCTCATCCAAAGATTTATTTCAGTAAAAAACAGGACTGTAATTTATGGAGAACACAAAGTATTCCAACTTTATGCAAATTCCACAATTTAATGGTGGTGTATTGAAAGGAACACATAGGTCAAACATAGTTTCAATCTCTGCACATTAAACATGTAGGAAAAGGAGAATTTAACATAAACTTTTTTAGTGAGTTGATTTATTTTTCCCAGCAGAGCGACAGCGTGCTTTACTTTTAACGAATCTGGACATTACAGAACATCACAAAAAGAAAAACATTTCATTGAAAAACATACAAAAGAAATTCACATTAGTTATTTCAAGGAGATCTACAGTATAGCATGCAGTTCTGTTTATAAACATATAAACCTTCAAAAGAGCTTTTAGTGTGTTAGAAGTAAAGCAGACAGTAGGGGAGGAAATATGACCTGCATTAAACAGCTACAAATTCATTGCATGGACAAAAGCCAAACTAGATTAACAGGCTGTCATTCTAGCAAGAGGCCTCAGCTGCCACCCTTCTATGTCATTCAGCTGTTGTCATTTTAGATGAGGCTGGTCCATTTAAAAGAGGCAGACTGCTCCTGTCATATACAAATATATACACATACATGTATATATGTATGCACATGTATATTCATACATATATGTGTATAGACACATATTTATAAATCCTGAGATAAAAATATATACATATATAAATATATATATTAAAAAAACCCCCATGCACATATTAAAAAACTGTTTTACAAAACGTATCATTTCAACATGTAAAAGAGAGGAGGGAAAAGAGCAAAGAAATTATTGTCATCCCAAAGGTTCAGTTGTTGCAGGGCTAGAATGCAGAGCATTCACCCCCTTCAGCCTCATGTACCTTGGAAAGCAGCAGTGAGCATTATCTCCAAACAAGGTAACGTGCAATGTTTCAGACTTTAGTAGGCACAGTAAAAATCCCTATAGATTACAAGCCACTCTGGATAATTAAGTCTCTTTTCATTGTCTTACTCGCACATTTTTTTCCCCCTGCCTTTACGGATGCTCATATTCAGTAATACAACAAAGGAAGTTTGTAATACAATTGCATACACATTAGCTTTATCTGCCAAATGTATGCAACACTTGAACCGTTGACTTGCAGGTCTTTCCATAAAAATTAGCTTCTACTTATAATACGTGATGATAATGTATATTTATAGATAAATTTTGCAAGTCAACCCAGGCATCCACTGCATTTTGTCCTCTATGTTGAAAAGATAGGTATCTATCTCCCAGAACCATATATCCAGAGGCTTATACTACTTGTCATTTTGATGATGAAAGTAGCATAAAAGCTCCACAATACACTGTTTATGCACCTTGCAATGCAAGTCCCAAACTGAGTAGTAAATCTATTTAATTTCAAACAAGTGTTATAATCTTTCTCTTTTGCAAAAGCAAGCACTATCATAAATTAATTCCATGTTGCAAGCAAAGCACATTAACAAGTAAATGAGAAATTACACATAATATAAACAAAACTCTTCAATATTTCCCCTCCTAAGCATTAGTTTGTAGTTTTCTACCAAAATAACAAAATAAGTGGAAGGCAAGCTCAAAATGCATTCAAGTTAGGCTTTCAAGTACAGAGTAGGTACAAAAATTCTAAATAAAAGCCCTGTCCATTTTCATCTTCCACCAAACTGTGTGAAAATACTGAAAAGCACTTTAAAATTAAAAAAGCTTATATTCTGTAAAATAATCTCTTAAAGAGACAAGTGTATAAGTAAACAGTCCTCAGAGATAAAACAAGGACAGAAAGCAGAAAGAAGAAGCTTTGGAACACGTTTGAACTACAGTTACTTGTACATGGTTAATCAAGGATGCAACTGTTGAACCAGCCTTCCTCACACTTCATAATGCAGAACAGACTTTCTGTCAAATTGATTGCCCAGTTTCAAAATTCATGAAAAAACAATTAGTGTGTATTAGTTATAGGAACAAATGTTTTGCCATGTAAAAACAAAGACATTTGTTATGCTGGCAGATGGAATTGAGTCTCCCAGCTTTGAATGGATTCTTTCTTTTCTCATTTCAATACTCAGAACAGGGAAAGATCCATTTGCAACAGAATGTTAGAAGGAATCATTCAGAGGTCAAATAGTCGTACCTCTGAGACTCTCAGAGGCCACCAGTCTGTGAATAATACGTACTCGGCCTGAAGGGACCTGTATCAAGTCCTTGCAAGACTCAAAAATAAAAACTTTCTCTTTGCAGGCAGCTTTCTTGTCTGTGGAAGAAAATGTACCAGGATGGCACCAGAGATCAGTTTGTGCTCCAAAACAAATTTGCTCTAGGCTAGAAACATTCTAGCTTTCTCTTTTTAACAGCTCAGTGAATCTTACTCAAGAAAAAATGTCCCAACAAACCTCATTTCTATATTACATCAACACCATGCCTGTTTTGAATGATCACACAAAGAATCACATTTATTTAAAACACTGAACTCTAAAACTTATGATAAATGGAAGCAGTTCAGTGACATATCATCACTGGGTATTAATCATACCACTATGCAAAGACTGATATAAATAAATCATTAGGCTATCTTCTTGGAAATATCACAGAAAAAAAAAATATATTTTTAATATATATTATCGTTATCTTTTTTTCCCTCCCTAGAGTAAATTCATTGAGTTATTTCACACTTCTCAAGCCTTATGGGCCCAGCAGTCTGCAATAGGTCACTGTTCTGTTAACAGGAACAGAGAGAAAGGGAAGAGGACAAAGGTAAGAGAACAGGAGAAAGAAGAAAATCCTAATTACCGGAAGCTTTTAGCTTAGAAGCCTAATATTCCATTCAAAAAAAAGTTATAATAAAGGTTTTAAAAAATTAATATATCACAACTCCCTAGTTTCTTCTCTCTACTCAAGAAACTTGATTATAAATATACAAGAGAGTCTCTGGAGATTAGCTGGATCCCAGCAAGGGCTCCCAACTGAGCTTTCTTCAGAACTGTCCCATCAAATGTAAATTTTACAAACTGTTGAAAAAAAGGTTTTTCTCACTTTCCAGTAGCACCTGTCTGGCTGTTAACAGCATTTTACAGCCAAAAATGTAATTACATGTTGTCTTATATCAACATAAATACCTTCCTAACACAGGTCTTCTGTTGCCCTATGTCACTGTTTGCTTTCACAGTTTATCAGAGTGGGTTCCAACCACCCAAAAACTGCTTTCTGTCGTCTGAGCTGGAGCTGGGCCATGCTTTCTCAACTGTAGCTGTGGCTGCAGAATTCACCACCAAAACACTTGCAGAAAAAATATTTTTTGGCTGTGCTTGAGGAACATAATACAGTTCCTGATCTTCAAACTAATCTGACTTATCCACCTGTCTCTCTTGCTGAGCACTGCATATGCCCTTTATGGGTGAATAGACTGCAAGATGCAGTGTTATACTAATTACTGATTTTTTTCATTATGTATGTCTTTATAACTAAATACTTACACATATTTCTACTGTGATTTAATTACTAAAACTGTTTAAATGCCTTCCAGCAAGTGTCTCAGACACTAGCACTTCCTCCACCGATATCATTCTAAAAGTACTGTATTCTGAAGACAAGTATGTAAACAGGCAAAAAGACCCACTTCATCAGCTGAACAGTGACCAGCTATCAAGTCGCAAAAGTCAAAATTCTTGAAGTCTCAAGTTTGTTCTTCACTGACAGACCAGTACCATATCATGTCCGTAGTAAGGAATACAGGCTAAGAAAGTTATAGCGTTTTCTGGCAGCCGTGAGAGCTTTGTCTGATGAATTATTCAGAGATGACAATCTCTTTTCAGATACTTTAAGTTCAGAAGTTTGATGTGGCTCAAGTATTACAAAGTTTCTGTTTTGGTCAGGAAATATTGTCAAAAGGGGAAAGCCAGATAACACAGAAGAACAGAATCTGCAAGAATTCCTAACAACTGGAAGATAATTAGGAAAGAACAAAAATAAAATACAAAGTATCTAAACTTGTATGAAATGAGAGAAGAGACTACAGCAGAAATGTATTATGAAACATTCAGTAAATTTATATACTTATGGACTCAAAGAATATGTGCATCAAACTATCCTTCTTTAAAGGGGATTAGATATATTCTATATCCAGGACACATTTCTGCTCATTATAAAAAACCCCAAAATAGCTCAGACTTATCCCTAGCTAATGGGCTTATTCTGGCCATCAATGGAGTAATTTAAAACCTATCTTTTTTTAAATTACCAGGAAAAACTATTTTCACCTGGGGGGCAGATGGGACACTTCACTCAGAAGTGAAAAATACAAGGGAAAGAATGATTCTGAAGGATTATAATCTCCTCATGATACAACCTCCATAACTCCATGAATTACAGCCCAGTCTTTCCCTAACATACAGCATTGGCCTGATTTCTTCCTAGAACCTATGCATAATATGAACAGATTATTTAAACAATCACTAAACTAAATAAATAAATAACTCCCTTTAAATAAAACCAAACCTTAACTGACTATAAGGTATAACTGTTCAGCATGTCCAAAAACCAGAACTTCTGAGTTACAGAGCTTGCAAATTACAAAACTATTGTTGCCAATATTATCTGACATAGCTTTATAGATCCTGAAAATACGTAATAAACTTAACTTGCTGGTCATTTTTGGACCTGGAACACGTCAATACTTATTCTTTGTAAAAAGTCAAAATACGTGGCAATTGCTTCTGGCACTGCTAGGCCAACATGAAATGGCTTGTTGCGCAGTGTTTCTAGGAGGAAGCTCTGTTATGTGCATATACATATTTACTACAAATACTAAGTAAACCTTGGAAGCTTCCTGCTAGTATAAAATATAAAAATAAAAAGAGCTACTATATGTAAAGATGGATCTGAAAGACTACGACCGGAGAAGTGCGATTACTAGGAAAAATAATACTCTTCAGAGAAGATAAAATGTTTGTTAACTTCTTTGTATTTAATGAAACACTTTTTTCATCTTTCATAATTGTTTAAGAAAAACATCAAAGTAGTCATAATGAGAAAAATTTTAAAAGTCTGAACTATTTGTCATGAGTTATTTTCCTCACTTTCCAAACCACATCACTTAGACAACATACTGATTCTTATTACTTGGTCATAGTTAAGTTATCAGTTATTAAAGCTAACCAATTAAATACCGTTTCATTTCACCTTTGATACAGCAAATAACTTTTATTAGCAAACAACTGCTAATAACAGTAATACATGTTGCTACCTGCAAAACATAATCAGGATTCTCCAGATGCAGATTTTTAACTGCTATCAAAAAACTTGGGGTAGAATTCAAATTCCAAATGCTTCTGGTTGACTTCCAGCTTGGGGAAGTGGGTGGACGGGACTGTTTTGTTTTGTTTTACATTAGATAAAATACCTATGCATGTGTGTGTGTGCAATCACGCAAGAAAAACACTAAGCAAAATTTCACTAACACCAGGCGGTATCCTGCCTGAATCTATGAGATGCTATCAGGAAAACTAGAAGGGAAAAGGCCACTCACTTTCATACCAAAATATAGTATTCACCTAGTCAGTGTACGCTATGGGACACTCGCTGCTACACAGGAGTAATTTTCTATACCTGAGAAGAAGTGTGCCTTGAAGCCTTTTTTTGACACAGTGTTGTCAGATCTGAACTCAAGTCGCATGTTGTTGTACTGAGAGGTGATAACTTCAGGCACTTCTGTACCACAGAATTTACCGTGTAGTTTAGAATCAGAAGAAAGGCCACTACGAATCTCCACATAATCATATTTGCAAACCTGAGAAAAGAAAGAAAAGGGTTTTTTTTGGCTAACCAAAAGAAAAGCATTACACTGTTCAAAAATGCAAGAACTCTGATTGGTGTATGCTGCCTAATAATAGATTAATAATACATTTTTTTCACTTTTCCCTGACTATGAAAACATTTGTAAATGCTTAAAAATATATTCTGCAAGAATATTTTACATTTAAAACTATATTTTGATAGATACTAATCTGTGTCTAGTGTCTAAATTTCAAGATGCTCGGTAGCGTTTCCATTTGATCTAAAAGGTAAAGATTCCAGTGACATTAGACTAAAATCTAGAAACGTTCACCCTAAAAATCATACCTGTCTTTGTGCTATAAACCGCATAACCAGAACCTTCTACTGCTTGCATTTCATAGATTTTAAAACAATAACTTAGAATCACTTTTTCACTTAGAAACTTACAATTTTTTAACACAATGTGTTTAAGACATATTCATTTATTTACAAATATATAAATCTGCACTATGGTCTTTAACAGTGGCATAGCTATGAACTCAGAAGGTTGATGCATTTCATTTTCATCAAAAAGGTTAAAAATACAGTAAAATAATGTAATAAAAAAAAGCCGCCTTATGCAAGGTCTACTACTTGTGATAATACTTCCGATGTATAATCCCATGGTCAACCTAAAGCCTTCCACCCAAAAATCTTCTAAGCTTCTTAGGCTCAACTATCAATCATTTAATCAAAAATGTCTCAGCTGTCTGCAATTAATAGCTTAAGAGGAAACAGTGGCCAGGGGGATTCATAGAGAGCTTAGATTGTCCATTAAACCCAAGTTGTATTGGGTAAATTGCAACTTCTAGTCAAAAAAGGAATGTCAGGGGAGCTGGAGGGGAACTACAGAAATGGATGTTCTGGCTTTTGTTCCTCTCTCCCTCTCTCTCTCTCTGAAACATTAAATGATTGTCAACATTTACAATTGTTTTTAATATAATACGTTGCAGATGTAGATTAAATTTTCATTGTTAACTGGAAAAATTTTCATGTTGCAGAGTTGGAAAGTGACTAATTCAGTTGACACTACTTTTATACAATACAATGTACTCAAAGATTCATAAAACTTGAGCTATTGCCACATGCTGATTTATAGTAATTGTAAGATAAATTCGTATTAATGCATGTTATTTTCAAAAATAGCTCACAGCGTTAATAAATCCCAGCAATTTCAGCAATACATTAGTGGGGAGTTTTGATAGTATTGTAGCTTTAGATTAGAAGTTTCAGCTAAGTCTTACTTCCTTCATATTACACTATAT
The DNA here is from genome assembly GCA_009769605.1 of Bucorvus abyssinicus. Classification (NCBI taxonomy): domain Eukaryota; kingdom Metazoa; phylum Chordata; class Aves; order Bucerotiformes; family Bucorvidae; genus Bucorvus; species Bucorvus abyssinicus. Next base: position 42,938,159 of record CM020026.1, read on the forward strand.
TTAAAAAAAAAATTACAAGTTAAAATGTAGAATTAAAGTTGTAAAATGTAAAAGTAAAATATTAAAATTGTAATATTGCAAAAATGCATATTAAACTTGGTCATAAATGGAGCTCCTATATTAAAAAAAAAATTTGGAGCATTTGCTAAATGTATCCATTTTATGTCTGCACTCAAACAATATATTAGAATGTTCCAGATATGTTTCTTCTGACTTTCACAGGTATCATTCTTAGTGCTACTATTTAATAGTATAAAGCTGAGATTTAGTAGCACAGAAGAAGATCAAACCACAGTTCTAAATGTTGAAAAACATTAAATATATATTTTTCATATCTGCTTAAATTACGACTTTAGAAAACAAATTTAACTTCATTACACCCCAGATGTCTTCCTTGCAAATCTGGCTTAAGTACCAAGGAAGTGCAGGAAAAATGTTTCATGATTTGTTCAAATGACAATTAAATTTTAATTCTTTGGGATTTGTAAGTTTACACCTTTTGCAGTTCCTGTCATAAAGATAAGAGGACAAGAGTATAACATAAATCATTAGAAGTTGGAATTCTATGGACTTTAGAACCTGTCCCAAATTAGTTTAAAAAAAACAATTAAAAATCTCACATTGCTACCTCTGTAAATAATTTTCAGGTTTATTGGAAAAGCCATGGCTGGGTTGTTTCTTAGTTGTAAACTCCAGCTTTTGCCACTTCAGATCTCATGCCCAAAAGATGGCCCATCCTCATACCAAATCTGTTGCTATAAATTGGTTTATTCAGAAATAATGTCCTGGGATTTGGGTTCTCAATGCCACATGAAGAATATCCACATAAACTTGATTGTTACAGCACATTATGCCTAGAGCACGGCAAGGGAACTCAGCGGTATGACAGTGCAATGACTAAGAAGCAGAACAGAGGTTGAGAAGTTGGTGTTGAAACCCGTTGATTAGCATCTGATTTTACTGCTTCACACCTGAAAATCACTGCAAACCCCACCACTTTGCTTAAAGCTATAAGGCGCAGCCCTTACCATATGGAGGACTCTGACGTGCCTCCCTCCCCGACCTGCGAAGGAGATTCCCATGGCTCCAGGGGCTGCCCAGCTCAAACACTGCTATTGTTCCATTGTGCCTTATTTCTGGTACTACTCCTTTTAAAATATTCGACCCATGAGATATCTGTAAGTGATTTAAATGCTCCCTTGCTCTACTATCTATCACTAAACGCAGCTTATGTGTATTCTTTGTAGTCAGAGTCTGTAAAGATGATTTGGTTTCTCCGGATTTTCTTCCCTTGAATTCTTTCCAATATGCCTCAGTCATTTGCTCTGGTTTACTTTGTTGATAAAAAAAAGTCAGCTGAGACTCAGCAGAGAACATTTCTTTTAAATTTCTTGTAATACATATACATTTAGATGATATTTAAAAGAGAGCTATTCTCTCCATGTTTGTTTTGAAAGAATCCAGAAACAGTCCCAAAATGAAAACAAGAATATCTATGGTTATTGTCAGCATATGAAAGGTCAGCAAAGGTTTTATAAGACAGTATCTATTTTTGAACGCTCATAAAACTGTTTAGCATGTAAAAGATCGTGCAGCTCTTTGTTCACAGTTACTTACTTCATTCCCTTCTAACTCAAAAAACTCAAACTTCATTGAAATTCGGTATTGCGTCGGGGCAACCACCTGCCACACACAGTTTTTGTTTGGAGGATACTCTTTAGGCCACCCTGGTGTGGTTATAGTCCCATTTAGCTTTGTCAGGAGTCCTCCGCAAGCAGCTGTAAAATTAAAAGGGAGAGCATCGTGTCTTGACTGAAACCACGTTTTACTATAAACAGAAACACACTGAAAAGATTCAGTCCTCTCATTACTTACACTGCTGTAATGCCCAGACGGACTAATCAGAATCTTGTTTTATCATGCTTGGTGCAAACAAAGAGAAAGAGACAGCCCCTGTCTTGAACAGCTTGCAGGTTTTCGAACAGATAAGTTTCAGGACTACACCAAGTGTTATCATATTCATTCTTTTTCCCTTCCCTCCTGAGACTCTGGTTATTCTCTCACAGCCTTTCCCATGCAAGTCCTCTGACCTCACCGCCCTCCTCAGGACCTTGACCACCCCTCTTCTGACAGATGGACTATTTAAGATGCGCTTCACGTTTCCCCAGCTTCTGTACTTGATTACTGATCCAGAATCAGCCCTACCTGTCTCAGCTAATATAGCTGTATATGGCTCCCATAACCTAGACAGGGTCACTTCCTTGGGATAGCAGTCACGTACTCTTCAGTCACAATTACTTTGCTGAGGCATGGATGTTCAAGTAATAGAGAAAATACCTATTATTGCCAAATATATGCCCAATATTCACCTCTATACAACAGAATAATACTCTACTATGTTTGTGAATGCAGTTCAGATAGCAAAGGTTAAACACATTAATCTTTTTCATCTGTGGATTTTTTTTTTTTTTCCTTCAAAAGGAAAGTAACAGGGTTTGCAGAGGTTCTTGATCACACTCTGCTGCATTGATACCGTTACAGCACTGTGACAGCACTGGAAGTCATCCATAGATCTTTCTAAAGAGCTGGTGGGGGGAAGCTCCACCTTCTTCCAACCGCTCTGTGCTAACACTGAATGCTTTAAAAACACTCTATTCCTGTCTAGCTGACGGTCTCATACGCTACATCTACCTCATTGAACACACCCGGGAGAACCCTCCAGTTTCTGTGGCAGGGCTCATTTGGTCAACCCAGACACATATCAGTCTTCCTCCTGGCACTTGGCTTTCCATGCAGAAGACTTCTTGGTATATAGGTAAAGGTAATCTGACCGGAGTGGGAGACTAAGACCCCTGGGTCACACCTCAGTGTGTAAAAAAGACCAGGCATAGGTTTAGAGACAGCACTCGGATGACAAAAGCTGTACCCCCAAATCATCCGGTCTCGGTGAGGACAACTACAGCTAGTTTTCAATTTCTGCTTTTCAATGACACTCCTTTGTTCCTTGAGGCAACAGTGGGAAATACTGAAAAAAAAAGAAAATCTTAAAGCTTTCTAATATGCCGCCAGTGGGGGAGATTTGGATTAGACAACCATGCAGCAATTTTCTGTGCACATCAACACTGCAGTGAAGCACTGGGCAGAGTTCCTTGAGTTAGAGGCTTCTACTCTGCCATCATGTGTGAATCAACACAGCTAGGTTACCCCTCACAGTCCCAAGCTTTAACTGGGATATAATGCTCACTGTGACCACACAGTGATTTTATTTCAGCAGTCCCAAGTAATATCTACATACAGTAAGTGCTACATCGCATGGGACAAATGCATATACACTTTTAGGGATAGCTCAGGGGTTTTGTTCCATGATGCACTCCACTACTTTAAGAAACTTCTCCTTCTGGCAGAGTTGCACCTGCCAGCTGTTGGGTGCCAGGGAGGTATTCCTTCTTTATTTTTCGGAAGCAGAAGGAAGAGTTTTCTCAAGGACTGGTAACCTTCCCTAATATTCCTACTCAGGCCAGCAGGCAGACTAAACCAAAATCCTTACATAAATTTGGGCTGATGATCAAATGTCCAGAGATCAAACCTCTGCCTTAATGGCCCCCCTTAAATTACCCTTACTTTCTGCATGCTGCCTAAGATGTAGATATCTAAATAGTTTTTCCATGTGCTTGCTATTGAAGTTCACACACATAACAAACACAAAACCAAACAAAACCAACCCCACAGAACCAAAAGCAGAAGAAAAAGTGCAAAGAAACTAAACTATCCCAAATTGTGACAAATCATAAATTAAAGCCAGGAAAGTGGATAAAAGAAAGACCAGTGAATCGCCTCAGAAGAGAACCACATCTCCAAGCACTCCAATCTTCAAACTCCATTCAGTACTCAAATTAACAGATGAAGTGAGAGAAGAATATTTTGTGCTATCACGGAATTTACTGTTGTTTATAAATAAAAGTGAAACAATAATTGGTCTGTAATGATCAAGAGCCTTTGCTTCTTTCCTTTCATATTAAATATGTATAGAATGCAAAAACTTATCTCAGTCCAATCCAATTACGCAGACTTCCACTTATCAGGTTTTTTTTTTCTCCAAATGATTACTGAACATGCTTTGCTCACCCTGAAAAGCAGAATTTGTTTCCAGCAAAAAAAGTCCACTATCTGCCTGGGAGTGGCAGGAAGGATTTTTCTGAGGTCTGAGCAAGACTAAAGTATCCTGCTCTTCAAACCTGCTAGCTTCCCAGTCACACCCCAGTCAGAGGTGATCAGACGGATCGTTAAATACTCCGATTCTGAGACAGTGGCTCATTGCTCTGATGATAATTGTCTCCTTAAGCATGGTGGAAGACTTTCCTTTAATGAGTATGAATAACGTAATAAGTAGTCTAGGAAGGTATAAAGTCCTGCTTTGCACCGTTCCTGATTGGCTAACCGCAAAACCTGTAAAGCTAAATTAGTGACAGACATCGGATGAACATCTCTGCTGTGGACAGACATTACTCTGGCACTGCTAGTTAAAAGGAAGCACTGGTTTTCCAGGTCGGGTTCCACGGACCTCACACTCCTAGGTCAAAGCATATGTGAAAGATGTAGCATTTCATTCAAGCAATGGCACTCCGTGAGCTTTAAGAGCCCATAACACTGCAACGCACTGTACCTTCACAACTCTTTTTGTCAGGACCAAGTTCATAGCCAGGATCACAGGCGCACTGGTAACTGCCCAGAGTATTTACACAGCGCTGCTCACAGCCACCATTGTCAGGTTTGGCACATTCATCTTCCTCTGCCAAGACAGGGAAGAATGCAAAACGTGTTAAATAATTACCTTTCTCAGCTGTAATTGCTGGATCAATATTAACCCAGAAAGCTGTATGCATGCCATTATAAGATGCACTACATAACACACTGTGGTTGCTGACTAGAGGATTTTCAAATGCTAAGGAGATCTGCAATGGAGAAAATAAAAAATTGTCCTTCATGGGGTTGGGGTGGGTTTTTTTATAATACCTACTGACAGCTGCAGACCTAATTTATAAGCACTTTGTGGGCAGGCATGCAATAATTCAGGCAGCTGTAATCTAAAGGTTGTATAAAGTATTGAAAGAAAGATTGAAAATCCACAGCAGGGTCATTTGAAGGGCACTTTATCTCCCACAGAATCAATTTGTGCATTATCCCAAAGTCATACTCAAAAACAGATTAACAGAATCCTCAAATCCCAGGTTTTCATACTACTGATATTAAAGGGAACAAGCTACACCAGGAATGGGGGAGGGAAAGGAATAATCTGTACTAGCTCTGAACTATACCCATGAGATTGATTGCTAAAATATTCCTCAGATGTTGAAATACTGTTTTCTTACACCAGGACAAGTAATTTCTTAGGAATAAAACAGAGCTCCCACTCTCCTATCTACAGCTTTCAAGGTTATAATTGTCTACAGTAAAAATGAACAGCTTGTGGCTTTTCAAAAAGAGTGTGATGGCATGACCCCTATTTTGGGTATCACCATGGCCACACCACTGTTAGCAGCTTTCACTGGGCCATGGGCAGCAGAGGGTAGGAATTACACGCTCCCCATGCACCGAATGCTGCAGGTATAGCTGCAGTTATATCACACACACCAAAACTGGAGGAGGACTGTGAGGCCACTGGCCTCTATGATTTCTCAGCTGTTTTTTTCTTTTTTTTTCTTGCTCAGAGGAACTAATGAATTGGTGAAGCGATTGTATTAGAAAAACCACAACATTTATAAAAAACAAATAAAATTTACCAGAAAATACCCGTTTTTTAATTATACTGTTTATATTTGATAACACTGTTAAAAAAGCCATTGTTTACAAGATTAGATATGTATCAAAGGTGTTTCAAAACTAACCTATTACTTGAACATGACGAGGGTAGAAAGTTGCACTGACTACGTTCCTTCGTTCTTTGGATATAATTTACAAGGAGATTCAAACACCTTTACTGTTTTGTTTTGATAAATTTGTATGCCCAGGTAAAAAAATATGCTGGAGACAGTATAAAATTTACATTAGTAAAAATAGGTTGAAAAATATTTTTAATATCCTGCCATAATTTTTCTAGTAAAAACCCCAAGTGATAAGCAGTTCACAGCTCCCCAAACATGCTTTAACATTTACCTCTAAAAAAGTTAGCTGCAAACCCTGCTTTGTTAACGGTTCCATCAGAAACAAACTTCATCCACAGGGTATTAGAGGTAGATCTAATGTCTTCTGGCTTGTCATAGCCACAAAAGTGACCAATTAAAGGACTGTTCTCATTCGTTCCGTCTCGAATTTCCAAGTAGTCATATGCACAGTTATCATGCCTTTCAATCTGTAAAAAATTATTTTTGAAGTGATCTATTTGAACCATAAATATCACCTATCAATCAGATAATAAACAGAAGAGAAATTTTTCACAGTTAACATTAGGTTGTCTGTTTAGGGTTCAAACATCAGGAAGATGAGCAAGTATCACTGGACTGTTTTTAACTATACTTGTTTTCTACAAGAAAAAGATTGCTGAGATGTTACACAGGATACAGTCAAACTGGAAAAAAATTAACTAAAAAAAAAGACACACTCACCTCTAAGCTTCTGAATATTCTGTCAAATTCCTACTCTGAGCTCAGGTGAAGTCCTCTTTTCTCATGTACGCTCAAGTATACAAGATTAATGGTTCAACAACTAAACAGACATTATCAACCTGTTCTATTTCAGGTGATAATACTTTATTTTCTTGCTTTATCCTCAACACAGTGCAAAATTTTGCATTTGTCACTACCCTCTGATGTTGCAGAGTTACTACAAAACATTACAGTGCATTAAGAGTTTGGGGCACCTGTAGAATTAGATCCCCACACACTTCTAAAATTATCAGCTCTTAAGCAGCCAGTAGAACAGGTGACCAAAAAAAAAAAAATTATTTTTCTGTAGCTGATGTGTCTGGTTTCTGTTGCACAGTTTCTGATTTCAGGTGTCGTCTTTTGACTTTCTGGGTCAATGAGTGAATCTTTGCTGTACTGATGGAGAAACGTGCTGAAACCACAACAACTGAAAATGTCCCTCTAATTTAAACTTCCTGCTAGATGACATCCAAATGCAGACTAATGAGACGTCCGCTCATACAAACTCACAGACTCACTGTGTGAGTGGACATGCGCGTTTCTACTTGGGTAGCAAGCCTTGTGCTCTTAACGTAATAGTATTTGCAGAGTCAGTCAGAGTGGGAATTGGACTAAAGAAGAAATCAGTAACAGCCCAAATATGATCCTATCCGAAGCCTAGATAATTTATGATGCCTGTCTTTACTGAGAGAGTATCTTTCCCAAAAGAATTAAAAAACCCCTTGAACTGGGTCATTTTACTTCAGGATTACTTCACCTTCACTTACTCAAATAATACCGCATCTTGACCACAGTCAGGAAGAAGGGATTGGAGAAGCCTCAAATTTAATTCAGCACATGCAAATACTGCTAAAATGACAAAGAAGTCAAAACAAAACCAAACTCAGAAAAATCCACACATCATATTTGGACAGAGGGGTTTTTTGCCTGTAAGCTGCACAGTTAGCACAAGTGGCTCTGGTACTCTGCTCTAATTGTGCATTACGACCAACACTAAGCTCAGTAACCACCACAGACTAAGGAGCTTTCATTTAGCACATTAGGATTTCTGTTCCACTTATGTAAGAAGGAAAATTGGGGGAAGGGTCTGTTTGAGATTATTTCATTTTAATGGCATCAAAATATGGCACTTACTCACAAAACTTGTCTGTCTTCTTTCCAACTTTCCAATTCTTTAAGTGTTTACATACATAATATTCTCCCACTCACTTCTCTGGCAAAATCTATATTGCCATTTACTGTAATTTCTTAGCTGTTTGCTCAGGAATTGCTTTGGGCCAGAGTTTGGGAAGTGAATGAGAAAAGTCGTGAAAATCTGGGATGCAACCAGCATCAATGATGACTGACTTCAATGGCAATTGTATGTTTGCAACTAATGCAGTCAGGCATGTGGCTACCTGAGCACTGATAAATTTTTGACACTGTAATACCATTTCCAAATTTTCATTAATCAAAATAATAAAGTCTAAACACATGACATCATACTCCAGTTTGAAACAAAGTCTGCCTTGTTATCTCAGTAAAGATCATACTGCATTCTGATGTAGAAAGAAGTGACCTGGTCCAAAGCCCACTAACATCAATGAGGGAATTGTATATTCTCCACACACATGTCTGTGGTCATTTCACTACTCAAGACTTTTAATTAACATCTGTTTTTCCATGTTTCCATATTCTGTGGGGCAATATGGAAATTCTGATTTTTCACAGGCCAAGTGCAGCTCTGAGTCACACGTACCAAATTCCCACTGAGGTGAATTGTTAGTTTCTTTTCTGAGAATCACTCTATTTTTGGCAGAAGACAATAGCTAAAAATACATTCTGTACAGCAGTAAGTTGCTAAACTTCCTAAGACTGTTAAAATCAACCAACTTACAAAGTGCTATTGATTTTCAATAAAACAATTTGAAAGGTGGCCATTCGACCGTATTCATTTATTTTTAGTGTACTACTACTCCAAGTGATGCCATTAATATTATCAATATTATTATATTAAGGTATTAAATTGATACACCTATATATAAACTAACAGATAATTATTGTGTTTTTGAGAAATTATAACTGGTGTTAAGGCACTTGGTAACCAATGAAAAGGAACTATCATAAAATGTGCTTTGCTTATCTATACCTTAGGTTTTACAATGTTACGGTACTGTCATTTGGGAACACTGCCATACATAGATCTATTACACTTGCAATAGTCTCTTAATCGTCCTACTACATGGGTAGAAAATCTCCTCAAGTTAATGAAAGGACTCCCAGTGAGTTTGGTTGTAACTAACTGGACCGATCCTCTAAACCTTACTTACTGGAGCATTAAAATTTCACAAGATTGCTATTACACGTGGATGAGAAAAAACATGCAAAATATTAGCAAATGCAAAAAAGCATAAATAAACACGTTTTACAGAAAAAAAAATATTGCTTATAGGAGAATGAAAGATACCATCAACTCCTGAAGGCCTTGGCGGAAATCAAGAATTTGAATGGCATTGGAGAACTACGTTGAGAAAATGCCAGAAAATTTCCTAAGACAGGCACATAAACATAGGAATGCACTAAGAAGGCTCCTGGCGAAATGGAAAGCTAGAGAAATTCTCAATATCTGTTCTCAAAAGAAAAGAAAATTCCTTGTACATAGTTTCAGTTTCAAAAAAAACCAATGACTTCAGACTAAAATCTATTTGGTTAAAGATTCCAGATTACCTTTATTTTGTAGCATTCACCCAACAGAAAACATATACATATTACAAAAAAAAAGATAAAAGGATTTGAAGAGAAAATTAGAAGCAATCATATTTCAGGAGAAATCTTACAATTACTTTTTTTCATTGTTACTTTATTTGTTGATAGAGTCAAATTCCAATATAGGCAAACACATCTGACTCAGTTCATAGAATTAGTCATAAAAGGTGGGATATATGCCTAGGGGAATCAGAAGATCAGACAAATTTTATTCCCTGACGTATGTAAAGATAATATAAATGAACACTATCTGCACAAAGATCAACAGGGCCACTCAAATGAGGAAGATTAATACAGCTCAGCTCTACAAACCCTCTGGACTGCCTTAGCTGGTGAGACTGCATGCCAACTAAAGTTTTTTTTGAAAAACAAATAAATACAAGAACTGCTAATTTTCAAAGAACAGTGTAATAAAGATGGCTATAAAACAAAGCAAAAAGATGGAGTTACCAATCCCGACATCTCTGCTACCATCCAGATACTGGAAAGGGCAGCTGTCCATCAGGCAGCCATATAAGAAAGGGTAATCCCACACCCAGAGGAAAACACGTTGCCCACAGCAGGCAAAACGAGATGACTCATTGATACAGTTTGAAATTTTCAGCTTTCCTAGTGCTTTCATTTCAGAGTGAAGGTTATTTACAGTTATTTTTTCTAGCATTACATATGGATAATGAGAATTCCTCTTACTTAACTGTACCTTTCAAAGGACAGTCAAGCAATTTTCTCACAAACATGCCGCAATAACTCTTCAGCCTGACATTTACTTTTTTTGATCTCAGCTGGCACGAAGAACTGTGATTTTTACACAACTTTTTGTTTTACTGGGCAATGCATCAAGGATTCAGTCCAGAGAGGGACTTAGTACCAAAAAGCAGAACACCTACGTTCAGGCACTTGGACTTGAAATGGAAATCAGACCCAATGGTGAATGTCTGGGCAAGGCACTTCAGAGCAGTTTCCAAAGCAACGCTCACTCACAGTGGGGAGCTCTGTGGACGAGTCAGTAAGAAATGCCACGAAGACAGCTATAACAGAAGGCTTGTGCCTTTCTGGGGCACCTCATTTGGTGCCCAAGGGCATCCTGCCACTCTGGAATCACAGCTCCAACTCTCCCCGGAAAAATATGTAACTTTCAAATCCCTACCGTTGTAATTTTTTTTTTTTTTTTCTTTCAAAACACAGCTAGCAAAGGCACTTGAGACTACCACTCAACTATACTTCTGCTCAATTTTCTCTTTTTTCTTATGAAGTTTCAGACCACATGTTTCACCTCTAGAGACTACCACAAATAATAGTCTGCGGAAAAAAATGGACATTGCTCCTTACATCCTTAACCACTAGCCTACTAAACTGTACTCTCATTTGCTGGTCCTTTCCTTCTAATTATTTCCTATATAGTGAGGCAAGAACATGCCATATTCACACTTGCAAACAGTCCATATAATTTGGTGATTAGAAAAAGGTCCTGAAAGATAAGAAGAGATGGAAGTTTGATTCTCGAAGAGGTGATATTGACCTGGGATGAGTTCAAGTGATAACGTACTGTGCGTGTAAGCCCAACGCTGAGCATCTGCATGGAGATTGAATACTGTGCCATGTCTTTTATGCAGAGGCATAGCGTCATTTTTCTTGATATCACACCAAAAAATACTGAGGAGAGTAGAAAAGCTCTATATCTATTCAGTAAATTATACAAAATTACTGAAAACATTGTTCATTTTTCACAGTGCTTCAAAAGAGTGACTGACATACTATGCTAAGTAATCTTAAGCCATGCAGATTCTGAATGCATTTGTAAAACTCTTTAGGCAGAGAGAGCTGATCTTTCCTGCACTAGACCCAATATTAGTTCAGGATACAAAAAAAAGGGAAAATTAATTAGAATCTGAGAAATTATTAATTAAAATTTCCATTGTTTATATCCATAATTGCTGATAAAGCCCCAAACCCTTGTTATCTCATGCTCAGACCTGTCACCTGTCACCTTTCACCAGTCATAGCAAAATTGTGCCATAGTCTGTCTGTAAGTCCAGAAATTATAGTTGGAAGTTATACCTATATTTACTATAGCCTGTGTTTATATCTATGTGGACCATAACGCCAAAAGTTTAGATTTTAAAAAAGAGTGTTCTTCAAGTCATTACTGCTGAAGCATATTCAAATAAAACAAGTGAACTCAAAATACATTACTAAATTTATCTACAAACTTCAAGCAGGTGTTATCATATATGTATAAAAGAGCCATATGAAATTATTTTTCTTTGTTATACAATAGTTAATCACTGTTTAGCAATGTTAAACACAGAGAGGTGTACACTAAAGACACACTAGTATGACTCATCATGGCTTTCTTCTTCCCTCTCTAAACATGTTTGTAAAAATATAGCAGCCTTTTTTTTTTGCCCCTTTTTTCTCAAAACAGAAGCCAAAAAACCACAGTGGCTTCTCTCCAGAGACATTCCTTTTTAACAATATGATTTAGCAAAGATAAGAAAAAAAATCTCAATTATTTAACAGAATATTAAAGCAGCCATGCTGAACTGGATTATGATTTCACTAAACTGCTACTATTATCAGTACTTTAAACATTCTAATTCAAATAGCATAGAAAACATGAAAAACCTTCTGAAAAATCTTCTTGAAAATTTCTGCAGAAGGAAAGGTTTCATGGAGAGCAGAATTGGATTCTGGAGCTTATTTTTCATAGAGAATTCTTAAATTCATTCACAGGTTTAATGAGGGTTCCCTTAAATGTCACTGTCACTTATCCACTAGACGCTTTTCTGAGACAGGTAAAAGGCCTTACCTCAAATGCTTGAAAGGTTAATCCTACATTGTAGTTTTCTGACACTGTTATTTTCCACACACATTCTTTCATTGGTCTGTAGTCATCAGGATAATTGGGAGACTGGATCTGCCCTTCGTTTTTGTGGATTTCACCGCCACAGATAGCTGATAAAAGCACAAAATTCTTATTGTCAATAATGACATTTTCTGTTCCCTATGATCAAACTGACATTTTATGCTCTCCTTTTTAAAACTAATGATAAGATTATTCTGGAGGAGACTTAAAAAGTCTACCAAAGACAAATTATTGAAAACACAATCCATTTAGAGCACTATACATATTTCAGTTAGCAAATATAATTCAGCATCTCTAGTAGTCCTCAAAATGTCTACGATATTCTGGAACACTTTGACATCACGGATAATCTGAATCTATACATTTTCCAGAATATATTTAAAAGGCCAAAATAATTAAATTTTATTTTTTTTCACCTTTGCAATATATGTAGTAAACATTCTTCTTTAATATTTATAACCTCTAGAAAAAGACAAATGAAACGGAAATCTCATATTTTATAATGATCTATGCTTTTTAACCTACAGTCTATCACTTCAAGTTTACACTGAGTTTGAAGAAACAGCTAATGTAAGTAAAAAATATTTTCATGAAAAGTAAATGCACTTTTCAGGGTCCACACTGATAATCATGTAAAGATCTGTGACTATCAACTAAATCATACAGTTTACTACCACAGATTCAATATTTAAGAAAACAGCCTCTATTTTGAACAGGTTAATGTTGACTTGCTAATACACTCAGTGTGTGGGACTGTGTCGATTAAGTAATCCCAGAGCATATGGAAAAGTTAAGTCAGATTTTTCTGAAGAATGAACAGAAAGTATTCAGAGAAATCGTTCCACACACTAAGCACAAGAACATGCACATTTAATTAAATTACTGGTAAAATATGCTTATGAATTTATCAGTGGTGTCCCTGGAAAAGAGGTCAGCTGAAATCTGATCACAGGAAGAGTTTCAAAAGAGTTTCCTGTCTAGTAAGTTAACACCTCCTGTCTCTTTTAGTAATAAATTCATAATAAATTTCATATTAGGTTATTTCTGACTTCTAATTTTTTAAAATATCCAAAGGTATCCGCTTTATGTTTTTCCTCCATAATCAAGTCATTTTTAATGCTGTAAGAGGCTTACCTTCATAAATTGCTGCAAAACCTTTTCCAACCCAGTTGCTGCTGCTGCGGAACTCGATCCACATCCTGCTGTCAGAGGATGCAAGGACTTCTGGCAGTTTGTCACCACAAAACCTGCCTAAAAACATGCAAGCAGTAACTGCATTTTCTGCCACCTCTGAAGCTAAAGGCTGCAAACGTTTATACAAAAGTCTAACATTACAAACAGAAGTAGCATAACCAACTCAATGGAGTTTTTCACACACTTATGGTTAAACGCATGTGTTTCTGCAGCTCAGGACCTACACAGGAAGATTTTATTACAAAGTTTTTAGTACTTCTTTTCATTGCAGTCAGGCTCACAAATCTAAGTAAAAAACCTTAGGAGAATTAAGTAGAAAAAATTATTGTTGATGATTGTTTCTATACATACAAATCCAGGCATTTTGGAAGGGGAAAGGGAGTGCTAATCTTAAGAGATGAACATAATCTAGGTCACAGTAATACCGCTCATTGTGTCTAAGGACCAAAGAGATTTAAAAACTAACATCCAAATGACCCTAGACTATATTATCCTCTTAAATTCAGCCTAGGTAGGTGAAATTTCTGTTTGTCTACATGGAAGAGAAGGGACCAGGAAAAAAAGCATAATTACTGTCTGGTCTCAAAATTGTTTCTTCTTTTCTTTTCAAGGCCAAGAATACAGGCACTACTGTTAAAAAGCTGTCCTCCATATTTGCTTTCATTTCTTTCTTTTTTGCTGTTTTTAAATTGTGGCTGTTAGGAAGCTAACAAATAGTTTTAGCCTTCATTCTAAAAACAACACCAAAACTGACTCAAGAACTCGGTGACATTCACGTTCCCATGGTCTGAAATTCCCAGTTTCATTCAGAGAAGATCATGGGATGCCAAACTGAACCTCTGGATTGGACAGTAGCATTATGGGGAGTGAAATCTTCCCACCAACCCTCTGAATTAAGAGAAGAATGACTGCAGCTTCATGCATTATTATTTGCAACTCTTAAGACTTAATTCATTATTGCTTTGCACATCTCTCTGCAAGAGCAGGGAAGGACGTGTGAAGAAGAAACAGAAGGACTCTTCATAGTTTAAGAAGTACAGGAACAGAGCTCATTAGTACAAGTGTACCGTGGGTGCTCTCAGGCACAGTACACGTGCTGTATGGATTTCCCATCATACGCTCTACAGATTTGTTTGCATAGTATTTCCCCACTTCTGTGAACAGAACTATGGCAACTGCATATTTCAATTTCAAATCATAAGCAAAGAAAAAAGTTGCACATTTTGTAGTTTTCATCTTTCCACACATGCAGCTGAATAACAGCTAGCTGCAAGGAAAGGAAGGCTGGAAGTCAAATGAATAACTCATTTGAGGCCATTTGAAGGTTTTTCCCATCCCCAAGTTTAGATACATTCTAGACACCTAAAAACCAAGAGGTTTGTTGTGCGTTCAACAGCAAGCAAGTCCACAGAAGTCAACGAGTATGGTAACTGTGGACAGTGCAGCATTCAACAGTTGCATACCAAGCAGAGGTGATTTTCTCCAGTAGCCATCTCTTACTTCAATATAGTCGTACCAACAGAGACTGCTCTTGTAAAGGTCCATCGTGGTGAAATTTAAAACAATCTGCAATCAAAGGAGAATACCTAATTATATCATGTGGTGTTAATACTAGAAAACGATCACAATAACATTCTGCAGAACTGAAGCCAGAGTGGTCACCTGTAACAGGATTCCAACTACTTAGACAATTAACCTCTCCTCAATTATTTCTAATAGTAAGTAAAAGTTGTTTGGGAACATTAAAAGTTTTTTTATTTAGTCTTACATATTCGAGCAGGTTCAAGAGAGACTACTCACTTTGAATTCCTTACAGGGACCTTTTCACTGAGAAATAAAAATTTGAGAATGCTAAGGAGGTAAAATCATGTGCTAATATAATTTTGTTATTTGATATTCTCCTGCCAACTCCTCTTCCATTCTGACTATAACCAGCACTGACAGCTGTAAAAAAAAAAAAAAATTGTTGTTTTATTTTGGTTTGTGTTTCCTTCTACTACTGTTCTGACAAGATAATCTACTTTCAGACAAGCTAAATATAGACAATGGTGTACAGTAATACTGAAAGCAATATCACTAAAACAAATGGTACACAGTCCCTTAATGACTCTTAATGAAACTATAATAAAGCTTTTTATACAGGAATCTGAGCTCTGTGCATTTCTGGAACTTTTCAACTTGAACTCCCAATTTTACTGAGCATATCTGTAAATACATATATTTTCAATACTTAATATCAGGACTACCCTGGACCATTACATGATCCCACTTTGGTTTAGAAATACTAATCCTAAACTGACATAACCTCACATTTTTAACACAGGAATCGGATTCATCACGGATCACAGGGTGACACAATAGCTACAGTTTGGACCCTGACTGATTGGATCAGTCTGACTATCTTATCTCTGATATTGCAGGACATGGTGCTAAGTCCAAAGAAGAAGATTAAAAATCATTCATGTTTTGTGTTATAAAATAATCTCCATTTCGTACACTTTCATCTGGTTTCAGTGTATTTGGACAAAGAATACATCTTCTTCCAAACTGGTTCCTCAGTGTAGATTAATAAATATTACAACTTAACTAAAAATCTTCTTTATTCACATTCACTCCAGGTGAGATTCCACCTGGAGTACTGCATCCAGCTCTGGAGTCCTCAGCACAAGAAGGATATGAACCTGTTGGAGCAGGTGCAGAGGAGGGCCACAAAGTTGATCAGGGGAATGGAGGACCGAGGACCTCTGCTATGATGACTGGCTGAGTGAGTTGGGTTTGTTCAGCCTGGAGAAGAGAAGGCTCAGCGGAGACCTTATTGCAGCTTTCCGGTGATTAGAGGGAGCTCATAAGAAAGATGGGGACAGTGTTTTTAGCAAGGCCTGTTGCGACAGGACAAGGCGTAATGGTTTTAAACTAAAAGAGGAGAGCTTTAGAGTAGATATAAGGAAGAAATGTTTTACAATAAGGGTGGTGAAACACTGGCCCATTGCCCACAGAGGTGGTAGATGCTGCATCCCTGGAAACATTCAAGGTCAGGTTGGACAGGGCTCTGGGCAACATGATCTTGTTGAAGATGCCCCAGCTCACTGCAGAGGGGGTTGGACTAGGTGACCTTTGAAGGTCCCTTCCAACCCAAAGCATTCTGTGATTCTATATGCACATAGAAGTGGTTTTATTTTTAGCTTTGATCCTAGGAACCCATAATCGAAACCTGCTATTGTAAAGCAAACATGAATTGATGTATAGTAGCAAATACCTCACACTGCAGAAATATATCTCCATGGCAGCCTGTGAAGCAGCTGTGTCAGTTGAAAGGAGAGGAATTCACCTTTAGTCCAGCTGCAAGGAGGAAATGTAACACCGTATCTAGAACAATGGGCCCAGATAGTCAGATGGGATGGTTTACTTCCATCTCCTCTGAAGGCACTGTGTGTCTCTCCAACCATAACATAGTACAATATAAAACTAGAGAGGCAGAACTTTTTCAGACTGTTTAATTTTAAGAAGATAAAAAATATTAGCTGTTGGAGGAAGCTAATTTAAAGATAACACAAAGCTCAGTGTTTTGGGTGTGTAGGTGGGAGAGAGTGACGGTAAGACTTTTCTACAAACAATGCAAAATGGAGACAATCTTTCAGAGCAAAGCACTATGTGTCTTAACATCAGGATAGAAGTATTTGTTTGTTTGTTTTCACTTCTTTCCACAAAAATTAACCAAGTACATCCACACAAGCAACGACATTCTCAAAAATCTCTTTTGTTTTCAATGGAGAATGGGAAACTTTCTGACTAAATCTTAAAAGCTGCATCTTACCCCATCCCCTAATGTAGACACTGCTGTTTGAGTGGAAGACCAAGCTCACAGGTGATTCTGTTCAGCTTCCACCTTTACTACCAGGATGCCACGGATAACAGAAAACAACTGTAAGTCAATACATAAAACCTAACCGCCGAAAATCCTGTACAGTGAGGCACATTATGCTGGCAGCCATAGCCACCCTTGTGGGATGAAGCTATGGGACATGAAGTATGCCAAGAACCATCAGGACACACTAAATAAATGAATACCTGTTCTGATGGCTGAGCATGGCCAAACATTTCTATCCACAAGCTGCTACCACATCCACAAAAACTGCAAAAGCATTGCTTAAACAGCAGCACTGTGTTCTCCATGGGAACATCCTGCAAGCAGCTTTCCTATGTTTTTAGTGTAGCAGATACAACAAATATAGTCTGCCCTGTCTCTTTTGGTCCCTTCCTTCTGCCATTTTAGGGCCACAAGATAGGCAATAATTTAGTCTCAGATCTACATGCAAAGAATTTCTGCTTCAATGTTATTTTGATACTTCAGAAATATTTAGATAATACTAAATCACGTCCAGGCTGCATTGGCACTGTGAATCATGAAGACCTCTAACAATCAATAGTCATCAAATCATATTGTAGGCTTCCTTCCTGAGCTGAGAGATGAAAAAGGACTAATCTGAAATCAGACGCGATTGCTGTGAAATCCCTTTGTTGCAATAGAAATTAAAAATAAATCTATTTAAGGAGAAAGAGTTCCATATAATGAAAGGTTTGCAGCAATAGATATTCTAATATCTTGAACTATTTTTCAATACAGATACCCTTTCCTTGAACTTTGAAAAGCAAAGCAAATTAAATCCTAACTAAAAAAAAAACAGTTTCAATTAATCTCTTGTATTATGTAGATAGGAGATGTGTTCATTAGCATGCAATTTTAAAAAATAATGAAATGCTCACCCATTTAATCATTCGGAGAATTAGAACAATAAAGTTTTTATATAGAAAAATACATCAAATCAGTGCTTTTAAAGCTAGAGCAGGTAGGAAGCTAGAGGGCAGGGATGAAGGAGGGAGTGTTGCTTGTGCCTTTGGGAGAGTTTTTTGGTTTTGTGAAAGCTAGTAATCAAATCATCCAGACAGTCCACTGCTGAACTCCAAGGATTTGGACTTCCAACTGTGAGACATCCAAGATTTGATTCTAGATCTCCTATACGTCTGTAAGTTCTGTGAGCTAGACTTTAATACTCCTTTCCCATTTCAGATGTGGCTAGTCAGGTTAAGTGGAATAAATTTCAACAGTGTGATTCAGGCAAGCACAGCACACACTTTGGATGCACTCTCAGCAGAGCAAGCACTACAATCTGAGTTTCTATCTAACAACCTCTGTTTCAATCCAGCTATTGAGATAGCTTTCTTCAGATGGCTTTCATTTTCCTTTGCCAGTTTTTCACTTAATTTTTTTTTTTAATTTTGCAAAATAGGAAGAATGTTTTCTTTCCAGTGTTACTGAGAAAATTGACAGAAATCCTTCAACGCCATACTACTCAGTTTCCAGACTATTGCACTGTTTACCTAAAATTGGCATGCCTTGAGGCATTAGCTGATCCTCTCAGCTGGCATTCACCGGGTTACTGGAGCTGTGTCCATCCACATGCTCTCATGCTTCTTTTAGTCTTAGTGCAGCACCACCTGTTTCAACTTCCCTATCTTATTTCCTGGACACGGAATTCCCATGCCATTCCTTCCTGGAAAGGGAACCTCACAACTCAACCCTTTGCTTTTGTCTACTGCTAAACCTCTCGAACTTCTAGCTTACATGCACCCGCTACCAGATGTCTAACGCAAAGGGCGTTTTGCCTTTACTATTCAGGCACTCCTTCAGGGACATATACTGAAGAAGTAGATGCACAAATACTATCAGAATTCTAAAACCACCTAATTACCATGCTATTCTCCATGAGAATTATGCAGATCTGGCTAAAAGTACAATCATTTACATGCTTTCCTCTGCTTCAGTTTATTACATTTCCAAGTGCTACTTGAATCTGCTTCTTGAGGAGGGCAGAAAGGTCCTGTATGTTCTCTCATTCACACAGCAATTGTTTGTCCTTTGCAGACTGTTTCTTCTTCAACTTGTCCTTCAAATCAAAAGGCCTCAACAACGACAAAATTTTTGTTCGTCTCCTGAGCTCATCCACTTTGCAGCTCAGATTCCTTCTAAACTCTTCTTTTTTTCCTGAGTTTCTCAGACCATAGGGAGGTATCTCTGCATCTAGCTGAACTACTTGAAATCCTTACTGCCCTCAGCAGTCTCCTTGTCCTTTTCCACCCATGCCAACCTCACCCCAGCTGTGAAGGCAGAGGGTTTCACAAGGGGGAAGCTTTTTCTGTGCCCGGATGAGACACAGACAGCTGGGTTAGGGTCAGGCTGCCTTCTACTGCTTAAGCTAACCCAGCTGGCTCTGTTGGAAGCAAGTTATGGAAGCCACATCCTATACCTCCTCCATTTGCTCAGCTGTGCAGAACCTAGAGATCTCTCACCAGCCTAGCCACAAACTTTCCCATTTCCATGACACAGATGAAACATCAGATTTCTCTGTTTTTCTGTTTGGAAATTTGCCTTTTTCCAAACTTCAGTTGCTAGGATAGAGTTGGGGAAAGGATGGTTTTACTTAGGTGTGATCATGCCATCGTCTTAAAGTGCTGCTATCTAAATGGAAACCATTAAAATTTAATGAGCCTTCTCAATGGCCCCTGCCTTTGAAACTTATGAAATAACATTCACAGTCTTTTCTCACACTGACGTGCCAAGGTATTTGATGATACAGCAATTCCTTAACACTGGCCAGAATTTATTAGCTGTACAGAACCCCCAATCTGTCACAGCATGAATTCTGGTTGAGAACCAAACAAGTATAAATATATTTAAGGTTCTGATTTGCAGTTCTGCAAAGTATTAGAGCTACAGACAAGGCAGAGCTTGTTCAAGGGAACAGGATGGCTAAAAGTCTTCACAAAAAAACCAATAAATGGGTATTCGTCAGCACAATTAAGGAATTACTGATTACACATCAGATTCAATTGTGTTTCTGCAGCTTCAGAGAGAATATTTCATACCTCCTACTGCCTGGGATAAGAAAGCACAAAATATATAGCAAACACCAGGTAGTACAAAGTCTTCTGCAGGGGGCATTTTTTCCTATGTCAGCCAAGAATTTATCTGTCCTATTTTATCATGCATGTAAAACATTGAGGAAAAATGGAAAGTACTGTAACTTATTCAAAAAGGGGGTTTCAAAAAATGCATTGGCACCATTGCAACTCCTTATGCCAACAAAATTTCTACACACCAGAAGGCAAGATTTGTCCTGGCACAGGGCATAGAGTATTTCTTAAACCATTCTCCCCAGAGATTTTTCTGTCTGTAGATATAATGTGTACAGTTGTTTACCATATAGTCTTAAATCTTGAGAGAAAGTAAAAGGTGACTGAACTGCCTTGTTTTCATAATAGGGATGCACACATTTTAGGTTGGGCTGGCAATTTATAACGTTTATCAGTAAAAGGAATGCTGCAGCTAGTGAATACCACTGCGGTCCCATCCTTCATTGAATTTCCTGCTATCAAAGATTGGAAGTGTCTGTACTTGCAGAAAGCAGCATGGATAGAAGTCCTCTAAACTACGCTCAAACAGCACAGTATTAGATCTCAATAAATAAGAGTCAAGAGCTAGACAATCTGGACTGATGCTTTTTCGGTTTATTTTTAGGTGACTAAAGTGCTCACTGACGTTTCAGACCAGGATGTGGTGTACTTATACACACTCTAACCACCATACAACATTCCTGAGATCTGTCAGGCTCAAAGCATCAAATGAACAAAAATTTAAATATATTTAATTTTCCCTTCATAACGTGAATATGTTATCATCATTTACTGAGAAAATTTGGAATCAAGCATAACAGGTGTCCAATGCATGATATATGCATTAGTTAAGGTTTAGACCTCATTTCTGTATTCTGCTATTCACATCAAGTACTTGCTGCAAATGGGGTCCTTTATCTCAAGACAGACGATATCCTATGGGAATAGCTGACAAAACCAGGCAAAAACTGACAAATCAGATTTTTTCACATTAACACAAATATCATGTACTTCATTCTTGCTGAACTATATGGAGACTACGAGAGCTGGAGGTCAGAACAGTGCCCTACAGACACAACTCATCACATCACATTTCAATTAGAAAATTTTGTTTAGTATTTCCTCCCATTTGGGGCAGGGGGTAAGATGAGAAGGGAGCAGGTGGTCTTACATTGTGCTGACTTCAGGAGAGAGGCTTTCCTCCATTCAATTTCTGTACAGTATAAAACAGCTCCAATGGTGGTTACAATCTCAATACATAATGGTATTACAAATATATCACAATTACACTAACATCCATGGTAGGCTTACACAAAGTTGAAGTATGCTATAAATACTTAAGCATGACTATTTTCTAACTCATATATTAACACTCTTTTCAAAAACAAATAATAAAAAATTGTAGTGTTCACCTACAGTTAATTTTTTAACTAAGGAATAGAAAAGAAACCTAAGTCATTTTTGTTGTTATCACAGCAGTGTCTAAGAAGCAGCACAAATAGTGGGGACATAAAATTACCTATCTATATTAATTTGCATCTTTTGCGCAAACCTTCTCTTATTCATCTGTTTTCATTTGTTTTTCCTTGCCAACCTGCAGAGCCACCCACGTCCTCCCAGCACAGAGTGTGTTTATTTTTCGTCCTGTCTCTGGCTTTTGCCCAGAGGAGGGTGAACGCTTTCCAAATAACTCTGTTTTCATCCCCCACAGTAACAAATGCTCTTACAGCTCCTCAGGATCTATTAGCACCTAATGAACATGTAGTCTTGGTGTCTACCAGGACCCTGACCTGGAAGAAACACAGAATAAAGTAATCCAATCAGGAGAAAACCATGTCCAATATGGAGCGGGAAGCCACTGACAAAAACGACTGCAATATCTAGGAGCAAATGCTGGGTTTTCCTCTTGGGATTCTCCAGTGCTGAGGCTAGTGCTGGGTTCTATATTTCAGTCTTTAGGCTGTATTTGACTGCTTAATATCAGCCACTGCTTTTGGTAAAGAAACTTACATATTTTTTTTTCCTGCATATTTTGTCTCAGGTTAAACTTCCCATCACTCCCTCTATCATTTATTTTGAGACAGGCTAATATTTGAGCCACTAATTTAAAACAAGATTCAGCTAGCACATTTTGAAAGTGTATCCAAGAAGTGTACAAGGTACAGCAACATTTTGCTTTCACTAGGATGGCACACTTCACGAACTGCTCTCACTAGGCAATTTTTTTTCCCCTGTTTTCTCCTAAAATTGATGCCCAGAAAGTAAAATTATATGCATTAGACCCAATACCATAGAACACCCCTAATGGCACTTTCTTTACCCCATGTTATTATTGTTTCACTTTAGGAATATCTCATTCAACATACTAAGAGCTTCCTTAGGCATAGCCCACCTATCAGCCCCACAGAGCTCAGTCAGCTCACCAAAGCCCATGCTGGAGAAGAGACAATTCAGGAGCCTGAACTACCTCTTCCACCTTTACACCAAACAAGCAACGGTACTGGAAGCCAGTTTTGAAGGACTTTCATGATACCAACACGTAGCAGATTGAAATTATGCCTTCACTTCACATGGATGGCCACCAAATAGACGATGTTGTATCACAGACCAAAGTCAAGTCAATAGCAGTTTATGATCCCTTTTTTTTATGGTATACCATTGTTTTCAATTAACTTAAATGACAAGCCTAATGCAACATTTTATTTTGAAAACAGTATCTGTGTTTAGCTCAGAGAATGTTATAATACCTTCTCCCCTGGGGTCACAGAGATTCTCCATATGCAGTGTGTGTAGGAAGGATAACCGTTCGGAAATCCTGGAGAAGAAAAGTTGCCTGTAGATTCCTGCAATGTTTCTCCACAGGCTGAAAGAAACAAAATACAGTAAAAACATAAAATTGAATGCACCTAACAGAGAAAAATGCATCTTTCTAATATGTGCTCAGAACACATTTAACTCACTGCAGATGCAGGATGGAAAGCAGACTAGTTATTTTATGATTTATTCAAAACAATGATTTTAAGCCAATCTGACATTCATTCCATTTTACACAGGATGTTTTTATTCCATGAACTATTTCACTTGTGTGCTGTCTGCTGACACAACCAAAATTACAGCAGTCTTAAAAATGTCGTTGCTGTCAATCAACTGCAAAATTCTACATATAATATTACTTTGGTGAAAAAAAGTTAGCCACACCCTTTAAGAAGTAAAACAAGAGTAAAACAAAAGCTGGCACGACATGATTGGCACCACACTGGAATTTCATAAGTGCTTTTGTTTGATTTGAGAGACTGATCTGACCTAAATTCATTCGTTTATATTGGTATAGAAAACTAAATCCTATATTCAACAAAATCTCTTGCAAGAGTGATTCATAGAGATATAAGTAATAAAGCAAAGCAAATGTAATTTTCTAAAATACCAAAGGTTTTTATATTGTTTATTACTGAAGCTTTCAGTACCTGTATCTCACCTGTCAGTCATGCTACTAGCTGCTGGTGGACTGGTTAATAATTCCTCTTCACACTAAAATATAGGATTAGAGGCTCCTGCCATTCTCCACTGCTATAACTGATTCTGGTAGGATGTCACACCTCAGTCAGTCATCTTTTTTGACCTTAATCAAGTTGTTTCACCCACTGATTTTGCAGGTGTGAGATGACAGATATGAATTTGAGAGTATTATCCCATGACTGACAGTGCAATTGGATCTGCAGTACTTTCAAATTACAGGGCTACCACTGCCAGCAGGTGAACTACTGTATCATCAAAATCTCAATGAATTATAAATGATCTGGAAAATCTTTAAATGAAAGGGGACAAAGGAAGAGATTGTTTCTGACAAAGACAGACAACACAGCTGTAAAGGCTGTCTTGTTAAAATGCATCTGACAACTACACTGTAATATCAGGCATAAGCTATATTCAAGGCATTAAATATGCTCTCTGACACTGAAATGGTTATTGTGATGAGGAGATAAAAGAAAGATTGGTGCAGCCCCCCAAAAATTTAATGGCTAAAGTCACTGTCTCCATGTCCTTTAGGAATGAAACAGAAAAAAAAATATTTTTCTTCTCTCCTCATTTAAAAACCATGGTTTTATCTTTAAAAAAATTGCAGGGAGCCACAGCAAACGACACATACAAAAAAGCTATTCAGTGCTAAATAATTATTTCTGTACAAAGTCTTTTCAGAGAAAAGGGTATCTCCATTATTAACCAAAATTTATTTTTAACACAGCCATGAATGCAAAATTAAATCAATTGCAGTGTACTGTACTGGTTTGTCTCAGTGTTAGCTAACTGTATTGTATCTTACAAAACATACATAAAGCACTTAGGGCCAAGAGTAAAATGGTAGTCTTGTACAGGAGTAGAAGAAAGCAGACCCCAAAGAGGAGATATCCTGCCCAGCAGATGCACGTATAACTCAGGGGATCTGTGAAGATTCAATATGCTGCTCACCGCTTTTAAAGCCCTCTCTTGTTCTTCCACTCATGCATGGCTTCATTGAGACTACACTGCATTGATGTACTCTCACAAAGCACAGAACTGTATTTCAAGCTTTGGTACATCTTCTTGTTTGCTCTAGTTATAACTATTTCACCACACTACAGTTATAAGCAAGCTTTAAGCAGATGACATGATGAGGGGATGCTGTTTGTCCGCTCTTTTCTGCTCACACTGCATTTTTTCAATTAACCGTAACTTCAACTCACAAACATTGCTTATGAAGTCATGAAATGCATACATCTATGTGATGTGAAGTATGTAAGCAAATAATGTGTGGGACATACAAGAGGCCAGTTCAAACACAGCCTTGCAATTAGTAAGAGGAGAGGAGGAAGATCCTGGCATAACTACCCCTTTATTATGCCATTATAAAACTAAACATACCAATGAATTAAGCTTAATAGCTTTACATTTTTAAAAACATTTCAGAATTTTTCTGTCTTATATAGAGTGCAGGATTATTTTCTCCAGAATATTAATAACAGTCCATGCTCCATATACAGAGGATGAATGTAGCCTTAAAACTATGGATTTAAGTAGCAAAAGGTGCCATCGAACATTTTCTTTTGCTAGAAATTATAGAATAAAGCTAGTTGATACAACAATTTAGCTCATATCCATATTAAATGCCTGAGAACTCTCCATCAAATCAAAATTTTTTTCTGTGGTAAAGAAAGAGAAACTATTTTTGCTTCTCCTAGCAATGGGGGCAGGCAGCAGGTAGACTATATGCTTATACAGTATACATCATATAGCATTTTTGCCAGTGAATTCTGTGCCAGTGTTTAATTACACAGCCTATGTATAACACCTCTCTGGGCTGGCCTATGCACACGGTCAAGTTCCATTAAGGATTACAGCAAAATCTGCAAATGACAAAGCCCAGATCCTCCAGGACACTTACAGAACTAACTCTCACTCTTTTGTCCATAGCACTAGCAAATACCTACTGTCATACACAGGTAGTTTAAGCTCACCCTTTTCCAAAAAGGAAGATCTTAATTACTTTTTACTTAGACCTAGGTCTGTATAACTACACATCTATGGCATATAAAGCTGCCACAGAGCCCTAAAAATAGCTGGTGCTGATAATGTACTTGTTAAACTAAAAACTTACAATCAGTTTACAACAACTCTGTGTCTTACTGTTGACTTGATTCTTCTTTATAGTTATAAGGAAACAGTCTTAACCTAAAAACCTTAATCCTTCTGATGTAGCAAATAAAGGCTGACTTTTGAAGGTGAACACTCTTTTCTAGTCTAATAGAGACTGGAGCAAGTTAAGCCTAAGGAAGAGCAAGAACAGCACAAAAAAAAAAAAAAAGAGTCAGGCTAAGTATCCTTCACCTGCTGTCTTCCATGCATACTGTCACAGACCCTGTCAATTTGTAAATTTGCTGAACTTCTTCCATCCAGGTTCTCTTCCTCTGAAGAGCCTTCTCCTTCTCTTCTCCTCACATCTGTTACTCAGTCCCGCTTTACCCACTTATTTCTTGTCCTCTCTTTCGAAGAGTATCCTTCTCCATCATTTGCCTTTCTTATTCTTTTGCTTCTATAAAACTACATACGAATTTTACATTAACTACAACTTCTATATAAACTATAAAGGTAGGCACGTGTTGAAATTTTAGCAGAAACATCAGAAGAATACATATTCTATTACTCCATTAGACAGTCTGAAAACTGCTGTAATATATCCAGCCTTTAAGTTCAATATCTGTTCTGAAGTGCCAAGACTATGAAAAAAGTACAAAATAGTATTGGCAGAGGAAGGACCCTCAACTTAATTGCTTGTTTTCTCATTATTCTATCATGTAACAATGTAACTCCTTATTACAATGCAACAGATCCCTATCAGCAATTATGTTTTCCTTTGACAAAAATCCCACGAAAAGTAAAAAACAAACCAAAATTGCTGTTGCTATGTTGTTGAGTCCTGGCACTTACTCAACTCATGAAAGACAGGTTATCAAATCTCATGCTTTGGCTTCACCAAGCTCAAAACTGTTTCTCCATCACTAAGCCCTTTCCTGAATAATCACCCTGAATATCCTGACTAGCTAAAACAACCCAGAAGGCTCACTGCTGCGAGGATCAACTGTATTCTCCAGCAGCACTGAGCTCAACTTCATGTTCACAGCCCACAGAAAATGCAGTCAGCTTCTTGGACCAGAAACTGCTTGCAGGAATAACTAAAACTCCAAACAAAACATGTACCATACTGCAAAATCCTTTATCAAAGACGTGTGCATCTCTGGAAAATACTAAGTTACCATTTTCTTTATTTTCATAAGGCAACGCAAATGAACACATGAAACAATGCAGATGTTATTAACGTTTGAAATATTCACTGTTGTTTTATCATAAGCAGACATCACGATTAACATCTTTCGTCTGAAATAGGAAATACAGCATGCCTCCAAAACCAACACAGTGTTAGGGATTTTATTGCTATATACTACGACGAACACATGATTCTCTTCATAAAACCAAAAGCTTAGCATCTGAATTTTCAGTCTCACTATATGCTGGAAAATTTATTAGATCACAAGCACCATGCAACTTTCAGAAAGTTGCTTTCTTTATTGGATGTTTATGTTGAGTTATTCAGTTATGCAGCTTCTATTAAAAAATATTAACTGAAAAAAATAGCATGTTAAATACTATGCTATGTAAAATTTGTAGCAAAATCTTCTGCCTTTTTCTCTGTCTTAAAACTCTTTTTTTTTTATGGACCAGTTCATCTAAGTAAGGCTAGAAAACTGACATCTTTTATCCCAAAGTTTGCCAAAGCAAAGCACCAGAAAAGGAGCACGATCCTGCAACCACCATTCATTTTTATTATCCCTTTGACCTGTGTTCACCCATGGTGCACAAACCAGCTTACTTTTAAAGTGCACAGTACTGCTGAACAACCACGGTTTTACAATGCTGTGAAACTAGCTTTCAACAAGACTTTCAAGACATTCAAAGAAATGATAACTCATAATTACAAATTTTCATGAATTATATGAAAAGGACGTTTTCTCTGAACAACTATTTGAACGTTAGCTCAAAAAGCACATTGTGTCTTTTTCAGTTGACTGAAAGGGCATGTTAGAGTATTATATACACACTCAACAGCCTAGGCTGTATTTTCTTTTTTTCCTTAAGTCAATGTGAACGTAAGATCTAGCTACTTTCACAGTGGTTTTAGTTCTATAGAATCCTTTTGTCTCCAAAATTTGACTTTTGTTAAAATATATATGTATTCTCTGTGTTTATGGAACTGTTGTTCTCTGTATACACTTATTAGAAATAATGCTGCCAAGAACACCACCATTATTCAAGTACTTTTTGTACCAAAATGAAAGAGCAAAAATTATCCCAAAAGCAGCAATTGTTAAAGAAAATATGTTAAAGTGGTTTCTCCTCTGGTAGGCTCAGAAGCACTGTGCATGTTCTCTGTATATAGAAGTTAATCATTCAGTGTACTTACAGCACAAAGGAAAAGCATATTTTACAGTGTACATGAAATGCACATCAGATGGTCCAGATCTTCAGTAGATAGCACTGCTGCTGACACAAATTTGAAGCAGCTCCATCACTTCAGTCCCGATCCCTCTTTTTGTCCTTCTGTATTGATCAGGTGGTAAAAATGTGGCCATGTATCTGACTTAAAACAGTTACTGAGACTCCATTAATTCCCATGAGGAGCAGGCTGTAAAATCTATGTGGCACAGAGCTGATAGGTCTAGCCTCCCACAAGGACCTTACTGGCAAATTCTGGCTGACAGGTGACACTTCTGAATGGCTTTGGTTGATACCAAAGGTTAAAACTGCTATCAGCCATAATGAGAGCAAGGAAAGTAGAATGTTTTGCCTTGAGATTTCCACCACTCTGCCAGCACTTAGCAAAGAACTAGCATTAGAGAACAGTAAGAACCACAGGGTTGACTCTGAGTTACTCCAGTAACTGGTTACTCCAGTCTTGCAGTGTCTTTGAGACAGCAACTCTACCCCAGCACTAATTTGAGATACAACATTGATACTCATTGAAAGTATAAGATGCTAGAATTAGGCAGAAGATATTCAAATACTAAATGTATCTGTTAAAACTATCAAAATTTTGTAACAAGAGCTAACCAGTTCAACCAGAAAAGCGTTTACGCCTTAGTTGTCCTGGCTTGTTATTTGTCAGATTTAAAAAACAAATGCATTGTGTTCAGAGCTGATTGCAAGAATTTAATTTGCTCCTTCTGCACTCTACTTGAATTAAAATTGAAAAGGATTCCAGTCAATACGCAAACCAGAACTTTTCTTTTTTCCTAGTCATTGAACAACCAGGAAAACAAACACTGAAATGTCATGGAACTAAGAGTTGTTTCATACAGTTTATCTGTCCTTAACCGTTTTGCATTCCAGAGACCTTATCTATAAGATTTTTTTATGATTCAGTTCTTGAACTGCCTACGCCTGTTGCCAACACGGAAACAAAATACTGAGCAGCTGACTCAAAAAATTGATTATTCCTCTTGAACAACAAGTCAAACAGTTGCTAGTATCTGGTATTTGTTTGTTTGTGGTGCAATACCTGGACATCTATACAGCTTTCTTGCCTGTGCAATATCTCCTTTACTTAGACGAGTACGCTGGCCAATGGCAGGTCGTATACCATTATCATCACGGGAAGGGAGAATGGTATCCAGAAACATGCCCCTAAAAAAAATAAAAATAAAAATAGACCCCCAAAATCCCTATCAGTTTTCTGTATTAAAACTGTCTGAGTTTTATGACTGTATAATGTCATTATGTAAATCTAGAATTTACATTTGGCATAAATAAGAGGGTAAAATGTAGAACTTTAAATACAGAAAACGTGTCATAAAAATCCCTCAGACTGGCAAAATTATCAAAAAATAAGCTTCTTTCAGTACATCAATTAACAAGCTTTTATATTCCTGATAGACAACAGGAGGGAAGTCTCTTATTACTATTAGGAAAAAGGCACTGCAGTTAAGCTCTTGCTATGTTGGGAAGACAAACAAACAAACAAACCCAAACAAACCATAAATTAGGCCCAATTACAAAATTCTTCATCACAAAGTTCCTATTTCTAACAGTTTTTAAGGGAAGTCTTAAAGTCTGACTTACACATGTAAGAGCAGGTAAAGTCAGGCACACTTGCTAAACATTTCTCTGTCAGGTGTTATAACAGACCTAACTCTAGCTGCTGCTGCTTCTGAAACAGAAATGCTTACTTGCCAGCCTCTGCTTGCTTCACAATAAAATACATCAACTTACCATACGTGATTTTAATAATATTTACCCAAATGTAATAATAGAGACATAATAGAGAGGCACACATGTTCCAAATGTGCAGTTTTATTCAAAATTTCCAAAATTTTAAATATGATCCAAAATATTTTGGTAGTCTTGAACAAATTTTACAAGTAAGCTACAAAAGTAAGTTCTATTTTCATGTTACAGATTTTGAGAAAACGCTCAAATACCATAAAATGGAAGTTAACAGATGAATGTTTCTGTATTCTCTTGTCGCTTAATTTTTTTTATCCTCTTTTGTATACTTGTAGGGCTTTCATTGAAAAGTAAAACTGGTATTTTCAGGCATAATGTAGGTCAAAAAATGAGTGAAGAGTAAGGATCTTTGTAGTTAGGGATATTGTTTATAAATACAGACTGTTTTTTAAATTATAATAAATGAATAATTTTGAGTATTGCAGGTACATACTGCTCTCTGTACCTAGTCAGATTTCTTG
Source organism: Bucorvus abyssinicus (assembly GCA_009769605.1). NCBI lineage: Eukaryota > Metazoa > Chordata > Aves > Bucerotiformes > Bucorvidae > Bucorvus > Bucorvus abyssinicus. Next base: position 42,968,830 of record CM020026.1, read on the forward strand.
TGGCATCACTAGAAATTTTGCAAAAAAAAAAAAAAAAAGCATCATCTTAGGATGTTACCCTAATCTAAAGAGTGAAATAAACTGCTTATGGCATTATTCAGTTTCTATAAATAGGGCATATTACTACTTATAAGAAGTGTTTATATCTATAAATTACAATTTTATTTTCCACTGATTTTTGGAACAACCTAAAACAATTGATAAATGTGAAAATAATCCTCTCTTAAATGCCTTAGCACTTTAATTAGGGAACAACCTTTAACAGTTTTAATACAGCATGATCATCACTGCGTGTGATAAACTTTATGAAGTTTTCTGATTTCTACTACTTATCTGGGTGAGTAAAGTCTAACAAACAGCTGGAAATATGCCACACTGAGCACGACTTAACACTTTCAAGATAAATCAGTACAAATCAATACATGACCTCGAGGGTTCGCTGGTTGTTTTTAAATACCATGCAGTAGCAAACTCTTGTACCTTGGGGCAGGGCATGCCTACTCGTGGCACTGGCAGGTTTGCCAGCTTGGAAGGTGGTGAGATCAGGGCTCACAAATCAAATTGTCTTGACGTTGTCATTGACCTAGGACTCTGGGGGGGTTCCAGCTTGTTAAATTACCCTATTTTATTTAGGTTCACATAATCTCTTCCTTAAGGTAATGGTATCTGTAACTGAGTTAAGCAATAGGACTAATATCTGCCTCGTGTGGCTCATTCCCGTGCTCTTCCAGGGATATATTATGTGTATGCTGAATACATCATATCCTTTGGCAGGATTTATTTTTTTTTTTAAGTAATATCATATATATTGAGGAGAACAAGCTTAAGAAATTTGCAAAGGCTGGTAAGTCTGGTTTATTTTCTGGTTTCTAGTAGTCTTCAGTTTATTTCAGTCTCAGATTGTCTAGTATTTTTGCCTTAAAATGTATGAATTAGCCAAAAAAAAAGCTACACATATAACTTTTCAAACTAGCACTTTGGGGTTTATTTTTGTTGTTGTTGTTTTGAGGTTTCTTTTGATTTACAGTACTTTGGTATTTTCAGAGAGTAATTAGGGGAACTGCGACTTGGTGTGAAATATAACAGGAGACCAGATGAAACACTCCTTCACTTATTCTCCAGGGAATGGCTAGCCTATGGCAACAGCTCATTGTACAGCTCCCCACAACCATACAGAGTTACTGATCCACATGAGTTACTGGGGAGTTGGGAAAGGATCAGCCTGCAACAGGCCAGAGCAAAAGCAGCAGAACTCTTTATTACATGGGTCTGATGACAGTAACAATCTATACAAACAACAGAGAAGAGGCCACAGCCTCTAAGTGGCTGACTGCAATCCTTAGCAAAGGCAGTGGTGTATGTCCTAATACCATAAGGTGTTCTACCTGCATAATCCATAGTTACTCAGACATTATGCATCAAAGGAGATTTCTCTTTAAGAGAAGAGATCATGTTACACATAAAATTCCTAATCATGTCACTCATTTGGTTTTTCTAAACTGAAATTTTTGTGGAGACAAAAAGAGAGTATTATGTGAAGTGATGTTTCCAGATTATCTTGTCTTAAAAATTAAGTACCGAAGTAAGATCAAAAGGCTGCTTTGAAACTGAACGTTAATGAAATGTGTTTAAAAATGTAATTAAATTATTCTGACTTAAAATAAACAACTGTGCTTTGACTTCTGTCAGAACACTGTATCACAAGGGATACTTTAAGTGATTTCACAATACTTAAAAAAAAAAAAACCACACCACAGTTCTTAGCATTCACAGAGTGGAATAGAATTAAAAGTCAAAAGGTATAACCTGAGACTCCAACCTTGAGAAGGTGTTCCTGGCATAGTGCATAATGCTGTCAAAGTCGTACGGTTCCCCAAGGGAGTTCACCTCTCCAGGCTCCATCTTCAAAAAGTTGTATTCCTGACCTAAGAATGATTGATAATTATAGTTTCTTTAAAATATTTTTTGTGAAGATAAAAACCAAGCACAAAAAGAAAAACAACAAAGATCCTAACTTAATCACTCACTGACAGTCATAAATCTTAGCCATTTGATAGTAACTGTATGACTTTATTAACCAAAAAAGCAGACATGTCTTCTGAAACACACATCAAATTCCTGTATTTGGTATTTAGAAAGACTATTCTCACTCACCTAACACACATAAAGGCCCCACACATTATGTTGCACTTCATCATTGTTCAACAGACTCATCAATGACCTGGAAGAAGGGACAGCATATCCCCTCAGCAAGTTTAAGGATGATACCAAACTGGGATGAGTGGCTGATACACCAGAAGGCTGTGCCATTGAGCAAGACCTGGACAGCCTACAATGTTCATAGAATCACAGAATCCTTTGGGTTGGAAGGGACCTTCAAAGGTCATCCAGTCCAAAAGCCCCCTGCAGTGAGCAGGGACATCTTCAACAAGATCAGGTTGTCCAGAGCCCAATCCAACCTGACTTGGAATGTTTCCAAGGATGGGGCATCTACCACCTCTCCGGGCAACACATGACAGTCTTTCAACACCCTCATCGTAAAACATTTCTTTCTTATATCTACTCTAAAGCTCTCCTCTTTTAGTTTAAAACCATTATCCCTTGTCCTGTCGCAACAGGCCTTGCTAAAAACACTGTCCCCATCTTTCTTACGAGCTCCCTCTAATTACTGGAAGGCCGCAATAAGGTCTCCCTGGAGTCTTCTCTTCTCCAGGCTGAACAAACCCAACTCGCTCAGCCAGTCATCATAGCACAGATGCTCCATCCCTCTGATGAACTTTGTGGCCCTCCTCTGCACCTTCTCCAATAGGTTCATGTCCTTCTTGTGCTGAGGGCTCCAGAGCTGGATGCAGTACTACAAGTGAGGTCTCACCAGAGTGGAGTAGAGGGGTAGAATCAGCTCCCTTGACCTGCTCTCCACACTTATTTTTAATGCAGCCCAGGATACAGTTGGCTCTCTGGAATGTGAGCACATATTGTTGGTCCAGCCTTCCATCCACCAGTCCCCCGCGGTAAAGGTTAGGGGTTGACCTGACAGAAAGCAGCTCTGCAGAGAAGGACCTGGGAGGCCTGGTGGACAATAAGTTAATCATGAGCCACCAATGTGCCACTGTGGCCAAGAAGGCCAATGGTATCCTGGGATGCTTTAAAAAGAGTGTGGCCAACAGTTTGGGACAGAAAGAACAGAAGGAAGGCTTAAATGCACATGTCCTTTCAGGACTTCAGAGACTTGTGGGAGTGTGTATCAGCTGCCAGTCATCTTCCTAGTTCTAGCTGGCTGAGGAGGCAAAGATTTATTACATCTCAGATCTATTTTGTTTTAAAACATTTTCTATAGGAACAATTTCTGATTTCACCCTTTCTTGAGCAGAGAATTCTCGTAAGTCAAAATCAGTGTTTCACAAAGACCATGCACATTTATAAACATGGCATCTGAAACATGCCTAGTTCCCTCCCATCTTGCCCACAACACAAAAGTGTGGGCACAACAGCTAGACTGACAAAGAGAAGACAGTCACAGTTTAAAATTCTCAGGTTCCTCAGCTGCTTTGTCTCAACAATGCCAAGGCCACTGAGTAAAGCTGCAAGCTCTGTAGGAAATGAGCAATGGGGAAATCGTGGTAACAGTGCCCATCGTTGTCGGATTCAAAGTCCTTAGCCTGCCTTCCAGATCTAAACCTCCTGGGCAGCTAAAAAGCTATTGACATTTTTCTACTTACCGTTCAGTAAAGACTACAGAAGATAAGTCCTTTCTCAAGCATAGAAAGATGACTTTTAAAGGGCTTTAAAGAGCAATGCCTTCCTTCAAAGTTTTTGAGTATGATTACTATTTCTCTCCTCCTAGCCAATATTATTTAATAGCTTGCTACCTGGCCAGATCTTTAGAAAAGATTGTATTTTAGTGGCAGTATTTATTTGTGAATCAGCTTGAGATCGGTCTAGCTAAGAGGAACAGCGGGCATAAATGTTAATTTCTGCTATTTAGTTCATTAGTGCTATTCAGCACTCAGTTTTAAGAAGAGTTGAGCAGATGAAGAAAATGAAAAAAAACAGACTTTTTTTTTTTTTCCAAAATACCTATCAGAATATCTCACCAGGCTGGATGTTTTCTCTAATGATGGTGACATGGTCATCACGGTCTGGTCGTGTATGTTCGTGCCAAAAACCTATCACATGACCCAACTCATGGACAACTATACCAAATTTATCACAGTTTTTGCCAATAGATATAGCCTGAGGACCATTTCCCCTTCGACCCACATAAGAACAGCACCTGTAATTAAAACACAAACACAGATTAAAATTTTCATGCATATTGCTACAAACCATATAGGAGATTCAGTTAAAATGAGAAAATGTTACATTTGAAAAAAAAAAAAAACAAATAGCAGAGCAATGCACTATGCAATTTCTGCAGTCTCACAACCTCTAGATCTAGTGCAGAAACAACTTATTATTCAGAATACCTAATAAAGGACACAAGAATGTTTTTGGGTTTTTTATTCAAGGTCTTCTTAAAAGATGATAGCTATGATCAACAGAATTGTCAGTTGTGGCCTTGTATCTCAACACAGGAACTTCTTTCACCCAAAGAATCAATAAAAATAAAGTTGACTGAAAGCACTATCTCACCCATGCACATCACTGATTTCTTCCCTGTGCGCACTCAAGAGGCATGCAGAGGGAAGTGGAAAGAATAACTAAAGGCAAGGTTTCTTCTGTGCCATACTTCTGCTGTGTGTATTGACAGCACTCTCCAGACTCTTGGTCATTCAATTCTGATAAGTTCACTTTATTTTGATCTGAAAAGTCACCCTACTTCATTAGTTCCATCTACAAAGGGTGCAGAAATGATGCAAGTGAAGCAGTAATCCTTTAAAAGATTCACTTAGCATGCAGTTGAAAATACAGAAGGAAGGTATCCTGAACTAGTTGTGGAATCCTGTGACGCCACTGTGCAAGCCCTCCTCATTTTTTGTTCCTCTGGCTATGGGTGATATACAATGTCATTTGCAGCCACAGTTTATTAGGAGATCGAACGCTCTGGATATATGTGAACTTTTTTGCTCCCACTCCTGTTTTCTTGTACTAAGAACTTTAGTCCCAAAAAGTCATATTTTCACAAGAAAAAACCTAACACAAACAATGCAAAAAGCCCCATGCGTCGCAACTGCTTTCACATGTCATTCCTGTTCTGCTGCAAATCCCTGATTCCAATGTAAACTTACAGAACAGAGGTGCCTTTTTCAGCATTTATCCAAGATGTCTGCTTTTCGGCTAGGAAAAAAAGTCTGCCAACTATGCTAGCAAAAAGAGAGAAAGAAGAGTAAATCAAATCCTACCAAATGGAAGACAATTTGAGGTTTCATAAACTGATTCTCTGTCACCTCTGAAGATCTTAAATATTTCAAGCCAGCATTATATTCCCTAACAAAAGCCTGATTTACTGCCTCTGCCCTGTCTATCAGGTGGAAAGAGCAGACCACCTCCACCTTCTCCTCCCTCTCCCCTTTTTTTTTAAAAAGCATGTTTTCTGATGCAACATTTACATAGCAGAATATGTTTGGTCCTTGGGGAGATTGATGCTAGTGTGGAGAATAATCCTCTCCTTCATATGCCTCTGTGAGCAATAAAAGAAGAGCAGCTATGGGAGTAATACCTATAGCAGCTTAAATTCTACAAACAACTTTTGCTTGTTTCTCCTTTTCAGGTTTTGTGGTGGCAAAGAGCCTCTTCTATTAGTTGGCTGGTCAGTCACTCTTGGCTGGTCTTCTTCATTGATTTTTGTTAGTGTCTAAGACAACTAGAATTTTAAAATATGAATATTAGAGAAGTACAGCCATGACATTTTAGCTCACAATACCCATTGTTAGTAAGCATATACTTAAAATCAAGGACAGTTATACCAAAAAATGGTAGTAATATCTTAAACTTATAAAGGCCACACAGGTTACTTCTTAGAGGAAAATACTACAGTAGCCTAGGCAGGTTGTATCAAATTATTGTTCACATTACAGTCACTTTTACAGTCACTACTTCTCAAGTATTCCTACCCTCAAAATAAGTTAACTCTTTTCTTCCTGCTTTAGCTAGTTCCAAAGATAGGTATGAGTCTTCTTTTTAGGTGAAAAGACTTAATTATGCTCAGTGCTTCAGCTACAGTTGTGCAAAATCATAACTGATTAATTTCTTAAGGTGTTTTCCCTTGATAGGTCTCTTCAATGCCGGTAAATAAAAACAATGGCAATTTAGACTCCCTGCTATAATTCTGTGCCATTGTCAATGTTGCAGGTTTACGTGTTACAGTTCAACATGTAAAAGAAAATAAAGAACAGCTGTGTATTGCTCTGTGTATTTCTCTCACTCTTAATAAACTGTATTGACACAAAATTACTATTTATTATATAGAAATATTATTAAACACTGATATAAATAATATTACTGGAGAAAATACCTTAAGATATGCCCTAAAAATACAGCATAGGGGATAAAAAGGAACAACAGATAGCAGAAATAAGATTAAGATTAAAATTAAAATTTAGAACAGTTACACCCTTTTATCTCGTGATTCCACAGTGGATTTCACCTTTGCACCTGAAGTGGTCATGCCTAACATATTTTTCAGACTGCATGTTTGCAGAGTAAGTATTATAGCTACAGGTGAGTATGTAAACATAATTACAGCACTACAGATAATTACCATATCATTTTTATCCAGCTATTTCACTAGTCACTCAACTATTTGAATATATTTCTATTGTGCAATAAGGAAATTACCAGAGTTCATATACTGTCTTATTCACTTGTGCTCACCCTGGGGAGAAAAGTGTTTGGATCCTTAAGAAGGTTTTGGGGTTTTTTGTTGTTTTGTTGGGGCTTTTTTTTAAACCTCCTACAATGGTGTTATTTACCGTCCCATCCAATTTGAGAGGGAATGCTGGACTACATACTTTGTACTTTAAGCCAAAGTTAGTAGAATTTGCAGTAACTTCTTATTCAGAAAAGTTCATTCATGTAAAAAGCCAGTAAAAACCTTGTATCCTCAGTATAGAATTCCCAATTCACTGTCATAGGCAGTTGCATTATGTACACTGAATACTAGGTGTACTAGGTCCCAGACTTGAAATCTTTTAGAAAATACTGTTCCTTAATCCTTGAACACTTTGAAGTAAGGACTAAGATGTGGCATTTGCCTTGGCAATCTACCAGAAGCCATGGTAGAAAACTTCAGAATCAATCAGATGAAGTAATCCACATTCTGTGAAAGCAGGTCACCATTTCCATATTAGGTGAACTTAATGAGTTAGGGCTTCCTACCTACGCTAAGGTCATGTTCATCATTGAGGTAATTAAGCTGCACTGACCTTGACTTGTGCAAAGAGAAAAATGAACTGACAATGACTGATGGTTGTTTTAAAAATAGAAAAGCATAAACGCTTTTCTGTGAAAATTTACGCTACAGACTAATAAATATGGATAAAATTCCACTGATTCTTGCATAATTCAGGTTGGAAGGGACCTCTGGAGGTCTCCAGTTCAACTTTCTGTTCAAGGCAGGGTCAGATATGAAGTCAGACAAGAGTTCCTCTGGTCTTTATCCAGTTGGGTCTTGAAAACCTCCAAGGACGGAAACAGCACAGCCCCTCTGGACAACCTGCTCCACACTTGGCTGTCCACACTGAAAAATTTATTCCTTATATTCAGCCTGATTCTTTCTTTCTTCAGTTTATGTTTGTTGCCTTGTATTCTTTCACGAAGCGCCACTATAAAGAGCCTGGCTTTCTCTCCTTGTTGCCAGCTCCATAGGACTTGGAGCTGCTGCTGAGTCGCCCTGAAGCCACCTCTTCTCCAACTGAGCAAACCCTGGACCTTCAGCATCTCCTCATACGGCAAGTTGTCCCACTTCCAAGCATCTTGGCAGCTCTATGCTTAAGTTCTTCCAGGTTATTAGTATCTTTCTTGTACTGGGGCACCACAACTGGATGCTGGATATATCTGTAATCTCTCAAGTCATGAGTAGAGGGATGACTCCGTCCCTTGAGTCACCCGTTGCGCTTCTGTTCCCACAGCCCCAGATGCTGTTGGCTGCTTCTGTTGCCAGGGCCCATGGCTAGCTTCTGCCCAGCTCACTGACACCATGGCCTTCTCCCCACAGCTGCTTCCTAACCCAGCCATGGCCAGTCTATCTTGCTCTTCCTTTGCAAGTCTTGTGTTTTGCATTTGCCATTCATATGGTTCCTGTTGGTCAGTTCCTCCAGCCTGCCTGGGTCCTTCCAGGTGGCAGCTTTACCACTGAGCCTATCATCTGTTCCCCCTCAACTTGGTATCATCTGCAAACTTGATGAGAGCATGTGCCATTACGTCTTTGTGGGTCATTGATAAAGATGTTAAAAAGGACAGGTTCCAGGATAATCCCCTGCGATACTGCACTTTCAGTCAATCTGAGTCCAAGCCATTAACCACAACCCTCCAAGCCCAAATATAACCAATTTTAACCTATCTAGTTTTCCATTCACCTATAATCCTGCAAAATACACCTTCAAGACTCAACACATTTAAACAAATTTGTTTAAATCCTGAAATTTAACTTGTAATTAAAAAACGTTATGATCTGAATACAACACATGATAGCAGTGCAAGAGATTGATTAGAATAAAGTTGGGATAATCACCCATAATTATGAAAAGGCAGAACAAATCCAATCGTTGAAAACAGTTTAAAAACCTCTGCTGAGTTTTCATGTTTACCACTGTGTGAAAACTCTATAGAGAAAAATCGTAATGCAGAACTGAAGAATATTAATCATTATTTACAGCTTAAAGCAAATCAATAGGTTATTAAGACTGTAGGTTGTAGAATATTTAGTATGATTTTAATAGTTTTAACATGCTTATGTTATTGACTTCATGTACATTACATGCTTCAACAGCGAAGACATATTTGGTGGCTCGAAAATATCCATAGATTTTCAATATAATTTTTGCACAGTGATACTTGGGAGACAAATACAGAAATGGGAAAAAGTGGAAAAAAAATTACTCCAGATAGTACCTCCTATGACGTCTCTAGCTCTGCTTTTATTGACACTATTCATAACAAGGGTAAAAGAATAAAGCAAGAATTTAACTACAGTCTATCTCTTCCTGTGCTTTTTACTTCATTTGGACCAAAAAAGGGTTTCACCTTTTAAGGTTGTGCACTCTATCTTGGAAAAGACTGTGCAATAATAGCAGAACAACAAAATGGATAGTATAACACTTTAAGTTATTAATGATTGTTTTTTATAAGAAAATAAGGTAAATATATATCTAATTAACCAATTTACCAAATACAATTAACAATAACAAAAAGTTGATTGCTCCTCAAAACCAGAGGTGCTTAAGCACCTCTGAAAGTTTTTAGTGTTATTTCATAAGTCAGATTTTTCAGATGTTTGCAAAAATAATTTGACATTTTACTATGATAGTCATAAAAACTAAGAAAAGTTGGGCATTATCAAATGTGTGTAGTGACTTTGGATACCTCATCTGACACATTTCAAAGATGTTTTCTTTTCAGAAAAAATATTAACTGCAATCTTTCACATAGTATTCCTCTAGGTTGTCTAACAATGAATACCTAAACCCCAATGCATGGGGAATTTATTTTTTTAATGCTGGTTTGCTCCTAAAAACAAGCAAGGGAACTCCCTTACGCTGGTTACTTAACAGATTTCAAGTACCTCTCAGAAATTATAAACAAATTTACTGAGTATTTCTTTACACACCAAAGAAAATTAGAATTAACACCAAGTCTTAAAATAACAGCAGCAGTGCACACTGATACAGGGTCATTAGGATTTGCCAGGTTAAGTGTCATGTCAAGCACGCCAGATTCATCCAATTAAGCTACAAGATTTTCATCACTTCAACAACTACACTGGGTAAGGAAAACTAAAATAAATAAATCTATGAAATAAATTATTTTGCATTACCATGGGTTTGACCTCAGGTGTGTTTGGCAAAAGACCAAGACCTCTCTGCACTGTATGAGCACTTGTCATGCCCCTTAAATTGAGTCAACTGGCAGCTTTGAAAGCTCCTCATCTCTTTAATCTTTATTGCAGCAGACAGCAGTTGGAGACAGTAGCTATTTATGAATCTCTAAACCCATTTAATCAGTCTAGCTGATCAACGACAGTGAGCAAAGAGAAACAAATATCAGAGAGAAAGTGAAATTACTGGAACAATACTCTCATTCTTTTAGGTAATATTATTTCACAGCTACTGTCAAAAATGCTCTTAAATTACTATGAAGGAAGAGAGAATCAGGCAAGATCAATTTCAAAACTTCACTCATCACAACGGGACAATATAAAATTCCTCGTAGACCACAACATCAGCTTGCCATGCCATTGCACTGACTGTATGAAGTTGTGGATGAAAAACTGCAGAACTTCATAAGCATACTAGGACCACATATCATCACTCACATGTTACACAAAGCAAGAGAAAGTAGTTCACTGAAGAAGCAGAGGTTTTTTTTCTTGGTGAAAGAACACCTCTATCAATCAGAAATGTAACTCATTCTGTACAAAGGAGATATTGTCTATGACCTGGCTTGACGAATTTGCTTATTGTTAGGGATCAATACAACCATAGTTACTCCATGTTCTGACACATTGCCCTGAGAGGACATGTTGTGATGGCAGAAGCGGCTATTGCTTCTTCACCAGTCTCAATGGAGACGACTAACCCAATAAAGAACGACCAAATGAGTCTGTTCCTCAGTCAACAGCTGCCTATGAGAGTGTCTTAACATAAATCACCCCTCATTCAGTTTATGTTAATGCACTGTGTTTTAGACTATGGCATCTGGTCAGCTGCACCTTGGTCACACCCGTCCTGCAGGCTACATCACAACCAGCAGAAAAACTGTGTCAACTGCTGTGGGCAGGAATAGTGCCAGCTGCTAGACTTAATTACCACCTGAGAGCATGAGTCAGCCCTAATACCATAGATTATTTAGCACAACTCTCAGTTTCTTCTCATTCCATAGAAGTGATTGAGCACCTTTCATAACATATTATCATTCTTAAAGCTAAAGAATTCTGCAAAAGTATACCTCAGGCAATGAATTAACTTGTTTCGCCAACTTTAAAAACTTCCCTGTAATGTCTGTTTAATATATGAGCAAGTTAAAAAAAAAAAAAAAACATTCAGAAGCTGTTCAGTCTACAATGTTTGGGGAAGCACATGAAAGATTTGATTTTCTTGTCTCTCAGCTAGCTTCGTTAAGGAGATAGGTAGTGATTGTAATAAGTCATCTAAAGTTTGTCATTAAAAGTACTTAAGCCTTCTAGTTGAGAACAAAAATTGCCACAAATCAGATCAAAGGCATGCTAAGATGCCAGAACAATATGACTAATTGTTCTTTTTCTGTTTTACTATATAAAAAGAACCTTGATCTTGTACTCAGTATTTATTAAGAGCCTGTGACTAGAGGCCATCCCAGTTTGCTGACCCCTTTTTTGACTTTGCATACAGAGAAGTATAATGGCTGTGTCTTCAGGCACTTCCTATGTGATAGCAAGAAACACAGGGATAGAGAAGCAGTAGTGTAGAAAGAGGGTTTTGAACCTGCTCACAGATTAAAGTTTTACTTGCCCTAATCAACTACCTATCTAATAACTAGATATTAATGCCAATGTACACTGGTTTGGTCAAAGAATCATAAACACTAATATCTTAATATTATATTCTTATTCTCACATCTGCAGCTACTGGGTACAAATCACTATAAGCAATTACAAAACTTCAAACTATTAAGTTAGTGCTTCAGCTGTAATAAGAAACAATAGTTCAATAATTAACTGTTCTCAAAATCAGGTTAAATAAACAAGACATGATGACAAATAACTATAGTTTAACACTGCAACAGATTAAATTATTCTGATAGGAAAAAGCAGTCCAGTTGTAAAACTTCTAGCATTTTTCCACACAAGCCTCCCACAAGCAAACTAGAGACCATGACATAAAGGGGGCTATAATGTTGGCTGGAATATTATATGAAGCGAAGATGCTCTTTAAACTTGCAGTCTGAGAAAAGACTGCTAAATACAATGAAGACAAGTTTGGAATTATAGCAACTGCAACAGATTAGAGAAGAGATCTGAAAAGGGAAATTCAGAGTTATTTGGTGTCCTAAGATGTGCAAAACATGGCACGTGTTGGAACAAGTGATGGGGGATATCAGTCCTGTGGAAAGAACTCTGGCTGGAGTCATATTCCGTCCAACTATGAGTCGAACATGGCAGCTGTTGAGAAACGGGGAGGCATCATGCTTAGGTACTTAAGTGGAAGGAGACACTACAAGATATATGAATTGGATCTAGCATCCGCTCAGCAGAAATAACAATTCATTTGGACAAACACACTCTAATTTTGGGTCCTCCGTTTCAAGAAAGATGTGGACTAATTGAAAAGAATCTCAAAGAGAATAACAATGTGATCAATAGCCTAGAAAACATGTCTTACCAGTAAAGATTAAATTAATTAGGAGTTTTCTAGCCCAAAAGAAAACAGAACCGAGGGTTGACATAATAACAGTCTCAAAGCATATAATAGATGCCTTCAAAAAGGAAAGAGGAATCATTTATTTCCTATGGCCACGGTAAGCAGGAAAAAAGTTAATTCACTTTAATTGCAGAAAGAAATATGTGTTTTAGCTATGACCAAAAATACTGCTCCTGATGTCCTACATTTCTTACATTAAAGAAACTGAAGAAATAAATTTCCTAGCAGGCTGTGAAGTATTAATTTTTGCAGGTTTTTAGAAACAAGTTAGACAAGAATATATGAGCAATGACTTAGGTATAGCTGCTTCTGACTTAAGAACACATTAGACACCTTTCTAAGATCCCTTGCAGTCCTATGGGTCTATAATAATCAAAACGTATCTCTTGTTCATTGCTGATATATAAACTCTCAACTTCAGGAAGGTCATGTATCTCTGATAACCAGCTGCTATATTTCAAATACACTTTTTTCATCACTGCCCTCCTGGGATGAGCTTCCCATGAACTGCTGTAAGAAGTAATGCATTACGGTCCTTCAAAACATCCATAATGTTTGCAAAGGCTCAATAACACTTCACTTGCTAGTGTGCTAATGCCGTCATCTGAGACATCTGTAGATATTGCCACCTGAATTTCCATATACATGACTGTATCCACTTTCTGTTTCATTAAATGTGTTATGTTTTGACTGTGTGCTCTTTGGGGCAGGGTTTACCATTTAGCTTCTAATTTGAACAGTGCTAAGTACAATAAAGTCTCCTTTATCTGTGAATGTCAGCTGCCATGGTACTGCAAACAATAATGACACAATGTTCTAACAAACCAACACAACAGGGTGCTACGGGAAAGAACTGAGACTAATTTCAGTGCGACTGGCCATGTAGCAGAAAGTGTCTGCAGATGGTTTGCTGTCACTTTTGTCTTGAGCTCTTTCCATGGAAAATCCTGCATCAGCACTGTATGCCAGTATTTAGTGCACAGTCATTCCTATTCACCCAGAGAAGATACTTCCTTATTTATCTGGCTCTTCTTGAAACAGCTTATGGGTGCAGGGCACCAAAAACAGTCATTCAACTGCCCCTCCTGTCTAGCCTGTTTCTCATCACTGGTGGACAGTTCATAGTCACACTCTTCCTTGTTTTTATTTTAAGCTTGCTATAGCCTTTGTAAATTATTTATAATTTGTAAAGTACCCACCAATAAAACAACGTTAACTGTAAAGGATAATGGTGACTTTGAAGGTAGATACTGAGTATATTTCAACCTTCTGGTACAAATTAGTTATAATCCAGCCTTTACCCTAAAGTGACTTGATCTCATGAAGCATCAAACAGCCTAAGTAACAGTGCTTTCATTTGGGAGATTTTCTGTCGTTCAGCTTTGGGCACTTTGAAGTTGTAGAAAATACTTTTCATGAAGCCAAGAACTTTGTAGATATTCCCATACTTCTCTTTCTAAAGCACCTTAGACCACTTGTATCTTTCACTCTTAAACAAGTGTTTAAATTCACGTTGCTTTCTACCTCTGTGAGTGCAGGGAACCACCATGATTATTTTCTGCTTCCCATTTCTCTTCCAGCTGTATGTCAGTATTCCTGAATCCTACCTTAGGAGTTGCATTGTTAACCAGAATTAAAGCCATGCTGGGTCAGAACAAAAGTCCATTTCATTTGGCACTGTTTCTAACAGGGGTCTACAGCAGACCAACAAGAGCACAAAAACATGACAGGCACTCCTGTAGAATAAGTTCCCCAATTGCAAGGAACTGTGGCTCAGAAACTTTAAAAGGCAAAAGGTGATGTCTTTTTAAAAATAGTTTAGGAGTGGGTTTTATTACATTTTCCCGTGCCTTAAGAAGAATGTCAGGGGTAATTTAAACAGATAAGTCTACAAGTAATTTTATGGGCTATAATTAAGTACATTCAGCATCATTTCTACAACACAAGGAGGTCTCAGAATCACAGATTTGTTTTCGTTGGAGGAGACCTTTAAGATCATCAAGTCCAACCATTCACCCCACATTGCCAGGTCACCACTAAACCATGTCCCTCAGCACCACATGTATATGCCTTTTAAATACTTTCAGGGATGGGGACCCTGTCACTTCCCTGGACAGCCTGTTTCAGTTCTTGACAGCCATGTCTGTAAAGAATTTTTTCCTAATATCCAACCTAAATCTCCCCTCATGCAACTTGAGCCCATTTCCTTTATCCTATCACTTGTTACTTGGGAGAAGAGACCAACAGGCACCTCACTACAACCTCCTTTCAGGTAGTTGTAGAGAGGGATAAGGTCTCCCCTTAGCCTCTTTCTCTAGACTAAACAACCCCAGTTCCCTCAGCTGCTCCTTGTAAAACTTGTTCTCTAGACCCTTCACCAGCTTTATTGCCTTTCTTTGGACATGCTCCAGCACCTCAATGTCATTCTTGTAGTGAGGGGCCCAAAACTCAACGCAGCCTCACCAGTGCCGAGTACAGGGGAACAACTACTTCTAATACAAGCCAGGATGCCGTTGGCCTTCTTGGCCACCTGGGCACACTGCTGGCTCATATTCAGCCAGCTTATTGAGCAACACCTCCAGGCCCTTTCCACTAGGCAGCTTTCCAGACACTCTTAAATCTCAGTCTCAAAACTTCTTTTCACAACTCTTCCCATAAAAATTCAAAAGTAGGCATGCAAAGTGTTCATTGATCAGGAAGTCAGCAAGACAGAGAGCTGTTCACTGAGGAGCCTACAATCCAAACAGAAGGTTACTATCAGAAGTAGGGTATTTCCACAGGTAGTGAGTGAGTGCTCTTCTTGGAAAATGAATGTGGTGCCCTCAGGAAGTTTACTGAGCACCATATAAAACTAAGAATTTTGAGCGGAATAAATAAGAAACACAGCTGAGGCATTTGTGAGCAGAAGTATCTGAAGATGGAACACAGTGATTATTGGAAAGCTGCACTAATGAGTAATAAAACCTGTTCACTTTTACACATCAGTGACCTGGAAGAAGGAATTTGCAAAATGGTCATGAGGTTAAACAAATCTGGGCAAGGACAGTCTAACAATAGAAGACTTAAAATTAATTAATCTATTCATTTTCCTATGAACCTTCTAACTGCAAACCTGACAAACACGGCCAAACACTGAAAGCACAAGTATCTGTTACCACACATACACACTTACCCACATGGTCTGTACGTAAATACAATATAACTTTCTTCATCGCTTCGTTCAATAAACGTAACGCACGTGTACTTTTCCCAGTGCCTCATAGCCTGTTTGAACATGGCGCGCTGGGTGCCTGGAATAATTGTACGAGATGAAGTAAGAGACTTTTCTAACTGCATCTTTTTCCTTAAAATCAGATTTCAATACTATATAGGCCAGGAAGGAGACACTGGATCATGAACCCTGTGTCCTGGCAGTCCCATGTACTGCCAGATTCCAATTAAAGGGATACTCAGGCCATCAGCTCGTCATAACATATCTGCCTGCAAGGGGACCAATACTGTCTGACACATTCTAGCAAACGTAAAAGCTGCAATGAAAAGTAAAGCTAAGTTACACCAGAGGAACACAGCAGAAGAAGTATCTTTGGACATCAGCTGCTTATGTGCCTGTGTTAGCATAATATTTGCTAAGCAATTTCCCAGATAAAATTATGAAGTGGACAACAGAAAGAAAAAGAAAAAAAAAAAACCAACAAAAAACCCAACAAACCCCAAACATATTTGAGGAACCCTGCATCCTAGATATCTAGACAGAATAAAAAAATAAAACAAAAAGTCCTAATCCTTCAAATCTGGAGACCAATTTACCTTAAGCCATGTAAACAGGCATACGAGTCAAGGCATTTGATTTTAACAATTGCTGTCTTGAACAGGGGCCACTCTCCACTTTGAACAAAAATCTTTCAGAAATCAAATGATCCACCAAAAGGGGGAAGTTCTTAATTTGGTGCAATACTAAGCATACCTAAATATTTGTTTTTAAAATGAGAAACACATTCAGAAACAATTCAAAACTATACTCTAGATGCAGAAGCAGCCAGACCAGCTCTCACCACAGAACACAAAGCCACCTAGTATACAGTACTTCAGACAGCATAGCAACGTAATTTCATTGCCTGACAAAGATGAGGCTTATTAACTTAAAGGCAGCATCTGAGAATATAGCTGTGCTGCTTCTGAGCTAGAAATCCACAAAGAACAGCACTACTTCACATGAATTCCCTAGCAGAAATGCATCCACCTTGCAGACTTCTGCAAAGATGCATATCACAGCATAGGATAATAAAATAAATAAATGCCCTCCCCCACCCCAACTCCACTTTTTTAAACTTAAAGACAAAAGCCCCTGAAAGTTCATAAAAAGAGCAAGTTCAAATCATGTCAGATCCTAAAAATTTAAGGTTATTTCACCCCATCTTGCCATTTTCTTTTATCTTTAAGCAATGTTTTCCAAGCTTTAGAATTTATTATTCATCATGAAAAAGGTAAAATGTTTAACAAGATATGCTTTCGTTTAGTTTACTACCAGTATTTCAGAAGACAAAAATCCTAAAGCAAAGGTCACATTTGGTATAGTGCTATGTAAATACCCAAACCAAGAGTCTGTAGCTGTCAGTTTGAAAGGAATGACTCTGGTTTCTCCATATACATATGCATACAATAGATGAGCATTTACACATTTCTTTTGGTTCCCTGTATTATTGCGCACAATAATTAAGATGTCATTACATCTCTTTTCTCATCCATCTTTGCTTTTCTCCCTCCCTTTTTGTTTTAAATTACCTCTTACATCCACACTGATATTGATCCATTTACATTTTTCAGGGATAAAAAATTTTTTTAACTTTTTCTACAGTTTTCTGCTAAGAAATCTACGTATTTTGAAGTCAGTCTTTCTTCTCATGTATACTATCTGTCTGCACCCATCTGAAAACCAAACTGAGGAATTACAAAACACATTTCAGTCAGTTTGAGTGAAACCAGTTTAGCAGAATACATCACACCAGTTAAATTAGTTATATTCTTGTGCTAAATATGCTGCATTTTTTTTACAAACAGATTTCATGACATTCTGTTACTTAGGCTCTTGGAAACAAACACGTGACAAGAAATATTAGGCAAACAAAAAGAGCCTTCCCTTTCCAAAACATAGTTATACATTTTTATTATGTAGCTTGCCTTTAGGAACAATTTTTTGAAGTATGATTAGTATTTTCAGAACAGATGTACTTCAGGCTTGATCTAATAGAAACCCTTCTATTGAATTCCATAGTATGACTTTACTTTTTTTTTAAAAAAAAAAAAAGCAATTAAAAGAAATTGTATTCCTTCTCCCCATCCAAAGCACAAAGCTTACCAGTGAAATTTCCACCTATTACATATGGAATGACACCCCCTGGCCATATTCTTTCTGTTCGTGATGTAGCAGCTCTGGGAAATCGGTTTTTCTCATTTTTCCCTGAGAATTTTACAGTAGTTCTTCCTTTAGATGTATTATTTTGCTCAAAGCCTGTAATGATAATTAAAACACTGAATGAGATCACACACACACCCCCAAAAAAAAAAAAAGAAAAAGCTGACAATTATTTTCCAGCAGGTCAAAGTCAGATTATTTCTTTATGCCCTTTAAAAGTATGCCATTGCTGTTGTGTAAGTCTGTCATCACTTCATTTTCTGAAAAATGCTTGAAGAGTCTAAATCTTAATTTTTCAAACATACCTGCAGTAACAATTTGCACATAAATTTATCAGCTTGAAAGCACCTTGCATAATTTAATCTAAATTTTCTCATTTAATATTATTTTTTTAAAAAAATCATACTCCCTGTGTAATTTTTTTTTAATAAATAAATTAGGATTTAGGATTTTTGCAAAGAAAAACAGACTTTGGACAAAACCAAAGTAATCAAGGCATTCACTGGCCCTTTCATTTTAATTGCAAGATCTGGAAAAAGTAAATGCATGACCATCCCTAAAGCACTGGACAGAAAGAAGCCCTTAAAATATTGCATTGGCTTTTGTTATGAGAAATTACAAAGAAAAAATAGATAAAATATTTGCGAAGTTATATCCACATGGAAAAAGTCAGAGAGAGTAATTTCTCCCACTGATCTCCATCACCTGTAGCTATTACCAGTAGATGCATTTTCAAATGAAAATGTGACTTTAATTTTCATAGTAACTCTACAACACTTCAGGATGCAAATACACATTCTTCCTAAACAAGTTTTTTGGAACCCTAGGGATAAGTATTACTCATGGCTGGAAATTCTTTACAAGACCAAAAAATGTCTACTCTTTTCAAAGATACTATCACCATTCATCCTATTACAGGCAAGTCTTTCTTACACCAGCTGAAACTTACTGTGACAACAGAAGAGGATAAGGATAGTTAGATAAGGACTTGCATACCATAACAGGTGCTTCTGAAACAATTTATAAGCTAGTAGGAACATCAGGGCAGCTGATTAAAACAAATCCCTTGAAAGGGGGTCAACAAAGCCCCTATAAGTGGGGTTGAAGTCTCACTCCTCACTGAAGAGTCACCTTCCCTCTGCGGGTGTGCCCTGTGATACCAGTCCCATCCTAAGTGTTAATGGCTCTGTCAGAGCCAAGGATGATCCAGAGCAGGATCGTGGTACTGTATCTTCACAGAGCCCCAGGGCTGGGAGAGAAGCAGAAGGAAGCAAGGGAAAAGGCTACAGTACAAGAAAGGGAGAAAGCTCTTGCTAAACAGGAAGAAAAGCTTGCCTTTGAAACAACTAACATGTCACTTAAATTATCTCAGTAATTATATAGAAAATTTCGGGGTTTAAAAAAAAAAAACTCAAGGTAAAGCAAATAACTTATTCTTCTAATTAAGTGTGTAAATGAGAATTACACAACAGGTCTAAAACACAGGCAGACGCCAGCGCAAAACTATTGTTACACTTAATATGCAATCATTACTGAACCATATCACGTGCTAATATAGATGTTTTACCATTCAAAATTCTTTTCATCAATTTCTTTTAAACTAGAAGAAATCTATGCCAAGTTGCATCCAAAAGATTACAAGCATTTATGCAATATTAAAAGTGTAATTCTCTTATAAAGAATAAAGATTATATACCAGGGCACACCTGCAAAGGCTGTTACTGTGCTCTGGTTTATCTTACAGTATATGCAGTAAGGCATTTAGACATAATCTAGTGTGATTACAATGGAGTTTCACATACTTTCCTTTCTGAGGTTGAGGCTTCATGACATCAAAGTGAATCTCCTTGCATTAAATACGGTGAGTAAACTCAGCCAGTATTAATGGGGATTACACTTACATAGCCTGCTGAATTCAACTATGTTCATACTGACAAGAGAATTAGTATAAAAATGTGTTTGCTCACTGTAATACACCATAAATGCTTCAAACACAGTATGAATCATCAGAACGCCCCAATTGGATCCAGAAAAAAAACCCTGTAAAATTAGCAGCTGTGCAGCATAACCTACCTGTACTGAAAAGACATTGTATTGGTATCAGTTGAACTGATAACTGTGAACACAGCCATATGAAAAAGCCAAAGAATTTTTAATACGTAATTTAAAACTACATATTTCAGCTTCCAGACTTGATGCTCGAAATAGACCTCTAAGAAAATGCAACAAAGTATGAATCTCTTCATTACTACTCTTATACTGTTTATTTTACAGTTTGTTTATGCCAATAGTAATACAGAAAGGCTTTGAAGTGTTAAAGTACTCTCATAATTAATGTTCATGATACATTATCACATCAGGCAACCTGCTAATTTAAACAGTGAAAATACCAGAGCCAAATCTTCTTATCCTGTCTATAAGCTGATAGAGGGCACCTCGTTTTTTTGACATTCCATGCTCTCCAAAGCCACCTTTAAAAAGAAAAAAAAAAAAAAAAAAATTTTTTTTACAAGAGTTAAAAACTTGGAAACTTACACCTACAGCAACTGGATAGCCTACAGAGATTAGAAAATACCCTGTAAAAACCATGATGCATTTTAAAGGAAGTTTTACATTCTTCAATGACTCACATAGAAATTCTGCAAGTATTCATGACAATGAAATCAAAACACATTTTTAACTGAAAATTTTTCTAATATGCATTCCAGAATGTAAGCCAACATGTCTTTGTTATTCAGACAAGTCATGACAATTACATCATCTAATTATTATTTAGAGCTTTTTTTCTTCCTGGTGACCTTGACATCCTCAGAGCCATATTGATTGACAGCTAAAAGCCTTACTCTCACAGAAATTTCCTGAATGCATGCCATAATCTTCTCATTTAAAGGGAGGGGGAAAAGGGAAAGCAAACACCATAAGTTTCATCAGGGGAAAAAAAAAAAACAAAAAACAAACCACAAAAACAAACCAACAAAACTGTTACAAACTTAATATTGCTGATTTTATCATGAAAGACTTGGTTTTTCTTTGTCAGCATGCAAATAGATGTCAAGATACTCTAAAGACTTTGAAAGATCACATGTCTGTGTATATCACAGCAAGACCTTGCACATATATCGATGTCTGTGTCATTTCAGCAATCAATAAACAAGAAAAACTAAGCTATTAAGTAGTTGATTATGACATTTACAGTGCCATTTACAGGAATGCAACACATTTCTAGGTTTCCTGCATATATTTGATGCATCTGCCACACGCTCCCTTCACATATCAACCTTTTGTGGATGGAAGTGCCTTTGAAACAGCAGTAAACCAGAAGAACACTTCTAATACTGCACTAGTCAATAAATTGTTAAGAATTGTTCAGAAAGTTTTGTGAATTTCAGAAGTTTATAATAGGTTGTATTGTAAAATGCAATATCTGTTATAAGACAAGAGAGATCTCAAACTACTTTTAGTAGTAGTAAAAAGAAATAAAAAGAACCATTGAAACCTCAAAAAAACCCGAAAAAGACCTTTCCCAACTTCCCATAAAAACTTTCAATATATATGTGGAAAATATATTATTAAACAGCAAGTTAAAATCGTATTACAGATGAGAAAATTCCATATAAGGCAAGTGAGTTTGTGTGGCTGCTCAGTGAATAACAATGTGCCTAATTATTTGGATTACACTGTCACATATTTGCTGGCTCCCTTGAGAAAAATTTTCCAAATTTTTTAAAACATTTTCGATAGATGAGGTAATAGTTCAACACATTCCTTTCCAACAAGTTACATGGTAAGTATAACATATGCTACAGAGAATCTAACAATTCCATTCCTTGTATTGACCATCATTAATGTAATTGTCTCTTACGTTCACCTTATTAAAGAAAGCATATAGCTAAAAATTTCAAACAAATATTTAAAAATCATTAAAAGCATCAACTGTCACAAACGTAACAGAAAAACAATCCATTATTTACTTAAAGAAACTACTATAATTATTTCTAGAAAAAAAACACTAAACAATAATTTCCGTGTTAACACAGCCTGTGTATTCCATTTAGTGAAAACCTGAAAGATCTGTCTTGTATCAATAATATACAGCCTTGTCAAGCCACAGTCTAAACAAGCTTACCAAAAAAAAATCCAAACTCTTAGTTGCTGCATCTTCTTATACTTCAGGCAGGAGAAGGATACTTTTGGCAGTTTAGACTCAATAATATATACATTAAAATTTTATCGACTTTATTGCTGTTTCTGTTTACAATGACTATGCGTATTGCTTGGACAAAACAACAAATAAAATGGCAGAGACACACTCTGAGAAGCTCACAGATTACATATCTGACCCTGCAAATCCAGGCAGATAATCCTCATCAAAAACAATAGTCACATAAAGTGAATCAGATCCTGTGAGCCTCAGGGGTTTTAATCCGTAGTTGCAATGAAAAATGTGACTCTGCAACTCCATCTTGATGGTTTACACCCAAGTATCTAACCCCCCTACCTGATGCCACCTTTCGTTTGTGAAGGTTAACAACAGAAAGTGCTCAGAAATCGAGCTTGTAATTAATTGACACTGTGTCTGTAACAAAGATAAAATATTAATTTGTTTTCTATTTTACACACCTTTTATGTTCCTTTTACAGCTGCTACCTACCATCAACTAGTCAGTTGGGTTTTGCAATTTACTGCTTTGGACATGAGAGAGGGGGAAAAGCACACTGGGCTCTGCAGTTTGCAGAAACAGGCTCAGTGCCTAGTGCATGCATCAAAATGCTGTAAATTTAGAAAAATAATTAGAAATGTAAAGTGTAGAGTTGTCCAACTGTTTTTAGCAAAATCACTGACCACTGCAGTTGTATTGACTCCTTTTGTGCAACAAAGGTAGAAAAACGTGATCCAAATGTATTAGTAATCCCCAATAGGATGACACAGGAAAAGACAATGCACAAATCTCAAGATGGGCAGGGAAAGAAAATAACAGAATATTAAATCTTATTTTTAAAAAAGGTTAGAAATGTGTGTTCTTTCTGTGGCAATTGACCAGAAAAATAACTCTGTGGTTAAAAAGAAAAAAAAATAGAAAACAAGAAGGAAAAGCAAAGTCAGCAGGCCAAAGTAATCACTTGACTGCATCCACTTAAAGGGGAAATTACCGACCTTGTTCTCTATGTTTTGTCAGCAAAACTAGTGCCTGAAATACCTTTGAAGCCAATTAAAAGTATTTGTTTGGAGGAGAGGGGGGCAGGGAAACCGTTAACTCTATTAACATTTTTAAATCCAGTGTTGATCTAGAAATAATCAGACATGTACCTGCCTTGAAAAAAACAAATGGCTTTAAAAGGAGATAAAATAAATTTTAAAGTTGTTATAAAAATAGTCTAATCACAACAACTAACTAGGAAAAGTAAAATTATTTTAAATACATTGATATTGAATGATTAAATTGAAAACTGCTTCTTTGGTCTGAAAAAATTCCTTTCTGAGCATGCCTCAAAGTGATCCCTATTTCCATATATCAGGAAGCACCAAGTTAATAGTAGCTCTGTTCAGGAACATATAAAAGAAAATAAATTCCATTTACGCATTTATGTATTTTCTAAAGCATTTTTCCACACTTTTCCTAAGTAACTTGGCTTTTTTCATACCATAACATGAAAGTTTACAAATTCTTAGCTATGAATTTACAAATCAAAGCCTGCAAGCATAGAAATTTTTAGACATTAGATACACATCCCTTTTGACATGGATTATGTTTTCTCTCTCTCTCACACACATATATATATTTACACATAAATAATATCTCTGTATCTATCTGTCTAAATATCCAACTGCCTGTGTTAATCAGATTGCATCTTCTGGCACTAATGCACTCTATGTTAACAATAGCAAATAAATATGCATGAAAATGTCAGATGAATAGTTGCTCTTTAGACAAGGGAAATTCTAGCAAGGATGACGTGTTCTTGTGTTGCTCCTAGATCTGGGTACAGATCTGGACGGGACTGAAAAAAGAGCAAAAGGAGGGACTGCAATCCAAGACTCCCAGTCTCATCTCCAAGACTCCACATATGTTCTCCATAGGGCATTTGGGCTCTGCTATCAGGAACTTTTCGCAATGAAGGTAAAGCTTTGTACAATTTCCTGTCCCACACGCAGAGCAGACTTACGTTTTCTACCACCTTCTGCTCTTCCGTTCAAGATATTTTTAAATCAGAAATGCCGGAACTAAAATTTTAGCTTTCCTCTTTCTTTCCCTAAAACAAATCCATACTCCTTGTTTAATAACTTTTAAAAATGTAAACTAGTATTGCCCAAAACCTTATACTGACTTTCTACATTTAAAACAGAGATTGCCTTCTATGGAGAAGCAAATAACAGGGAAATAAGTTAAAACAAGCTTGAAATATCATACCTGTGTTATGGCCAAGTCTTTCATTGGAGTGCTGCGTAAGGTCAATTGTCCTGTCAATTTGAAAGATTTTTAAGTCTTCATCATCTAAGGCAATATCTCCCCAAAAGACAGCTTTAAATAAAAAAGAGCTCAATTTAATTAAAGAATGTATTTAAACATTAAATCCAATCTGAAGACTATAATACCATGTTACAAACCTTGGGAAAATATGACAAATATTTATATCACAAATATTTGCTTATTGATCTATACTTTTACACAAAGAAAACTACCTAGCAAAAGAGAAACAATTTGTTTCAGTATTTTCCTAAACTTTTACTCTTTTTAGTTTCTTTACACATTGCTTAAATGCAATCATTTAAATGCAATGTCAATCTATCAACAATTTTTCAGCATACATGTTTTCTGTAAGTAAATACAATAAATCAGAAAAGACACTGAAATCTGTTAAAATTTGAACTACGAAGTCAAATCCATAGAGTACTGAGAAAGTACAACCTTTACATTTCATAACATCTTCCTGACAATGAGAATTGTTTGAAGTAATTTTTATTACATTCCAATCACTTTCTACCTTACGTTATGTTTGCCTCGAAGAATTAATATATTTATCTGTTTTCTGTTAAACTGAGTGGAAAAACCCCTTTATTTTTCATTTTCCTTTTAGTTTATTTGTATGCTTTCCTTTTACAGTTAATCTCCCTATTAGGATTCTTTCAAATACTTTGCTTTTCAAAGCTCCAGTCTCTCTCTCTTCTTTTTAACCTTTCTTGGCCTTTTTGGTGGGTTCCTCCTCCTCTCTTTTCCTGTTCTCTTCCAGGTTTTTTCTGTTCAACTTCTGCAGAGCTAACTCATCTTCCCTAAGCTGCCACCACAACTCAATGAACCAAGACATAGACCCACTTGCAAGAATTCAGGATCTATAACCTCAGTCTTCCCTTTCTGTCTATTTTTGCTGAGATTTTACTCTGAGATCTCCCTGCCAACTCAAACTTATCATTGAAGTTGAACTCAACAGGCCATATCCTCAACTGTGAATGAAGTCAACAGAGCATACAGCAATTAACAAGAGCTGAAGCAGTTGTTTACTATCTTTATCCAAATTTTTCCTTGTCCCTCTTTTTACTGCCTCTGTCAATAGCTCTATTATTTTTCCCCTCAGAGTAAGAAAACCCCTAGGTTCAATCTTGGTGTCATCTTCAACTCCTTCCCTTCTTTGCTCCATCCAGGAAGACATCACTAACTCTGCTTGGTTGTTCATTGTACAATTCCACAACAAATTTCTTCCTTCACTCCCATACAACTAAAACCTTGTCCAAAGTCTACCTGTTACCAAATCCCTCTCTCTGGTCTACTTCCATTCAAACTGATCCTAAACATTATTGTTAACCAGTACGCTTTTTCTCTGTCTGTTCTTTGTATCATGTTGTAGAGTCCACTCATCAGATAATATTCTCAGTAGTTCCATGTGGCTGCAAAAGTTACCTTTTTTAAATTTATTGATGCTCACATTGATTAGTATTTAATAAAATCCATATCAAAAAATGTTTTTAAGTAAAAAGATGTTTTTCTAAAGAACTCGAGGATACTACATTACTCCCTCCTATCTCCATTATTCTTCTTGAATAGAAGGCAAGTAGGAGAAAACACATTGAAAATGCCTTTGGTCTGCCTTCTAAAATACCTTAAAAAAAAAAAAGGAGTTATAAAATGAAAATGAAATTTCAATTAAAATCATGACCAACGTCTTATGTCTGCCCTAAATATGAGTATTTCCACGTACATAATTTTTTACACAAAAAGATAACAAGTATTTGAGACCATTTCTGAAGCTGTTCAGTTGCTTCCAACACATTTGTGAACACTCTCCTTCCAAAGGTTACTTTCCTTATGTTCACATTGGGCACATCTTACCTCTGACTAGACTGCTCTCACCACTGATGGTTTTCACACCAGGTCAAGAGACAGAGCTGGTGGCAGCTCTAGATTTTTTTTTTTTCCCCTTAAGTTCTTGGAAAAATATTTCAAATTGTCAGGGTTTTGAACAGTGAGGGGAGAAAGTCAGTAGTCTCCATCTGACTCAAGTTAAATATTATTTATTATTATAAAACCTTTCTAGAGATTTCTCTTGGATGTCATTCATAACAGGGGCCTCAGTATAAGCACATGAAAGATTGCAAATGTTACTAAACAGTAGAGAAAATGGTAAGAGGAAGAAACTATTAACATTCTGGTCTACAAAGATATGATGTGCCACAGCAGAGGTCACACAAGTTGTCCACACCAGACTCAGGAAGTGCTAAAGTTTAATAGGAAGTCCATTTTTCTTTCCTGGTAATATTGAGAGTTAACAAAAGGAAGGTTCTGAACAGATGATGCAAAAAAAAAAAAACCTCACTGACAGAAATGCATTAGCAGAAATCACTTCTGTTTCAGTGTGCAATACTGATGTATAAATACGAAAATCCAAGGCAAATTGAACTTCAGAAAAATAATAAAGAAAAAAAATGGTGGAAAATATCCTCCCTAGTCTTGATGATGCATCTTTATCACCTCACTGTGGTAACATTCAGTTTGCCATGAAAATACAAATAGCAAAGACTAAACCCCATGAATTTTTCTGACATAAATGCATTTGTGTGTACATGTCTAAAATGTATCTTAGTATTTAGGGAAAGTATAGTAACTTTGTCTGTTGGGTTAGGATGGAAAACAAAGCTGTGCTATTTTTGTTAAACGTCTGGACTGCTAGCTAGTTTTTGATTAGCAATCAAGCATAATGTAACCATGGTAATGTAACAATAAGTGCTGATCCAACTTGGACATAATTGTAGACAAGTAATCTGTCTGACCGACAGAAGCTAGGTTCGCTAATGTATTAACTAACCTGAGTTAACACTGAAGAAAGAACTATATATGTTTGTTTAAAATTACAGCATAAAGGCTAGAGTTTTCTTCAGGCCACTGCTTTTTTGATGCAAGGCAATTCTGTTTTGCAGAAAAAGGCAAACACATAAAAGACAAACATGAAAGGCAGGAACCTTGATAGAATTAACACATTTTTCTTTAGCAACAATTTAGTAATTGCTACTTTAATTTACTAAATAAACCTGTGATTTTCTGAATTAACTTCAGTGCATCTGGGAAGATATACACCCAGCAAAAGAAACAACAGTTAACTGGATGCTATTTAATTTCAATATAGTACAATCAGCAAAGACAAAAAGGGAGCTGATAACTCTTTTTTTAAAAATACACCTTTTTTCCAATGCACTGAGTATAAATTCTGCCCTTCAAAACCTGAAGCACAACCCCACCTGAATTATTCAAAAAAAATAAAAACAGGTACCTTCCACAACTGTTAGAAGTATCCTTTAATTGTTTTGAGTGCCTGTGTAAGTGTCCAACTACTTTGTAACTAGAGAAGACCATATTTTTATCTCCTGCCTTAAAATTTTTATAGCCTGAAACTATCTGAAGAAGTCACTCTGTATACTTTGTCATGTCACACAGCAATTTTAACCTTACAGAAAGCAAGCAGAGGATTGCTTGGGTATGCAAGGCATGATGTTAAAGACTTTGCTAAGAGCATGTTAGGATTAAGGGCTTTATTAGCTCCCTCTAAGGAACTTCTGACAGAAATGACCTGTTCAGCTCTGTACCTCCTTCATTTTTCACAGCTATTTAATTCATAGGTTTAATCCAGAAAATTAACGAGAATCTGATCACCAACTCACTTAGCATGAAAAAAAAAAAACCAACAAAACCAAAAACTAAACAAAGAAAGGGATAACTTTCAAAATTACCTAAACATCTACTTACGTGAGGCTGCTTCAAATTATCCCTTTCCTATTTCTGTATTCAGTGATCAGGAAAACTTGATGTTTAGAGGCAGCTTTTTCATTTAATTTGAAAATGCAAGATGGACAATAAAATGTAGGAAAAATCTGTTAAAAATCTGAAACATTAATTACAGGGAGAAAATATTTCAAATATCTTATATGTAAGTTCTTACTAAAAAAAGAAAATGGATCTTTTTGTCTAATACTTGATAAAAAGATACATATCCTGTTATACCGGATTTCATGCAACTTTTTTTTATTGTAGGGGTGGGTTTTTATGCTTTATATGGCCACTACATTATGCATTTACACAAATTCAATGGAGAAAATAGATGCATCCATTTCAGAAAGATGGACACAAACTGATTATGTATTAAAAGTATGTTTTTCTGTAACAGTGGAGAATGATTTATAAGGAGCTGTTAAAACAGAAAATACTCTTCACCAGCAGATGCACTTTTGCTTTTACACAATTCAAAGCCGTCAGCCAAACATCACTTCAAAAAGGTCTTTTTTAAATAGAAAGACAAAATACTGCTATGTAAAGCAATAACATTTGATACATTCAAACAATCAGCTCACAAGCATGAAAACAAACAATATAATAAGTAGATTGTAACAGACAACTGCCATCCAGAGAAACACACTTTAATATTAGCACAAAAGTAATGTGATTGGAAAGGAGAAATAAGATGATCTATAAAATACAGATCAAGCACAGGAACTGCAGCTACATTGTACCACTTGGAACAGAAACTATTATTTTATCATAAATAATTAAGATTCAGTGGTAAAGCTCTCTTTGCTAATTTGCTCTCTTCCAACAAGCCATCACCACATCAAATATCCAGTACTCAAAAGGAACAAAATATGCTACTAAGGATAGGAAATCAAAATAAATAAATATTATTTTGAAGAGATGAAAACTATTTTAAGTATATGAATGTACACATGTGGTATGAATCAATTAGCATACACAGGGCAAAAAATGCTTTCATGACTTCCTAGAAGATGGCTGGAAGTCCATGGAACAAGTAAGAAATCATGTGGTCAATTCCATGAGGCTGCGATATGTGGTAGGATGGTTCATTCTAGGATTTAAAATATCTGTTACCATGCAAGTCTGAATTACAAAATTATCAAACTTCCTTCACAATTTGTCCTACATTTATTAACTTTTAAAAACTCAAATAATAAACAGCCATTTTTTTATAAAATATATTCCTGATAGTATTGATACCGATATTAGTAAAAAAGTATAAAATGCAACTAAGTAAAGATTGATATGTTTGTTCCTACAGCACAACAGCGCAGCAGAAGAAAATCAGCTCCACCTTGGGATAAGTCAGGAGCACCCAGCTACCAAGGACAGCTCTAAGAGACCGACCGTCAGAGACCACTACGATCCAGAAACTATTTACATGATGTGACTTGTCCTAATGATTGTGCAGGCTGAAAAAATGTTCAACTCAGATGCAACTTTCTCACCTTTGCAAAGCTTGTAAAAATAAGATTAGAGAAATTCTTTCCTAGACTTTCTCAAACTGAGATGTAAACTGTGATCAGCCACACAGGTATTCTCTTGTTCTGCGAGCAGGTGCAGAATTGTGACAGGGAAATTACTCTTGTACTGAGGAGATACCAATGAAAGGATTAAGGTAATGTTAGAAGACGTTTTAAAAGCAAAGCCTCAGATTTTGGTATGCTATTGGGAGTGCAAAGCACTTTATGCTTAATCTGCTTCACAGAAGCTGTCAGGAACGGACACTAGAGTTAACTGCGCAGAAAAATCGAAATCTGAAGAGCTCCTTTATCATTCTTTGACGGAACGTGGGACACCTAGCAGTTTTCAAAATCCTATCAGTAATTCATGCAGCAAGAGGTGCCAAAAGGTGTGTTGGCCCAGG
Organism: Bucorvus abyssinicus; assembly: GCA_009769605.1. Lineage (NCBI taxonomy): Eukaryota > Metazoa > Chordata > Aves > Bucerotiformes > Bucorvidae > Bucorvus > Bucorvus abyssinicus. Next base: position 42,998,955 of record CM020026.1, read on the forward strand.
TTCAGGGTAGATATTCATCTAAACTCACATGTGCAGCAGTTCCAATTAACAGCCTTTTCTATAGCTGAGTTCATTGAGTACCTCCCTGCAACAACACAACTGTCTATCTTGATGAGGTCATTTTGTTCCATACGATTCATTCATGGCTTACACAACTGCCTCTAACTCTGAATAGAAAAAGGAAAATTTAGAGCGCTGAATAAGTAAAAAAAAAAAATAAATCACCTCATTACAAGGAAGACAACATACACTACTATAATTAACCTCATTTTGTATTCCCACTGTCTTCAAATCAGTTCAGCCTTTCCAGGATTTTCAGGTGCAATACACTTTTCTTAGAAGTCATTAAAATGAGAACAAGACAGGGCAAATAAACAGGAAAAGATCTTGCATGCAACTATAAGCATAAGACTGCATACCATACCCTGAACTCTTCCTAATATTGTTCATCATGAGTGCTACCTTTAGCCACAACTATGTAATAAATTTCCGTGTTACAGAGCTCAGAACTTTCAAAAGAAATGTATGAATTGAGATTGAAGTTAATCAAGTGTTTGATAACTATCCAAATCAGTTTGACTGTTTATTGAACAAAAATATGACAGAAAAAAAGAAAAGCTAAATAAAACTTTAATAACATTATACAGAAGACCAAGGGAACCTGTTTTCACTGACACACCGAAACAAGAAATTAGCTACTTCATTATTTTCACCATGCAGCGTTTTCAAATCTGCGCACGCCTATGTGCAAGTGTTAGTGAAACCTCTTAATTTACTTGAAAAACCTCACATAGACACACCTGAAAAGAGATATAAGAGCTCTGACTGGCTCCTTCCATGCTCCTACTTACTGTAAATTATGTAAAATAGCAAGCTCATCAAATTCACGCCAATTCTATTTTTCAAGACTCCTGCTTCAAAATCCTAAGCAGAAAGCCACCATTTTCCCTAAGGAATGTACCACTTCCGCTACTATCAGAAAACAAGATAATGATGGCAGAATACTTTAAACATCTCAGGACTGTATACCAGGTAGAAATATATTCCTCCATTCTTTTGAATGTGGCATCTCTTGACAGCATCCTGCATCAGCGCACATAAAGTTATCCTGAAATCAGCTAGTTTGTGTATGGCAGTGATGTAGCCTTATAAGCACTGAATTTAATGCAATTTACTCAAATCTTCAATGACTGTTCCCCCATTGACATCATTACCTGCATCTGCCAATGTTTCATGACACTCGCTCTTAGAAACTTCCCCTATGCTCCCCATGTACAATGTTTTTAGCTTCTTCCTTCCTTTCACCACGTGGTCACATTTATAGGTAGGGTCCTGGCAAGGTAACATCCCTGTCAGAACCAAATTATACCTGTGGAGCCCCATCTGTGGTATGCAGCATTTCACTGCAGCTCCTCCACACTGTTCACCAAACTCTGCAGGAAGTTATCACCAAATTGACCCAACTAGGATAGAAAACCAACCAAGTATGACCTGACTGTGGACACAAAAAAACCCATCTCTAGAGCCAAAGGCAGGAGAAGAGAAATAATTGTTGGAGAAGCATCCCTCATCCTATAGAGCTAGCTGGTTCCAGTCATCTGTCCCAGGTCCACAGTAATTAGATCATAGCATAGATGGGTGTGTTCCAAGTTTTTTAAAGCAGAAAACATCTCCAGTACAAAGCAATATTCTCAAGGAAAATGGAATATCTATGACATCCTTTATCAGGGTAAAATCTTCACTTAGCAAAAGAGGTTAGAGCTTAGTCTTGGTGAAAGGGGATACTAATTTGCTCGAGATGATTCTCCAGGACATGGCATAAATCTTGATTTACAGAAGTCCATTTCCTCTGAGCTAACCACAGCTTTTACTTTATTCTTAATTTGAAAGTAGTGACTTTCTCAATTCCATTTTTTTTCTGTTTCCTTTTTTGAGGGACAGTTTTCATATTCCTTTAAAATTAGTACAAAACAAACAACAAAAAAAAGATCTTCAAGAAAGCAAAGACTACTTTGACCAAAATGGCAATCTGAGGTGAAAGAACAAGATTCACTCCTAAACTTACTTAATGGCACGTTGAGGACGGGCTTTTTAACAATGCAGCGGCTCTTCTGTGAAAGATTTGGATCTTGGTTAAAATGTTCAACCTGGTAAGCTCCCTGACTTTCAGTAACTTTTCTATTTTTACGCAAAATCATCTTCAACACCACACACACTTTGTGACTGGTCAGATCTATTCATCATGTAAAGGGTTAACTGCTGAACTGAATGCAGAAGACACTGCTGAGCAAACAGTAAAGGTGTCTGCACACTTTGGTGGCAAAGTAAGCAGCTACTCTAAGAATTTTCTTCACCACTAATCACTTCCTTGGGCCAGATACTGACAAAACAAACCTACAGAGAAATACTCTGAAAGAGATCCATTTCCCCTTCCTGCTATTCACTTTTTTTATTATCTTCTACTATTTCTAGTTTTTAGACTGCAGAAAGAGTGAAAAGTTAAAAAAAATTAAATGTAAGCCTTTCTTAAGAGCAGTTATCAACCACTTTGAAAGGAAAGCCACACCAAGAAACCAGTGACTTGCAGAAAGACCAATGAGTGCCAAAAATATAGGGCAATCACTGCCAATTTTTCTTAGCTCAACAAATGCTGACCTGCTTTATATGAAACCATATGCAAGAGTACCGTCATTTCCTGGGTCCATCACTCCTGACACTGCGGTAACAGCGGGAATGAGGGAAATAGTTCTCCCTCTTCTGGGAAGGGTGCATGTCATCCCTAGCAGAAGCCACCACTGCAGTATTTGTTGACCTTTCATTTAGCGATAACAGACTGGTTTCTGGCATGGAAAAAGAGGGCTGATGGCTTCTGGGGGTTTTTTTGCTGTCCGCAGTCACCTGCAAATGCCGAAAACTTCTGCAGTAGCTATCTAGCTTTATTAAGGAGGCTAGAAGAATATAGTGGGGAAGGGGGAGCAGAAATAAGGGTCATAGGCACCCCATTAAGCCCTGTATGACCACTATGATGCTATAATATCCATCTTTATTTTACTCTGAAACTCCACTATCTTGTGAAGAGCCTTAGGGTCAAGATCTACAAAGTGAATTATATGGCTAAGCTTTCTTACAGTTGAAAGAACAGGCTCTCTGAGGCAAAATTGTCACTCTTCAAGTGAAATCTTTTTTAAAATATAGAAAATACATAAATGTCTAAAACTAGAAAGAGCAAAAACCTCATTGTTCTAAAATTAAGAATAGAAATTAAGGACAGATTTGAATTAATTCTAATCCTTGAAGAATGGGAAAATGGGTAACTTTAACTGCATATAGAAGAAAGGAGAAAAACCCTTGCTGGAAAGAAAGTTGTCAGTCTGAGCATGCCACCTACATGAAACAGCTGTTAGAGCTGAGACAGACACAGCAGCTGCTACAAGGCCTGTCCAAAGATGCAAGCCTTACACACTTCCATATGAACACTAAGAAAACAGAACAGCACCACCAACTCAAGTGAATTACCACATGAACTGATAATGCATGGCACAAGCCAAAGGATTAAACAAACTATTTTACTCTTTGCCATTACACCCATATTAATCAACTGTATCTACAGAATTTTGTATAACATGGCTGATGTTTTACAGCTTTTTGTTTTCCTCATCCTGTCAAAACAGCTTCTCTGTCTTCACAAAATAATATATAAAGCGAAGCACCATACATTTCATAACTTTTTCACATGATTAACAATAATTTTTTTGCTCAGGGCAGAGTTAGGTATTTTTAAATTAAAACAGTATTTTCAACATCATGAAACAACTGTGCATCACTTGAGCACTTGAGCAGTTCTAGTTTCTTTGTCCCAGAAAATGAATTAATTCTGTTCAGCACGGTTATTACAGGAAAAATATTTTTCTTGTGTTACTTGGCAGGTTTGAAATATTCTTTTCCTTCTAGCCAGAAGGTAAAAAAGGAGCTAGAAGCTTACATGTATAGACTCACCCACATTAATGCATTTTGGGATAGGGCAAGTGTTACTATGTTGTATTCTCTGTTCAAAACACAAATCAGTTTCTAGTTTGATGACCTTGATGCTTCAGTCTTGAAGCCTCAAAAGAAATGGAAGGTAACAGCACTGTCTCAAGATAGAAAACTGCAGCATATTTATCAAAAAAATCATCAGGCACTGGAAATAAAGTCCATTTTGTTTCCTAGAATTGTGCAGCTCTTGTCGTCCTCAGCCCAAAGCATATTATTGTAACTTGGGAAGAGCAAGTAGGGTTTAAATGTTACCACTAAAGCTCACTTAAGCAAAAAATAATGTGACCCAGTGAAGACAGAGGCACTTTACAGGCTAGGTAACTGCAAACTAAGAACTTTCAAGGAGTGTGGAGTTAGGCATCTGCACCCTGACCAGTCAACAAGCATGGAAACTTTCACCACGTGACTGTTATACAGAAAGGGTACCAGGGGAATACATCAAGTGGAAGCTGTGAGATAGACATCCCTTAGCAAAGACCATCAGGACTACAAATTAGTCCATGCTTCCTCTGCCATGGTTAAGAAAAGACATGCGGGCTCAAGCAACTGAGGTCAAATGAAGCAAGGAAATCAAATCAACTTAAGTGCAATGGAAGACATCTGCAAAGTGGAGAAAAGGAGGAGAAAGAATGTGGTTACTAGGAAGACCATTACCGAGCAGAAGGAAAACAACTACAGAGTTATCTAATTTTAGCCCTCTACAATGATTTTTTTCTTTTTTTGACTTTTTGAGCAGGAAAATTTTTAGTGAGGTGAAAAAGCTGGAAAGCCCAAGATAATTTCAGACTTTGCTTAAATGTTTCAGAGGACAGAGGTAAAATTCAGTGGACTGGAGATATTATTAAATAGTAAGGATTTCAAAGAATAAAATCCTTCTCAAGAACAAAGAACAAAAATAATAAAACACTCAAAAATCACCTAAGCAGACTACCAAGAGTGTGGGCAAACCAATTTTGGTCACTTCAATTTAACATCCTAGCCTTTCAGTGACAGAGTAAGTTACAGGGTCGAAAATTATTGTTTCTGATAAGCTGAAGCAATAGATTTCTAAATATTACAGGGGAAGGTGTATTTTAGATGAGTGGTTCCCAACTTTTTAGCCTTTGCAAACATGTTTTCCCAGGAGTTTGTTACTGCCAAAGACACTCAGTCAAGTGAGATGCAAACAGTGCCCCTGGAAGAGTCCTTCTGCAACGACTGGAGAGACTTGAGCTCAGCGCTGAGGATGACCAGAGCCAGCACTGCACAAGCATTGCACAGCAGCCTTGAGGGGGAAGCTGCAGTAGCTGTCTGGTGATTTGGAGCACAATCCAGAGGGTGGCTAATTTTAAAAAAAAAAAAAAAAAAAAAAAAAAGATTGGGAATTGCTCTTTAGCTAACTCACTTTGGAAATACCAGTCTTCATGAAATTTCACAACCATAATGTCCTTCCTCTAGTGCTACAGGTTGTTACTACGGAGTAGAAGTGGACAAGGAACTCAGTAATAAATGAGATGACTCCCTTATTGGATTTTGTTTGCCATAACAATAAGAGGCCACATATTTATACAGTAACACTTTCTTTGAAACTTGGCATTAGAATATAATAAACACATCACATTATAGTGCAGTAGCACTGATCCATATGGAAATCCTCTCCTTCTATACCCTTTCCTCATCTTCGGGAAATGAAAAAAATGTATTTCATTTTCTCACAGACACAAAATCCCAAGTAGGCTAAAGCAGTACTTCTAAAACAGAAAATCCCTGAATAATCATTAAATGCAACTAAAGATTTATACAGAAAGCCAAAGAGCACAGAAAGGAAAGTGCATATCTAAAGGATTATCTGGCATTCAGGATCAAGGTTCTCATCATACCACATGAAATAAATGCTGCTCCATTTGCACTGTCTTAAATTTAAACATGGAGAATTATTATACTGTATATAAATAAACCCTTGTTTAGGCTACAGAAGTGATTTCCATTATCAGCTGCAGTTTCCTGCTTTAGTCATTTTTTTCCATAAACCTCACTTAAGACACTCCATCTCAGTTTTTAGCACACCATTCTGCAACCTGGCTCTGCAGAATAGACATGGAAAAGGACTAAACAGCTCTAAATTGGGGGGGTTTTCTGGCAGCGATCCTGTGCTTTAATACACAGAGGTCCAAATTATGCTGGACCAACGTAATTCTATATTCCTATCCACATATTCAACAGATTTCTTCCACCACGTATTTTTGTTACCAGAGTACAAATTCTAGTAAACACAGCTAAAAAGTTGAAGCATGATTGTTTTACTTCATATCATCCAATTCACATCATGATTTAAAATAGAAATGATGAGTCACATTTGTCACAACTATTTTGCTTTCTTGTTATTGAGGGGGTTTCGACTATTTGTAATTTAAGGGGTTAGGGTTTCCCCCCCGCCATGGAGACTATGCACAGCTACTGATTAGTTTTCGGACACAGCAAGTAAAAACAGAAACTAAAATAATATTCGCAGTAAGCGAGGTGACAGTAAATGTACAGTGGAAAACCACTGATGTTATCTAATGCTTCTTATCAAGTTACTAGTTAGAATTTAATACTTCATATATCTGAATCTTAGAGAGCTCAATATTCCGAGCGATTTTGAGACAGAATTTATACAATAATTCTTATATTTTGCCTCTTGATAGATACAATAAAACCTCATCTCAGTTTTGCATTTGATCCCTCTTGAAAAATACTATTCAGCAGAGCTGCTGAAAGCTTTTTCAAATCCTTGTTTTTCAACAGTAAAGAGCAGTACTCGCCTTTTCAAAGTACTCTGTTGCAAGCCAGAGCAATCTCATCCCCATTCTGGAGAGAATTACACAAGTTGCAAGCACTCCAAACTTACTTCCTAGGTTTTGGCTCTGCTGGTAATTCAAGTAACGTCAACAGAACTTAAGCAGGAGAGAGGGCAATAAAAAAAAAAAAAAAAAAGATACACAGCTTCAACTCTCTCTTGCCCCTACAGTTTCTTTGCAAGATTGCCTTTATCCCCAAACTTGTGAGGCCACAACCACTACTGCCACTCCCAAGCTGCCCCAAAATTGATTAAATTGTGCATATTTACAGTGGTATTTTACACAAGGACTTCGAGTTTGCTACTTGTACACAACTGATTATCAGACTAATGTACAAAAAGCAAATTAAGAAAAAATTAATCCAATAACGAAAAGCACCTATGAGTCCCACAGGTTTTATTACAGACAATCTTGTGGTGTAAAACGGTAGCTATGTAAAAGTTCAAGAATTTCACAGATCTCAAAAGAGAGCAAAAAGTTATACCTTGGTTAAGCTTCCCATTTCCAGAAAGTCAGTATCACGCTGATCCTCATTTTATAAGGCATTTTAGTTTGTATGTCAAACAGAAATACTAATGGGCCAATCCAAATAACAGATCCCAACTTTTTCTCCATGTCTATTCTTCATCTTCTCTTGCCTTCATTAAGCCACTGCAACTCCTTATATATTGCTTACCACCGGATTTCTTAAACTGCTTTACAGTAGCAGCCCGTATGCTAGCAGGAACAGCAAGCCATGGTCCATTTGCCATCCCACTCAGGGATACCACTTCTCCCATTGTAACTGCAACAGTCTTAATTACAGCTCTTGTTTGCACCAACGCAGAGAAGATAGATCCTAAGGATTTGATGGTTTTTAATGTCTTTGGTTTTTAATTAATAAAGACGTTACTGTCTAAATTAGTCTCAGAGTATTTTTAGATGTCTTTTAATACAATGCAACAGCTGGAACACAGGACATGAGCCAAACATGATGTTCCTAGCCAGCTCACCCTGGGCTAGCATAGTCTGCTAGCTATGAGGGGTGTGTCTTTTGACAGCAACACAGTGGTGGCCTCAAATAACCTCTTAATATATCTCTGGAAACAGGAATTACACAAGATACTGCAAATACTAAGCTTCCTTCAAGCTCAGAGAAAATACAAATATTTAATACAGCTAACATTTAGATCAAATATGCCAAATTAAATATTACCCTTTTCAGAGGACTGCTCTTTAGCCTATGGCATTTAGGGCCTCATATTTCTAAATTTCTTAACTATTAAGATATTAGGAAGCAGAAAATTTTAATGGGTTCCTTAACTCCTAGATGATCTTTAATCTTTTATGCTTTCAAAGCAAATTATTCATAAATAGACATGAATATGTAGAAAAACACAGGAAAAGTACTTGACCAAGTAAAACTTGAGTGCTCTGAAAACATGCTGCTATATCACTTATCCCTTGAGTAGATCATATACATTATTTCTGTGTTTATAAAACATTGTCTCCAGCACAGTGTCCAAATGTTAAATGAAAAAATCCTATATTATCAAAGGCATACGCCTATAAATATTTGAGACATCTGTTCCACATGCAGGAGGAACAAAAACCACCAAACATACAAACGTACACTTTCTTCTACCCACTGTTTCTTGTTACATGAATTCTACTAAGTCATAATCCTAAATGCCCACATTTCTCATGTAAAAATTGTGGCAGCACACATATTTAAGTGTTTCCCCGAGTTAACCCAAGAGTAATTAAAAACAGAGTTCCCAGTAAAGGATGAAATGGAAGGATTTGCTTACACAGTGCTCTCAAACAGTGCTGTTTAAACCAGCCAACCCGCTGGTCTTTGGATATGGGCATGCTCAAATAATACAATGCATTCTGGGGAAGCAGATTTCCAGTGAATAACCCTAGGCCCCTCCCAAGGTTTGGAAAGGAATACCAGTCACCTAAACTTTAAATTGTCTGTTCACAACTAAAATGTCCACAGACTGTCATTTTATAGACATTTACCTGTTTGAAGCTCTTCTAGGAAGGACTATAAATCAGTATTTCAGATTGTGGATTGGTAGGATGAATACTGCTTCAGTTATTAGAGAGCTGTAATATAACACTCCTATTGTGAGAGTCAGTGCCTTTCAGTTATAAATACATCTATGCGTAGAATCCATTCAAATGCCACATAAAAATTGATCTGTAAAAGTGTCAATCAGAAATATCTTCATGAGTGTGAAAATCACGTTTGTGGTTTATAAATTAATCTTGAACTTGTCTAGTTCTGGAAGTCTTTCTATCCCTGAAGAGGAAAAAAGTCCAATATTTTAAAGATATTCAGCTTTTTAATAAGGTCAGTAGAAATAAATCAGCAGAATCTTCTAGAAATTCCGTACTAATTTTCAACTGCAGAATTGACATATTAATCTTAGAACTAACAAATACCTAAAGAAGTAGGAGGCAAAACAGAGATAGACAGAAAATATCCTGTAATCTACAAGACAATGTGAAAGAAAAGCAAAAAAGAAAATCCTGTACTACAGGATTTAAGATTTTTTTTTCATGGCAGATAAAAGGAAGAAACCTAGCTCTAGATTGTGAATATACTAGACATCTGTCTTTGTGTCATCCTAAAAACTCTTTTAATTTTGATGAATGTCTTATAAGTTCATGAATGCACAAGAGACACTTCAGAGAGCAGTAAATGACCTAACCCAAAGTTTGAGAACAGAAGACATCTTCCTGTGCTAAAATGACTTCATTTGTTTTCCTAAAACATGGGAGGAACATCTGGCAGGACAGGAAAGGATTCTGGAGCTTTTTAAGGCATCAGAGCTGAAGTTAGTGGGAGGGATTTGGGGGCTGGATTTTTTTTTCTGATTGCTTCTTTTGGTTTGGCAAAGGGGTACATCACATTTCTGTGAGTTACAGAAAATAAGCTAGAACCTTAGTGTCCAAAACTGGACAGAAAGGATTGCAAGGTTTCTACAAATCTTGAGAAATTATACTAGGTTAAAGATCTGCGGAGTGTGGATTTTAAGAGAGAAAAACAAAAACCTGCAAAACAAGCATCAGTATTATACCACCTGCAACAACTCCATCCATTTGGAAGAAAACACCAAAAAGCTTCTGAATCACTACAACTAATACTTCTATTTCCAGTTCTGTTCCTGAATGACTGGACTGGTGCAATGTATTTGTGGCAATTTGCGATGCCTCAAAGGTTATTTATTGGATTTGCACTAAAATAAGACAAAAATCAGGGGGAGGGGCGGAATGTAATCAATATCCCTAATTCCGCAGGGATCTTTCAGTACAAGCAAAAATCCTGAAAGCAATATGCAGCTGCAATTGCTCTCATTCCACAGGCTGTACTCAACAAAGAGTAGTGCTAACTACTGGTTAACTACTGGTGATAGTCAGCCTATACTCTGTCTCCCAAGACCCAACATTGAGCTGCACTGTATTGCACAGCAACTCACCTGTCCGAGACCTGCTCCAGGGGATTTCTCAGGAGGAGTAGCCTTACAAAGAGGGGCCCTAGCACTTAGTCTCAGCAAAACTTCATGTGCAAGCATGAAAACACTAATATGCTAGACTATTGCTGCTAGATCAAGAAATACATTTTCTTCAAGTATGGAATCAAATATTGTTAGTTCCAGCATGGGAGTAAGAAAATCACCCTTCTTCCTAATAATTACATACCTTTCCATTTGGCAAATGGATTTTTCCTGTTGTTCATGTTTCAAAAATAGAACTAAAATTAAAGTCGTCATTTTTGGTTAATTTATCTTGTTGGGTTTTCCTTTTATTTAACTCCCAAAACGTGGAGTGAGTGAAAGCATAAATTATAAAACATAATAATTATGAACTAATATACCTGGGGTTTTTTCACTAAAGTTTCCAGTTTCTCTGCCCAATAGTATCCAAAGTCCACTCATACAGCCAATCAAAATTTTCATGGAATACCCAGAAGCTCATTGTTTTAACAACACAGCACTTAGTAATACAATAAAAAGATTTCACTCTGAAGTTTTGTTAACATAGAAATATGTAACTGGTTGAGCTACTTAATTCAGAATCCTGCTGGCACCATCAAAATTATCATATGCAACTTCCCACTATTTATCAAGAACCATTTTAAAAACGACACATTCCCTTCCCTATTTCTACTGAAAATTTTCTGTGAAACTTCTGGTTTGAAGCTGGCCTTGCTTACTCGGCTTTAACCCTCTTTTCTTTAAAAAACATGTTAACATTACCACTCAATTTTTGTAAACCAGCACCATAAATGTTAATGTAGAGGCCATTCCCACTATATGAGTTTAAAATACATCAAGTCAGAGAGTACAATTTTCTGATATTACTGGAATTCCTACCATGCAATAAAATTCTGTAAGAGCATTTAACTGATAACATGCTTCATGTTACTAAATAATAATAACATTAAATCAAAATGACTGAAATCCTACTGCACAGCAAGATACAGATAGCTATAGCTTACAATTACTAGGAAAGTGGTGAAGATAAGTGGATTCTTAAAGAAAGGCATAAGGACAGCAGGAGTCATCTTATCAGCCAAACTTTATACTCAGAGATAAAAACAATTGGTTTAAGACTTTTAAATCTCTAGGTTAATATAAGATTGATAAACTAACTTTGTCTTTAATTTGGTAGCTATGTCACACTTCCATGTCAGAAATTATATGTTTCTTCCATACACAATTGAAGCAATTATCTCGAAATTACTAGCATTAGACGAAATCAGTCACATTAAATTGATTTAAATGGCCTTTTGGCATAAGAAGGCATAATAAAAGTACAAAGAATTATCATTCAGCTGCACCTTTTTCTTGCAAGAATTATGTCTGAGATCAAAGCTATATAACTATTTTTCAAGTAGAATACAGAGAAATATTTATTAAAAAATCACCAAACGGCATGGGGCTGCTGTAAAACGTATGCAAGGAGAAAGACAGATCATAAATGCAGAGTGACCTGGACTTCTTGCTAAATTGAATCTGCAGGAGTCCAAAACAACAGTTAACATCTAACTCAGGTGGACTTTAGAAAGCCTATGTGTTTAGAATATGTGCATGCACATGCATGTAGCTGTGAAGAACGTAGGTCACATTACGGGAAGCCAGACAGTATCCTAAAAAACAGACTCCCCAAAAGGGTTTTGCAAGGGATATGAAACCTCAAAAATCAATGGTTCGATTCTATGGCAGCCAAGAGGTAATGCACGCCTTTCTACTTGCCTGGCAAGTGAGAAGCATTTCTTGGCCACCTTGTCAGAGTGTGCACATCTCTGGCTACCTCAACAGAGAAGCATTAGGCACATGGATCAAGCAGAGCCTGCTTGGTGCTGTATCAAGCTGGCAACCCACAGTAAACAATGTGGGAGAGGGTTGGGGAATAGCCCAGGGTACACTGGGGATGCAGCTGGATAGAAAGAGTAGAAATTGCTAATGACCCACTTAAAATTGGACACGGAATTGTAAGATGGTGAATAACCAGGTAAACATGATCTTCAGTGCAATATTATGCCCAAAAAGTGTAAGTTATTTTAACAGAGGGATGGTGTATAAGTGCAGTAAGTATTTTGCCTGACAAACAAACTTAGCAGGCTACTGGCAGAACAGTTAGTTCAGCTTTGAGATACACTCTCTCAACGGAATGCTGACAGACTGGACCAGATTCAGAAAGGATTCAGGCAAATGATTTTTCAGGAGTACAATGAGAGACCTGAGGAAGTCAGTACATAAAACTTAACAGAAACAATGTCAAATTATTTGTTCATGAATCGTGAGAAAAAGTTTATTCACTGTGTGACTTTTCTTAGTCCAGCTGACAAAAGACAAAGCAAACATATAGAAATTGTTAATAGGAAAATTCAAACTGGACATAACACACCATTATGGAATAATGCATAATGGAGTTAGGAAGGCATTTACAAAACACTAGCAATCATAAGCTAAATACTCCTCATTACCTTTAATCTTTAGAATCTTCTTTGAAAGGAAGCTCTTTGCCAAGTCACTTTTTTTTTCTTCCAGAAAAAAGTTACAGCTCCTGAGCTATCACAGATTATTACTGGTTTTATTAATTCACATATTAATTACATGATTCCTAAATTTCACCAAGAACGAGACTGTATTCTGCACTCCAGAAAAAAAATGAGTTGGAAGTAGATTCTGTGCCATCTTAAGATAACAGAAAGAAAGGAAATGGACAGAATTTTAGTAGGCAGTTAGAAAAAAAGATAAGCGCTTGATGTGACAGTTACAAGAGGGAATTGCCAATTGAAAATACCCCTTTATATGGCCTACTTAACTCCAGTGCAAAACACTGCATTTGAAACCAACTCAGTCCTCAGATACAAAGAGAAGAGAAACAACTGCCATTGCTCTACAGACCCCCCAGAAGAGCGAAGCCTCTCCTTGGAGGCAGTACAAAGGAGACAGTATCTGGAAAAGAGACCATGAGAAAAGAAAATTACTCTTCTCTTAGTTCATCAGAAGTAGCAGCCAGAAAAAGTTAAGGAGTTTCTTGATCAAAGAAAATAGTAACATTATTATGTTCTGGAAGAGCAAATCATCTCAGTTGCAAGAAAGATAGAGATAAAACATGTACCTAGCGTGGGCAATTGGAGTAACAGACAGCTTTAACAATCTTCATCTCTGAAGACAATGTGGAACCTCTCTTATCTCTTTCAGAGGATAAATTCTTTTTAATATTAAGCTCAAATACACACCTTCCAGTGCTTTCAGGAAACCTCCCCTTTACTGTCCAGAGCTTTTAAGCAAAACTCTTGTTACAAAACATTCTATGATGTTTAACAAATGTAGAAAATAAATTCCAGCAGTCATACAAGATAGTTTCAAAGGATGATTTAACCAGCACACACAAACTGACAGAACATTTTCATTCTCACCGCTTAGTGAGAGGTCAAGATAAACACAAGCAGACAGACTACATTTCATGGACCTGGCTTCTGTTGGCCGTCCTCGACATCTGACATTTTGCAGAAGAACTTAGCTTCACCCAAGAAATTGTTAAGGTATTTGTGGCAATCAGCAACCATCCTATAGCAGACAACAAAAGCTGTTGTCACAACATGTGTCCATTCCACTTCTGACCAGGTTTGGTGCCAGCTGGAATGACCTTTGCATGTTAAGATCAACACACTTACCACCACCTTCTACTTTGGACCTTCAATGCAGCCCCAAAAAACTGTACAAATACCAAATTGCAAAGACAGGCCAAATTCTTAGCACCTGGTTTCAGTTGGTTCAGAAGACTTGACAGAAATAGGCATTATTTTTCTGAATGGCACAGGAAATGACAGTAAAGATTCACAGTAATCTCATGATCCTTGAGTTTAGGCTATTCACAAAGAAGTCACACATAACAAGATATGACTTGTGGTAAAGTTATCTGAAAAGCAAAAATCTCTTGGCTATACATGATGGACAGATAAATCAACAGTTTTGATCTGCTCACTTGTGTTTTTCCTGTCAACCTATTTGATCTGGCAAAGTCATCTCTCAGAGAAGCAAAAGCAGCTTTCAGGAATGGCATCTTTGGTATTTTCCACTGGGGCAGAATTAAACTTCTGAAGTAATTCTGTATTATGATAATCAATGAGGTGAAATTTAACATGGAGCACTGTACAAATGGTATTAATAATGCACCACTGAAGAAGGTATTTCCTGAAAATTAATCTCCCAGAAGCACCCTCATCTTCAGCATCTACAATGAAGCAAAAATCCCATGTCAGCACTCAGCAGGAAAAGGAGAAAGCATCTGACTGGGTCTTCTGTTTGATTTGTTTGGAAGACAAGGTAGCTTGGGTTTGGGAAAAAAGAAAAGGAAAGAACACAAAACCTTTAACAGAAATGTGTTACTATAGAAAAGACACAAGAAAAGTTTTAAAACATAACAAATATTTAGTGGTAAGTAGCTTCCCAAGATAAATGATTAATTTCTTTTTAGTAGGTATTAGCTAGAGTTCACTGGTGAACACATATAGTGCACAGCTATGTACACATCTTTTCCAATGCATCTAACACTCTTCTTTAACAGCCAACAGGACACTGTTATCAAGTGTATGTACACTATGCTATTGAATATTATTGCTTTGACATTCTTCAGATTAATGTAAAAGCAGTTTGCTTTCCTGAGAAAACTATGGGTTGCTTTTTTTTTACTTCTGAGTGCATGAAATTTGTTTCCTGCTATGGAAGCAGTTTAAAGATTGTCTTTCAGTTGGTTTGGAAAAAACCAACATTTTTTCCTAATCTTACATAATAGCTTCTGCAAGGACACATAACAAGATTTTACTTGCAGTAAAATGTCTTAAAAAGCAAAACCCTCTTGGAGATGTAGAGTAAAATATTATTCAGAGTTAGTAATTAGGTATTTTAATGGTGCATTTCACACTATAGTTTTAATCTGTCAGCAGATCACCCTATCAGATACTTAAGAGAAACATACCCTGCAATCAGTTAAACGGTAACAATTTTTGGCATTTCATACACTGACTCCTGTTCCATTTGTATTATTTCTGTCCTCCCTTTAATTAAACCAGAAAAGGTCAGATTACATCTGAAAAATCAATGCCTGCAGGTAAAATACAAAAGCTAATTTTAGGTACATGTTACACAAATATAACTGAAAAAAAATCTAGTCCATAATGAAATATGCTTTAATGTATTAGAATTACTTTTAAAATCTTCTAGATCCTCACACCTCTTATGCATCTTTTCCCATATTTCCATTCACCAGACAGTGTACAAGCATCAAGAATGGTATTTTTAATTTTTCCATACGAAAGCCTTCTCAATAGAACCTATGTCTAGATTAAATTTAATTCTTTTTTATCTGCACACTTGCATATTTCTGAATACAAATTCAATAAAAATAACTCTTAGTAGGAAGCATGAATGAAGAAGAGTGTGTGACATTTACAGCTAAGTGGCAGGATGCAGACTACCAGGAAAAGATAACTTAAAGTCAATGGTGAGCGCTTGCAAAACGTAAGCCAGTTTGGCAAAACCTGATATTGTACTGCAGTCGGGAAACTAGATAACAAAAGGTTGGCAATGTGCATTCTGCTCTTTAGTAGAAAAGACGATATCAGATACACTAACAGCCAAATAGCCACATCACGTCTTTCCTCACAATAACACAGACAGGAATACATAGCAGTACTAAAATTTAATGGTATTTTGTTTGGAAGAAAAACTTATCTGAACTGTATTCTAAGATGACCTTTCATTTAGATAAAATTTAATTAAAAAACTACTCCTTCTGAAAATAGAGATAGCATAATTCATTAAGACAGTTTTCTGTAAAACTGATAGTATCTTGCTATTGTTAGACGTTTCATTGCTATAAAATGTAAGACTACCCCACTAGTAGAACTCATATGGTTTTCTCTGGAAGGACTGCCAACAGATCCTAACTAATGAATTCAAGAAACAGATATAACACTACGGTTGTTTTGCAAATACAGCAGTGCTCATGATGGTGTTTAATTTTCCTTTTACCTAAACTTCCTTTGTAACATACATTTGAAACAAACCCTCTGGAGGAGCAGAAACTCTTCACTCTCTCCCATAATATTTCACACAAGTTAATACCTTAAAAAAAAAAAAAAGGTAAGTTTTCCCACAAAAAGTCCTGCTACATATTTCTTATTTTGGGTATTGTATTGTGATGTACTCTGATTCCGAAAAAAAATTTTTTTCTACATTAGTTACATGTGAACAAGCAGTAAAAGAATCTAAATTCAGAAATACCAGGCATACCACCACTTCAAATCTTTTCTGTTCTAGGACTATTTCTAAGACAAAATACTTTGCTATATCATTGAGGATTGTGCCACACTATGCTTCCACTGCCTATTGTTACAAAACAGGTAAAAGCTATTTTAAAGTAATTTCCCCGTTTTTGCTTTAAAAAGTGAAATGTTGGTTTCTAATGTGGACAGCAACAAAGACCATGCATCCATCATCGTTTGTAGCATGAAATTATAGCACAGACTTCTGTCAGATGAGATGCAGGACGTTAACTGGCAATAGAGGAAAGCTTTTAGACCAGAGAGGGAAATGGCTCCTCGAGCTAAGTGCTAACTCCAGCAGCAGTAAAGGGAGCCCTGGCCCAATTTATCCCTCTCTTTTCTCCCACCCTGGAGGTGGGATCTGTGCCACATATTTGTACCCCCAAAGGAAAGAGAAGGGTTGCTGAGGCTATGGTTTTATGGAGTAAGCCTGGCCAGGCTGTCTGCCTCTCCAAGTTTCCCAGAAATTGTGAGAACTTTTTCTCCCAAGAAGAATTCTGAGAGGCTGCAGGGATTAGTTAAAGACAGAAGCCACAACTTCATTCACTTGCTTCCTTCCAACTCACATTGCTGTTTGCTCTGTTAGGTCTCACCATTAACCAGTGTAATGCTTTGGTGGCAGGCTGGGACCCACTCCCTGGAACAGTCATGTTCAGGTATTGATTTGGCAGGTTGACACTATTGTCCTCAGAAAAATAAGAAAAGTTCAATTTTGTTCTGATATCAGTAGCTGATATCCAATCTAGAACCTGTCATGATCAGTGGACATTACTATTTAACCACGAAGAACCCTATCTGAAGTGTATTTGTGAAGCTCAGTCTACTATCCAGCAGACGTGCTAACACTATAAATAAATGTCAGCTTTATTGGCAGGTTCAGTCTTCATCACAACAGCCTGGAATTGCCATGTAAGACACTTCATGCTCTGCATAACATCCTAACACCTACAATAATAAAAACAGGAAAGCTACTGTCAGAAAAATTTTGTCCATATATTTTGTCTACATAGCCTGGAAATATAGTGTAATTAATATTTTATCAATGACAAATTTGTACAAAACTGCTGAGAAAATGGGATAGGTTCATTCATACTTATTTAATTGTATATACTTGATAGCAAGAAAAACTTTGTAAGCAAACTCACAAATATTTGCCTTTTACCTCAACTACAAATGACAGCATAATTCCTGTCCTGGGTGTGCTCTCTTCTAAAAGCTAACTATAAAGTACAGTTGGTACAGTAAAGCAGTAACGTGCAAAGCCAAATTAGGACTGCAATTGGCATGCAGTCTTTCCTCAACTTCCATTATGTCTTATTTGTACAAACATTTCACCAAGGGGAAATCATGTTCACCAATCTGATACCATTCTGTGATGGCATGATGGGCTGGGACATGAGTGGGGAGAGCAGTGGAGGTTGTCTACCTCAACTTCAGCAAGGCTTTTGACACTGTCTCCCATAACAGTCTCATAGGTAAGCTTAGGAAGTGTGGGTTGGATGAGAGGTGGATTGAGAAGTGGCTGAAGGACAGAGCTCAGAGGGTTGTGATCAGTGACACAGCATCTAGTTGGAGGTCTGTAGCTAGTGGTGATCCCCAGGGGTCTGTACTGGGTCCAGTCTTGTTCAATACATTCATCAATGACCTGGAAGAAGGGACAGAGTTTGCTGATGATATATACCTGGGGGAAGTGGCTGATATGCCAGAAGGCTGTGCTATCATTCAGTGAGACCCGGACAGCCTAAAGAGTTGGGCAGGGAGACACCAAATGAAGTTCAGCAAGGTCAAGTGTAGGGTCCTGCATCTAGGGAGGAATATACCCCTGCACCAATACAGGTTAGGTGTTGACCTGCTGGAAAGCAACTCTGCAGAGAATGATGGGGAGGCCTGGTGAACAGTAAGTTAACCATGAGCCACCAATGTGCCACTGTGGCCAAGAAGGCCAATGGTATCCTGGGATGCTTTAAAAAGAGTGTGGCAAGCAGTCTCTCCTCTCCCTTAGTGAGGCCACATCAAGATTACTGTGTCCAGTCCTGGGCTCTCCAGTTCAAGACAGACAAGGAACTACTGGAGAGAGTCCAGCAGAGGGCTATGAAGATGATGAGGGGACTGGAGCATCTCTCTTACCAGCAAAGGCTGAGACACCTGGGTTCTGTTTAGCCTGGAGAAGAGGAGACTGAGAGGTGACCTGAGCAATGCTCAGAAATATCTAAAGGATGGGTGTCAAGAGGATGGGGCCAGACTATTTTCAGTGGTGCCCAGCAACAATACAAGGGGCAACAGGCACAAAATGGAACACGGGGAGTTCCATTTGAACACAAAGAAAAACTTCTTTACTTTGAGAGTGTCAGGGCACAGGAACAGGCTGCCCAGAAAGGCTGTGGAGTCTCCTCTGGAGATACTCAAAACCTGCCTGGACACAATCCTGTGCAACATGCTCTAGATGAACCTGCTTTACCAGGGAGTTTGGACTAGATGATCTCCAGAGGTCCCTTCCAACACCTAACATTCTGTGATTCTGTAAACTTGGTTTTCATTTTCTGTACAATTTTAATTTTATACCTCACGTTCTGTGCTTCCATCCACTCTTTATTCTGGACTTCTGGAAGTGAACACTAAGTTTCTTGAATGATTTGAAAAAATATATATACTCACATATTTGATTAGTTATCAAAATATATATCTTTCCTGAATACAAACCAAATTTTAAGGAAAAATAGTAGTTACTAGCTGTTACACAAAATTAGCATTAAGTGTGGATCAAAAACTAACTTCCAGCAAGTTGTCATGGGTTAGAGGTGGGCCAGCTACTAGACAAATGACACAAGTAGACAGAATAGAAAAGTAAAGTTCCTAGGAAAAAAAAAAATTGTCTAAGGTTTTCATACATACATAAAGGAAGCCTTTTTTGAAAGCCTATCGTTATTGTCTGTACATAAAAACCTGGGCACTCACCAACCAAAAAAGAGTAATATTCAGTTTTACCTGTTACTTGCTTTCTATGGTTTAGTATGACAGTTTTTGGAAGTACCATACTGATTTTTTTATATAAACTGTCACTTCAACTGCACTGAACAAAAAGAGGGCTATCTCACAGTCCCACCTCACCAACTACATCACCAAACACCTTATAGACTACAGGAGGCTATCATCAACTGTTTTGAAGGGCTCTTTCATTCCCATCTGCTTTTCAGCATGAGGAGGTAGCATTACTTTTTTGGAAAATCTTAGGTTTTCTCTTCTTTGACATAAAACTTTGAGTATTTTTATGAAAAAGAGTTTTTGTTTTTCAGTCATCCTTTCTTTGGAAGGATGAAGAGTTTAGCTCTCACCACAGAATGTTTACTTTTGCTAAGACGATAAAGTTAGTGCCAGATCCCAGAAGACATACATAATACAAAGGAGAATTATTGAGGAATAAATTTGTAATGCTTTCTTTTTTAACAGCATTACGTGTTTCTAAAAATGAATATATTTATTTTCATAGGAGAATGTGACTGTAAAGCACATGAGCCAGGCCTTCCCTCCACGGAGTTAAGAACATCTTTTAAATGTCTCTAGTCTAATGCTAGAGTTCTGCTGAGTTACCGAGAGGGGAGAAGAGAAAGAAACAGAAAAACCTTCAGGTATGCCTCAGTAGCTCTATTTGAAGATCTCCTGTTTATGTGGATCCCAGTAACTGGATAAACTTGAACTATTGCACAGCTGGACAGGTCCTTTAATCTCAGCCACTGATGAAGGATTTGACTCTCAAAATGGACATTTTACAAACCAGGAAATCTCTGGGAAGAGCGTCTCAGTATCATTTTTATTTCTTGCAACCCATTCTTCAATGAGAAAACATAAAGACTTAGGAAAAAGGCAAAAACAGGGAAAAGTGAAAAGCAGAAAAGGATCTACCAAGCTTACAATGGTCAAGAAACATTCAGTGGACAGAAAACGTGCTTCCAACAGGCTGTCCTTTACAGGGAAGACTCGGAAAAATTGTATCTGTTAAAACAGGTGTGTAGTAGTGTTAAAACAACCACCAGCTCTGTGAATTCACATTGTAAACAGGCATTTGCACAGAGAATTTTAATGAAATAGAATACCTGACTACTTAGTACCTGATTATCCTCTGAACTCAACAGTATCCAGAGTGCATCTCATTTGATACCAGGCCTCTATTCTCACTTACCCTTCCACCAAGAAGAAACAGAAAATCAGACATGTCCAGCCACGGCCATGCACCCCTGTCTAACAGAGGTACCTACAATAGGCATATCTAGTGACTGACTAATAATGTCAACTCTCTCTTCCAACTCCTTATAGCAGGATGAGAAATGATCAGCTTAAAATAAACACCTGTCTTTTAGCAGGCTAACCTTACTGGAGATAAATCCTCTCTTAATTGTTTCTAATGCTTCAGCACATTTCCTTCCCAGTATTTTTCAATTCCAATACACAAAATGGATACTCATCGTTGTGCCTTCTTTGTTGCAGCATAAGTACATTCTTCAGTGAAGACACAAGAGGCAGGGGAAATGTAACTGGTCTTCCATGCACCAGGCAAGTGTGGTATGTGTGCAGCACAGAAAATACAAGATTATACCATACACACATGAGCAGGCAATTCAAAAGAAGAAAAGAAAAAATACTCCAAAATAATGTTTCTGAGATTAAAAAAAAAAATAGCACTGCATTGAGCTCCTGCTGAAGAATTCTTCACATTTTAAGATACAATAGTTACCTCCATCTCCTCTATTCAGACAGTTTCTAGGATTCAAAATGTTAACCTAACAATGAACTGAAAACTGAGGAGACAAATCAATAGCTTAATGTGTTTTTCTTTTTCGGTTGTTTTTTTTTTTTTTTTATAGTAAGTATGCGTCTTCATAATTACTGTTACTACTCAGCAACCTGAATACCTAAAGGTGCTTGCCAAAATTATGTCTTAATCTTTGTCAAAAATTACACAGTCCCTTGAAATAACTTTTGTGGGTAATTAGTAATTTTGGCAACAAAGTTCCACATTGGACATGGGACAGAATCTTTCCTGTAGATCCTCAGACTAATTACCTATGGAGTAAAAGACCAAACAATTACAAACTTGAAAAAATATTTGGTCTAAAAAAAAGCACAGTTAATTTCAGAACTGACTACAAACTGACTATAACTGAAATAAAAACTACACTAAACATTGTTTAAAAGGAATTACAGAAAACAGAATAAAAGTAATTGAGTTAATTAAGCCATACATAATGCTCTGTACATTAGACAAGTTTCCCCTAAGGCCCTGTCAAAAGTCTTATCAGTTACCCCAGTAGGTTCAGGGATATCTAAAAAATAACGCTCTCATGGACTTGCTGGTCTTATACTGCTAGGAAAAAACGGGACCAGAGCAAATAAATTTGAGCACAGGCAATGTGATTATCCGTACTCCCTAACTGCTAGTTCATTCCCTCGCTCTGTTTCAAATTATTCCAGCTTGTTTTTCCAAGACAAAATTTAAACACAGTCTTACATGTAGTTCACTCCAGGGATCATTTCCCAACAAAACTGCAAGCATCCGGATCCCACCAGCTCCGCTCCCAAGAGGCTCACCTGTCCTCTTCTGACACCCCTCAGGGCAGGCAATGTATATCCACGCATACCCTTCATCTCACGCTATAAAAATCACCATTTCAGTGGACCACAGCACACCCCTTGCACTCTTTAGATAATTTGAATAAACACACCCATCAAATTGTCCTAAAAGCTCAGTACAAGCACCCACTATTAAGCTGGAAGATGATGAAAATTACACGTTCCTTAGTTGTTAAAGTTTACGAAAAGAGGTCTGAACAGCACTTAAACTCAATGTTTAAGTGGAGTATTTCTTATTAGTCTCAAAAGCATCGTTTGACACCTCTGAGTACTAGATTACATTTCTGAAAAACAGGCTGTATGTTTCAGAGAAACACTGCACAGCCTAATTAACATTTAGAAAATGTTCTAAGATCCTTGGATGAAAAGCAAGATCTCACCTAAATTATGATATCACACAAAGTCTTAACTGGCAAAACTTCAATGACTTCAATTTAGAGAATAACTTAATCTACCCATTAAATTACTAATTTGCCTAAATACAAGGAAGAATCATTCACTCTCCCATTAATGAAAGACAGATATTTCAAATGACACCCTCTTGTAGTGAGAACCATTTAGTTTACCTGGAAATTATCTCTAGAATTCCAGTACCTGAAAGCAGAGCATGAAACACTGGCATATCACCTTTCGCGTTTCAGAGGGTATTCTGAAACCAAGTGTAAAGGTCAGAAGCTAAAATGCTTAGTCCTCTTACAATTTATTAATCCATTTTATTAAGAACAATGAGAGTATGGCTACATTTTGTTTCTTATGCATATCAAGTAGGAAAAGCCTAGTCCTTGACAAATACAAAACAAGTTCATTAAAACTACATTTTCTACTACAGGAAGGAAAACGAAGCCACTTTAAACACTGCCTTAAGGCAATAGACTTAAAAGCATTTACTTAATCAGCACTCTTAAACAAACTTACTTAACAGCATTTCTCCATTACCATCTACTGTGAGAATCCTTAACGCAACAATATTGTAAATCCCTGAAAAGAAACAGTCAGGTGGAAAGGCAAATAGATGAATGCATAATTGACAAAAGGACTAATGTTTAAAGACGAGGTAACACCAAAATCAGGAAAGCTAGGTATACTCTCTAGCACCTTAAAGCAAGAAAGCGTCCTTATTGCTCCAGGAATGAAAGAATTAAAATAAATAAAAAACCCAGCCAAAACCCCCCAATCAAACAAACAAACAATGCCACCAAAACCCAAACAAAACAAACAAAGAAAAAAGCAACGACAAAAAACCAAAAACAACCCATAAAAATTGAACAAACCCAAACAAACCAGAAAACCACCACCCCAAGGAATTTACAAAATTGGGAAAGCGCAAGATGTGGTCATGAAGCTCATGATGGATTGACCCCCCCCTCCAATAACAGCAACACTGACATCAAGCTCCCTTTCTGAGCAGAAGGACAGGCATTCAGGGGCAAGCTACGAAACCCCAGGCCAGTCAGGTACACCCGCGACGTGACGGCCCAGGCCCTCCGTGGTTTATTCCCCCTCCGACGGGAGTGATTAAGTCCCATTAGCGTCAACGGGAGGCAGGCAGGCATGGCAGGGCGGCGGCGCTCCCCCAAGGACAACGGCCGGGGGCGCTCGGGCTGCCCAGCAATTACCGCACAACGCGGGGATGGGGCAGCAGCTGCCCGAGAGAAAAAAGCTGAGGAAATAATAATACCTGTATCAGAGAGATATAGCAGTTTCAAGCACAAGGAGAGCTTGGGATTTAATCATGCAGTTTAAAAGTGAACAGAAAGGAGCAGAGGGGAAAAGATGGGCTCTAACCCAAACAGTAACACGAGGAATAAAAGGGACTGAAAATCAGAAACTCCTGTGTATCGGGCAACAAGTTCCACCAGTTTCCATCATTTCGGTGTTGATAAGTGTCAGGAGGAAAAGCCTTACTTTTAGGAATGTTTCCTGTAATTTTTCCTTGAAAAATTACAGCTATGGAATGAATCGAGTAACTGCTCTGAAAAATCATCTGTCCTGCAAAAGGCAACTGACGACTTCTCTGCCCGTTGGTATTTAGGAGACCATTTTATGTGAATAAAGCCAAAACATGATTTACAGAATACATTCATTCAAATTCACCAAAAGGTAAAACACATTTATTTTCTTGACTGTAAATTATTAACAATTTCTCCTCTTAGACACACCAAAACACCAGTATCACCACTGATTGGCAATGTCTAATTCTGAAAAATATTCCTAGGAATCACGTGTGCAGATTATCAGTGCCAAAATCCATCATGCGGATCCAAGAGAAAAAATTCATCCACTAGCCTGTTCACCAGTAATCCTTTCAAGTTTACCCCTCAGTGAATACCTAATGAGAGTAGCACACAAGAAGAGACTCAGAAAGGGCCAAATTCTGAGACAGATTCTCAGTGAAATTCGAAATATAAGTACATCCATTTGTAGCTCCATATTTTAATTTAGTAGCTACTTTCCAATCCATTTAAGAACAATTATTTTGTCTACTTTATTGTAAATATGCAACCTGTATTTTATAAATCACTGTGCAAATACATACACCCTGGGAGTTACATACAGCACATAACACCTGACATTGCAAATCACTGCTTAGCATCAGGTTAAAAAAAAAGAAAAAACCAAACCCAAAACAAACTCTACAAAACAGGATTACAAGGGTGAAATTTGCACATATTAAAACAAATTCGCTGTACTTTTACCTTCTACATATGCAGAAAGAGAGATCTCCATATACACCTACAAAGCACAAATTTAAAATTTGGTCACATAAATATTTATTTTACACTTCCACTAATTGCAGAACTTTATTCCACAAGCTGTTAATCAGAGGTTCTGAAACAAAGAATAACTTCAAGCTTGATCTCAGAAGCATAATGCACAGAGGGACGTGTAATCTCTATTTGAACCAAACACTGCACATCCAGCTAATGCACTGAAATAAATTCTGACCCTGCAAATATTTAGTTACAAGAATGTCCCATGGAACAGACCAAGGATGTCAATGGAAGCTCTATTTATTGATTTATGCTAAGTGTCCACAAGACAAAAATCTGCTTATCTTTATTGATAACATGCTGAGGAAGTCAGAGGAACTGGACCATGCCTACCACTTCTATTCAACAGCACTAGCCAGGCCCACCTTAGCTGCTCGGATGATTTGACTACAGCTGCAGAGCAAGCGGGAGAATAGTTGAAGTCACAAGCACAAGCTGTTATCTTTCTGGTTTAGCAAATACATAAAAATCGACTTCATTTAAATGGTTAGCAACAGGAATGTTTTTTAAACATCTTATCTCACCTGGCCCTCATTCACAGCAAAAAGACGTCTGTTTTCCCAGCTAAACTGGATCGAAAAATGTTTGACAAACAAAAGCCTTCACAAAAATTAAGTGGCTTACTGAGAGCGCCCAGGTAATTTAAAGAATTAGACTTGTTTCTAATACCAGATACTGGAACAACAAATTTAACTTAAAGCACATGCTTGCAGTTTTTATAATGTGAACTGCTTTCATAATTTAAAAAAATACTTCAGCTGTTTTTTTGCAATACTACTCTGAATTTGTATAATCCATTCAGCCTCATTAACATTTCACACACTCTACCTTATTGAGTTTCCTCTTATCTGCTGATAGAAATCAGACACCTAGACAGAAGCTCAGATTAGTGTTTAGTAAGCATGCTTTCAAATATCCCCATTTTGAGAAGCACTCTTTATAAAGCAGACTTTAATTCCATCTAAAATCAAACTAATTTAAATTTCAGTAGAACTACTATCTGTGTAAGCCTGTTCCCTGCTCTGCCAAATCAGGTCACCCCAACAGTAGCATTCAGTCAATCTTTCTGTTGGCTTATCTTGAAAAAAAAACTCTTTTTGTGCTAAATGGTTGGTAGGTATGTAGGTATATTCTTCAACATTTTAAAGCTCACCGAAGAACTGTATCTCACAAATCACACCATGGATCTTCAATATGCATTTTATTGTTCATACCTTCTCAAACTGAAAAAAAGGCATAAAACTAAATGCTTATAGCAAATCAGATATCAAGTAATGCAATTACTCCTACATACTTGATAAGAGCTAGTTTTTAATTCAGCTGGGTAGAATAAAATGAATGTATTTCTCCACAAATGCTTCCTCAGAAAAATCCTCCCTATCAGAAAAATGTTCTATGTATGATGTTACTGTGATTTCACTACATTATTTCACATGAGTGCAAAGTAACAAATTTCCAAACCAAACGAGCTAAAATAAAATTTGATGACATATTTCTTCATCTTTCAGCTCAAGCTATTAAGTGGTAACCAGTTTACTATCAACATTTTAATTAACTTATAAGATGTTTTGTCTTCCCAGCATCCTAAAACTAACAAGCCTATCTTAATCTACAATTTTCTACTATGGCTACAAGAAAGCATTAAGGAGAAGCAGCTTCGTATAAGAACCTCCAAGGATCAGTTTAGCAACTGATTTGACTAATAAATGCTGTGTACACATCAGGTTTGCTGGAGTTTTTTGCTTTAAGAATGGCTTATGTTGATTTAACTTTGAAACATTACCATAAAATGCTCTTAAACTGAAACAAGAATGTCTAAAGAAGGCAATGCCTCCTTTAACTAAACCGATCTCTAAACCTACCTAACTTAATCACTAAACTCTCCTTGTGTACACAAGGCCTTTGTGTTACCGCAGCCTCTTGGAAAGGTGTAGGCTTCAAGGATACTGGGGGAATTGATGGACCATGCATCCAAAATGACTACAGTGTAGGTACACAAGGCTTTGTTTGATTACTCCCCTCTAACCAGCTTGCCCTACACTAAGAGAGCTATTAGGACAGTTATATTTGTATGACGAGGAAGAAGATTTTTTTAACCATTCTGTGTGTAGGACAAGAAGAAGTGGATACCCATTTTGCCACCACACTGAACTAAAACATTATAACTTAGGCAAGCCATAGCTAGACAGACTAATACTTTTTCCAAAATCTATGCAGTCACCACATGAACACATACAGAGAAAAAAAAAAAAAATTAAGGCATTAGCGAAAAATTTACACTCAACAAAAGGGATTTTATTTGTCACAGCCTATGCCTAAGCAAAATGAACAAAAGAATACCTTTGTGAAAGCAAATTTCACGTACAAGCAATCTGCATAACAAGCTTTTCTTCAGTAGCACTTGCCTTGTTCTGTATAATAAAAGCCTACGTGGATGACAGCGTGCACACTCCTGTCATAACGCCTTGGGAGAAAACCGTAACTCAGTGAGGCTGGGCCCCACCTCACTTCCTTCGCTGACAGGTGCCTGACAAGCCTTGTGCACAGGGCACCCAGCTTCCCCTCTCCTCCTGGGAGAGTTAACACTATCCTTGACAGCCACCGGACAATACATATGGCTTGCAAACAACTCCATGCACCCGCTTCCCATGTAATTTGTCTCTTGGGAGGTCTCTAGACTCGTAGCCTTTTGAATCTCAGTGTTTTTCTTCCAGGTTGCTCTATACCCTCCTTTCCAATACCTTTTATAGCTTCTTCAGATTGTTATATTTATGTAAAATATGAGAGATGGCTTTGTTAATCTATTGGTTTCTCCTTACTATTCTACCCCCTTACTTTTATTTTCACGTCCAGATCCATAAACATCAAAGAGAGATTTTTCTCTCCTTTTTCCCTTTTTTATACCTCCCATCCCTGTGTCTGTTCTCTCTCAGATTTTTCTTTCCTGCCTTTGATTTTTCCCCTTTCTCCTCACCTTCCTTGCTTGGTAATCGGTAACAACCATCCAGACTCTTTACTAGCAGAGGAGAACCTCCTTTCTTCACCCAGGAAACAGGACACTGATTTAAGTGTAAGGAGACACAAAAAACACTTGAGCACCTGCACAAGTTCGACATGGGCACAAATCCCAGTTCTTTTTGCTATACTGTACCAGTTGTTAACAAAAGTACATTCTTGCCGTATGTGCCTCTTCTCTTTCACTTTCCAACAGAGATTTTCAGAAGCTAGAGACAATTTCCTCTAGCACACACCACAGTGTAGTACTTTACTTGGCTCTGCATGAAAACTGAACATTAAAAAAAATTAGGGAAAATCCTCCCATTTTTCTTCTAAATCATTAATCCATGAAATACGTAAAGTGTTTTCTGTGTGTCATGGCTGCCTCATTTGTCCTTGTATCTAAAAATGACCTGCATCAGAAGAAGGGAAGATGTAGCCAACTAGAAAATGAAGCTACTTGTGACACATGGACAACATCTACCTAAATTACAGATTACATAGATTAATACATCCACAATTATGCACACATTCTATACAGATCTGTAAAGTAATGCATAGAAGAGTCCCAAAGTTATAGAGGCTATACTAGCAAACTGCTGGAAAGTTTCCTGGTGTGAAATTGGTCTATCCCAACCAGAACAGTGCCTGAGCAGCTCCCAGGAAGGATGGGGCAGTTGAAACAACCCTTAGCCCATGGTCAAGGGGAGACAGCTCAGATACAGCCACAATTGCTGAAGAAAGACAAAATTTACTAGCACAGACACTGGCCACTCTACAACAGCTGGCCTCAGTATTCAGGGATGGTTTCAGGCATACAGATGCATCCAAAGAGATTCCCAAAGAATTTGACATAATTTTCCCCAAGTTTTCCTGTTTTGCCATCTTATCCTATGTCAACCCAGCCCTGGAGGCTCTGTCACAGAGTGCTCAGAAATAACATACTACCAATATCTTCCTGGTCTGGCTGGGAAATCTCCTTCTTGCTATCTGCAGACTATCCCTTACAACTGAGACAATCAACAAACTTCTGCAAAAAGATGAAAACCTAGTAGAAGTTTCATTACCTCCTGCGTGATTTCATTCGTAAAGCACGTATGCAAAATACAGTCCTTTTGCTAGAGGGAAAAATCCCAGCTCACTTTTGGCTCTCTCTGAACTCCACACCCACTTCTGGTGTCAGCCATGGTTGTGGGCGTCCAGTTTGATCCAGGGTTTGGCATAGACCTTCTATAGCTCTTCAGTATTAGTGTATTTGGATAAAGTATTTTCCATCATCTTATTGCTCTGACATACTCATTTAGCTTTTTACATGATCAAATTCTCATTTACTTTAATTTACTGCCAGAGTAAAGAACTCAAGAGTTTGGACTATTATTTATTTATTTGACCTGATCTCTTGCCATACACAGGCAAGGCACTTTACGGATAAGCACACCAGTCCCTCAACAGGCCAAGGGGCTGGACAGTAACAGATTTTCTTGCTTTCTCACTTGATTTCACACACATGGCATATTGTTTTCTTTTGTGACAATATTTTGTGTCTGTGTGTAGTTAGAAGAGGGGGTTTTGTTGCACAAAAGCTGGTTCTCAAGCAGAGTTCTGAGCTGAGGAAGACTGGGAGGAGGGGATTCTGAGAAACTAAGAGGGGAATAAGGGAGCTCTGAGCCACTCAAAGTAATTTCAGGAATATTGGATAAATATCACACTTATGGAAGGTCTACAAGGAGAAAAAAAAAAGAGAAAATAACAAAGAAATTTGAACCCTGTTCTGTAACTTCCATAATGCATCTTTTTTAAAGATATACAAGCAGAAAACTGCAGCATTCGTATGTGAGCTCCATTTACTTCATGAAACCAACTGAAAAGCTATTAACATCATCAGTTTTACAGAAACATATTTTTTCCTTACTCAGAAACTTGTTGGTCTTTTCCTTTATGTTTTTCAGCCAAGACAGCTGTTCATAGGACCAACATAACTTCTAACACAGTTCTGCTCTGTATCAGAGACCTGAGTATCTGTACGAACATCAGGGTGTGTGCTGTATTTTCAGACAGCAGTGGAAGTGAAGATTTTTGGAATAAAGTATACAGCAACAGTGACATCTTTCATAGACGCTTGGTTTCCCACCTAGAACCTGCCACAATGGAATACTGTGGAATACTGCCACAAGAACTGCAAATTTTCTTTGTGCTTACAGGACCAGATCTCCCAAAGCAGCTCCTAACACGGTCCCTGAATGAAATATTTTTTGTGCACCAGAATTTCCATTTTTGTCAACAGCAACATATCAGCATATATACTGAGTCACCACAGATGATCTCCCAGGCCAGACATCCATCCATCCAAATATAGAACTTGCCTGGGCAAGGTTTGCAAGAGATCATTTTTACAGATGGAGTGCAAGATACATTTCATTTGAAGCCCTCAGGTATTTCAGAAACAAAATCATTTCAAAGAGGTCCTATTTTTATCCCTGTATCCGCATGAATAAGGTAGAATAAGTAACGAGGATGAGATTATACACACAGTATTTAACCACAAAATCAGAGCCATGGGAAAGCTGGTTTTCTCCCTTTGAGCCTTCAAATCTTATCCAAGCAAGCTCCTTCTTCTCAATATTATTCTTTTATCCACTATACTGAATTTCTTGGATTCAAGGCAGACATAACTGCGAAGTTATAAATAGCTGCTGTCCAACCACAAAGTTAGTTAAAATCACAACTCCACTGATATGCTTTGCCACCTGCATAATGATGTCTTTTAGGCAGTGTTACATACATATATTACAAACATTGGGGCTGACCACCATAATACTGAGTCAGAACAAAAGTATTTAGGACAAAAATTCATTAATTATAAGTAAAACAAAAGAGTCAGAGGACAAATTCTGGCTGTATAGAAGCAAATAGCAAAATTTCTCCAAGCTTTTAAGCAAAGGGAAAAAGTGAGGTAGTAAATGGATCTCTGACCAGAGCTTCTGCTTCACCAGGCTATATGTATAGTTTTACCACATTAAGCTGTAATACAAGCCAGTCTGTTTTTCCTCGCTAGGAAATAGTTCTTGTCCTCTCGTCCAAAAAACTGTGATTTCCACACTTTCTACACAAACAAGAGAGGAAACAAATCTTTTTATTTCACTCCTTCCCTGTCACCAGCGTAGGAAAGCTCCCCTCCCATTGGCTTCCCTACCTGCTAGCAGTTTCTCATGGCAAAGCAGTTCACAGACCATCCACCAGCCTTTACTTAGCATGACATTGGCAGGCAGTGGTCCTTCAGGGCTTAGTGGTGGCAGCAATGGTAAGCACCTGTCTGCAACATTCTGTTTACAGCATGTCCAACTGAGTAGAAACTGTGTCACTTCTGAATACCGAAGATGATGCAGTAGGGGTATGCAATTGATTCCTGTGACAAAGAGTTCATAAAGTCTTGCCAAGTTTAATTTAAACCCTCAGGGCTTAAATCTGGTAACGAAGTTTCTCCTCTGATAAAGGAAGAATCAATTTCCCCCTTCTGTTTTTGGAACATATGACAGAGGCAGCATCTCAGACAGCTTGCATATAACAAGTACCTTCTTACACTCTAAAATGGACAGAAGAAAGAAAGTATATATAAGCAGCAACAGGTGGGGAGTGGGGCATGGAGAGAGACAAGAGATTGCACTGGCTAAGACGTTCATGGCAGTAGCCGGCAGGTCTGTAAACTGTCGGGTGCTGATGCACCAGCCCAACTGCACTCCTGCTCAGTCTGCCACGAGTTACAGGATGAGAGTATTCTTCCAGCAGCTGCCCCAGGCACAGTGGACACAGTTACCTGGGAGAGCATTAACCAGCTGCCTTCAACTCTCAGAGTCACTGGGAAATGTTTAAAGCTGACTCGGGCAGATTTGGGGGGTAAGGAATGAAAGATGAATCAGTGCAACATTTCATCTCTCCAGATTTTGTCTGCCATCATCACATCACTATGCCTGAAAACACCCTGAATAGCTGGTTTGCTAACACGTTAGTAAATTGTTTTCTTTAAGCTTAAAAAAATAATTTTAGACTCCCCAAACTTTCTCTCCAGTAGAGGCATCTGAATATTGCATTCTAATTATTTTAGTGATCAAAAGAAAACATGTTTGTGTTCATGGCTATTTTTGAAAGTGAAGGGGAGATAAACTTAAAACCCAAAACTCTTCCACATACGATTCCGCTGTAAATCTCTCTAGTTTACACAATAGGAAAGAGAGAGCAAAAAAGTCCTAGTAGAATATAAGAAATGGTTGTTTGAAAGGAAAACAAGAGCTTGTGTGGATGGCATGCTTCATTAAACAAATAACCTAAAGATTTTTATTTTTCAGCATATTAGATTTTTTTGTCAATAATCGTTTTCGCTATTGAAGTTATTAAAAAGCTTACACATGATAAGTTGTTGGCATTCTATATGGCAAAAGAACCACTAACTCGATGGAAGGTTGTCATAAACATCACTGCTAGGCAGACATTGGACTATCATTTTTTTTCCCCCCTACAATTAAGTAAATTCTCAGTATGTCAAAATGTACGTTACAGGAGCAAGTGAAACAAAAATATGAGAAAAGCAGAGAATGAACCAATTCATTATGCATCTATTCACTACCAAGTTCTTCCTTATTCTCTTACTTTACCTTCTACACCTTCTGGTTAAGCTTTACGTTTAGTCAGACAAGCTGCCTCCTACAAGAAATAAATACCTGTTTTTCCACTATGACATAATGCCTTTCAGTACACAAGCACTACACGAGTACAATTATGTTTTCACTAGATAGATGATGGAAACTTTCATGGTTCTTTCTGCAAAAAAGCCATGGATAAGAGGTAAAAAAAAAAAACCTATGTGAAATGAAAAACAAATTTGAAAGTGAAATACGTGAGTAAGCTGACAGTCATATATATGTGTGATTTTCCTTTTTTTTTCTATATAACGCAGTGTGCTGGTTAACAGCTTCATCAGCTGAGAGCAAATGATTATTCAGCATCAATAACCCTTATTATGAGTTGTGAATTTTTTTTTAATTAAAAGTGCTTAAATAACAGGACAAGTATGAAATTACTGAAAAAAATTAACAAGAGCTTTTTTAAAAAAGTCTAAGTTCACATGTATTCATAAGCACTTCATAAGCTTTGTTCAGCAACTGAAAGTACTTTAATTTGAAAAGTTCATCAGATAAAAAAAATATTTTCCTTAGCCCTTGTGACATACTTCATATTATAGATCTGTTCGTTCGAGGGCTTTTTTAAGTAATGTATACAGCTCTAGGTTAAATCATTGGACACCTGTGAGGGAGGAAGAACAAAGGAATATTCAAAGCCACATGGAACTGCCATAGTCTCCATTTAGCAATGAGATAAACTACTGGAAGATTCTGATTGAGATGCAGAATAGCACCTGCATCCAACCCCGTACTCTCAGAAAAATCAGTGAGGTTTTCACTTACTTGCAATTGTTAGTGCTGAATTGGGGCCTGAAGAAGAAACTGCAGAATAAAAGAGCAGATGGAAACCCCACAAGAGCAGATGAAGAACTGCCAAGAGTGACTGAGGTGAAACAGAGCCAAATATTTTTATCAATTCCTAAAACAAGACATTCTTGATAGTGAGATCAGAAGCTGAGCAATCACACCAAATTATGCTTCAACTCAAGATGAAAATTTTTATTTTGTACTTTCAGCCAGTATAAACAAGAAAATAAAAGAAAAGCTTAATAAAAACTTTGTATCCAACAAAACCAGCGGTAACCTTATAACTTACAAGCTCTGAAAGAGAAGTCCACTGGTAAAAAAAAAATTATAATACTGTATGTAAAGGGGATATACTACACAGCAATTTTGTTTCACAGAGGTTAAGTGTGGCTTATAAGATGAAAGTTACTTATCTGTTATTGTTTTATGGAGTGTTTGTTGTGCTGAAGCAAGGCAAAGGTCAAACCTACACTTCAGAAACTTTAGCTGATTATTCAGAAGTCAGGGTTCAAGTTTTTATTGCTGGGCTTTCTATTAACAAGCCTGCACCTTGGGCGAGCTGAATGGTGATGCCCAGTTCCAGACTACTCATGCACAACAGCTTGACTCCATGAGGTGCCTTTCTGTGAAAGATGTCTGTGATGGGCTGAAGGCAATAAAAGCTTTCAGGGACTGTTCAGGAATGAGTGTGGCTGATAAAAAAAGTCTCTCCAAATTTCCATTCACCAAATGTGAAGATAAAAGATTGAGTTCTGGCAACTTCCCCTAAAAGAGGAGGGGACAGAAATGCTGGGATTCATTAAAAACCTCTGTGGAGTATTTCAGCAGGCAGATCGAAAAAGACTCTCTACACAGACAAAGGGTTTGGCTTTTTTTTTTAATTAAAAAAAATTAAAAGCCAACAACAAACCTATATATTTGTCTGGAGTGGGAACAAGGAGGACCAGTGTGGAAGACAAGATACGCATCTTTGAAAGTCAGGAACTATCACACTTCCTTTTGAACGTAAACCTATCTGGACAAGTGATCAAACTGTCAGGAGGGACATGTATGTTTTAGAATATGGCTTTTGTACCAAAACCTGTCCCTGACATTCAAAAGAATGACCAGCTGTGGGGGGGACCATTTAATTGGGCTATAATGATTTTGAGTTCTCTAGGAATTACACTACCACCACACAGCAAAGGCATCATTTCTTTTTTCCCCTCTTCCAACCAGCTCCTCGCCCTCCTACAGCTGGTCCCAACATGTTGCTCAGTCCTCACCTCTTTCCATGCACAAGCATTGAGAGGCTGAATAACAGGAATTGTCTTCCCACGGTGGCAAACCTTCAGAGTCCCCCACAAGCCCCAGCTTTCACGGTGCTTTCTTAGTCCATCTTAACCACTGTTTATGAGGGAATCAGAGTCCCCAGAGAACGAGTATTTGCACTGGGTGCTGCACAGACAGCACAGGCATTTTGCTGGCTGCTGCTGAAAGCTCCAAACTGTGCAGCCAGATCTGAGACCAGGACCCTAGATGACAGATTTGACGCAGAAACAACCAGCTGTTTCACTGTTGTACGTTGCATGACATAAGGCAACTGGAAATGCTTTTTAGCCACAAACAGAAGGCCCAACTGGTGAGGATGATTTCTAGGCAGCCCAAAGTGAATATTCAACACTTGAGTGCACACAAGGGTATGCTGAAAGTGACCTTGATAACGTGGTTGTCTGCCACTTTAAAGCAGAAGCAAAAAATGTATATAGTGAGGGCAATATTGCATAGAGCATTTTGTCCTTTATAATGTGTGCATAACATAAGCAGTGTGCTTTGGAAAAATCAAAAATGAATACACATCAAGTGCCTGCAAAATCTGAACTGGTGATTACAATTTGGGGCAGACAATCTGGCACTGACACATTCCTACTGATAAGTAAAAATGTGGTTTTGAAGGCACTTCACTGGAGAATCTGCTTTCATTCTTCCACAAAATAGTCCATCAATGCATTAAGTCAATACTGACCTTTTTTTTTTATTATTATTATTAGATTAACACATTTTAGGTTTGGATGAGATATGGCTTACAGCTCATTTTTCCCTTGCATTCAACTCAATCTCATCCAAACTATTAATGTAACATAGTTCCAAGACAGATTTGCCACTGGATGTTAAGTCAATTCCACACTGACAAAACTGAGGACAAAACTCAGCCCTTAAGCAACAGAAGAAATGTTAATTGGTACTGCTACTGAGTACAGAGATTTTATTTTCTCTCTCTGAGAAATAGGCATGAAGCAATATGTCCAGGAGACTAAGCTATTTATGTAATGTCCTTGTTACCTTTACCAACATTTTCACTATGTACTTGCAGCTCACTTCTCTATAGCTTGTTTTATTATAAAATGAGCTCTGGTACCACAAACATATTTCTTCAAGTACAGTAACTGGATCAAAATAAAGACATACTTTGTTTCCAGGAAGAATATGCATACTACATAGAACAGTAAGCTTCAAATGCAGAAGTGTCCCCAGGCAGATTTTAGGCTAATATTAAAATAAGAGCAGTGTTTTGTAAACCAGTGAAATGGCTGGTAAATGCTTCTGCAAGATTTTATCCAGAACAAATAATGACAGCAATTTCCCACTTTTCATTTATATTACCAAATTCCGTAAAATCTTCACAAGTAAAACTCAACTTCATGCACTTCTTCAGGTTACTGTTCATCTATCAAACTGTTTCTGTGACAACATATACTACATCTATATGTCCCAGCACCCTCAGTTTTAATTGACCTCACAGAGCTCACTAAGTGAAGTCTTGCTTTGTAACCACGTTCTGTTCATTTCAATAGCATAAATGAAGCGGACATTTTATAACCAAAACTTGCAAATGTTTTAGTACAATAAGCATCTTAAGTCTAAGCAGATGATCTAAAAAAAATTTCAAACTGCCACAGCTACCCATATACACAAAGAACCAAAATGCAATGTCATTTATATAAGCAACAACTGGAATAATCATTTTAGAATTACCCAGTTCCTTATTACTCTGTTAACTTTGCTGTTGAACAGAAACTTGACAGCTCCAAGGGCAGTGTGTCAGGGCAAACTTCAACAATCTCCCTCAGGCAGTCCTTCTTAGGAATATTTTTATCTCAATTACACTTTCTACCTCCTCACAGACATGTCACTGGATGCATCAACAAATATCAGGTTTTTTTGACTAGCTATATGCTAAAAAAAAAACCAACAACAAACCAAATCAATCCATAGGCCAGCCTACTTACAGATGCATTACTGCCTCTCACAAATTTGTAGTACTGTGTGTCTACTAAAGTCCTACTTCTTCCTACATCAATGTAAGAAAACTGACATGAAGACACTGTGTGTGCTTTATTTCACAGAGAATTAGCAACTTCTCTGAAAAAAACCAACCACACACAAACTCAGGCAAGCAAAACCCTCTGGGGAAACTACAGATGTGATATAAAATCATTAGATAAATATTATATAGTGAATTATACAGCTACATAATATGATGATGTGCAATATTGATAAAACATAACAGGCCAGACATTGCTTACCTGGCTGAAAGCTAAACATTCAATAATGGACCCAAGTACCTCCTTCAAAAGTCAGGATGGAAATAATGTAAATAATTGAGATAAAATTTCCTGTTTGTTCATACAACAGCATATAACAGCAGAATTTGTTAGCATGTATTTTTCTTCAGAAAGAACATCTACATTTAACTGTAAGAATTCATTTAGCTCACAAGAGGAAAGAATAGCCCCTCTTACATAAAAATAAAAATGCAGGGAATTAAGAAAAATTCAGAGTCAAAGAACTGGGAGAAACATAGTCCTTGCTACAAGAAAGAACATCAAACTTATAATTCTCTATCAGTTACCATTTAAGATAAAAATTGATTGCTATTAGAACCACCAATAATATATTGAGCTTGTTAACCAAACCTAGCCCTTGGGTAAAACCAGGGCAGATTTCAGCTGAAGACAACAGAAATTGCCTGACCTTATAATGGAGATGAATTTGATCCTTCCTGTAAAGGCTAGTCTTGCTTTCGCAAGAAGTAAAGAATAAATACCATAGGTACTTTGACTTTGTACACCAGTACTGAATATACTTCAAGGCAATGTTTTGTGTGCCATTCAGTTGTTTTATATTTAGCAGAAATACGTTTCCATGTCTATTAACAAAAGTATAATTTTGTTTTTCTTCCCTGAGCAGTTTTAACTAAATCATAGACTAATAGCTTTAAATATTATTTTGTTGTGTCTGATTACAAGATCCATGAAAACTGAACCAAACTTGAAGTGTCTGAGTTTGTTATGTTTAATTACCCATCAAATTTACTGTCCAGTGATACAAGTATCCTTAAAATTCAGTTACCATGTATTTCACTCTCATACACACTTTTAAAAACACACATACACTTCTGGTATACGCAAACATGTATTTATAATGCCCTCTGCACCATTTAATGTTCACTCCTTGGAGCTAAAAAAATCCCTCTTACAAAGGAGGTACTTTTTTTTTTTTTCATTTATTACATGGAACTATATGACACATTTTTAAAATAACCAGAAATTCTTAACTGTGGACACTAGCGATACAGCCACATTAACAATACACATCAACATTTCTCCACTATGCTAGTTAAAATCTTATATTTTCTGTCGTGTGGCCAAAGGATGAGGAACAGTCAATGGCATCTTACCAGTGTCCCTATGAGAACTGTAGACAGGCACAGGAGTCTCTCCTCCCTCCTCTGAATCAGAAGGAAATATGGGAAAGGACAGCTGGGAGAGACCAGACCCTTACAGGCAACAGAAAGGACAAAGAGGTATCGCTGGAAGGTGGTGGGAAGCAATGGGAGTAAATGAGATCTCCCAACTTAAAGCTTTCCAAATCAAAACCTTAATATCAAAAAATTGCCATAAAAAATGACAGTCTCTACCCTCCTCCTGTAACCAGCTCTCCAAAAATACCATCCGCTCTGCCTCCCCTAGTACCAAGGCTCAAAAAGCCACAGGTATCAACCTCAGGAGCACTGCTTGTCAGCCAAGGGGAGCTTCTGTTGGAAGGCGCTTAGTTGCCTTTGCAAAGGAGGCTGAAGAGAGACCAAAGGACCAGTTGACAAGATGGGCATAACCCAGCAGTCCTGCTTCACTGAACTTGACATAAAGTCTCTATGGCACGATTGCATCCACACAGGTGAAAAAGCTGACAGCTTTTTCAGCAGAAGTGCTGTTTCATATCATCCTCTCTGACAGTACTCTGAAAGTCACACCAATTAAGTTTATATGAAAATTCCAGAAAGCCTGAATAAGAGTATACAGTAAAACCTATGAGACAAACTACCAGGGGAAGAAGAAAAAACAACAAAACAAAAAAACAAACACAACACAAGTTGATCAATACTTTCTTGTTGAAATATGTCAACAGTGTTAAGTCATTTCTGTACTCTTTTCTGTGTATCCCCAAAATTTCCAGCTGGACAGCTGCTCGAAAATGAGTCCTTTCAAAGATGACAAATACAGAGCGCTATCTATGGTGAGTTTCCCATCTCCAGAGAATTAAGAACATTTTTCCTCTTGGATGCAAACAGCAAAACCAGCCAGAAATTATTAAACTGTCCCAATCTCTCTTCTATTGTAGGAAAAGGCTATTGGGAAATGGCATGTATTTCGCCAAGTTTCCTTGGAGTCAGCTGCGAGATTCTTATTTGCCAAATGTAGTTAAAATAGAAAGTATAGAAACTGACAGAAACAATTGAACCAAGAGTTTGGTGCTGTGGCTTTAATTTAAATCAGAGCTAAGATACGATTCTGAACATTTGGGGTTTTAGTAAGCATGTCAGAGAAAATGTACCAAAGACAACAAATATAAAAAGACAAACATTATTTCAAAAATCCTCTTCTATACATAGAAGATGACATATGCATCATCTACTGAAACAGCACTTCATAGGATGTCTGCAGCTTATGTTTCTTTCTTCCTTAAGAGGCATACAAAAATCTTTATTACCTTATTTTTATAGTCTACAATAAAAGCATATTTATAACTTCAGTATGTATACTAATTCATGTGGTAAAACTTTGGCGGAAAAAAACCACAGAAAATTAGTTATCTAATTGAATGCATATGTAAATGCATTTTTATTTAAACATGTCTTTGGTACTTTTGATAAACTATGCTATACTATTTTCATTGCAATAAAATCACTTATCCAATATGAAAATCTTAACGTACTCCAGTTCTTTAACACCCCTCAATTCTTGTGGAAGGTGACATTAACAAATGTCAATGTGTCTACCACTCTATCACAAAAAAAAAAAAAATCTCAAAATGTACAAAAGGACACCTAAAGCATTATGGAATTCATGGGATGGTTGGGTCTGTCTCAATGCCACAGGCTTTCTAAATTTTGCTCCACTGGCCCCTAGGAACTGCAGCAAGAACCCTCCAGACTCAGGGGGGAGCTGCAGGATTTATTCCCGAGCATGGCGTGGCATGCAGCCAAAGAAGTCATTTAGCCGAGTTTTGGGCCAAGCAGGAAAGCGTTCCATTTCTTCTGCCATTCATTGAGACCCACGAGGAAACTGAGACAGGAAGTCAGACTTCCAGATAATAGGAGTGTTCCTAATGATGTCCTTTGGCTCGCAGTGCAGAACAGTTCCTCTATGCTTGCCCTTGCTACAACATCTTCTCTCTATATAATTTTCCACTGTAGAAGGGGAACAACAACAAAAGCTTTATAAATGAGTTTTCCTTTGTATCCAATTCAAAGGGCCAAGTTAAATTGCATGGATTATCTGCTTCTGTACTGTGTATGAACAGCAACTAATTGTTTTTGTAAAACAGCTATTTACACTTGGAAATTAGAGTAGCGTGATGCCACTTTGGAAAGACTCTTCCATTGCAATATCTACATATATATACATACTTATTTTAAAACATATCAAAACACCGAAAAGCAAATTACACCCCAATTACCTGGTTTCCTCTTGCCTCCACTGTAATGCACTGTTGAAAAAACATACTTTCAGTAAGTCTCAGAAAAGTGGCCCTAAATGTAATTTTTCCTCAGATTCAAACCCTGACCTCATTAAGGTGAATGCCACCATGCCATTCATCTCATTAGAAGTAACAAGAGATCCTCGGTGGAATGGCAGTTTGGGTGAAGTATTCAGCCTTATAAGTTGCAGCACATAAACATAATGCATTTAGTATTCCTGCATAAAGGTGCCAGGACACACAAATCAGATTAAAAATGAAGACACTACTTTATGATAAAGGGATGAAAAAACCAGCCTTCATTGGCTGCTCTGGCCCCCTGCCCTGGCATAGCTCTCTACTGTAGAATCCACACCATGGCCCACCTAACATGTTAAGGGCCCTTAACACATTATTAATGCAAGGTCTTCCACATCCCACCTGTGGAGCTGTTGTATCCATGGCAGGAGAGGAGGCAGTGCTACTGTAGCTATGATGGTCTAAGGAGATGAAACCCAGGTTTGTAGGGAAAGTAACTATCTTTTCCTAGACCAATCCTACAGCATGAAAACGTCCAACAAACTTTCACTCAATCTTTATAAGCCATGCCATTTTACCAAGTAGAAGAGCCACTGAGCAATCCACAGCAGTGTGAGAAGCCAACACCAAGAGATCTGTGTGAGCACAATTCATCCACATTTAACTGAATGACATGTTGGATCAAAATACTAGCAGGAATTTTGGTATGTGTATCATTGTTTTAATTAAAAAATTAATTTTTTAATTAATTCAGTAGCAGCTTAATATAGAGTGGTTTGATCCGCAGTCAAAAGGCACTCACAGAAGTTTCTGCTGCGAATTGCCTATCTACAGCTGCAGAGGGCTCACCACAGGGTAATTCACCTCTCATTTGCATTCCAGTTTTTACCTGGCTTCCCGTGGCAGATAACCCATACAGCACTTTTTGATGTCAGTTAATTCCCTATGACTTCTCTAAGCACCTCTCCAAACTTAAACACA
Organism: Bucorvus abyssinicus; assembly: GCA_009769605.1. Taxonomy (NCBI): domain Eukaryota; kingdom Metazoa; phylum Chordata; class Aves; order Bucerotiformes; family Bucorvidae; genus Bucorvus; species Bucorvus abyssinicus. The sequence goes on from CM020026.1 coordinate 43,040,536, forward strand.
GATAACTGTGACTCTTCAGGCAACAAACAGGAAGGGAAACTCAATCCAAAACTGATTATGAAGAGAGAAAGAATGAAAGAAAGGTGCACTGTGTGTTCAGCAGTGCCCTGGGGAGCTAGGGGTCTCTGCAGCTCCGTCAGTGCAGGAGCAAGTCTCATGGATGCTCCTTGCCAGTGGACAGCCAGCTGTAGAAAGGGCTTATCTTAATATCAGAACAGCCATAAAGAACTAAAAGGAATCAAAGTTTATTAGCACATAAGTATGGGGACATTAACTTGTTTCTTTAGCACATGCAAATGGATTCAAAATCTTATCTAGATCTTTGCTGATTACTGGGATACATCATCTGCTTAATGGAAGGAGAAGAGAGGAGAATTTCTCCACTGATAAGACCTAGGACATTTTAGGTCAATGAAGCCAAGCCAGAGTATTTGAGCAGAAACCAAGGGTCAAATAAATTTTCTTCTTCTATAAAATTATGTAGTTAGAAAAGAGTGTTACTATTTACGTAAAGTTTTGTTGATTTTTTTCCTTAAGGCCAATCTTTAATCTGAACTTGTTCATCATTAGGAAAGACAAACAAAAGGTTTACATTCATAATCAAGTCTTCCTAAATAATTCAGGAAACCTTTGACTTCCTATACAACCCTCAGCCTAGAATGACTAGATAAATGAATAAACAAAAATAAATTATATGTGATGGAATGTTGTACCATACTCCAAGTAAATCTGACACCCTTTTAAATCGCAGAAAATAGCCAAGAAAAATTAATTTTGTCCAAGTTGAAAAAATTGTCATGACTTTAGCTGTCTCTATACATTGTTGATTTAATCACCATAGAATAGTCCGCATTTCTCTCTAACATTTTAGTTTTAGCCCCTTCAAGATCGGCATATCTCCAGAAACACGGTTACTGATCAAAGCCATATCTCCATATTTGGCTCTCTTCCATAATGCAAAAGGGAGCCTACGTTATCAACTCTCTTTAGCCAAGTTTCACTTCTGTAGACACAGTGACTGTGGTCTATCAGCCCTACAATTTACTTAATTTAGCTACTTCCAGTGTAAAGGTATTATGAATGAAAACATCCAAAAGACCTGAACTGGATTTCTTATTCCCACCTATAGTGCACATGGGGTTTCATCCTCAAGAATGCAGATAAAGAACTTGAAAAAAAGGAATCCCCTCTTCTCTCTACCGCTCCTTCAATTCAGGGATCAAATGACCTATGAACTGTAAAAGGAGAATCTTCATGATGGGCAAAGATTTTTCTCCTTCCTTACCCTGCCAAATAACTCCACAAAACTCCATAGCTAAAGCCAAGTAAAGGAACTTTCTTCAAACAAGAATCCTCAGTCAAACCTAGACTCATTTATCACAAGCAGTTCCCTCTCAGTCCCTGATTACAGTTTAACACAATGAAGAAACAACATCAGAAAGAAAACAGCAGTTTGTGAAACACAAAAGTAATGCACTATGTGGCTAAACACAAGCTTTGAATGGAGTTAGGCTATGTCATAAAGACACTTATGTCTATACCGCAATCAAGTTTTTGCAATCCATCTAAACTGCATCTAAGTTTGGAAAAAAAAAACCAACAAACCAACACTTTCTCCTCTGTTTCTGTTTTACCATTCAACTTATCAAATAAATGAGGATAATAGTACACCTGTTCCTCCTAGTTTTACAAGATCTCTTTAGCTTCTAGCAGCCTCTGGGATAGGAAATGTTTTAATTCAGGGATACTGTAAATAACTGAAAAGACTTTCAGTGCTTGTCAAACTAATAGTACATGATTTTGCTGATATTATTGCAAACTGCATTGACACCAGTTTCACATGCCTGCTGTATTTTATAAAAAAATTACTTATCTTTGACTTAACATTTCTTGAAATTTCACAGATAAGGAACTGTATGTGCAACTGCAAACATCATGTTCATCAGCATCTTTAGCCATTCATCAGATTGAACATTAATAAAGTATTCAGCTATGACATGAAGAAACACTTCTCTAAAGGCTGAGAAACTATTGCAGGTATCTAAATCTAGTCTTTATCCTGAGGCTTCCTATGAGGGGAAAAAAAAAAAAAACCCAAATAAGTATCAGATGCTTTCGCAAGCTGCTGGATTTTTTTCACATCCCAGTCCATCAAGAAAGAACCTGCAATCACAAGGTCACTGAATGTAAGATTTCATGATACTCTTGTGTTAGTGATGACAACTACAGAAACTGGGGCAAAAATCCAACTGCCTTCATTAATGTGCCTGCAAAGCATGTGAGCACATGAATACGAGCAAGCCATAGCTCAAGTACACAGAAGTAAATTAGTCAGCTCTCCACTTCATTACTTATTCACCTATAACTATTATCTCTAAAGTAACTGGAAACATTCCCACTGAGTTCAATAGCCTCTAGATCAGGTTTAACACAGATTAATGTGGCATTTCCCGGTGTAGGAAAAAAAAAAAAGGCACCCACACAATCTGTACACGCAACTTTAGAGATCCTATATAGATAGTTCCGCAGGCATCTATGCTTCACAGATATTGCGTTAGGTAATCAGGTGAGCATGCACATACATGTGTTTAATGATAAGCACGCATACAAGTGCTGCACTGGACCCATGATGAGAATCTATATACATTAGGTAAATGCAGTTTTCTTCTTGTGTGCTTGTATACATTCGTTTTTATCAAATACAGTTGGTCAATGCATTTACAGTCATACTAAGCTTTGAAACTCATTCATTTCCCAAAATAGCCAAATTGCATTTATCTTTCTGGCACACTACAAGACACAAGTTTTTGAAAGAGCATTTAGGGAGGACTGAGGAACAAAGGAACTGCAAGGCTGGATCATATCCAAGGTCCTGTCTCTGACAGCAGTCACCACCAGCTGCTTCACAGAAAGACACAAGAATCTGTACTAGGTAGGTGAGGATAATCTTGCCATGTGTTAAGGTTGATCCTGGTTTCCAGGTACTAAGACTGGCTTGAACTCTGAAGCCTTAGGTATAATATCCACTTGAAAGTGTTACCACTATTAATTATCAGAGCTACAGATACCCCTGCTATCTATGTAAACATCTTATCGTATATCCCAATACTGCCTCAGTGGAATCCTTTAGCAGACTTCAATCTAAAAATGTTTTATAAAGACCCCACGTATCTCCTTGTCTCAGTTCTGAATTTGCCGCTTCAGAATTGAACAGCCTAGTAGGAGTAGAAACAAAAAATGTCTTTATCTTCTTGCATAATTTCTTAAATTGTACATGTTTTTCACATTCCTTCTATTTAATTTTCTGTTTTCTAACCTGAACATCTTTTTAGCCTGTTTTCATTAAACAGGTTTTCCAATAATCTAACCTTTGTGGAATAAAACACTTAGCCATGTGAATCTGGTTCCTTAGTTTGATTATTATTTTTTGTCCAAAGGTTTGTGGCGTGTCGGGGGGGGGGGGGGGGGGGGGGGGGGGGCGGGCTGTTAACAATTTTTTTTCCAGGCATGAAAAGATTCATCTATATTAGTTTTCAGAACATAATGCCATTACAGTATATCAGTTACAACAAAATAAGTATTCCAGATTTTAGTCCTTCAGTAGGTGCATAGTTAAAGGACTGAGCAGTTTATATGATGTCAAAAGGATGGGTTGAAGGACTGATCAAAGATCCTAGTACTAAAATGAAGACCACCACAAAAAAGATGGGTCACATGCCTTGATGATGCTAGCAGTTTTGCATGGAAACACATGTTCTAAGTCAGAAAAAGGCTAAGCAGATTGCCTGAACACAAAATACCTAAATTATCAATTTGCCTATATGCATATACACCTTTACAAGAGATTAAATACACAATTATAAGCATGGAAACAGTTGTCAAGTAGCGGAGCTTAACCCATCTACAAATAAAACAGAAGTAAAAGCACAATTGTGAGAGTAATGTTGACTAAGGGGAAAAGAGTGAGTACAAGTAAAAATGAAGATATAAGCAAATTTGTTATAAATATAAGGACTTTTTGCCAGATGCAGAAATTGGGCAGTTTATCATCATGTTCTCACACCTGGAGAGTTGTTCTAAAAGTACACTTCATGAAAGCAAATATAATTGGCTATACAAATAAACTGTTTAAATAAATCTTGATAATATCGAAGAAACATGAAATTATTTTCTTAACTTATCTGAATACATCATCTGGAAACATAGAAGAGCTCTGCCTCTTGGTCACTCTTTCTAGAATCACTATGCCCTATTCAAAATTCTTTCTACTTTATTGGGGAAGTAGCAAACTGTTGAAGGTCTTTAGTGATACAATACCCACAACAACAAAACTATACCTAACTAGCACCTATTAAAATGTCAGATACCAACAAAACAGATTCATTTTTGTTTAATAACAAATAGAGTTATTACTGGGAATATGTTTAACTCTGCTACCACGAAAATAACGTAACCCATCTGCCCAGCTCTTTAGATACATCCCTCTCAGCTGATATCCATGCCTCCCTCACTTCTTCCAAGAGCTGATATTGAAACTCCACCATACAGTTTACAATATCCAAGGAGCACAATGTGGTTGGAGAGGTACTGGCACCTTTCAAACACAGCAATGTATCTCTGTCATTCAATTTTTGTAGGAAAAGGGATGAAATTCATCAGGACAGCAAGACAGGTAATTTCTAAATTCTGATTTAAATGCACTGAAAATAAGTTTTAAAATAAACATGTTCATTTGTGTCCAGGTTTTGTTGGTTATTTTCTGATGAGATAGAGTTCCAATACTTACTATTCCTTAATAGAATACTAAAGAGTTGATATTTTGTCAATGACATATGGGAATACCAACCTAAAAACCGCTGTAAGTTTGAATCCTTCTAAGATGTGCCATTAGATTTACAGTGATAGTCATGGTACAGCTGCACTTGTTTTGATTTATGACTACTTCAAAATTAAAACTCCCATGTAATTTAGACAAAATTTAAGAATTATAATTCTAAGTGTTTCAGAAATCATTGCTAAGAATGCTCATATGTTTTAAATAACTAAAAGGATACCTCAGACCAGGCATATTGTTCTGCAATATAATTTATAACCACCAATATGAATAAACAAAATTCAAAATCAATTCCTAGTCAATTATTGATAGTCTTTATCTCAATAAAGTATATATAGCAAAGAACATGGTTAAATACACACTGCATATCCTATTAGGCATTGTATTTCACACACCTCAAGAAAAAAAATTAGGAGTTATTTTAGAACAAAATTGATTTTTTGTGTTTTGGTCTCTTTTTAAATATTGAAGAGAAAACCCACAAACCTACATTTTGGCACATTATTGCTTTGTAAGAGCTATCCAATTGTGCTCAAATATTCTCAAACATTTGATGCTCCTAGATTTATAGTCACTCAAAATTTGCACTTTCAGACCATTATTGAGGCAACAAAACCTAATAAAAGTCATCTGAGAGTATCCATGTGAGTAGGTATTGCTGGAACATCTGAGTTGTAGAACTTGCTGGTCATACACAGCCCACAAGTCCTCCTCATTTCCAGGTGTGAGTTCAGTTTCTCTGCTACAGAACTATCAAAGCACTAGAGGACAATATTACAGAAAGCCTGATGATGGGCTAGAGGTTATATTTGGGGGGAATAACTGATAATTGTAAGCAAGAAAAGCATATGTCAAGGGAAAAAACAGAGAGAAGAGGACTAGGTGACTGGTCAGGCAGCACAGGGAAAAGCAGAAAAGCAAGTAGAAAGTGCATTCAGTGGAGAAGGGGAATCCAGAAGCAAGGGAACTTTTCATAGGAACAATGAAAGAGGTGACAGGTGACAGTAGATGAGCAGCAAGTACAAAGAATGAATATGCATTGAAGTACACAGATTAGCCATTAGCTCTTCCTTAGCCAAGAAAAATATCCTGAGAAGAGAAAACTAAAATACCCAAAGGTTTCTTTAGTCACAGTTTCAGTTGCTATAGCTCTGAAGGGATGTAGTAGGGAGGTGGACAGTGGTTTGTTGTGGTTAAGAATGGGAGGAATGAACTGCATTCAACAATGACTGAAACAAAGTAGATAGACCCTAAGGAGGCTGAGAAAAGTCTGGAAAACACTACAAAAGACTGTCCATCCTACTGAAAGCTTTGAAAGCCCAAAGCTTAGTTTTGGTTTTTGGAATACTCCTAGAGACATCTTTCCTTCAGATATAGTTAAAGAAGAAGAAAAAAAAAACAAACAAAAAAACCACACACACACCACACCCCACACCCCCCAAAAAAAGGAATGTTTTATAACCATAACATTTTTCATGAGTCTAAAGCCAGACCATAAAAACCTATTTCAGTTTAAGGATAAACGCACATTGTCTAAACAAAGAATAGTGATTTCTCCCCTTGATTAGTTTATGCACTATTACAAAATTTAGAGTGCTGTAATACATCCAGGAAGGAAAAAAAAGAAGGTCTGTTTTCCTCCACAAGGTCCCCTGAATCTGTGAAAACCAGAAGGTGACTCTTTGATTTTAGAGCCCTTCTATCAATATCACGCACCACAGACATGACCATTTCTCTCCAAAAAGACATGAATGGAATTATGCCATAAGTCTATCAACCCTGTTTTCCAGAGGGGCAATAAGAATGACATAAGGCAGACATCCAGGTGTGGTGAATGTTTCCAAACTTGCCTCAGGGACCTGATTCCAAGCTCAATTAGATTTGTCAATTAGGCTTGTTTTGCAGTGATGTAATACTGCTCCTTGCAGGTCACTCATTTGACACACCAGAAATATATTCAGAAACAGATCCCTATGGAAAGTGGTCTGGATGTGAAACTGAGCCTTTGAAATGGAAGGATATCCACAAAGTTAGAACATCAAGTATATTCATTTAATATTGTTTTCCCAGTGAGAGTTTCCACTATTGAATTAATCTTTTCAGTGAAGCCAAGGAGAAAAAGAACTTATGTTTTTTCAAAGTTGTTGAGATACCACATTACAGGGCATCACAGATGAAGTAATAGCAGAGAATTCAGAAAAAGAAATATAACATAAACCCTAAATTTTTCAGTAGTCTAATTTACCCTATAAGTTTGTCCACAGCAGGATGGAAGCCATTTGGGATCAGAAAAGCTGTTTGTTTCAGCTGCCTACACTATGCATTTACTACATGAAGAGTCACAGTTCTGTCAATCTGGCAAGTGATATTACTAGTACAACCTCTATATCAGTACAAACTGCACAACATATCTTTCAGAATTACTGCATGACTGACATATAAAGATGAAAGATCTCAATTACCTAAATTATGCAACAGATTCAAAATGTATAATCAGAGGTTTTAAGAATTTCCATGTGACCATACACAATTAGTACGCTTACAGCTGAAAACACATCCCAGTATAAGACACAAACTGAAAAAAAAACCAACCTAGCAGAATAGAAGGCTGCTACTACATCAATAAACAAAAGTTAGACTGCAGTTACAGATGACACCATATAATAATTACACTTAACATTTACCATCAACTTCTCATGTTCAGATACTTTACAAATAAAACACATAACTAGGTTTCACACCTGAGTAAGGTGGGAAATACTGATATCCCTATTATGGGCAATCCAAGCTTTTTTATTATTATTATTTACAGAGGTGCTAAGAAATGAAGTGAGTTCCTTAGATTTTCGCAGGAATAAGAAATGAACACAGTGAGGAGGGTCTTCCTGACTTTTCTCTTATTCTCAAGCAGGCACACATACATACAGACTTTGTTCTTAGCCAAACAACAGCAAGCTAAGCAACTTCCAAGTTATGAAGCTATGAATCTAAGTGTTTGTCCTTATTATTATCCTTCTGACATTTGTATCTATCTTTACTGGGGAAAAAAAGAAAAGATTCTGTTTCAAGACAATAAACTCATACATAATTTGAAAGAAGGGGGGGGGAATTCTCAATTAAGTGCTTTGTGTTAAAAAAAAAAAATCATCCAAACTAAAGTGAGAATGTAAAAGTTTCAATGAAGTTTTCCTTGGGAAAAATTTTGCCAGTGCAAGACAGAATTTCTGGTGCAAAGACGACCAAGGTCCACAACAGGGAAAAACAATAAATAGATCAAGGAACTCGACTTCGAGCCTATTCCCCAAACCCTTAACAAGTTTAAGAAGTTAAATAACTCACAGAAGAAATGCTAAAAGAGACTTACCTGAGGACAGCCACCTGTTCAGAGACTGGAACAGTCCTCAGTGATGTGGATATGCAACAAATCTAAGACTTGTGGCCCAGTCTTCCATGGTTCACAGTATTTGAATTGGAAGATCACACCAGAGCATTATATATCTCTCTTCTTGGGTTTTTTTGTTTGTTTGTTTTAAGGAAACAGAACAAAAGCCTTCAAAAAACCTTTAATATCAACTAAGTGCAGACTATGAACAAGTATTACAGAATGGGAAATTCCTTTCCTATCCATCTCACTCTATGTTTCTCAACAGATAACCTTAATACATCATAAGCTGTGGCAAGAAGGGGAAAAAAAACCAGCTTTAGAAATCCACAGATAAATGTAGATGCATGCTGCCATCTGAAAAGCTTGACAGTGTCCATTTAAATCTAATTAGGCATTTAATTTTTTGAGTAATACCTGACTTATAGAAACGCTGATCCATGTTCCTAGATTCTTTATAAGCCTGACATAGTGATAAGTATGGCATTCCTATTTTACATCTTCTAGCAAACGGAAGATAAACTAAGAATGCCTTACACTTGAACTTCACAATATTAAACACTGAGGGCAATATCCTGCAGAAAGACACGAGGAAATATCTGAGACATCAGAAGCACAGAAATTGTGTTACATCACATCCCGCTGTTACAGCATGCCAGGGTGCTTCTCATAAGAAGTAGCATGACCCAAAATTCATATATAGGTTAAAGGTCTGCAGACAAACACACAGGAAACCACACAGTTCATCAAGTTGTTCTGCACAATGTCAACAGCTTCCTTACCAACACTTGTCTCCTCACATTTCTCCAGGCTCTTCTCCTCCCTGGAGCCTTTACTCCAGGGCTCCCAATGTGCTGGGTTCACTGCCAAGACTGAACTTTGGGGTTGTTGCATAAAATAGCTACCAGTTTAGATGCAATTGGAAACGTTAGTTCCAGAAATAACTCCTAATCCTACTGTGCATCTGCCAGACTCTTGTTATCCGTAGATTTTTCACAAAGCTGGAAACATTGTAAGAAAATGTAATTTTCAGCCTCTATAGCATCCTGCACTGCACTGCTTCTGGGAATTTCAAGTCCAAGGAACAGTGCGATTCCAGGCACACTCGCTAAAATGATCCCTTCCTTATGAAAATGTTAAAAACACACAGTATGCCCATAAATAATCCCACAGAATACCTATAAATAACATCTCAGAGGCTGTCTCATCCTGTTTCTGGTAAATTTCTCCAGCCCTTCCACGAAAAGGAAAAACGAGGGAAAAGGGACCTTCCAAAAGAAGATTGATTCAACAAAGTTAGGGCTGTATCTATAGTTATCTATGTTGAATTATCTAACTATAGATCTGAGGTCTCATGTACTGTGCTTTCTGTCACAAGATCACAAATGTTTTCTCGAGTTCTATGGAATAAAAACTAAGCAGTAAACACTACTCACTGGAGAAAGAATGCAAAGAGGTGATTCTATCTTGTATCAGTATGTTTGGGGGGTTTTAGCTGTGGCTGGTTTCAAAGCATTTTACTTGCTCATGAACAGGTCAAATAGGAAGGTCAAATCATTCTAGCATGTCTGTAAAACGTGCATGAAGCTCACTGGAGTTTTTGAAGTACGCCACCAGGTGAAACCCTAACTGACTGGGTGATCCCCCTTTTTGCTAAGCTGCAGAAATTCACTTCTATGTGGGATCTAACTGGTTACCAGCCTGAACAGTTAAATAGAAAAGAGCACTTTTTACAGCCTCAGCTCTAGGCCCTGGAGATGCAGTAAAAGCAGGTGTTAATTATTTCTAAGATACAAAGTTTGCACACACTGAGCAAGGATTACCTAGTTTTATCCTGTTATCTCGCACATAAAGAGACCACACCAACTTGAGCGCGAACAACTCACACCCGTGAGTGTGAAGCCTGGTTTTGTCCTTCTTTAGGGCCTCACTGTGGAAACAATCCTACTGTCAGCTACCCATAAAATTACTCATGGGAATACTCCAAAACCCATCTCAGATGGTAAGACCTGACCTAGAGAGAACACACATTTGGGTTTTGCTGCTAAAAGAGGCTGAGCACCTGCTATCCCCATCACCTTTGATCAGGTATCAGTAGTTCACAGTCTAAGATTAATGAAGCCTTTAAGGAAGGTTTAGCCGGAAAAGTAATGGGGAAATATTGTTGGCGGATCAGTTCCATTGATATATAGAACTTTCTGATTCTTATTAAAAATTACTGGCACATTGGCACAAACCCAGTGTGCGGCGGTGACATGCATTTTCATGTCTAAGAACTACCACACACTAAAAAAAAAAAAAAAAACCTTAAAATGAAAGGGTTATTTACTGAATAGAAAACCTCAAACCTGATTGCTTTTAAGACTAATGGGAACTACAAACAACTAACTCCACACATCTACCTGTCTCTCATCACAGCAGGAACAAACACTTTGTGAAGAAGCAGCAGCATGAACTTCCATAAAATATTTCAATGCGCCAAACTTTCCAAACAGATGTTTCGTTCTCCAAACAAAGCAAAACAAGAGTATGGCAGAGAATTGTCAACACTGATTGTATTACAGTTTCTTACTGTTGTCCTCTCATGCATAACCCTAAAACACTTGGTATTGAGAATTATAATTTTTAATTATTCCCACTATGAAACAAGAAGTACTAAAAATAAGCCCACAGCAAACTGAATAAATACACTTTTCTCATTCTATGAAATGATGCATATGAATTTTCCTAAAGAATTACAGACCAGAGGAAAACAGTTCAAGTTAACTATGGCCAGTTACTTATATATGTTTATCTGTGAGTGCTCATCAGGAAAAAACAATGTTTCGTTCGCAGTTGCTATTGCTCTTTTTCAACTATATCATCCCTCAGTTGTAAGCAAGTAAGAACAATTCATACTTAAGAAGAAAATATTTCTGTGATTAGAAAAACATAGTGTCTGCATATTTGGCATATATGTTCACCACATTCTCCTCAATAAATTCAAACAAATCCAAACAGACACAGTGAACACAACCTTTGGATGAACTAGTTTTCAGACTATAAAATAACTAATTAATGCAAAGGAAGCTGCTGGAAAACTTTAGCACTTATTTAACAATAGAGCTGTTGGAAATGGACCACCACTGTGGTCCCTAACACGTTTTGGGGTAAAAAAGCATCATCGAGATACACTTGTCTGTACTGAAATACCAGGGAACCCAGGTCCCGAGGTCAATTCTGGTTGCTGATAACTTTAACAGATGAAGAATTGTACCTGGCATTAAAGAGGCCGAAGTCCTAAATCAGTATGGAAAACGTTCTGGAGAAGCACTCATTTGCGCTGCAAGGTGAGAAGAGGCTATAACTCAACTCTTCCCGCACAGTTTAGGAAGGGGTCGGTCAGGCACAGAGCGAGCAGGAGGCACAGCAGCGGCCCCGCACTACGCGCTGTCAAAGACCAAACTGCACCACGTACCAGTTGGGTTGTAAGATACGCACGCGTGGACTTGCTCGGCTGAAAAGCCAGCAGCTCGTTAGCCCGCCGTGCCGTGCGTTCCCCGGCGCCCTCCTCTCCCGCTCGGGCTGGGCACTTATAATATACATATTCATAGGAGGCCGGCGCCGAGGGCCCGCCCCGGCCGGCCCCATGAGAGAGGGTGCCTGGCCGAGGGGGACAGGTTGAGACGGAGGAAAGCCAGAGGGAGCCCGCGGAAGGCGGCACCCGCTCCCGCCGTGGGGCGGGCAGCGCCTCGGGAGGAGCCGCCACTCTCCGGCGCCGCCGGCGGGGCCGGGCCCGGCTCGGCCCGGCCGCTCCGCGCTCCCTGCTTGGGCTGCGGGGCACGGTCCCGCCTCGAAACCTTTGAGCCCCGCCGAAACGCCCCCTGCAACTTCCGCGTCCCCGGCAGCGTCGTGCCGGAGGACTCCGCAGCCGGCACGACGCCGCCGGGGACGCGGTGCGGGGGCGGCCGGTGCCGCCCTGCCCGCCGCCGCGCCCCTCTCCCACCTCAGCCGGAGGCGCTGGAGAAGTGGGAAGTCCCAGAAAAGCAGGTCGCGGGCGCCTTCCCCAGGTGAGGGAGCCGGGCACGGGGCCGCGGCTCCACTTGTCGCTGCTGCCCCGGGAGGGAGCAGGTGATGCCGGGACTGCCCCCTCACGCACTCCAAGGTAAATAAAGCCAAGACAAGGTCACCATCTGGGAAGGGGGTGGGGAGAAGAAGTCACTTACCGGCTTTGCAAGGATCCTTATAATCTATCGCCTCAGCTTTATCCTCTTCAGTGAAATCGTAACTGTAGTCATAATCAAGGCCAGAGCAGGAGGAAGGCTTCCCACAGACAGTCCACCCGGCCAGCCACAGTGCCATCCTCCAGCAGAGCATTTTCATCCTCCCTCGGGCAGAGAGGTGGTGGGCAGGGTGATGAACTAGGCGGCCGGTTCGGCTGTCCACACCGGCTTGGGAAAGGAGGGTAAGGGATGGAGGAACCAACAGGGGGCTTTTTGAGGGTTGGTGGGTGGATTCCCCCCCCCCCACGCCCGCTTCTCCACCTGGAGGCTCTTCCGAGAGACGGCGCTCCCTAGGTAGCCCCAGTCACACGGGTGCAACACAGAGTAAGGAACATGAGCGCCGCTGCCCCTCCTGCCCCCAGCCCGCCGTCTCTGGGTGTGTGGGTGGGCGCAGAGGGTGGACTCAGGCCGGGGGATCCCGTCTGTCAGAACGTCCCCTTGCTTCTGTCAAACCCCAGCCAAACTTCCCGCGGAGGAGGAGGAGGCGGCGGCGGCCGCCGCTGCCCGCGTCCCGCTCCGCGCCCGGCCTGCGCCCCGCTGCGCGCCCGCCGCGCCACCGACCCTGGTCCCGCTGCTGCTGCCAAAAGATGGATCCGGGCTGCACATCAGCAAACTACCACGGGGAGAGGGGGAAAGAGAAAGAAAGAAGGAGGCAAAGAAAAGGGAGCGGGGGGGGGGGTGGGGTGCACCAGAGCAAACCACGGAGCCCTAGTGATGGGAGGCAGCAGCTATGCCGGAGGGAGCAAAGTGTCAAGAGCTTCCCCCCCACCTCACACTTACTCTAAGCTCTGTCTCTGGTCTGTCCCCCCCCCGCCTCCTCCGTGCCCCTTTAACTTACGAAAACCTTGCAGGCAACTAACACACAGTCGTCAGCATCCTGCTTACTTATTCATACAGTCAGGGTCAGGATCCGGGCTGCTTCTGATCTGCTCTCTTGATAGTCTGATGGAAACACACGCGCATTCACTATATGCCTCTATCTCCATATAGCTTTCTCCCTAGATAAGCTCTGCGTGGCATTTAAACAACAACAACAAAAGACTCGAGATCAGATAAAACAATGCACAAATCGACACCCGGCAGCCAAAAAAGCTCGAGAATGGGTGATGAGGAGGACGATGAGAAGAATTAACTGCAATTTAGAAGACGGGAAAATAAATCATTGGCTGTGTATTTCTCCCTCTGCTGCGGCTGCTTTGCCGTGTTAGCCCCATGAGCTGACGGGTGGGGGTTAAGGAGCGAGGGGGAGGGGGAGAGAGAAAAGTTTAAGCGTCCATAGTTTGTTTAAAACAGAGGAAGGCAATATAAAAGGTCCATTGGTCTCCAGTTCGGCCAAGCAGCTGGGAAGCGGTTCCAAAATGAAAGTAAGGACAAACAAACAAACAGGAAAAAAAAAAATCAAGGCAAACAAAAAGTAAAATTGCAGCAGGCAGCAGCAGCGCTGAGACTCGCAGTCGGGCTTTCCTGTTCTCACGTGGATCTCCAGGAAAGTGGTGGAGGTTTATTTTCCAAGTGAAGTTTCCGCGGGAGACGCCGCCCCGCTCCGCGGTATCCTGCTTCGCTTCGCCCCGCCGCGCTTCAGCGCCGAGGCGCCCCGAGCCGCTGCCGGCTGCGCGGGACCGGGTTTTGTTTTAAAGCCCGAGGAGGGATCAGCGCGCAAAGCCTCATTTCAGCCGATCAACCTGGAGAGGGAGGAGGGGTGGAGGTACGTGCTTCTGGAATAAAATAAGATCAAGCGGAGGGGAAAAAAAAAAAATATAGGTACCTAAAGATCTCCCTCCCTGCCTGCCTCCTCCCCCGGAACGGGCAGCTCCGATCCCGCAGAAACGCCTGAAACTGTTTCAGCCCAAGGTGAGACTTTTCCGTAGCAAACTCTACTCCTCCTCCTTTTACGAGTTTCCATGGAAAGGGCGGGGGGGCGGGGGGGACGGACGGACGGACAGGAGGGGTAGCTAGCGGGGAATTTCTCCAGCTCCCATTTCGCCGGGGTGTCACATTTAACACGGACTTTTGAAAGGGCTGCCGCGAAGAAGCGGCTGCGTCCTTCCCTTACGTCCGAGCCCGCACAGGCTCGTTCTCGCCGCAGCACTTCCCGGTCGCCTTCCCCTTGTCGCAGGGCTGGAAAGCCGGAGATAGTCCCTTCACCCGGCTGTGCCAGGAGCGCAGCCAGAGCCGGCGGCGCGGCGCACCCCTCACCGCCGCCTCGGGGCGCAGCCCCCGCCGGGCAGCTGCCCTACGCGCCCCTTCCCCTCCGGCTGGGCGGGGAGGGGGGGGGCGGTGTGTGGGGGTGGGGCTGGGCAGCGCAGCGCCGACGGGGCCGCGGGGAAAAGCAGTTACGCAAACTCCGGGTAGGCACAGCTTGCTATCGCCACTGTCGAGGCTGAACTGCTCCCCAAAAGGCGGTGGGGGCGAAAGGCGAGACAAAAAAAGTGTCCTGCCTGCCTGGAGTCGCTCCGTCTGCCCTCCTGCGAGTGACGGGTCAGTGTTGCTATAGAGGTAGACTCAGCAATTCATACCATTAAAACTGGAGAGGTCGCTTAAAAGAGGGCTAATAACAGAGCGTAAGGAGTCTAGCACGGACTAACGTCAGTGTCTTTGAAGCATCCGTATGTCGTGCTTCCTTAAGTTTTTGGCATCCAGGTTGTGTCCACATTACTTCCGACTCAGTCTTGTCACTCCAAAATTGAAAGCCAAGGAATGAGTAGCTGCCACTGAAAGGCTGCAGCCTTCAGTAAGGAATAACTGGTTTTTTTCCAAACAGCTCAGTTTGCTGTGTCACGAGGCTGGCAAAAAGCACCACACACCAGATCACAGGAAAGCCCAAGATACTTGTGGCCTTGCCTTTCCCCTCTTCCTCAATGTAATTTCTGTGACCAGACACTTGGAACTGACTCCAAGGAAGTTATCAGAGACCCTTCCAGTCGTTCCATCAGAGCAGTGTCGGGGCTGATGACTACCATTGCTTGCACGGTATCGTGGTTTGGTGGGCTATATTTTGCTTAATAAACAAGTTTGATCCAATCTGAAATCTAGTTTCTGTTATTTCTGTATGTCCACAAAGGAGAAAGTTAATCTTACAGTGTCATTAATTACATGCTCATTTCACGTATTGGACATCCCTAACCTAGTTTTGTTATTCTGCTCAGTTGTGTTTCATATGAGCACACCTTTATAAAGTTAATTTTCCTTCCGGTGCCTATGCACCTCCACCCCGAAAAGAAATGATCTCTAACAAGCACACTGCCAATAGAGGCTTAGAAACACTGACTTTGCCAGTTGCTTTACAGCCCCAGAAGAGGAATGTACAACATGCGATCCTTAACACGCCAGTCTCCCTAGTGAGGAGATTATTAGTCTCTCTCCAGCCGGAGATTAACTCTCCCAGCAAGGTAGGCACTGACGTCACCCTCAGCCTTCAGCTGGCAATCTGCCCCCAACCTCAGCATCACCAGCACTAGCAGAGTAGCACCAACCACTCACAGCCTTGAGGACAGCTGGCCTTGCAGAGCTCTGACTAAGACAGGAAACAAGCTCAGAAATGCAAGATGGGAATCGTACAGGAATCTGGGCACATGAGTGCTGTAACAAATAAATGCGTGTATAGGTCAGGGTAAAAGCTGTTTTCTGCTTGTAATCCAGAGCAGCTAGACATTAGAATTACTGTTCAAAATAAGCGCTGCATCTCTGTAGAAACTATTATACATTGCTAAGGTATTAATAGTCCTATCAGTCACATTAGTAAAAACCTTTCCTCATATTAAGAGAAATTTTTTCCTAGTAACCAAACCATTTAAAAAAAAACTTTTTCTATAAGTAACCTGTTAAATATTCAATCTAGCTTCTTTCATGATGCAAAATTTTGAAACATTTTAAGTATGAAATATTTTTTCTCGTTACACATTCATGTCTACCATTCCAAAACGCTCACAACTCTGATAATCCATCTGACAACACAGTCAATCAAAAATCCATCCTACAGCCGTTTCCAAAGAAACGAACACATAGCCAGGAAGACAGAATGCTTAAGCTGGAAGGAAACCAACCAAAGGAACACAACAACAGCAACAACAAAACTCCAAGCATTTCCCCCTTTCCTTTAAATTTCCTGGTTTGGGAGTATATTACAGGAACACAGATAACGCAGTTATATTAAAAGTGGTGGTGATATTTTTATATTTTTTTAATCCAGGAAGCTGGAGGCTTTTCTGCTCTTCCCACACAAACTTACATATTTGTAAGAAAGACAGACACAATCACCGAACTAAAAAAATACATCTGCAACATCATCGCTCACACCTCCTCCTCATTCTTTGGCTATCTGTCTCCTGCTTAGGACTCCATCTCGTGTGGAGTTTTAGGTGGGTGGACACAATGGGTTTATTCACAAACATCAAGCTCAGCACATGCCTAACACTCTGAAGGCTGAAGACCGTGACTGATCAGCTCCTTGGGACTGGAACTTGGGGGATTTTTCAGGAGGCTAACACAGTGAAATTCAGTGGGAGCCGCTTACCTTCCTGCTTTTATCTCCCGATAAACCCATTCTTTGTCTCTGAGGTACCTGGAGCACTTCTGAAACAGCTGAAACAACTATGTTTAAGTAGTTCCCAATTCCTTAAATTGTTATTCTGTAGGGAAATACTGAAGCTGAGAGTGCGTTGTGGCAAATAGACTGTCTACAATAACAAACAGGCATACACACGATCATAAATATATACTGAATAAACTATATAAACTACAGTTAAGCTTGTGAAGTTATAAAATGAGGCACTCATGATTTTAACAGCAGTGAGCTCACCTGTGAAATCTTATTCTCCATTCTCTCCCACATGTACTCTTCTGTTATGAAAGTTCATTACATGTTCACATGCCATTTTTTTCTACATATCTCTGTGCTTAATTAACAAGAAGCCCTTCAATGCTATGTTTTCTGTTTTATTTTTGAAAGCATGCCCCATGCTTTATTCATCACACACTTATTCAGATCCTACTCTGCATACAGAGTTATTAATTTCCTCATGGGCTTTTTATGGAGGTTGTTTCTACAGTATTAATGTACTTCGAAAATATTAGTTAGTTTAGTTTCATAGCACACCCCTCAGATGAGGGGATATGGTGACAGGATATGAATATTACACATGGGAAACAGTTATAGATTGCCTGGTGTGATATCTTGTAGAGCTGTCAGGACTTGGCACTATAGAAATCCTTATTTCTTCAAGGCCTGGCTCCCATTGTTTCAGCTGCAGGAATTTTACTCACCAAGTATCCAGAACTACTTCTAATCAAACCCTGGAGTTTTTAGGCATCTGAAAATGAAAAGCAAATAATTACTAAGAAAAGCAATTTAAAAGCCTTGAACCAGCTTTATCAAGGAACTCTGTGGCACAGGCAATGGCTAAGACTCAAATTTCAAGCCATTCAGCACTCTGAAGACCATAGACAACATTTGTCTTCCCGTAATTCCTCTTCTTCAGTACTTCTCCCAGTTTCTAGAATAAACATGACCAGACAATGGCCAGCAACAGCATCACCGTTAATGACAGCCACACACTTCATCCACTGCTTTGAATCTTCTGCTCCTCTGCACAGTACCTGTTAGCACGAGTAGGTAGTCCCATGTTTGGCCCAGAATTTGAAAAAATGTATCTCTCTTCACCACTGGGTTTCACAGTTATTACTGGCAGAAGAGGGACAGTGAATCTTGGGATCCCTTCCAAGCTCTGAGAGAGGGTGTTTTTTCACAGCACACTCCCATCTGCTTGCTTCCCATGTCCATGTTTTGCTTTATCTTGGCTTGTTATTTCTAACCTGTCTTCATTCTCTCCTCAGTCTTGGCTGTTCATCCCAGTTTTGTTTTTTCTTATCTAGTTAATGCTAGTGTTTGATTCTCATCCCAGTTCCAGCTGTCCTAGTTGCACTTTCTTTGATCTTATTCTGGGACTCCTCACTCTCAGATGCATCTTCAGCTGTGCAGGGTTCATTTTTGTGGTTTTGTTTTCACTCCCATTATCTATTTGATCCATTTCTTATGCCTTCTCACCTGATTTAACTTCTAGTTATGTTGACATTCACCTTCCTTGACAGTTTTTTTTTACTCCAGGTGTGCACCACAAAGTTGGTCTTGCTCCTTGACCTTATTTCCCAGTTACAGAGCTATCTTAGCTCCAACCCTTACATTGCTGTTTAGGCAGTTTTGCTTGTCTGCAACCCTCCGTTTACCTCTTTTCTTTCATTCTGTTACTTCTCAGGCCCAGCTGCCTTATACAAACAATTTAGTTGTTCCAAAATACACCCACCATTCCCATTGTTGATTTCTCCTAATGACATCCCACATTCTTTCTCAAGAGCTTTGTGCTGGCTTTACCACACTGCAATATCAGTTCTTCCCCAACTATTCAAGTCAAACAGCCTCTCCCTCCTCATCCTGTAAGTACAACTGAGGTGTATTAAACATGTTGAAATCATCATTTTTTTCTCAACTAGATATCAGATCAAAGCAAGGCATGGCTCAAATCATCATGTAAAATATCATTGCAGGTGAGGCACTCCGGTAAGAGAGCTGTTAAAACTGCCTGTATTCAAGGCTGACTGTGACAATGTTTAAGTGTATAGTGATGTTAGATGGAAAAAAAAGGATACAACCCTTGACATAAGGGCTGATACTCTCCCCCTTTTTGTCCCGCTCAACATTTAACCACACTTCCTGCAGGCTAAGCATACCAAAGCTCTTCCAAAAATACTGCTATGATTTTTAATTACAAGCAAACCTATATATTCACAAGGTTCATTTTCAAATACCTGGATAATTTCAGGCAATATTGTAAAAGAAAGGTTGAGTAACAAGAAATTAAAACTAAAAATCGGCTTGCAGCAGATACCTAGCATGGAAAATGTCATACCAAATC
Source organism: Bucorvus abyssinicus (assembly GCA_009769605.1). NCBI lineage: Eukaryota > Metazoa > Chordata > Aves > Bucerotiformes > Bucorvidae > Bucorvus > Bucorvus abyssinicus. The sequence goes on from CM020026.1 coordinate 43,059,922, forward strand.
TTTACAATTAAGCAAAGGTATATAAGCAACTTGAATAATATCTATCAGCAATGTCAGGGAATTTTCATATTAGATACCCAACCCAACTCTTTATAGCATCATGTGTGTTACACCCTCTCCATTTTTAATTCGCTAAAAACTGTAGAAGAGCGTAAATCTCCATTGAGAACACATACTGATGTTAAAACAAGTAATCAAGCAACACCAACAAAACCAGCGGTGCACTACTTAAATTAGAAACTGTTCTGTGTTTGCTCAGCATCCCTGATCCTCATCAAGCAATAAATCAATTTGCAGTAGCTGTGGACAGCTATTTAAACACAGGGCCTGAAGAGCTTAATTGTTAAAGCAATGTTCAAAGCTAGAAGGTATAGGAGGTCATATTAAATATTCACTTGTCTGAAACCAGCTGCATTCCAAGTATTAGGAGGCATCCTGCCCTCCACTTAATTAAAAAACAAAGTCTATGAGCTTCAAGCTTAGCAGAGCTTAGCTTGCAGTTCTTCAGAAGATAGATAGAGACTGCCAGATGAAAAACTGACATCTAAATGTTTGCCAACTTGATTTTTTTTTTTGGTTTACTTTATTGTCTAGCATGCAAAAACACAAAACAAAACCAAACCAAAAAAAACCAAACAACAGCTAAAAGCTGATTGTTTTGAAGTTTGTAGTTTATTTTTACAAGTCAGTAAAGCATTCAGTATTCAATTCTTAACTTTGTAAGAGGCTGGTCCTTGTCAAAGTTGGCAGCAAACTAGCGTTTGACTTGCATAGAAGCTGAACAGGATCAGTTACCAGTCATCATTCTAGACATTGGTAGCTGGTGAACTTAGTTTCTTTGGCAATTATGTGATAGTATAACTTTAATAAACTGTAACAATGATATTACTACTCCTAGACTAGTTCACCCTTCATCTATGAAGAAATGTTGCTGTTAGACTGAAAAGTGACATTTGTTATTAAACTGACTAGGTGTACAGGGTTAATCTTACCCTCCAGTATTCAGCATACTGTCACATAGCTGTGAGTCAGTGGCTGATCGTTGACAGAAGAAATCCTCTAATGAGCCTGATCTTGAGTGACTGCTGAGCATTTTGATCTTCCATTCTTTCTTGGAAGATGAAGCAGCTCAGCACCTTGTAGAGCAGGATTCGCTGTTTTGAGCCATACACTGCTCAGACAAAAAACCTCTGGTTTAGTTTACACTGTAATTTATCGCTTAATGATAAACTTTCTGGCACTTACCCAGAAAACATGTAACACTGAAACTCGAGGTAAGGAATCAAACCAAATAGAGGCAACCTGCCCTAATTGTGTGTTTTATATAGACACAATGTATTCTTCTAATTCCAGATCACTGGAAATGAATAAGGAGCTCCCAGGACGAAGAATGGCAATTGTCTTACAGAAAGCAGCAAGAAACTATGATACAAGCACTATCAATGACAGCAATATTGTCCTGTGGTTAAATAGCCTCGTTTTATTTGTAGTAATTCTTACAAAAGTTCTCTACGTGGCAGAGAACTTTCACCCCTTTCAACAATGTCTAACATATATTTCATTCATGCAGGTAGTACCATACCCACTGAATTTTACAGTGCAGCTATCAAAAAAAAACTTTATATACCTAAGGTGGCTTAGCTAGTACTTTTTTCTAATCTTCAGAGGCATAAGATCCTAAATGTCTATGGCACAACTAATTTAATTGCATTCACATTATCCAGCTCTCTCCAGAATTATTTGTGCTATGCCTATTATCAATTCTTCTTTACTACAATAGAACATTTTCCTAGACTAAACACCGTAAGCTTCTTTAAAAGAAGACAGTGATGCACCATGCAACGTTAATTAATAACCTCTGTCTGGAGGGTTCAGGGATTATATTTTATTTTAAAGATGGATGCTCTTTCATTCACCAAGGTGGTAGTTCTGCACAAACACTAACTGATATTTGCTGTAAACACTAATTACACGTATATTCAGACTATATATGAGCATTAAATTTAAGCTCAACTTGTAGCCATTTCAGTAGAGTTCTCCTTCAGCACAGTTAGAGCACTAAGCCCTTGCAAATAATTTTTGCTCCCTCCCCTCAAATCTACACAATTTGCAATACTATAGATGTCACAAATGACTAACTAGAGATAGTTGTTGGCTATTGTGTTCACATACTCACAGTATAGTTCACTCACAATATAAAGGACCTAAACTGAAGTCTGAGATCAAAACATTTCCAAAATTAAACAAGAATATGGAAGAACCATTTACATAGCATTTTCATCCTCCCAAGAAAAGGGTGAAAGAGTCCCAGGCACCACTTACACGTGTGTGGTTCTGAGTTGCATATAGTACAGATTCCAGTCTCACTGCAAAAGCAGTATAGATTTACTTTCTGTATGTGCCGCAGATCTAAGGAGTCAGATTTACTACACACATTCCAGGCATCTAGGTTTGGGTTTCCCGTGTGCTGGCAGGAGTGCCCTTTACAGATGAGACACTGAAGCCTTCACTTTATGAGTACAGGCTTAAAACATTGCACATATGAACAACTCAGAATCTTCAAGTACGGAGCATAAAAGTCAAGGAGAATGTGTTTGCTCGTATGTAGAACTGCTACAACAAGTAAGATTTTTTTAAAGTGTCTGTGCATGTGCATTTTATTTGCTAAAAAAATTGCACTTACCATATAAAAACTGCACTTAATTCCCAACAACTGAAAAAACCCTAATTCAGTCTGCCATAAACCAGTTTGTGTGGATCCTGTTTTTTCAGCAATTGACTTGCAGGACAGACATTGTAGACAAATGCAACAAGGCATATTATTAAAATCCGTGTACTAGAAAAATTTGTAGTATAAACAAATTTTGCACAGAACACTAACAGTGAAAATAGTCAGAAATCTTCCTGGTTTAAGAGTCAACTGTACTGAAGTGATAGCTCATGACTTCTAAATATAGTCAGTCTTCAACTTGTGAAAAGCTCTACTACTACTTCTTCCAAAGCCTGTTTTCTTCTCCCTGTATGCACATGTAAGTATGCTGAAAACCATTACTTTGTCACTCAACTCTTTAGAAATCAATATTGTCTGTTCATCTTCTATTATCTTTATAAGAAATTATTTCAATTGGCATCCAATGTCAAACTATTCATTGTACAGAATTTTTGACCCTTGCATATTTCAGTTGTCTCAGAATAAGGCTGCTTGATACATTTGTAATGAGCTCCTTACTCCTGTTCAAATTCCATTTACTTTAATGAACTGATCAGTTTGCCAGTTGTGTCCATCAGTAAATTTGGACCTTTTGTTGTTGCTGCTTCTTACATTTCTAACTTCCATCCTCACTGTCGCCACAGTAACAGAGTATTTGTTTGTTTGGGAAATAAAGACATAGGGAAATGCCTGAGGTTTGGTTTAAAAAGCAGTGGCAAACTAGATGAAAAAGCTCTCTTCTGAAACCCAACCTGTGATTATATTTTAGTTTTACTATCAGAACTTTCACAATGAATATTGTAGCCTACATTTTTAGTGTTGTCTTTCAGGTAATGTAGACATAATTAAGCTAATCAGGTACTTTCCCAGAGAAGTGCTGAAACACCAGTAGCAGCTCAAGGAAGAAAAGACTGGTACCTACAAATGAAATTTGTTATTAGTTTTCAACAGTGAGCATTTAATGAGCATTAGACCTTTCTTATGGATTACCTGATGGTAATGTATGCATTACATGTATTTAATGATAATGCGGTACCATCTTCTTCCCAGACTCAAGCCTCCTGTCCCGAACAAACCTCGTTTTTAGCAAGCAGCCAGAGCCACCAGGGAAGAGGGCAGCACATGGCCCCACGACGGTGGCACCGCGTGTTTTCCCCAGGACTCCCCTCAGCCTGCGAGCCATGGCCCTGCGGGTCCCTTGCAGAGACAAGGGTCCGCCGTCCTAGCGAGCAGGATGCGATTTTTTGGCATCCTGCGACCCCTAGTGAGAGCCAAGGGCGCCCGGGCAGCCGGGCAGCCGCCGCCTCTGCCACCGGCCCCGGCTCCCCGCGGGGTGCGGGCACGGCAGGCTCTTGCGAGGCACGGACTATTTCCAGGTCGCGGGCAAAACATACCTCTGGGGATTTCCTTTCCCCCCATCAGAAACGTAATAACGCCGTGCCTTCTGTGGCTTTGAAACAACGCCCTGATTGTACTGCCGCCTCACCAAAAGCTGCTGTTGGTGTAAACTCTGATGGCAAGGGAAGGAGAGGTGAGAGGCAGCATCCATCTCCTACATACAACTGAGAAAGGAAATAAATAAAATTGCCGGTTACACTTCAGTGAGCTTTTCTACCGAACTGTGTACGTGTAAGGCCTAAGGCTTGGCAAATAACAGCAGTCGGTGTGGAAACGATAATTGTTTGCCTGTTGGTGTAGGAAAACATTGGTGAGAAGTTAATCTCACAGCATTCAGAATCGCAAGCTAAGCTTTTTTGCTGTTGTCATCATGCTCAGGTCCACCAGCACAATGGATTTTAAAACAATGATTGATTCTGTTCTAAATGCACTCATGAATTAAAAGCTGAAAACTTAAACATACGATTATTGAAGAGGAAAGGGTATTTCTTAACTTGGTTCCGTTCCTTCAGCTAAGATCAACTTGATACTCATATACATGCATCAGACTGTCTGTTTGTATATATACACACAGTATTTTATATCAAACTGTTTTATGTACTTAGACCTAGTGTACACAGACCTTTGGGGCCCCAGTTATAGCATCAAAGGGACAAGTGTGCTGGTTTTGTTCCTACAATTTGTTAATAAACACACAAATAATTCTACCTAATGCTAAAAATAAACATGCCAGAACTTTAATATTGTGGTCATCCAATACAAGTGAAAATGTACATGTATCTTGTGATATATTCATTTCCAAAGAAGCAGTAGAGGCCTAGAATGAGGGCTTTTTATTCAGCCTTTTACATCAAAATAATTATGACTTGCCTGTAATGGATAGTATTGCCTTCTGATTTGTAGCTCTCTATGTTTGAAGTCACCTTAAACCCAAAGGCAATTTTCCTAGCTGTTCAGTCTTCTGCATTTCTGTTTGTTCATAAGCTGAGTTGGGTCCAAGCCATACATAAACCAAAACTAAACATTTCAAAGATCTTCAGCAGTTTAGATCTGGAAACCTACTTTGAACTTTCTCAAACAATTTCCTTTGGGAGCTGAAATTCTCCCAGGTGTTTGCATAAGGGGAACATGGATACCATGAAAGTTGGACAAGCCCACAATTGCCATCATCTCCCATTTTTCCAAAGCAGCTTTTAAATGGCTTAGTGCCTCCTTGGTCGCTTTGCTAAATCACCATTTTAAGGAAGGTACTGTCAAGCCTATGAATCACCTCTGAGAAAATAACTAGTGCAGAGAATTCATTGTTAGTTATACTTTCCAATGTGTTTAAAACATCTATCTTATGCTTTGAAGGAAAGAAGGAGTCCACCTTTCTACCCCAGTGAGGTAAGTATCACAGCATGCATAACCCATAATAGTACATTGGTAAACAATAAACCAGCTATGTCTCTCCTTGATACGTTAGGCTAATTTTTCCTTTAACTACTCCACATATGGGCAATCTCTATTACACAGAAGTTTTTATAGGCCTGTTTGGCTGAGCAGAGAAGCTGGAAACCCCAGTAATAATAATAATAATATAACCCTGTTGTGTCACAGTGAGGGAGAAAAGGGGAACAGCTCAGAGGCAGTAAACCCAGTCCTGTGAAGCAGTATACATCATGTTGATGACTTGGTTCTTGGCTAGTGGGTCCTCCACAGCTGTAAGAATCAAGTTGTAAAAAAAATATTTTCTGTGCAATTGGAACTGTACATTACTGAAAGCAAATGATATAATTTTTAAAGCATATGGTTTATGTTTAAAGTTTTATCTGATTTACCAAGGATTGACCTAAGCAGAGGGTAAAGATTTATTTTTCTTAACAGTTGTAAAAGCTTGCTTTAAATCATTTGTTCTTTTACCACATAATTCTGGAAATTCTTACAAAAAAAGCAAATTCTGAGTTGATATTTACATACATTCTCTGTAGGTGTCAGCATTGCTTTATATTGTTGTAGAGAACTGTATTTTTTCCTTCTCAGAGAAAGAAACACAGAGTTGTCATTTTTCAAATGACAGATAATTTTTCTCCTGTCAGTTTGTCTTTTACTATGCATTTCAGACTAAGATTTAATACTATGTTGAATAGGTGCAACTAACGTAACTGAACAGAAAAGTTCTACCTTGTTTTCCTATGCACCTGTTTTCAGTTTTAAAACCTTTTCATCCCATTCCAGTTATTTTCTGTATAAAGATCATCCTTATTGATGTAAACTCAAGGTTCATGTAACATTTGCAAATATTTCTCAAATGTTGCAAGGAACAACAATTCGGTGATGCTAAGTAAACTGTGAATCTACCTTCTTTACACAGATTGTAAAGGAATACTGGACCAGAAGTTCTTATAATTTTCTAGGCAGAGTCCTCAAAAAGCCACCATACAGCAAACATTATTTAATAATTTCATTCATAAACTCACCATACAGAATAAAACTATGCCACTGACATCTGTTGATGATACATTATTGAGATGGATTATCTGTGTAGAAGGGAACTGTGCTATCGTACTCAAAGTGAATGACCTTGGGAGCCAAAGTAATTGAATGAAAATCAATTGTACAGAGTGCAAGGTCATAAATAAAGGGTAACAACGGGAATTCTTTCTGGGATCTCAGGCACAAACAGTGATCGAAGAGAGATATGAATTAAATAGTCAAACAAAATGATTATCAACCTCCTATACCCATGAAAGAGAAGTACCATCCAAGCATCTATGAGGGAAGATATTTCCAGTAAAAAAGAGCAACACTGATGACATTATTACAAGCTTGAGTATATACAATCAGTATTTGAAACGGTGCATATAATCCTGACCATTATTTTGATCAAAGGAATGGAGAGCCTCTCTTCCAGGAGGGTATTAAGAGAGCACTTCATAATCATGTGAAGAAATATGTTAACTTCCTATAAAAGTAGTGGGAAGCATTAACTATGTAGCAAAAATAACATCAGCACAAGGCAAAAATGGCTACAAACTGTTCAAAAATGACATTAAAATTGGGAGAGAGATTGTGAGACATCCACCCAGGAGGAATAATGAAGGAAAAAATCCCATCTAATTTTCCAAGGGAGTTGAAAAGAGAACATATGACCTGTCTGCTTGGTCTAAGAGTGTGCTGGAGTCCACATCTCAGGGTGGTCCAAGTAGCTCAATCTTTCATTTGTGTTACAGGTTTGAACCAAGGTTTGTCATTGGTGCTATACCATTATCTATTGATAAAGTCAAGTGCTACTTAGAGCCATTGATTAAGCAGTATTAGATGAACAATTTGTAAGTGAAATGGAACAGATAAGAGGGTCTTTTTTGCAGTACTAGCCTCAGAATCTATTTAGAGTTATCCTTCTGCACTACAAATTACAAGCACCTTGATTACAGAGACTTCTCAGTGTTGGCTGGCTCACAACCATCATTTTAAAGTTATCGTGTACTAATTTAGATGTGGATTTTGCATTGACTTCAGTGCAAGTTTTACCTGAATGTTTGCATAACACACACGCTTTAGAAAACATTGCTTCTGAGGATTTGTTAACATATACCTTTTTGTCTTCTCTTGCCCCTCCCACCATGCCTCTTATAAATCTGTCGATAGTAGAGCTGCACTGACTTATTTTTAGGTCATCTCAAAAGTACTTAGAGGCTCCTATTAATGGCACAGTAGAACACTGAGTTTTCTATAACTCTGCGGCTGCAGAATCTTGTCTCTATCATAGATTTGCCCTTGGGCTGCAGAATAAACAAAGAGAGTATTTATAGCCCTTCTCACACAAAGAGATTTGATCATTCAAAAAGAAGGCAATGAATTGCACAGGACTTTCTATTTCCCCAGGCTTGCTACTAATATTAGTGTTAAGGAAAAGCTGATGTCACCTGATCTGTCGCTGTCTCTGCTTTTGTACCTCTCTGGGTAACGCTGGGCCAAAAAGGTTAAGTATTACTTTTGCATTGGTTTATTTGAACACAATTCTGTTGTCATGACAGATTTAGAAATAGTGTCCTCCACCTGAATTACATCAGATTGCTATAGCTGATGCAGGAAATAGGAAAAATCAAAATAGCACTTCGAGTCTATCAAAAGAATGATTTAAGGAAACGGTCAGCTCTGACCATTTGAAATGACTGTAGTTATTACTCTTAATAAATAAGAGAAGCTGGAGATGAGGTAGACAAGCCCTAAATTATAGAATTTTTTTCAGACTGTAATTTGATTCTAACGTAAGATTCAGAAGATTATTGGAAGGTTCAAAGCTGCTTATACTATAAGGCATAAGACTGACAGAATAAGGTCTATGACTTAACAGGCCTGCTAAAAGTCATTCAGTACTCTCTAGACCAAATATTCTTGCTTTGGAGGAGTCTGATTTAAGCTACATCTTACAATGTGGCACACAGCTTGGCTGGAAGCCTCACTTAGTCAGCTGGATTGACCCCTCTGTGGCTCAGGGTACTTGTGTTGCAGTGGCAGCAATATTCCCCTTCCTATCTGTGCTGAGTACACACACTTCCATGCTCACAATCACAGTCACATCCGGACCCTCCTCAACCCTGGAATATTCTCATAAAGCTCAGTTTCTATTATCCTGGACTAGGGTTAATTACTGTGAATAAAAAGCCAAGTAAAAACATCCGATATGAGTTTATGATTTTACCTAGCTCCTACAAAGAATAGCTACTTAAAAAGAAAGATAACCTTTTATGACTCTCAAAAATATATTTGAATCCATCAGAACTGAGTGATCTCCCTTTTTTTTACCTCTCCCTTTACTGTTTGCTGTAAGAAACACCAAATTCAAATTCCAAACTCTCAATGAAAAAAAAGATTTTAACATTCAAATCCTTAAAACAAGCTGCTAAAATGCAGAATAATGATAGCTAGGATAAGCACTTGCAAGAAATATTTTAGACTACTGATGTATAGCCATTACATTCCATCATTTAATAGGTGAAGAGAAAATGGGAGTATTCACTAAGTGATCAACCACTTCGAAAATAAGAGTAAAATTAACTGCACAGTGATTTTCAGTTCAAATAATGCAAAGGAGGACAAGAAACCAGCAGTATCTTGAAAAATTGAAAATCCTCTTACGAGCTATGGCATAGAGACCTGTTTGTGTTACTGAAGTTGATAAAGTTTGAAGATATTGTTGGAGATACGAAACAAAAGGGGGGGTTTGGTCTTATGATGCTATGGTTTAGAGAAAACACAAAACACATTTTCGCAATAATTCATCTGAGCAGATTGCCTCTTGCAGTCCAGCTTCCGAGTACAGCATGGATCTTCACTGATTAGGCCCTTCTGAAGTAAGACCTAGTTACACAGAAACAGAGGCCAAACAGATTACTTCTACTTTGTTCTAGAATAAGGAAAAATTAATTCTGGCCACATCACTGTAGCATTGGTTACACTGATGTCTAAAAATAGGTGTTGAAATGGAAATGGAAAGGACAACCACAGTTGGAGAACAGACTAGATGCAAGTTGGATATGTGAAAGCTGATACTCCAGTTTCATTTGGGCCCTGATTTTTAAAAGAATCCCTTACAACTAAAAATAAACTAGATTATTTCAAAAGATTTCAAAAGGAAACAAGTCCTTCACAGACAGTTTTCAGCTACTGTAGTAGGATATAAAGCTGAGTGTCAAAGCTAAATACAAACCATCATAAATTAGGAAACCTGTAATTAAAATGTTAGGTAGTTTGCACTAATTTCATATCCATAAATACCAAATACTAACTTAGTATTAGTCACTTTTCCTAGTTTTCTAACAGTTAACTGCTAGATGTGTGTCTGCAGATAACTTTGTTATTAATACATCAAATTGCTATAGTAAGAGTGGGGAATATGAAGTATTGAAAGCACAAGACACTTTATAAAACTCCGTGGCAAAACGGCTCTTAATTATGATTGCATACTACATTATCTCCAAAGTGCATGAAAAAACAGTGCTCACCAGGTTCAACATTTTGTTTGATATTGGTAGTACAGAATGTGGACTCATGCCCTTAGACTTCTAGGAAAATCAGTTGTTCACAGTTAATGGATACTTGAAAAAAGTTTTTTGCCTTTTCTCCCCCAAAACAGTACCTCACAGGATCTTTTTGGCAAAGACAGTGACAGAAACTCATTCTCCAGGGCAGCTTACAGTTTCCTCAGCTACAAGACCATCCTTTCTTTTCTTGACATCCCAACTCATTCAAAACACATATCCCAACTTCCTCAACAACTGAGATGAGTCTTGCAAACAACAGACTCTTTCACTGTGTTGTGCTGATTCATTCTAAGTACCGTTCGTCCTGCACACTGAATGAGGCAGGGTCCTATGGGAAAACAAAGGATGAGATCATGTAATTAAAGACTATCTCAAAATGTACATGGGATTTGAACTATAATGGCCTCAACAGTCTTAATTGTAGTTCTTAACTCTTGAGTGATTAAGACTGCAAGTTAGTTATATTCAGAAAACAATATTAAAATATCACCAGTTCTGAGAAAAGACATGTGAAAATAACCAAAAATCCCCAGCCAAAAAAGCAGCCACATGGAATCACACCAGCTATACTATACAGTATGCAAGAGTTAGCAGTAGAGCCAACTAGAAGGGAAAACAACAGGGTTATTTTTCATTGAACATTTTTCTATTCTCAATTTGCCTATCTATTAATGTTTAAATGTTTCCAGAGATGTTTCCATTTTAATAAAATTCTGCCAGATTAAGCTATTTTCAAATCCTGCCTTGTGATTCCCACCAGCTCACATACTTGCTCACTCCAAAAGGATGCTGATAAGTCTATCCATAGTCTCCAGGCCAACAGCCTACCTGACAAACACAGAGATCCTACAGACCCTTCTCCCAGCCTTGCCATTTCTCTGCGGAGTGCTCTAAGTCAGACACAGAATGGTGATTTCGTTCTGAAGGAAATTTGATTTTTCGTAAGTGTTCTAATTTAAACACATTAAGCTTCTGAGTCTCTCAAGATGGGTGTTACACCCCCTCCCTCAGTGCAAGTCTGGTACACATACAACTTGTTTTCAAGCTGAAATCCTGAACCATGCAATGGGTGTTCATTATTCTTTGACACTTCCCAGGAGGTGGATCTTCTGCAAGTCCTGACAGCCATTCCACAGTAAGAAAGATAATTTTTTAGAAACATCCTACTTCCTTGAAATTCTAGACCCTGAAAGCACTGTTTTGAAGCTCCAGAGAAACAGAGTTGGGACTACCATACCTCACGTTTTCTGTCTCAGCATGCCAGGCCTCTTCCGCTTAGCGCTGTCAGGGAGTGGCGTAGGTAGGGCTGCTGTGTAAGGGGGAACAAGCCCAGGGCAATCCCAGCAAAGGCCATGCCCACGCTGGTTAGGGCACTGTCCCAGAGCACACGAATACCACGGCAGAACAGGGTACTGGAACCAGGGTCCATCCAGACACTTCAGTAGAGAGTAGCTGGAGCATGAATGAGAAGGGTCCACCTAAGAGATAGGGCTCACAACAAACTACCAGCAATACAAGTCCCAGAAGGGATAGACAGACAGATAGACCCAGTATAGCTCAGGAAGGGTTAGAAGGCTCAGGTCTGAGCTTAAATAGAGCCTCAGGACCTGCGGGCAGAGGGCATGTGGGCTGAGGTCCAGGTGAGGCTACTCAGGGCCGTTAATGCCTGTTAGTGCACTCAGGGCATGACAAGTGTTAGAGTCAGTGTTGGGGTTACAGTTAAGAAAAGCAGGGGCTGCAGAGCCTCAGCACACTCAGGAGTTTGCAACCTCTTGAGGAGGGTGTGAGTTTCTGTGAATAATTCCCATTTGTTCTTTTTTCTCATATTCACGCGGGCCTTTGTGGCTAATATTGCTTATTTAAAGGATTTACTCTTCCTCTCTTTCTTTAGTTGTATTTTGACTTATATTGACTTCATTTGTTTGAAGCCATATCCTTCCTTTCTCTGTTCTTTTTGTTTGTCTCCTTTGTTCATATTTTATGTTTGTTGAAATGTAAACTTGTGGGGACTGCACCATTGAACAAGTTCCTCAACTCTAGTTGAACCCATTAATGTTGGGAACAAGAGTTGACAGAGCATAAAGGATGTAAAACCTTTTGTTCCTCTCTCCTGGAGGTTTTTCCATCATATGTGCTTGGAACTCCACTTCCAAGAACCATTTGTAAGTCTAAGGATGCCTTTGGTCCTTTGAGAGCGTCTGAACTAGGAGGACCCAAATTGCACCGAAGACCTCTCTTTTCTTTGGACAGCGAGCTCTGTGTCGCACCTTACAGGCACATCTCAGGGGTTCGGCAAAAGTTTCTGAGGCTGTCAGTGTGAAGATCATACGCAGTTGCAGTGCTTTATTAAGTTAATAATGTCAAGCAATACTGAAAATAATGCCTTGTTTTAATGTCCACATATAAATCATATAAATACAAGCTGCTGCTGTAACTTGAGGCACTTACAACTGGAGGTTTTAGTGGAGAAAAATATGTTACTGCTTTGAATTTCTAAAGGATTTTTTTTTTTTTTTACCCAGAGTCACAAAATACCTTGCAAACATTATCTAGTTAAAGCTCATCACATTCTTCTGAAGAGAAATGGGAAAATTTCATCGTCTTCTACACTTTACCTATGGTGATACATAGGTGGAGTTAGCACAGCAATACAATAAAGCAATGTGGCACAGATGGTGCAAAAATCTGCCAAAATTACTTGAACCTTAGGGCATACTAGGGTGCTGTTTCATGAGTTTTGCCAGTTCTTAGAGTGTTATACAAGCTTTCACATCAGAAAGCATGATCATGTCTTGGATCACTTCTGACACAAAAGGTAGCAGGTCATACTCTCAGTTGTGTTTTAGCTTCTTTTCCCTACTTAAGAACCAAAAATGTCCGTAAAGCAGTGGGAAAACTCTCAGTGAGAAAGAATATCTCTCGGCTTATGGATGCTACGTGACACCGGACTTCAGATGTAGTTCAGAGCAGTATATTTATATTGTGAGAATCAAACAAATACAGTTACACCAAATTTCTTTTCTATTTCCATGTTATAACAAGAAATTGCATCCAGCATCACAGTTTATACACATAATCTTGGGGTAATGGTAGTACAGCACTGGGGAACTCTGCTGACTGCACGTCCAATGTTACTTGTACTCTCCCAGGTGCACACACTCAGATGCAGACAGTCATGACTAGCTCCACTTACGCTCTGACTTAGCATCACATGAGATTTTATTGTCCCAAAGTTCTTCAGAGATTCAGAAGCTGACCATCTCAACCTCTCTGTGAAGCACATTCAAGCAGGATTTACAAGCATGAAATCCATGACTTATGCGACTGTACCTGGACATCTATCCAAATACTAGAAAATCCACCCTTAGTTGAGTTGTTAAAACAAGGTGTTAAAGATATAAGGTTTGGCTGCTTACATAAAATAAATCTGCTGGCCGGATAAGTATGCTTATCATCATAGCATTTTTACATCTCTTCGTTACTCCAGAGGACTGTTTCCAAAATAGTAACATATTTAGGAATGTTAATAATATTCACTAAAACCCAAGATATATAGCAAAGCACCCTGGGCTTTCTAAGTGAGAAGATGACCAAAATTCATAAACATGCAGTTAGTAATTCATTCGACCAGAGCTAAATGGAACTCTTTATATGTTTTTCAAAAACATTCAGTATGTGAGATGAGTTCATTAATGTGGTGTAGCAGGTTGGGAGCAATATCTCTTTTTATGCAAAGATTTGGCCTAGAGCAAGAAGAATGATTAGCTTCATCATTGCTGCTTTTACGAAAAGATTTTTCTGATGTTACAAGGTAGTGCTGTTTAACATCTTCATCAATGACATAGCAAGATCGAGGACACCCTCAGCAAGTTTGCAGCTGAGTGATGCAGTCAACACGACTGAGGGACGGGATGCCATCCAGAGGGACCTGGACAAGCTGGAGAAGTGGGCCTGTGTGAACCTCGTGAGGTTCAACAAGTCCAAGTGCAAGGTCCTGCACCTGGGTTGGGGCAATCCTCAATATCAATACAGGCTGGGGGATGATGTGATTGAGAGCAGCCCTGTGGAGAAGGCCTTGGGGGTACTGGTGGATGAAAGGCTGGACATGAGCCAACAATGTGTGCTCACAGCCCAGAAAGCCAACTGTATCCTGGGCTGCATCAAAAGAAGGGTGGCCAGCAGTCAAGGGAGGTGATCCTGCTGCTCTGCTTCACTCTGATGAGACCTCACTTGGAGTATTGTGTCCAGCTCTGGCATCCTCAGCACAAGAAAGACATGAACCTGTTGGAGCGGGCCCAAAGGAGGGCCACAAAATTGAACAGAGGGATGGAATGCCTCTGCTGTGAGGACAGGCTGAGAACATCGGTGTTATTCAGACTGGAGAAGTGAAGGCTCAGTGAAGACCTTATTGCTGCCTTCCAGTTATTAAAGGGAGCTCATAACAAAGATGGGGGTAGCAAGGTCTGTTGCGACAGGACAAGGGGTAATCGTTTTAAACTAAAAAAGGGGAGATTTAGACTAGATATAAGGAAGAAATATTTTACAATGAGGGTGGTGAAACACTGGCACAGGTTGCCCGGAGAGGTGGTAGATGCCCCATCCCTGGAAACATTCAAGGTCAGGTTGGATGGGACTCTGGACAACCTGATCTAGTTGAAGATGTCTGTGCTCACTGCAGGGGGCGTTTGGACTAGACGACCTTTGAAGGTCCCTTCCAACCCAATGCATTCTATGATTCTATGACTAAAATCCCTAAAGAAGAGGTGTTTTCCTGGTCCTCTTTCTGGTGCAGAGGCTGCTTTTGAGATATTTTTCAAGTAATTGAACTGTAACTCTAATTAGAAAGCACTTACACAAACTCAAAGGAAATACTGTACTGAAAAAGTTCAAAAATTCAGTTATGTATAAAGCACAGAAGATATTTTAATGATGAATGAAGCAGAAAAAAATGCGATCTGTTTTTTGGAAGAAAGAAGAATTTCCTTATTAATAGCAAGTCCAGAGGAAGGCCACAGAAATTATCAGTGCACTGGAGCACCTCTCCTGTGAAGAAAGGCTGAGAGTTGGGGTTGTTTAGTCTGGAGAAAAGAAGGCTGCAGGAAGACCTTATATCAGCCTTTCAGTATATAAAGTGAGCTTATAAGAAAGATGGAGAGAGGCTTTTTACCAGGGCCTGTAGTGACAAGACAAGGGTTGACAGTTTTAAACTGAAAGAGTAGATTTAAACTGGATATAAAGAAGAAATTTTTTTACAGTGGGGGTAGTGAGACAATGGAACAGGTTGCCCAGAGAAGTTGTGGATGTCCCATCCCTGGAAGTGTTCAAGGCCAAATTGGATGGGGCTTTGAGCAACCTGATCTAGTGCAAGGGCTCCCTGTCCATGGTGGGAGGGTTGGAACTAGCTGATCTTTAAGGTCTCTTCCAACCCGAACGATTCTGTGATTTTATGATTCTACTGTCTTGACCTATCTTGAAACGTAACAGATTTTATATTATGGTCATGCTTGCTTATATATATTTTGACAATTATAAAAACATTTAATTCACCACTTCAGTTCATCTTATGCATTTAAATTCATTAAACAATTTTCTTTATGGATGAAGTTATTGCATTATAAATATCTGTTAAACATGCAGAAGTTATAAGCTCCTCCCCCTGAAGTCAAGCAATACTTAGAAAATGGTTGTATGAATCTTGAAATGCGTGTCTGGGACTTATACAGTACACATTTGAGTTATAGAAGGTCCTAGAAAGTACAAAGAGAATAGATAAAATTATTTTTCATATCAAAAAGTAGTCTGCCAAATATATATAGCAACAAACAGTTGACTTTTGGCTAAAACACAGGCATTGTTTTATGTTCGGGTAAGGAGCTTGAACTGCTCAGAGAGCTTCAGCAAGTCAATAAAAAAGCAGGATTTAAAGAAATCTTCACTAGTTTTCATGACTGTGTTTTGATGCAAAATCCATTATATAATAAAACCCAAACAGTACTACATTCCATTTTCCTTGATAAAAGACTTGGGAAAAAAAAACCCAAACGGTATCCTAGCAACTAGACATCTGAAGTTTTCAGTGCAAACACCTCGCCCCCTACACTGTCTCAAGTAATAAAAAGAGAATAATAAAATTCCAAACTTGCAACCAAATCCTAACCTAAAACCTGAAAATACAACAGCTCAATACACGGTAGATTTGAGCTCATTTTTTTCCTGGCAGAAGAATATGTTCAGACAACTTCCATAATACAGCTCTGTGATCGAAAGGGCAAGACAGTGTGTGCGCTCTTGTCCATTCAGGTCTCTAACTGTGAATATGTAGAACCTTACTGTATCGGGTTTATTTTGATGGCTTTTTATTTCATATCCAACAAATACCCTTTTCTGGACTCTTCCTTTCTATATAATGCAGGCTGTCACAAGCCCTGGTTTTGGTCCTCTCCTCAATCTCCTCTCCCTAAAACAATACAAACTGTCATTAATACGTGTGGATACTTGAGAACACAGCTTCCAGGAACATCTAAAGAGAGTGCCAGAAATGGGCCACATGGTGCAAACCAATAAACTACAAAGCCATTTTATAAATCCAGCTGTACAATAACAAAACATTCATTTAATATCTCCTCTCTTCCATGCTAAATATTTCCACTTTCAAAGCACTTACTAATCCACCAAATGAAACACTATCTCTAGCTTTATCATATACTATCGATGCCTGTTTCTAGAAAACCATCAAAATCAGAGATAGTTCTGGATGTGCAACAAAGGCTTTTTTTTGGTCTAATGTGATATGCACTTATACCATTATTATTTGGGGTACTCCTGCCTTGGTTTTATTTTTGTTGCCATAAACCAGAGAACAATAAAGTGATTTGGATAAAAAGGCTGACACCAGGATGTATTTCATCTGCACAGTAATCAATAGTAGGCAGACCTTAGAAGGAAAGCATGGATTGCAGATCGTTTCCTCTCTTTGGTTTGAGCATGGGTGAAGACCTAAAGGCACTGACTGTCCCTTCCTGCAAAATGGCATGCTGAAATGTGTGCACTACTTCCAGTAAATTCAAAGCTCCTCATTGACCCACTGTATAAAACGCAATAGCACAAAGGAAGTTACCTATAAATAAATATATTGGTGCCATGGCATGGAAGGGCATATGGAATGAAGGGGGGAACAGACTGAGGAAGAGAATTCGGGAAGGCCCAATTCTGCAAAACAAAACAGACAAGTATTGGTGTCAGGCAACATCTTGCAAGTGACTGTCAGCAGGAAGGAAGGTTCAGCTTCTAGGTAGGTTTCCATTCCAAATAGCACATTGATTTGGCAGCCAAAGCCCTTCTGTTTGGCCTTCTGCTCTACGTGCTGGGACTTGGGCAGAGGTTAGTCGGAGAGATGGCTAACCAGCCTGTCCAGAAACTGCTGTGGCTATATCTGATAGCCAAAGGTTACTTGCAGCTCATATGCTTGGTTGGTCTGATCCGGAAGAGAGCCCCACTCTCCCAGGAGGATATTGCAATCATCAGGGTTATCAGGCAGTTCCCATACCTCTGCAGAAAGCTGCTTTACTCTGATTTAGAAAAGTACTACACTTACAACAGGAGAAAAAGCAACAAGCTACATAAATTAAAATCAATAACCTAGGCAAAATTGATAAAAAAAACTAAGATCAAGGAAGTATGTGTATTTGGCAGTGACTAAAGCAAAAATAAAATGTTTAATGGTATAGATGGATGAAAAGGCTTATTCTGTGCACTGCTGTTTTCTATCTGGGAGGAAAGATGCACTACTCCATCTTAACAGGGAGAATGAACCTCTTCAGATTGGACCAGTAACTACAGATTATGTCAGAAAACCATATGCTAACTAGAGTTAAATATTTTGGAATTCCACACAGTACTCCCGGAAGAGTTCCTGAGAGGATTTCAACTGATTGTTTTTATTTTCTGACAGACTTGAGTCAACATCAGAAAACTGGAGCAGGCCCACTATTCTTTTGCCCTTATTCAAAAGGACATGCAAGATGACTTGGGGAGCAGAAGGACAAATGGTCTGACATCAGTCCAGAGACACAGAACTGAAACGGATAAGATATTTCATTTTTATAAGGTATCATTCATACTATAACACAGCTATAGAATTATTGCTTCCCTTTGCCTGGTGAATCTCTTCCCAGATCTGTTTTGAAATGCCTGACAGCCCCAGGCTCAGGGCACTTGCCTGTAAGATGGAAAAACTTTCTTCTTACCAGGCTGAGAGGAGTGTGGATGCTTTTCACACACCCCAAGTAAGCATGCTAACTCTTAGACTTAAAGAAAGACCACGTCTTTCTTGAGCATCTCAAGCTAGCTTTGTTACATATGCAGACAAAACAATTTGGGTGTTTCAGAAATACTAACTGTAACTGAAAATATTGGCGTATTGAATCCAATTTATAAGTTTGTTTGGATTTATGAATATCTGACAATGACTATTTCAGAAGACCTAGCCCCAAAATTTGTCACCAAAGATACTTGCCATCACGACCTGCTTTCTTATTCAAAGACATGTATAAGAGAATTTTAATATGGAAATTTGCAAGTCCTTCCACATCCAAACCATGCAGTCAGTCTGCCCATCTGATCTTCAGGCTGCTATAGCACTGTTTAGTTACAGCGCATCCTGCTTCCACACTCAGCAGCCATGAAAGAAATTATAAATAAATCCATCTATGAGTGTAGCTGCAAACATGTGCACACACAGGTACCCACACCACCACAGCTTCCCTCTGCTACCTTATCCTTTGCCTTCCTTAACAGTACAACTTAAAGCAATGTAAGTAGAGGTGCTTGGCAATCTAGTTCAAGTAACTGGGGTATTTTCTCTAGTTGCACAACCTACATCACAGCTTTTCAATCTCATGTTGCAGTAATACTATATTGAATTATATTGCAAATTAAATTATTACTATTTATTTAGTTCATAAAGTTCCGTACAGGCAGAGCACATAACAGAAATTATACAGGCTGAAAACCTAATTATTGAAAATGAATATTTAAGGAAGTCCATCCTGTTATTTATCCTGCTAACTTAAACGAATCAGTTTGGTATCCTGAAATAAAGTAAAAGGCATGTTTTTGGAAAAAAAAAGTCCCAGTAGCACTAACATCTGTGTTATCTCACAAGAAACTATATTCAGCATTGACAAGTAATTAATGTTATCAAAGTGAAACTATCCAAAGGTTTGGGTCCATAATGTTTGCATTAATCCTTTATATACAACTACGTCACAAGTTTCTGTTACATCTTCGGCTTCAGCTTTTTAACCAAGCTCGGTATTTAAATGAATTTTCAAAAGCCTCTAGGCCCTCAATTTGCCTTGAAATTAAAGAGACTTAGGGACCTATCTAAACTTTGAGTGTATTTGGCCCTTGATCACATTTTTTAATACACAAGGGCAAAATTTTTATAAGCACTTAAATAAGTTAGAGTCATAAATCTCATGACTTTAAACTCAGATGGGAACCAAAACATTTAAGTTTTCTTGGCTTCTGGAAGCTCTTTCTCTCCAAAGTCTCTCCTGATTACAAGAACAGATCTTGCTGTTGGACTACAAGATCATTGGTCCTTTATTTCATTTGCTGTCTTTTAACAGTAAGGATGGGGATTTTTTTTTTTTTTTTAATTTGTAAACAAAAACTTTGTGTAAATTTTTAAACATGAGTACTATCACAATCACCAAACTTTTATTCTTTAGTTAAGATCAAACCCAACAGAAATAATATGAAAAAGTTACTTAACTGAAAATGCACCCTAAAAATTAATTCTAAGAGCTTTTTAATGTCATGTTAAAGTAATGAATTTTACAGCCACTTTGTACACTAGAAAATAGACAGATTTTCTTAATTGACAATGTAGTATAAGACGATGAGATTAATACCTGTATGTATTCAATGAGAGATTTTAGATCTTCCATTTCAGGACTCTCTTTCTTCTGGGATGTTTCTAACTATCTCCTGAAAGAAAAGCTTTATTTTGCTGTTGGGAAACAATGCTAAATAACTTCGCTTTCCATACAACTTACCTCACAACTGGAGCTGCCACTTCCCTCAGGGTGCGATTGTGCAGTCAATCCATGCAAAAGTGAAGCTATACCTAGAGAACACTGCTACCAGTGACAACTGTCCCAGCAGTTGTGGCTTAAGGTTAGTTCCTCATCTCTGTAGGAGCTATGCCACTGGCACCTGGCAGCCTCCTTGGATCAAAGCATTACCGAGTTAGATGTATCTACAAGAAAAGAGAAATTTAAATCAGCCCAACACAGTGGCCCTATTCACTGTGTATCATTCCCTGTGGTTTACTATTCCCCAGAAGCTGGGGAAACAGTCCAATTGCTTCAAATTGCACTCCCTGGGATCTATGTCCATGTCTTACGTCCGCCCCTGTCAGCAAGAACAGCAGACTCCTAATTCCTACTTGCGTCCCTCTATTCTCAACGTCTCCTTCCCTCTCTCCAGAAAGCCCATTTAACAGCGCAGAGCTCCTTTGATCTCCATATTCCCAGCTTAAATGAAACACCTGTATTACTCTGGACTTGGAGGGCTTTGCAACTGCATCTCCCATTCCTCCAAGAACTCATCCACACTGCTTTCCCGCCTCTCCTCTGGAGATGTCTTGTCAAAGATCAATATGCAAGATAAAATCACTTACCAGCTCGTTTACCATTATCACTTCCCCCCATAATCAATCCCATAGGCAAAAGACATGAAACTCTGACACCAGAGTAGGGAGAACCAGTTGTTAGACATTCAGCTTCACTTCATATTAATGAGGCTTCTGGCTATGTGAACTTTGGCTGAAAGAGTATTATTATAAAAAAATCCTCTAAAACATCCAACCAGTGCCAAGCCCTCGCACCTGTATGCAAAACCTTTATCACATACATGTATTTCATAAAGATATGTCTATGCACACAATGATAAAGGTAGAAATATAAAGAAAACAGGGTCTTTGGCATATTTAATTGAACCCTCACATGACCCACTTGAAGAACTCAGCAGGTGGTGGCCCTAAATGACTGACATCTATGATCATCTGTTTAAAATATCTTTGGTAGGGAAAAATAAGAAAGAAAAGACTTGATGAGTGTAGTGTCCTACATTTGTTTGTTATTTGGAAGAAAATTACCAGGAGTAAAGAGCTCTTCTTCTGACCACCAGTTTGAAAATTTGTTTGCTACTTGGGGAAAAACAAGCAAAAAAAGGAGATTTTAAAGAATGTCTCAGTTGCTGCATATCACCAATTTGCTCTTTCAGACATCGGAATATTATTATTTTTGTCTGAATGGAGCTTCATCAACATGACATCATTAAGTTTGAGAAAGTAGTACTTATGTAAAATATGTGAACATGAGTGTAATATGAATAGGATATTTATATATTGCTTTTAAGCCCAAATAAAATAAAAGTTCACTTTTGAGAAGTATCATTGCCTTCTCTAGTCATTTAGTTCTTATAAGAATCATTAGTTTATGATTCACTGAGAAATTTCAGGAAAGTGGAGAAATTAGTTTAAATCTCTTCTGATTAAAATAATATTATGTAAAAAATGTTTTTCCCCAAAGGAAAGATAAAAAAATTAGTTCCTCCCCTCCTGCCAGCACCATATACTAACTCCCATGGAGAATTAAACTCAGGACCTTCAGAACAGATGGCAAAGACCTTATCTGCTTTCCTATCACAGCATGGGGCGATATAGGTTTGCCTGATAATGCACTCACATTGAGAAAAAGGTTTCTTGACCCACCAAAACAGGGCTTTTAAATTTCATTTACAAGCTTGACTTTTACAAACTAATTTACAGAATAACCTGGGCCATATATTAAACCTCTGATGCTAAAGAAACTGTTATTTTAGTGTTCTTCCAGCTGGACATTTTGTCAAATCAAAGGCACGTTTTATACTCTCTCTCTAAATAAAAGATGGTTAATTTTCAGCATTTATTTTATATTATGTCAGTGTTCATTTTCTGTCTCATGTCTTCTTTCCACGTTTGTTCTTAAATTACACCATAACTTGGGCATTGCTTTGGCCTGTGCTATGAAGGGAGCTCACTGTGGATTAGCAGACGAATACAGCTCAGTTCTGACACTGCACCAGTCCAACAGCTCCTTTTGCTCTATCAAATTGTCAATTACCCACCTACAAAATTCTTGCAAAAATCTTTCCCCCAAACTATGAAAAATATGAAGACATCAGAGCAAAAGCAGCTGTTAACCTGAAGTAGGGTCCTTTGCCTTTTCCACTAAGTGATCTTAAGCCAGTTAATACTTCAGTTCCTGAGTGTTTCAGCTTTTATTTAAATGCAACAGTCTTAATAATTGACACTGTTTGGATATTAGTGTGTGTTTCAAGGTTCTATTAAAATTGCTTTTTTTTTCATTTTTAGAGCTTCTTACCAACAAAATTAAGTTTAATGTGATTTTTAAACAAAAGAGGAAAATATCAATGAAAATGTTTCGAAGTATTAGTGAGTGAGAATTCCTAACTGATGGTAGCAGTGATCTGATGGCTGTTGGGGTGCTGGATGATATGTGTCGCTGGGCTCTTTATGATTTCTTCTAAATGGATATTTATTTAACACAATCTTAGTTTTTTCTAGGATCCTTGTTAGAACTCACAGGGAACCACAAAGTCATATCTTTCTTTGCAGCAAAAACAACAACAACCAAAAAAAAAAAAAAAAAAAAAAAGGGAAAAAAAAAGAAAACAGGATCTCATTAAATTAACTTGAAATATTGACTCACTAATACTTCTCAAAACAGTATTTTGACTGTTTGGGTCACAGCAGCAACAGCAATAGGAGCTGAGGCTTACAAAGCTTGTTCTAATTAACGCACACATGTTCTTTCTCATAGTGGCAACTACAATGGGACCATTCAGCTGTTTACAAATGAACAAACAAAACTTGTAGGAGTGTACATGAGTATGTAAAAAGGATTGTAATGTATAATTTCCCCATATAAACATTGCCTGTGCATCAAAGTAACTCCGTCATTAGCAGGGAAGAGACTAAGGTCCTATTTACCTACAGCAAATTTACATTCTTCCTATGACCTAAATATCTCAGAGCCCCCTGCAGCTACCCTGACTCCGTACCAAATCACATCTTCATCTTCTTCCTATATTGGTGTTGTACTGATATACCCTTGCAGCCAGTAGCCCTGTCTTTATTGCATATGATGGGTCCCTCATGACTTTCTTACACAGTCAGTGAGATTTCACACTTCACTGGAGGCTAACACACACACTTACATAGGAAAAAAGTCTGACCAAGTCATCTTAGTACCAAAATCCAAAGCTCGTCTCAGAAAAGGTTTGTGGAAGACCCCTTTATCAAAGTGCTCAATGCTCATGGATGTCTTAGAATCAGCAAAATAATTCTAGAATTTACTAATATGGTTTTGTCCCTGATGTTTTCTGCAGTGCAGCACAGAGATACCCAAAATAATTTTAAGTTAAATACCTTGAAAACAGTAACTAATTTAGCAAAATATCTTAGCCAGCTGTTGCAGTCATCTACCTCTAAAAAGCTACAGGGTTTCCACATAACCCAAACACCTCCATCAGGTTGAGCAAAGACATTTGAAAAACAGTTAGCACAGCTGCTGAGAAAATAAGGCTTTCAGCTTACGTCTTCCCTTATTGCTTCTGAGCAGATGTTTTCCACTGTTTGGTGTCTGGGTTCAACCTGTGATTAAAGTAAAAAAAAAAAGGAGAAAAAAAGGTAGAAGATGAAATGGTATCCTAAACAGCACCCTGCCCACATCATAGAATATCAATGATTATTTACAATAAATAATTTAACGTGAGAAAATGAATTAGCAGACTATTGCTACATGATACATCTAGGACAAACATAGATATTTTTAGTTAAAAGCATAATTTTTGTAACTTGCTATTTGTATGAATGTCCTCTTTGGTCTTGAATTAGTGTTTGGTCCACCCTAAATGCTACAAGTACTTTCCTCTTTGTGAAGCTTCTATTGTGTTATTCCACAATAGAAAGGAAGCAGGGG
This sequence comes from Bucorvus abyssinicus, assembly GCA_009769605.1. Taxonomy (NCBI): domain Eukaryota; kingdom Metazoa; phylum Chordata; class Aves; order Bucerotiformes; family Bucorvidae; genus Bucorvus; species Bucorvus abyssinicus. The sequence continues at coordinate 43,084,113 of CM020026.1, forward strand.
AAGAAAGAGAAAGAAGGTTGGCCACAAGGCTGACCACAATGAGACTGATTATGCTTTCAGCTGGGGCACTAATGCTTAGGGATGGAAAATATATTGGCAAGATTATTTCCCCTTGTGTAATTTCATAGCAACAATGCATGGAGGTATATCTTGTAGACCTGTGAGGTGAAGTGATATTGAGAAAAAAAAAAATATTTCACAAGTAGTAAATCCCTACTTTCAAAGTATGCATGCATGCATGTTCAGTCTGAGAACAGCCAGGCAGCTCTTTAAAATCCCAAACAAATATTTTTATAACATTTCTTCCTTTTTAGCTCTGTATTCCAACAAAGAGGATCCTTAAGGCATACTTGCTTCTTCCTCTGCATATTATTTTCCCACTTGTCTTAAACATTAAGGAATTGTTACTAATTACAAAGATTTCATAGTGCAGAGGAAAAGAAATTGGTGCAGAACTGAAGGCAAGAATGACTCTTCGGCTGTCTCACAACTACACATTAATCCTCGTTGACTTTTGCCTTACAATCAGCAGTGTACCCAGCTCAGGAAACCATCCACAAATACATGCTCATGGTAGGTAGCGGAAACTTGCCTATCCTTTCCTTCTTTTCTAAATACAGCAAAGATTTTACCAGAAAACCTGTTCAGTAAACACAGTTATAAATGTTCTTACAGCTCTGTAACATAAAGACCGTCACTGCCTTGCCTAGCGAGGGGGTGGACTGGAGCCTGCAGTGGTACAGCTGTACATTAGAGACCAGAATCAGACAGTCGACAACATGAAGGGCGGGAAATTGGCTCTTTACAGCCCATTGTTATCACCACTGGCTTCTTAAAGGCAGAAGAAGCAAACGAACTCCTTCAGAATTAGAACTGCTAGTATGATGTAAGTAAAATTATTTCACTGAAAACTGAAAAGTTTTTCTCAGAAACAGGTTCGAGAATTACAAGGCAAAAAAAGGGAAGTGCATTCAGTTCAGGCAATCAGTTTTAAACAGTTGCTCAGCTGAGGCCCCACTAAGCTCAAGGGTAAAATGTGTTAGACAGAAGGCTCTCCTGCACCCAGTGACTGCCCAGCTCTATCTGCAACGGAGGCTTTGGATCATCAACGTGGCTATAAGAAAAGAAAACTGTTGCAACAATACATCTTCCCTTTTACATATGGGTGTAGTAATGAACAGCAACAAATGAAAGTAAGGCTTATTTTTATTTTATAGTTTTTAAAAGTCATTATACAAGTCCACAGAACTGGAGGAGACCAGTACCCTGTGTGCAAAAGCATCTAAAATACAATTAAAACTAGTATTGAATTGCTGTACAAATTGTGAACCTATCCTTATCACTGTATGAGTAAAAGGCTTATAGTAATTTTAAAAGGCACTCTGTATCAGAAACATTTCTCTCTCTTATCCACAGATTTTACAGGTGTATCACCACTTGCACATTCAATTTGAATAAGAAGAAGCTGCATTAAATCAGTAACATACCAAACATTCCTATGTAATTTTGACTATTTCAATAAGTACAAGATTTCCAGACTTTACAGTATTTAATAGAAGTACTTTTGCTTCAGATGGGATTTTCTTCCTTCCCTGTATCAATTTACACTACCTGAAGTGCCATGAATTCAATTAAATTGGCCTTTATTAGTTACATATTATTGATCTAAGAGCCTCAGAATCTGTCATCTGTAAGGTGTTTTTGGAAAACAAGAAGCTCCATCAGAGTATGGGGCAACTGTCATCCAGAAAGCTACTCATTTTGTATGCAATTTTTAGTTACAGTCATTTAATAGGGAAGAAATAAAATGTATCAGGCTAGCAGTGGCTGAATGGAAAAAATTTGCCTCTGTGATCAAATTATATTTTTAGAAATTGTGTCTTCAGCATTGTTTTCTGTAACCATAACAGACTTGGCTGATAAGAGGAAAAGGATATAGGCTGATCACCTGTAGGCACCAGCAGTAGACAGCCTAGGCAACAAACCACGTGGGGCCCTGGCTGTATTTTTTAATTAGAAGGATATTGGTAATCATGTGACCTTTACTCCTCCTCTTCTAAGAATGGCAGTGAGGAAGCTTGTTTTAAAGACTTGGTTCCACAGAAATAAAAGGCAAAGCAAATACTTGATTTCCTTTCTCTGCCTCATTTTGTTTTGATGTTTAACACTGTGCTTATTCGATGAGTATCTGAGAATGCCTGGGAAGTTTTAAGGTATAGTCTTTTTTTTTTTTTTTTCTCATCCTAGTATGTTTTCCGTTCAAGTGGGGGTGAAATCTCAGCTCCAATCAAGTTTTAATAAAGAACAGAATATCACGTGTCCACAACAGAGAGAGTATTTTGCCCAGTTATGCTCATGAATAGCCCTTGCTTCAGGTATTAGAGAATTCCGATAGATCAACCCCCTTAACCAAGTGTATGCATCTGTCAGTTTTTCCTCAGTGTTTACATTTCTCCCCAGAATTGAATAAGGTTTTATTCTTTTTATATCTGTAAAGAAGGATCACTCTTCCATAGCTGCTGCCATCTCAAACTTATGCATTTTATGGGCTGCATTTTCACTTTGGAAAATATGATGAGTATCTGATCACCTGTCTGCATTACCTGTAATCAAAAATTTCTTGAAACATTCAGATCTTAGGCCAACTTCAAGAGTTTATCAAAAATGTAAGTGAAATTTACCTATGGTTTTTAAGATTGTTTATGGTGTAGGCTTTAGCTTTTGCTAGCCAAAAGCAATTTAGTAAAAAATTTCTCCCCGAACAGGAACTACTCTGTAATTGTCTTCATAAAGACTCCAGAATATGACTGTAATTGGGTTGGTCTAGGATGCAACTGACAACGATTTTATGTCAGGGCTTCGTTCTCTAGTAGGGGCAAAAAGAATGAACGTGTGACTCTCTTTTTGGCTTACTAGTGAGTTTCCAAGCTGAACATGTTAAAAATTTCTCTATTACCTTCTTCAGCTCTTGTCCAGCTGAAAGGTGTATGTGACTATCACACTGTAGGTGATGACTCAGAGCAGGGTTTTCCTTCCTCTCTTGAAGGAAGGTAGTTTAATAGCCTAAAACAGCAACTTAATTGTCAGGATCAGATTAAGAAGCAGTAGCCTATGAGAACAAGAGTTTCTATCACTATTACTGGGCACTCTGTCTGCAAACCTATGAATGTTGCACACAGATTCGTGTGAGCTTCTCTGCACTTTGCAATAACTTTATAAAATAGATTAAAACTCCAAAGTATATTAACAGCCGTTGGTTCAGTAGCCTGCCTCTTCAGACGATACACTGAATTGACAGAATCCCTTCAAAATATATTATTCCCTTAAAGTGTCATTTTCTGTGTATGAATCATACAGTAATCAAATCAAGCCACTTCAGTGTCTATTGGATCAGCTATAATGATATGACTAGCAAAATACAACTCATCATTATACAATAGCAGTTAACACCCAGTATTAGTTTTCTCAAAAAAGAGAAAGATGTGTCTGGGAAGTCTGCATGAAGGAAAACAAACATCTCTAATACAAGTTTTGGCAACAAGTTTAATATGAAAATGCATTTTAAATTGCCTTTGAAATTATGGAAATTCTTGCTGACAAAGACACATATTGTGCAGAGAAGCACATATTCCATCTGCCTGGGCAACACGGGGACCCTTTATGCTGAGTAAAGTGAAACGTATGGTTCTAGCTCCTTTCTGTGGTCAGGCAGTGCACCAACTATGATGAAAAAAAGAACAGAACAATTTTTTGTTTGTTTTATTTAAGAGAAATAAATGCAAAATGTGGCTGTCTGTGTGGCTCCCATCATACATCAAATTTCTGTGTAAAAGCTTCCCCTAATGTGAGAGTGAACCACTGAGGAGTGAGTTCAGGACTGGTTTTGGCATTTACTGAGAGGACAGAGCTTTTTACAGCAACACATAGGCAGGTAGACCTAATGGCTGAGCATGGGCTGGATTCCAGGTAACTGCAGAGTTAGCTACTATACTCACAGATAACTAAGGTGAAAAACTGGAGTGAGAAGGCAAAACAAGGGTACTGCTAGAGGTTAGAGGAGGAAGTCCATGTGCCCCAGGAGAGCAAGTCAAGAGCACAGCCCAAAGGCAGGCGAGGGGGAAAATCACACAGCACTAGGAACAGCTGAGAAAGCGTATGCAGGCCCGTGGCAAAGCCAGCCTAGGTGATCCACAGCAGGAGCTGGAGAGAAATAATGCACCCTAAGAGTGGGGCTGTAGATGAAGGATCTGGAGGTAGAACAAGGGGCTGAGCCCGAGGCATTTGCAAGACAACCACTGATGTCTGCTTGATGATGCTTCTGTGCCTTAAGGCAGGAGCCTTTGTTAATTGGTTTGTTGGCAGGCTCCTAACTATTAGCTTTTACTCAGTTTTTTCTTCCTCACCTGCATATAGACATGTCACAAAGTCATACTGTTACAACAGTGTTGCAGAAAGCATTCAGAAGCAGGAGCTTGTTCACCGATTGCAAATCACTGAAATTTTATATGCTGTAATAGACAAGGCTTGTACCCATAATCACCAAGCCTCATTCTTAGGGACGGATAATATCTGCTGGAATTGTCATTATAAAAAAAGAAAAAAAAAAGAGTATCCTATATAAAAAGAAATGGGATCATATAACATCACCCTTGGAGTTGCACGGGGCATAAATTCAGCAAGTATAGACATATTTTCCTATTTTTATATATTTCAGCTTTTTGTCTTATGTTTCTATGATTAAAATTTCTCTTATAACAACACTGTTCTCTAGCAATATATTGCGATCTACCAATCTAAAATAACTGCTATTTTTAAGCTAATTTTCAGTAAACTGTAACATTTCCAAAGGCTAGAAATTGAATATTTTATAACTGTAACATGATAGTGTCATACACAGTTCACTGAAGGGTTTTCATAGACATCACAGCTATAAAATTCATACCCCTCACTTATTAGTGGATCAACATATTCTTTGACACCCTGCTGAGCTTGTCAGGGTACATGTTTATTTATAGGTCTTCCTTTTGTATCCAACTCGCTCTCCTGTACAGTTGCAATGCATACTTAAAAAGCTAGTATACCTTGCAGAATAACAATGAAAACAGCACGGAATAGTAATGGTTTTCTGTGTTCACCCAGAAAAGCTCAAACCAAAATATTCCATTTTTAGTAATTCCATTGGATTCCTACTCAGTCCATGCAGCGGCATGAAATCCATTTAAATTGCCTAAAGCAGCAAAAGCCATTCAACCTTGATTTCTAATTTTGATTCTTCTACCCCTGAATTTGTGAACTGTAGTGTTATCTCAATTTCCACAAGTCTCATATCTTACCACCATACAGTCCCAAGCCATATGGCCTATAACCACACAGTTCCATTTCCAAATTACAGAAAAAAAAAAAAAAAACAAAAAACAAACCCCAAAATTACTAGGTCATAATAGAATTCCTCTCAAGATTTGTGGAAGAGGTTTGCAAACTCTCATCACAGTCAGCTTCCACAAGCTAAGCTCATCCCTAAAATTATTTGGTATCAGTGCAGTTGCACCAGCAGAATGAATGAATCAACTGGAAAGCCATACCTTGTTCAGAATTCATGATGCCCTCAGGACCAAGCAGAATATTTAGACACTTGTTTATAACGGGAAAGGATGGTATCCTTGGTGGAAGAACAGAACTTTACTGTGCTTCTAATTATCACAGCAAATGTAGTCATTAACCACCAAACATTTTTGTCTGAACGTACATGTAAAGACAGACACGTCATGTAACTACAGGCTTTCCCCCATTAAGGAACAGTCTTGTCATCCACTGAGAATTTTTATCTATCTGATTTTATTAGCAGGGTAATATTTCAAAATTAGTTAGTTACTCATTTCTATAATGAAGTTAAGAAAAAACGTTGCTAATATTAGAATTTGGAACTAGCATGATTTCAGGGCACTATCTTTCAATTACTTAAACGTGCTGCAAACTGAAAAGCAAAATTTCTTCACTTTGAGATACTGCTATATTTTAAAAATACAGAAAAAACTGTTACTTTCTTTTTATCTCTAAAATAGATTTGTAATTTCTGCTGAAGCTTTCAATATATAATTGCTGTATTATAGAGCAACTCTGTGAGGGCATCTGTAGCTATACAAAGGCTTTTTTTTCCTTCTGTGAAGATGGGAAAGGGAATCCAAAATATAAAGGAGAAAAGAGTTAGGAAAAAAGTCTGACTCTAGAGAAGAAAACCTTGTGTTTTTCAAAGGATATCCCTTATGCTGACAGTCTGCTGTAGTTTGATCTTGCTAGTGTCAAGTCAAGTGAACCAAGCTGGCCAAAGAAAACTCAGCTGATACCATATTTTAGCAGGTCATTGAGCTTTTAGGGGTGAGAAGGAGAGAGGCTGTGAAGCTAATCCAGATGAGATACCTAATCTCTTGTTTGTGTTCCACTGTGATAAAGTAATTTCAGAGTAACAGTAATAATGAAAAGCAAGGAAGTTGAAAAAAAAAAAGTGGAAGGGCAGAAAAAAAAGGGGGGGGGGGAGAATTATTTGATTGTCATTTTGTTTTGGCAGATAACAATACGAAGTTCAAAGGCTATGAATCTTAATAAAAAGTTTCTAAAACAATGAAGTTTTGATACCAATCATGCATGTGTTGAAGGACATACTAAGTAGTGTTCAAAGGGTGTTCAAAGAAGAATGTTCCGGGCTACAAGGAGAGTAACAAAAATTGGTAAGAATGTCAAAGGAAAATGGATATTTTGCTCTTATCTGAATACAAGTTGTAAATAATTTTCTCCCTGTCACCCTGATGCTTTTAATTTTCACTTTTTCCAACTCAATGTAAATTTTAAAGAGAGACTCAGACAATTTATCCGTCGTGAGTATATTACTGCAGCTGAAACAATGACATGTCAGCATCTGAAAAATTCAACAACCGACTTCTTATATGAATAATAATTTTTATGCATAACATCCTTACTCTCCCATAATGCCATGGAATTCCCAATTTTGTACATCACATCAAATATTTTCTAAAAAAATTTTCACTTGCTCTGCTCTCATAAAAAGGGTTTAGGAAGAATCTTATGAACTTTTCAGTTATTAAGGATACAAGAGTTACAGGCATTCTGCACCTCTGTAAAGCCAGTCAGTTCTTTTGAATAGTTGCTACATTTTAATTTCTTTTGGAAAAAAAGAGAAAAAGGAAGACTGATTTGTAGATAGAAGTGCTGAAGTGATGATACGTAAATGTATTAACAGCCTCCTTTGAAATGTAAGTTGGTTATGAAAACTAAAGGGTTTCTAACATTGCCATTTAATTTAATTTCTAGAAGCAGCTTAGCAGTCTGTACAAAGCATCTGGCAGATTGAAGAAAAACTGGGTGTTCAGTGTTCAGTCGATGAAGTCCAGGAAGTCCCTAGAGCTCCTGTTTGCCTGCTCTGCTTGCAGCACTGTGATGAATCATTTAAAATATATGCAGGAACGTGTCAACAGCCTCAAATCCATTAAAATTAACATTTCTGTAGATAATTTTCCGGGATCAAATGCATCGGCAATGTTAGGTGAAGAATCCCTCTCTATTTTCTATTTTCCTTGTAGAGTAGAGGCTTCTACTGCATGCAAATGGTAGCAGTACAATATGATACTTTTTAAAGATTAGTTATATTTTAGTTCTACAGTCTATTTGTCCCTAGAAGAACATTTGTACGGCCTAATATCACAAATCAACAGCTGCAGTGGCAACACATCCAGTCCCTCAGTAGCATTTAGCACTTTACACAGTGTTTTTTGCGCAGTTTAAATGTGATGTACTTTTAATGTTGTTTTACTTCAGCCTTTCCCAGGCACAGGGAAATTTCACTTCAACGGTTTAACTGTTTTCTGTGTTTTTGCATACGTGGCAGATTCAGATTTAGAGGCACGAACCCTTCTACAACAGATATATTTTGTTGCTAGTTTTCTTTCTGGTAAAGAGCATTTGCATTCCAAGAGCTCCCTTGTTACTCTTCAGACATGGGTGAATACTGCAAAGTAAGTACTCAGAGATATGCATTACTCTAAAACCCATGAATTCACCTCAGTGGTATTTATGACCTTTTGTATTTATTTTCAGAAAACATGTGAGTATTTTTTTAGCCAAAATGCTTGCGGAAAACAAGAAGTCTCATGAGTACTTGTACAAAGGCTCACGCCTAGGAACATTCATTAGGGCTTTCTCAAACCTCCAATTTCCCTTTTTCAGTCATCTGGTCACCGACCACAAATATTAGGCAGTGAACAGTTAGCTGAAAGTGTGACAGAAATCTTAAACCTTAGCTGAAATGAACAGCTGAAACACATCCCTTCTTCAGTACTTCATGGCCTATAATCCGTAACTGGTTCAGACGTTAGTTTTTGTCTTCACAGAGAGTCAGATAGTCACCCAGTACACTGTAACTTCATCTGCTACATCTCACTCAAATAAAGTAGGAATACAGAAATCCCTGGTCTATTATTTTGCCTTTAAACAACTGCTGTGCACGCATGTTTCTGGGAGCGAGCAAGATGACCCTTAAGGGGTGCTACACAGTGAAATGGAAAACTTACCACTACAGAATGTAATATATTTTCTTCTCTGTTGAAAGCTCCCAAACATGTCTTACTTTTGAGACAATTCATAAAGGAAAAGCAGCTGCTATTATTGATAGTTTGAGCAAAATTTGCCAAGTGCGTTTCTTAATGAAAACCTTTTAATAGTATCAAAGATCTTTTAAATTACAGGATGCCTGGAGCAGGTTCAAGGGACTTGAATTAACCAATTTAAATCATTCTTTTTACACTTTAAATTCACAATTCACACTTTTCAGAAGATAAATTTGACATCAGTTTTCCAATTCAATAGCAAGTCCTAACATTCAGTGTATTTTCCTCAGTATAGCTGCATATATTAAGATAGAATTACTAACAATTTCAAAGAAATTAGTTATTTGGGGAGAAGACTGAAGTACGTAATTAAACTACAAAAGGAGAATAAAAGACCCTGTGTTTGAATATGGAGAATGCTCCAGACCAAATTCATGAAAAGACAGACATCCAGGACCTTCCCCATCACGTTAGAGAAACACAACACACATAGCTCTGAAATATATATACTACTCTGAGGTGCTACCAATGCTTAAGCACTTAATTGCCATATGCAATGGTTGTTAAATATAAGAATTCAAAGCACAAGGTATAAGAGCGAAATACAGTATAAAATGTCTTTGTATCAGTATCATTTTGGGTAATGAGGTTCCATTCATAAAATGCCCTTGTGAATAATTTGAGCAGCTCAAGGTGTGTTTTTGCATACAGATAGACCTATTCACATGTAAATATCCTTGTAAGCATAATCACCACATGGAGACATTTATAATACTTTCTTTGTTCATTGATTTATTTTATTAGTCTATGGCCAATCCATACTTAGAGTCCAAATTATTGGCAGATGTTAATAAATTTTTAAACTTCCAGTGTGGATCTTTTTTGAAAAAGAGGGTGCAATTATGAAATGTGAACTTCTACTCTTTACTTTTTCACTACTGTAAATTTAACGGTTAAAAATAATATAAAACCAAATAAGTTACCAGCAGAGATTTCATATTCATGCCACGTTTATTATTTGTTCAGCCCAACCTGACAGACATAACCAAGTTACAATAAAAGTCATAACTTAGAAATTAGGCCAATTAGCACTTAATGCTGGTGGCGTAGTTTGGCACTATTATATTTTTTTTGGTTTTCATATTGATTTCTAGCATGCTCAATTTGATCGACAGAGGGAATCTTTATTATTTTTAATAAGGAAACTTAGCACTTCCCCAGAACGGTGCCTTACACTTAGATTTGAAACTGGATGACCAAGATTCAAAAGAAAATTGGTTTTACTCTCTAAAAACTCTGAACTTTAAATTAAAAGCCTTGAAATTCCGTATTTGTATTTATGGACTCCTAACAGATCAAGCTATGTTTTTGTCACATTAAAGGAACTGGTGACAGGTACTTAACTGGCTATGCCTGGACAACATTCAAGCATAACCAGTGACCAGTGAGTATCCATCTAATTGTGATACTGGATCGTAACAGAAACTACAAACCCGCTATCAGTAAAATGAAAATCAACGTGAGCATTTATGCAGCCTTTGGAGGGTAAATCCTCAGTGATTCCAACCTGAATACCTTCCATTTCCTTACGCTCACAGTTTCTCAGACTGTAGTTATTTCAGTGGTGGTTATGGTACACCACTGTTCCCTGTGCTGTGTGATCCTCCCTTCCTAATAATGCATGGAAACCAGAAAAAAAAGGAAACAGTGCTGTGACAATCCAGTACTGGCAGAGGTTTCTTGAAAACAGGACTTTTAAGACTCATTCTGTGGTCCAGACATTCCACTGTTACTAGGAAATATAAATCTCCTCCCTTTGAGGGAAGAGTGTATTACCAATTAGTTATCCTTCCACAGACAAAAGACGACTTTGGACACTCCTTGCTCTAATTAAGACAAAATGTTTTACTAAGCAGATCTTTAAAACCAGATAAACTTCTACTTAGTATATAACAGAAAAAAAATTTTTTCATTTTAATATTTGAATAAAAGACACTGAGTCTAACATACATAAACATACACGTAAGACAAACTAGTCTCTCCCACCCCGTTCATAGATATTCATTTTCTCTTTACCCTGGATAATTTTCCAACCCTTTGGGATACTTCACAGTATGACAGGTTCATTAGTGTATGAATGGCACTAATAGAAGAGGAGAAAAAATGGCTTAGTATTATTAATTTAGAATTCAAGAACAAAACCATCCAATTACAGTTCTGATCACTCATACTGATTTTAAGTGAGTGCGCTTCCATGGATTCCTGTGAATTAACACATACATATACCAGTATACCCACTGAGGCAAGAAGACAGTTACTTGTTATATGTGACATGCTCCTTTTTGTCTGGTTTACATTGAAATAAGCTTTTCTAAAATGTAAAAAAGTTTTGGAGACATTTTTGAGAGTCATGCAGATTATGTAGACTGACTCAGTCTCAGCTTCTCAGCAAGTGTCATACAAGTGAGAATTCATTTACTATTTTTTATCTGATACATACTTATTCTAAACTTCTTCCCTCCTTGGTTTCCCCAAGAAGGTCCAAGATAATTGAATATTGTTGCATAGGTGTCTGAATACTGTGTACTCTGTATACATCTCTGATTTTCTCCATTACTGTTTAGAACAGGTTGAGAATACCTAGATAGGACAGAAGTTTAGAGATGGAAGCTGTCATTCGCCTCATACATTAGTAAAAAGGTGTAGAATATATTAATACAAAACTACAGAATTTTGTTAAGAACCTTATCATAGAATCACAGAATGGTTTGGGTTGGAAGGGACCTTACACATCATTTAGTTCCATGCTCCCTGCCATGGGCAGGACTATCTTCCACTAGGTCAGGTTGCCCTAAGCCTCATCCAAACTGGCCTTGAGCACTTCCAGAGAGGGGCATCCACAACTTCTCTGGGCAACCTGTACCGGTGCCTTACCAACCTCCAGTAAAGGATTTCTCCCTAATACCTAATGTAAATCTACCCTCTTTCAGTTTAAAACCATTACCCCTCATCCTATCACTAACATTCTTTTGCCACTGATTTTTCCTAAAGAAAGTTTCATTAAACATACTCTTTTCTACTACCATATGGCACAAACCATAATAAATATAAGTAACACAACAACAAGGATGAATAGTAAAATAATGAAAAACTTCAGTAACAAAATATAGTTCAATTTGCAGTTTTCTAAACTACCTTTCATATTTTATACACACACACACACACACACACACACACACACACACAAGTTATTGTGGCCACAAAGGTTTCTGAAATGAATTTCCTTATGGGAATGGAAAACAGGAAAAGCCACAGCGAAAGTATAAATTAAGAGCACCTACACACTCAGCCCAGAACTGAGCTTGTCATCATGACACCTGTATTTTAGGACACCAACTCCACATGCCATTCTTTATCCATTTTGTACAGTTCTGTATATCATCACTCTGACAAGGACTGCCATCACGACAGCCACTGTTATATAGTGGACAGCTTAGCTCAGACTTGCATGGTATGTCTACAACACAGTGCAGTTGCAAGGCCAGTGCAGGCTGGCCCTTTCCCTTCTTCCCCCACTGGCTGCCAAATCTATCCTCACCCACCACTGACCAAGGTGCAGACCCATCTCACCTCCCTTTGAACAACAGCTTCTGGCTCTCTGCTCTCCATCTCAGCATAAAGCCATAGGTTCTGGGTGCTGGGCTGGGAGCAGGTTGTCAGCTGTAGGTGCAGTGTTTTCTCCTCAAACCGTCATTCACCTTACCTTCCAAGGGAAACCTGGCTGGCTTGATATGAGATACCATAGTGGTCACACTCTGCTACCACATTATTAATAGTGCAGGCAAAAGGAAATTACCCAACACCTCTTTCTGTGAATGCTAAAAAGCTGAAAATGAGTTGCACAGGAAGAAGTGGGAAACAAGAGTAACTTCAGTGAGGAAAAAAATGCCATTTCAAAGAAAATTGAGCATTTCAACCCTTAAAGAAAAGATCACCAAATCTTGCGTATAGTTTCACAAAACCAAGAATTGGACTGAGAGGTAGGTAGGATATGTGCAGAGCCATAGATGTACACGTAACATAGGTCTAATCCATTCACTGTAAAAGTAAAACCTGGATACCTTTAGCTAAGGGTCTTGAATTGTATTAAACATTCTTTAAACCGTGCGAACTGCTCAAGTTTTATATCATGATCTTAGCAGAAACTCTCAATGGAACTATACTCTCTGAATTCAGAATTGCCCCTGTTCTATTTTGATACACATCATATATAAAATATATAAACTGTTATTTTATTGATTTTTGAAACTTTTATGACTCTGGTCTCCAGAGGTGCATTATAGTAGAAGCAGAAGTTGAATGAGCGATCTGGGCTCATTGTAGAAATGTGCCGTATACAACATTCCTGAATTAAAGAGCCTTCACTTTCCTGATCTTCCAACCAAAATTATGGTGAACATGTGAATTCATATTGTATTGGTGTACTATGACAGAACTCCAAAGGCTGTAATCACAGAAGGAGGAGGTGATATTAAAGAGTCAGTTCATGATAGCTGTTTTCAACTGTAGTGCTGACCAACTATAGGAAAGAGGTGTGAGAGAGAGCTTATATCACATTCCAAGGCACAGTACATGATCGTGCCCATTTTATTAACAGGGAAAGTATATTATAAGCAATAGGAAAATGTAAAATTTATTAGATCATCTCCATTGCCCACACTTCTTCCTAAGAAGAAAAACCAATAGCACAAAAAATGAGAATCAAATGAGCTAGATTTTACTTTTTTCTGTTCCAGTACAATAGAACATTTTTTACATGATTTTTCAGGATTTTGACATTCATTTCTTAAAAGACACATTAGTGCACTAAGAAACATATAAGTGGAATTATTAATATCCTTCTACACTAGTGAATATCAGAAAATATTTTATATAGCTAACAAAGTATACGAAACAATCAAATAATTTGTTTAACCTTATCCTTACCTCATCACAACTTCCTTTGGCATGCAGAGTAACTCCAATTAGATACAGAGTGTTTTCAAATGTGTTTCAGAGAAAAAAAGGAAAGCCTGCCAGAGCTATCAAAATACAGTTCTTGCTGTCCTATTTTCAAGCACTTATTTGGCCTTGGAAATGTTAGGAACATGACAAAACTTTAATATTCTGCTAGAGCAATGGGGCACAATAGTATTTTACTCTTTTTTAGTCCTTGCAAATTTCCAGTGAGTGAGTGACTTCTCTGGGAACTGTTACGGGAACAAAGATGAGCACTTCAGATCATCGGGAGCTCAGGAGGGGCTTTGCAAGTGTAAGCGTTTGTCTGGTTGCAGTAAGGATGACATACACCAAACATAAACAGGCAAACAGTAGCTCCTCCTACACGGCTGAAAGTCCTGACATGTTAGAAGTTACAGAAGGTGAAGGTAGTTGGAGAAGTGGAGAGCCACAACCACTTTGTGCCCAGGGTACGCTCTGGCAGTTCGAACCCTAAATTGTATACCACAATTTCCACAAAATCCCAGCAGCAAGGCTGCCCCACGCTGTGTGACACACCTTCCTTTTATAAACGATAAACAAAATCAGCTCTAAATTAACTGGAATTGTAAATTCTCTAGTTAAGGGGTGGCTTTGGTCAAGTCCAAGCAGCTGACCCACCCAGAGCTGTGAACAGATGGCTAATAACAGCCTAGGACATCCAACTGGTTCTGACGATTTGTCACATTTCCAAGCTGTGGTGACAAGTGGCCCCCTGACACCTGCTGCAGCTCCAACTTCAAATCTTGAATGTTATTGACGATCACAACTAAGGCAATTTTTTTTCCCCATGGGGTTATAGCAAACAGCTTTTCAGGCTTTGAAAGCCTTTTTTTTTTTTTTTTCCCAAAATTAAGCATATGTGTGGATGTGCTGGATGAGGAAGGGTAAAAAACACACTGTGATTTACAAAGTTATATAACAATTTGGAAAATACTTCGTATCCCAGACAGTTTACAATGGGTTCCAAGAGAGACATGTTGGGGTTACAAATTAAAATACTTTGGCATTTTTCCAAGCAATAATTTATCTTCCCTGGGTGAATCATTATATTTGCTTGGCTTGGATTGTGGTGTAGGGTCATTAAAAACATTCTGGTTCCTCCAACAGATTGCAATAACTTGCATTTATCACATCTGGAACTACACATCACATTTTAAAAAAATCATCTCAATATTGGCTAAAAATTGATGATTAAAGCAATTTTTATGATCAGTTCTTTGTGACTGGATTAGAAAAAAAGAAGTGTAGGCAACTTTTATGTTTGTTCAAACCTTATTAAAAAAACAGCTTTATCTTCACAAACCATAAGTGAAGCATTTGCAGCATTGGGGCTGACCCTGCTCTTCTGTATATTCTCTGTTTAAAGGACACGAGCAGGAAATGGTCAGCTTAAGGACACAATGAAAGGAAACACAGCAGCAAAGGTTTCACTGATAACAGTGATTTGAAGTCAGTGAGCAGATTCAGTCAGTCATCCAGCTGTTCGGGCCAAAGTCGATACAGCACTCTGCTGACTCCTACAAGACTGTGTCACGAAAACATGTGGAAGACTGACGCTTGACATGGGCAAGGCAGGGAAAGCAGAACACTTTCACACCATCAGATGCTGTGGCTCAGTTATTTCATGCCAGAATCGAGGAAAATTATGCTGGTTTAGAAATATTTGTTTTTCTAAGAGTTAACTGGCCAAATAGAAATAGGATGCTGATGTGAGGGTGTATTCATGTATCAGTGCTTGAGTATCACTAGGTGTGATGGAGTTCAGGTCAGAGCCAGAACTGCAAAGTATTCCACACCCACAATTAAGGACCAATATTTATTTTTGGGGGGAGACAGTTTTTCGGAAGACATCAGTACTTTGGATACTGAATGCTTACAGTGTGTTTAAAAGTATTGATAAACTATAAAGCCATAAGACTGTTTATAATTTCTGAATAATTATTCTCTTTTCTCGCTCTCAGCAATAAACATACACCAGCCAACAATCCGAAAGAAATCTTTCTTGAGTGTAGCAAGGAAGGGAAAGATATTATAAGTCTTGGATGGTGTACTTTCATGCTGACTTTATAAGACTAGTTTAATAGATTTCTGGTCTTGGATTGCAGTAATTACAAGTCTTGTGCTTGGACAAGAAGTATGTCCTCTATATTTTTCAAGGGATGTTAAACGAGAAGGAAAAGAGACTGGCTTTTTAAAAAAATCCTTAAAAACCTATAAATTTCTTAAATCTAGCTTAACTATGATTTCAGAATACAATCACTGCCAGGTTGATCAAGAGCTTTACAAATTCTGTAGGTATTGATAATTTATCAAATCAACATGCCAGTTTCAATGTCAGCACTACTGGCTAGGTATTTTTAGTCCAGAATGGACTTCCTGGTCAAAATCAGAGAGTCTTATCCAAAATAGTTAATAGCCTGACTGCTTGAAGGTGTTAGGGGTGACTCAGTCTTCAGACACCATCTACTGCCTGCTTTGAATTTTTCTGTTTTGTAAGATCTGTACATTTTATATATGTACATAAAATACCAATGTTAAGAAAAATAGAAAATAAAAAACATTACATACAAGAGGAAAGAAACTTTGAGTATGGAACCCCCCATACTCCAAGAAAAGTTTGCTACCCAACAAGTAATAAGTTATACCACAGTGAATCAACACTTACAAGAAATTCTAAAAGGTCATGTGAATGTTCCATTGCAAAATTGTTGTATATCTTAAACCTCAAATAGTTTTGCAAATAGAATTCTTGTTTTCTGGCCAACCCTCCTCTCAAAACAAGCAGACTTGTCAAAAGAATTGAAAGCATATAGAGTTCTACTTTCTGCTAGTCATTTAAAGATCCTGTCATGAGTGCTCAATCTTTCCTGTCCATGGGGGTCTTCATGAAAAATTATACTAATACGGTATGTGTTATGTGGGGTTTTCGAAGAACCAAAGATGATAAATGTCCTATTTACTCACAGAAATTTGCTACCTACCTATTCAGGCAAGAAGTCAAACAGAGATCACTACCTGTGATAAATAACATTTTTATTTTTATACCCTTGATATATCTAGACTCTGTGTGTGCATGGCAAAGAGAGAAGAGACTAGGCAGCAATGAATTAGATGCATAAAATTAAAAGCTATATTAATTATATATGCTATATCATCATTGAATAAATCAATAGATCAATCCAAACCCGGTCAAGAACCTTTTTTCTTTCCTATTTAATTTTTTTTTAAAAAAGGAAAGGGCTAAGTTTTTAAAGATCAGGGAAAACCACTTGCTGTAGGCAACTGCATTTGCATTTGACATCATCTTCCCTCTATTTTGAGCCAAACATTGAGCCAAGCACTGACCAAGAGTTTAGACAGAATTTTTACTAACCAGAACACATGGTGTACTTCTCTTGTAAGGCTTCAGACAGTCCTTTATCTCTGATTAATAACCTGCTAGTTATCAGAATACCGTATGTATTATTGCAAATGTTCTGTCTTGACAACAGCAGGAATACCCAGAGCTACCAGCATATAAAAGAGTTGGACCAATATCGTGAAGATTACCCTCATGTGCACAAAACCCCTGATCTTGAATTACACCCTTTTAATCACACTGTCTAAAAAAATGAGGTGAATATTTTATGTGGCCCAACCATAGTCCTGTTAGTGATCCAAAGTTCAGTTTTAACTGGTTTTGTTATTGTAGAGATAGGAGATCTTGAAGCAATTAGGAAGAACAGAATATGCATTATCAATCGTTTGATTTTTTTTAATTACAATGTAAGAACAATAAGGGATACTGGCAGACCTAACCTGTGTATAGCTTTCCCAGTAACGATGAGGTTGGACAGCTTCCCTTCTGAGGAAGACCACAGGAAGTCTGAGGAAGACTGACTTAATGGTACTTAGAGAAATACTGGACAGATTCCATATTATGAGTGTTGTTCAACACATGCAAGATGAGGAGAACAAGTTTGGCATCACTCATTAAAGATCTTTTGCTCCTGGAGGTGGAAGATTAGGTGGATAACATGAGACAGCTGCATCCTTATACTGTAGGAGACTTGCACAACTCATTTAGGCTTTGGTTCAAGCGCCAAATTCTCATCTCTGCTCCTGAATCCATCTGTCATCATTTCCTCCCATGAGCTTTCCATTCCTTTCACTTTGTATCATCCGCCAGTATGCACTGTCATTTCTCCTAGCACAGCTTTTACAGTGCACCAAGCTCCCTGTTATCAGGAGGCTTATAGCTGAATGTTTCTACAAATAGTAAAGTTGAAATGGAGTAAAGACTGGCATTCCCAGCTTTTGGTTTCTCTTTGTCCTTTTAGACTGCAAATTCGTGAAGGTACTTCTTATTTGCTAGACACAACTTTCAAAGAAGCAGAGCTTTGAAAGCCGTGCTGAGATTACTACCCAACATGAGTGGGGTGCCTTACCTCATGAGCAGCATTATTGTGCAGGTTTTGATTTATTGCCTTTGTTGATGAAAACATGAGCAAGATGTTAATGCATAGATCTAAGCAGGTAACTTTGACAAATGGTTCATTTACCAAGAATATGTAGCTTTGTTCTTCTCAAATAATTAAACTGTTTGGATGTGATCTATTGAAAATGTTCAGCTAGGAAAGCTTTGTTTTTGTAGAAACTGGATTTCTGGAAGAGAAAAGAAGGGAGGCTAACCCTCCAGATATCTGATAAGAGAAGCTAAAGTAAATGCTCTGAATGTGGCTGAAGATCAGGATTCAGTGTTCACCTCTGGGGTGAGGGGGGATCTTGCTTCGACCCGTGCACCAGCAGTGGTTGCAGGTGTGACTGCAGTGGTTACAGGTGTTATCGGTCTCTTCAGAAAATAGCACTGTTGTTTGTCCAAGCGACCAGCCATCTAGTGAGGCACTTAAACAGGTGCCTTACCCACCATGGACACGTGTATATCGCAGTATTTATAGATTTAAAGCAGATTTAAAGAGCTCATGCAGGAGGGACTGAGGAAAGCTCACACTAGAGTGGCTGGCAGCAAGGTAGTTAGGTGAAAGCAATGATATGAACTATTACCTTGAATTCGACATAAAGTGATGAAGGCACTGAGCTGCCGGGGTAAGTTTCTATTATTTTAATGAACATTTAATCACTGGGCTGGTGTAAATGTCACGACAAAAGAGAAAGAACACCACTTCTGGCTCTCAGTCAGTGCCATCAGGTTCCTCATCTTGCATTTCACGCTATTAATGAGTATTCATATATAAGGTATACTGCCCTGTAAACATAGGAAATGACAACTGTTCCTTGGTTTTTCTAACTAGCAACCCATCTTCAGCTCAGCATGTTAGTTCTGTTGGGTTTCTCTTAGAACAGAAACACTAGAAACAACTATGCCCCCCCACATGCTGAAATAGCAGAATCAGAGACTTCAGGTAGGATGTGCCCTTCTAGCAGGAGTTCTTTTCCCCAGAGGACAGTTTGCCCATGGACCAAGGTTACAAATCTGTCCCTACTGCTCCTAGGTCCATGCAAGAGAATTCTGACACATTTCTGAAACACCACCAGAAAGCTGGAGAAAAAAACACAGACCCAGTTATAATGTATAGGAACTTGTTAAAATAAGGTATAGAAAAGCGAAATAATTGTCTCACTGTTCCAAAGTTTCAGTCTTGCCTCGATCCGCTCCAGCTATTCTCTGGCACCTAAACAGGAGTTCAGGGCCCCCAAGCCAAGTTTTTAAGACAGATTTTAAACGGAGCACAGTTCAAATAAATATTTGGCCTAATCAATGGTTTTCTCCACAGGCAAGCCCACAGCTACAGAAGACTATCCTGACACTTGTATACAAACTCCCAGACCTATTGATTGAGGCAAGCAGTAGTTTGAGACAAGCCTCTTGTTTCCTAAGGTTGTCCAGCGCCTCTCACTTTAAGCCTTCTTCCTGGACTTAGCTGCCAGCACAAGCGTAATAGGGTAAGGTCAATCGTGCCATATTCCATATCCTTCCTGGCTGCAGCTTAATTAGCTCTCATTTCTCAAACTCTTTAATAAGAATTGTTTCTCATGTACTCTGAATATCTATTCCAAATAGCATGCTCAGGTTACTCTTTTGAGCAAGTACAGTAAGCACCTTTTTTTAAATTTTTTGCATAGTTTACCACTGAACCCTTTTAGATAGCTGCAGACTGCATGTTTTTGGTCAGTTTTAACTATACAACTTGCTGTTTTAATTTTTCTTATAAGTACACCCCATATTGTTGTTTATGCAGCAGCTCAAACTCTTACTAAAATAGTCCTTTATATCACTTGGTTTTCCTGTCTCTGAGAAACTAGTTTCCTAGTGCTTTGAATATTTTTTTATCCTGTGAAGTACTTTGAAACACCTTGTTGTTGAAATGACAGGGTGAGAAATATAAGAAGGGATGCATACACAAATGTGGATCCCATTTCTTGAATTAGTATCTGCCAGAATTCTATGGATTTATCAAGTGTACACAAATAAGTGACTTTTGCCTTATCCTCAATTCCCTTTCTTCTCTTACACATACCTGATTCTTTCCTTCACGGTAGTGTTTATTTTTTTTATTAATGTTTTTAGAATTCATTTTTTCCCCAGTAACATTATGCATGGGAAGCCTGAACACTTCTGTTCTATCCTTGATTATTATTCTTTTCCCGTGAAAACTCTATCAAAGGCTTTGCACTCACCACATTTGTCTGCCACTCTAACACATCACTCTTTCTGTGAGATCAAAGGCTTTACGGACTTCTAACCCAACCCTGGACGGTTTTATCTTTAGCACCTTTACACGTGTCTTCTGAGTTAATACCTAGTCGTAAGTGGTTCACACACTCCTCTAGCAGGAGTTTTCCTCCTCGTGTTCTGAATTTTGATCTACCTGTGTGTTTTTTAAGGTTTTTCCAGCATTTTGCTGTCATGTTAAATACTCTATATAAAAGGATATCCCTACATGCTTTTAGTAGTCAACTCATTTTTCGCTGAAACTGCATCCACTTCCAGCTACAAAATGTTCATCTGAGTTAGTGGTACTATTCTCCTTTTTGTTCATGATGAACATTACCCAGTTTACAAATTGCATTCAGCGCATTTTTGTTTCCAGATCTCTGGCTTGCACAACTGGTGTTGCTTGTCATGCTGAACACCGTCTGGTCCCATTTTGTCAGAGTAAGCTTAGTTCAGCTTTATGTTGTGAATCCCTTTGATAGCTCTCTTCACATAGGCACAGGCTCCAAATGGAATTTTTCTTTCCAATCCTTTCAAAACATCGCTTCTACATTCCACTTTGCTTCCTTACCCAGAGTGCAGTATTATATCTTAACAGTTCATTTTATCTGGCTGACTTACCAGAAAGGTATTAAATAGACTAAAACTGCACAACGAAACATTATCTTAAATATTTTTCTTTAGCCTTGCATTCATTTCTTGAGCATATGGAATCGGGCATTCTTTGAACTTGCCTCACTCATCTTACACTTTGCCAAAGAGTTTCAGCTAAAATGGGACTTATAATTTCTCCCTTCTCCCATGTGAGATATTTTCTTAATTTCTATGCTACTGGCAACCTCTGGTTTTCTTTGTCTACCTCGTCAGAGCTTAAGGTGCTTGCAAGAGATGTTTTTCTATAACATGCATCTTTACCAGAATTGTGGTGTTTTGTTGAAATCCGTGCAATAGGATTCAGGAGATTATACAAATACTTTCTGCTTCGTTGAAGAAAACCCAGGAAAAAAACAAACAAACAAACAAACAAAACCCCCCAAACTTTAGTTCTTGAAGAAATACTTAAAAACATGAGCCCTCCTCGCACAAAACATGAAAACAAACTCAAAAGACCTGAAACTGTAATATCTGTTTAAAATCTCATTATTTTTAAACCAGTGTCTTGGTTTCTCAATGCTTAGAATAAACACAGCCATAGCTACATGGGAAACCGAGATACCCATGACTTTTTCATCTCTGCTGTGAAAGAGTGAGAAGGACACAGCTCTCAGACCATTGTCACAGTCAGGTTAAACTGTTGCTTCGGGCTTTGCAAAGGGGCTGCGTGTAGAGATGATACAGAAACTTAAGGTCCAGCACTTGCTTTCTACCTTCTAATTAAGTAGTGTAACTCACAGAGACACTATTAAACTGATGCTGCAGAAACCTGTAGCGACTGCTGGCAAGTTTATGGGCAGGATTTAAACTGTTATTTTTAATATAGAGTGACTCTCAAAGGTTTCAAATGTGATTACATGAGAGACCACCTATCTTAACAATTGATTCTGTTGTATTAGTGGTCAGCAGAAGAATTCAAGTTGATAGCCTAGTCATATAGGCAGAACAGACCTGGCAAAAGGAGAACTGGTGGATAGCCGTGAACTCTGAAACTTATTCTTGAACTGTAAAATGGGGATAATAGTGCTCTTCTACCTCCCAGTAGGGTGCTTAGGCTAAGTTCATTATTAGACATTTTCAGTAATGCTTCTGTTTATGTTTCCAAGGTAATGAATAGGGATGGGCTGGAAATCCCTTAACAATAAAACTTCCAGAGCTTAAAGGGCAATGGGAGTTAAGGGATCACAGCACTTAGGCAGGAACTATAGTTAGTGCAAAATCTGGTAGATAATTCCCAGCCCAATCAGTTCTCATCAACACAGTAATAATGTTTCTCCAGTGCAGGCTCAGACACCTGTGAAGACAGCTCAGAAATATTTTGTCTTGGCTTGTAGAGGACTGATCATAATATTGAGACTGAGGGAAAAAAAACACTCTGTAAGCTATGTGGTACACTGCAAAAACAGGCGATCATCATCAACTCTATCCTTGAAGCCAAGAGTACTTCAGCAGGCCAGGACCGCGTACATGTCCAGGATGGTAGCAATGGGAATTCTTGCAAATCCCATCAGTTATTAAAAGATAAAACTCACACATGGATTTCAAAGTGAAAGAAAGAGCTCAATAAAGACCCCTCCTCTGTCAGTACTTTGCGTGGGAGCCCCATGCTTCACCCTGCAGACAGATTCCTTTGCTGCCTACCAAGCTAACCAGAAACCTCCACTGAATCTGCAAAAGGTCAGCCCTAGGTCAGGCTGCACATGAGGTTTCATGCAGCTTGGAAGACGCTAGTCAGGAATTTTCATTTTTGCATGCTACCAGTAAATCTAACATCCAAATACTGAGTTTATGCTTCATCACACTGGAGTGTCAATCACGCTTTCTTCTGCAAATGTGTAGTCTAGTGCCCACGAAAGTGTGGCAGGCTTGTGACATCAGCCTCAGCGAAGGGCTGAATCCATCCTGGCTGTCTGCCCTGAAGTCCTGCTGTTTGAACAAGAGGCGAAAGCAGGAGGAGCTGTATGATACAACGTGTACCCAGCCTCCAGCTAGGACAAAACTTTTTGGTCTGTATCGCTGCATTTGTTTAGTATATATATTTCATTCCTTCAGTTTCAGCATCTGCTCAAAAACCTGTTAAGAACAGCACTACAATATGCTGTGTTCTGCTGTATGTGCCTCTGATATTTAGGTGTCCTTTCTCCCTGGTAATAGTCAAGGTTAGCTGGATAGCTCAAAGATTGAAGACAAAATAAAAACCCTTTCCACATTTGAATGTCAGCAGAAAGCTATAGTAAGCAATGGTTGTTACACCTTCTGTTTTTTGCTTGACTGCCACTGGATAAGAAAGAGCTGTCAGTCTTAGTCATACCTGGTATATACATCAGTGCCTGCAGCATATTTTCCCCTGTATATTCAGAATACAGAAGAGGTTAATGAACTAGAGAAGCAGTGTATCTTACACTGAAAACCACATTAACAAAACTGTAAGATAAGCATCCTGGCACCGGCTGGGCCAGGAGCTCCCTTAGTGGCGCGTAATGCATTTTGCATTGCACACCATGTCAGGAAATCCCATTTTCTTGCTTCAGAGGACTGAAGCGTGGATTGACGGTGTATTTGATTAAGTGGTTCCTTAAGGTCCCTCACACTTTTTTTGAACAAAGAAAGGGTTATCTGAGGTGCTACCTTAAACTAGGACTGTCATCACCACTTACCCCCACAGTGTTTTACAGTAAAACCCAACACTGTTGGGTTTAAACAGCAGCAGCAGTTCAATTCAATTCAATTATTAGAGGTGTTATGAGGAGAAGTAAGTAGTGATTTGTTCATGTTTTAATGTAGACTAAATGTGGTCCCTAAGGCTTCTGGCAAGCTGTCAGTGTAGCCGTGTGTTTTACAAAGTTTATGGATCTCACTGGAAATAGCACAAAGCTAAAATGTACTAGAGGAGCATTTTTCTTCGAACCATCTGCTGTAGATGAAGAACAGTCAGATTTCAATAGGACACAGGATTTAAGCTCCATGCAGGCCCAAAGTCAGCCCATTTAAGTATGCAAAGTGAACTTAAATTCTTTTCACTTAGATTTTCTTACAATTCAGCTTCTGTAACTTGTTTATAAACTTATCATATGTATATACACATACACATAGAATTACAGATATAACTAGAGAGAGAGCCCGTAGGAGGACCTGAAGTCCAGAGCCAGGTCACAGGAAGATTGTGTGATCCTATGCACACTTCTACTTCAAAGAGCCTATATCTTCAAAAACAAACATAACACCGTAAGTATATAAACAAATGAGCCAGGATGAAGACAGAAGGTATTAGATATGAAATTCAAATAGCAAATGTGTAGTATACAGGCTATCAGTGAGAACAGATGTCATTCTTATGAAGTACGGAGGAATATAAAGCAAATTGAACACCTACCAAGAATTTGAAGATAAATGAAACTATTTCTTAAAAGTATTTTTTGCAATTTCCATTTGGGCTTTCTCTGCTACCCAATGATTTCAGTACAGTTTACTCAATTTTAAAGTGACTGTATGCCACATCAGTTGGAATTCTATTATGTTTCCACCATAAATACACTAGCATGTGAATTCAACTAGGTACTAACAAAGAAGTATAAATAAAGTACCCACTCCTGATGGGCTGGGTCCTGGCATCTTGAAGCAACTGGCTGGATTTAGATTGTGTAGATTTGGAGGATTTTTTGACCAACACAGCTGAAGGGGTTAGAGCCTGTTGGTTGCTTTTCCAAAATGTTTTTGGATAGATTTCCCATTGTTCTTATGACATTAGCTTCCCCTAATGTGGTTTGAATGTCAAGTAGCTGCTGTCAGGATGGAAATACGTGTGCTCAAGATCTCTAAAGCAAAAGGGAAACCCCACCTAATTTGTAATTGTTTTATTGTATTGCCAAAGTCTGAAAGATCAGCGGTGCAGTGCTGACGTTCCCAAACCTGTAGACACAGAGGGAATTTCATGGAAGTTTGTTTTAAAGGAAAGTATTTCTGACAGTGCCTGAGGATCGGAAGTGGCCTTGCACTGGACTAGAAACCAAACTGATGCTAGCTAAAATGACAGTTTCATTGGCTAATGTGTTAAAATTGAGAACTACAAGGAGTAGAACTGGTTATACAAATCTGCCTCATTTTAATGAGATGTTTGTTTCAATGCAATCAGCCTATAGGCACATACTATCATACTGTTACCTTATTCTCTGCAATGCTCTTTGTAACTGTGTTTTTTTTCCCAATGTCTTTTGGACTGCACTTCGCACTGAGTAGTCCTATTCTGAAAGCATCAGTACACTTTCGAACTTAGTTTTCACTTCTGAACAAGGTAGGGAGGGAAAATAGCCCCCCAGTGGATTTTGGTGGCCTGAATATGAGTCTGCTGTGAAATACTGAGCTGTAGAGCTGTTTGTTAAACAAAGGATTGCAGTTTGGGGTCCTCCACCAGACCCATAAGTATTGTACCCTACAGTACCTTCAGAAGAGAAAAACCAAACACCACAAAGGGGGTAAAACATTAAATGGAAAGTACAATAGCACATATCAGAGCAATTCCATGATAGGAGACTGCACACGCAGTCTAACACTGCTCACCTAGACTGACAACAGTTCTCAAGATTAAGCCATTTCAAAAGCAACTGAGCAGAGTTGCAGAGGGGCTGCTTTTCCAGCTAAACAATATCCCACCACAAAGAGATGAACCCACACTATAACTCATGGTGCTTATATGTGTGGCAGATGCTTCTCTTTAGCAGCATCCTCAGAGTGTCCATTTTAATTAAGGTTAAAAGGTCGTGTATATAAAGACTTTTTTTTTTTAATATCGTAAAAGCAGTTAATATTTCTTACTACATCAGAACAGTTTGTAGTGTCTCAGGGGAGAAAATTATATGGAATATCACTCCTTTGATTTAAGTTATACCTGTCTGAAGCAGTTACTGTCACACTGTTTTGCTTTGGCCATTAGCTGGAGGATGTAGGAGGGGCTGTGTTATGCCTCTCTGGCTCTGAGATCTGCAGCTGACTTGTAGGTCTGTTTCAAATCCAATTGGAACCAGTGGAAGACTTTCCAGTGGTTTTGTTTTGGAGTTTTTCTAGATCAAGTCCTATTTGGGCTTAAACTTCTGCCACAGTAGGGAATTGGGATTCAAACTCTTTTTCCTTGCCCTTTTGCAAAATCTCTCCTTAAATGATGTACATGTTGGTTTCTAAACCCGTAAGGTAGAGGAAAAATGCTCAGGTTCATTGTACAGATTTACAGACAAAAATTGCTGAGTATTAATAGCACCATATAATTATTTTCTCATGGAATTCATACTCATCAACTTCCAGACTCTTTGAGCTGCCCATCTGAAGACACAGTAAACAAGCCTCTGCCACAGAAACTTTCATTTGACCGTTTATTTTCAGATATGATCTACTCTCCTTCCCAGTTTGAATTTCAGAAGTATCAAATCTCTGGCACAATGACAGCAATCAGGCATGCTGGTGCAATAAAGTTATGAGCTGTCAACAGTAATTCAGCCTGGGTGGCAATATCAGACTCTATAGAGCCAGGTCTGTTATTGTTTTATTTTTAAATCTGGATTTCAAATCATCACATCAGCATTAATTCAGTCTTGATTACAGTTCTGTTTCTTCCTTGTTCATTGTCAGCTTCACAGTTCTACTGATCTCAAATACTGGACTCCTAAAATCATGGAGTTTAGGTCTGCTTTGCAGTTGTAGAGTTTGCAGGTCCTCACTGCAGCCCTGAGTAGGGGATGTAGTAAAACAGTGGGCAGCGGCTATTCATGACTTATTGAATCAAGCTCCTGCCAAATACCACTTCTGAATATATGGTCAGCATGTTAGTAGGTGGGAAATTATGTTTTTCCCTGCTGTTCTTTGAAATATGCATCTATTTAACATTACTCGACAGGTTACTATTCAATCAAATATGTTAGAACTGAAGAATTAGGTGAAAGCTTTGACAACTGCTGTAAGTTAACCAGAAAACCATACATTAAAATTGTTTTGCTAAAAAGGCAAAGTATTTTAAATCATTTGTACTGATGCCACCTTGATATCCACATCTGGAAAAGAAAGCTTTTTTAGCAAACAAATATTTTCTGCTGAGTAACAATCTCTGAAATGGTAAGATCAAGAAATTCAAACTCTGTTTCTTGCATCATTGAAAACCTACACATTTCTGGTGTGCTACTAACCCCTAACAGCTTACCAGATGTGGTTTTAAATGCTGCATCTAAAGGAGACTGAGAAATCTCCGATTTCTTAGCTAAGCATACAAAACAGGGATTTTTCCAATCCTTTTATAAAAGGTTACAAAACCAGATGAGCAAATGAGGAAATGGCCAGCCATCACTTGGCAAAGAGAAGATACTCTGTTGTTTACTAACAGATGAATAATAGGCCAAGCACTCCTATGTAAATTTTTAGTCTTGTGCTTATAGCAATATAATAAAATTAAGATTAATTACTCACTACTATTCTGGAACATAGAGAGCCTAAGTTTGAACAAACTTAGGTACACTCAATCAGGCAAATAGTGATAAATTCAAAGGCTTTATTTCCTTCAATTATTGTTAAGGTAAAGGTTTTTTTACAGATTAAAGTGTGCATACACTGACTTATTTCATTATAGGCTGTGTACTCTTTATATCACCTTTTCTGTATCCTTTGCAGCAACTAATCACCAGCTGACTGGATGAGAAGCTAGACATTTAGGATGCTTTCACTATAACAAGCTGGTTGTCATATTGTGAAGAGGTTTGTTTTAATCAAGGATGAGGAGTTAGAAATCAGGTACAGAATGCAGCAGACTCCTTTAGTTGTCCCGGTGATATCTGAACAGTCTGAAAGGACACATTTGGTGCATTGGGATTATTCATGTGCTTTCATTCTTCTGCTGTCACAGGGTGAGCATAACTTATTTCAATAATAATATTATTTTGAACACTGTACATGCCATCCAGACTATCCAGGTCATAGTGTGGTATTTACACTCTTTCTATCAAAAATATGTATGTAAATAGAGTCCACTATGAAGTGTTTGAGCGAAATGTAGCTCACTCCATCAAACACAATTGTGGCCATTAAGGCAAACTCTTGGAGTACAAGTATGAAACCACTGATTCCCTCACTGTACACATTTGTGGACACTCTGTTTATAACGGACACTTTGTGTTTCTATCAGCTTTCTTTCAGCTATTGTACTATATCTCTCCAGGATTGCGTTGTACAGATTATTAGAGAAGGAAGAAACAGAAAGTTTATTCAACATTGATATTTGTAAGGCTTTTAATACTAGCACTGTTACAAGCATACCTTTCACTGTCTGTTGTTCCAGTTATGAATTATGATTTGTCTTTTTTGGCTCTTTTGTGGTTAGTGTGTGACCAGCCAGATGAGCAGAAGTCAACACTGCAGTTGAAAAATGTCATTTCTAACTCGGTCAAGAAATGACGTTTTTATGAGCAGATGTGCAACCTTGCTAAACTAAATGAAATCATAAGCATAGTTTGCATATATGAGTAGTCTTCAAAGACCTGGTTTAGTCACTTCAATTGTTTCATAGATTCTACAAGTAATGGCCATGGCACAGACCACAGCGTATTTTCTACCACAGGTCAACAGAAAATGATGTAGACTAAAAATCTGGGATTCGAGTGATGAGTGAACAGTGTTATCTATTGAGTTACTCAAACACAGTGAGCTGAAGTATATATGAGATAAAAGTTATCCTTGAGATTCAACTAGAAATAAAAAATCCCTGATTTATTCCATCAACCAAGCGCAGTCTCAAGAGGAAGTATCTGGTCTACTAAGCCACTTTGACAAATTTATAATTCCTTTTCCTCTAGTAGATCACCTTTGTTTCAAAAAGGAGGGAAGGTAAGGCTGGCAGATACAACAATGGGGGCCTTGCAATCATACCATCTTATCTTGTGAATGACGAAAGCTTGTAAACCAAAACAGAGGGCAAAATAACTGACATTACTTTTCATCGAGCCTACTCGATTTGCCAACAAAAATTTTCTGCAAGATTTACAGAAACATAGATGGTACAAAATGCAATTTTTATGGTTCTTCTTTCACGCAGTGTTCTATTGTAGCTATTAAAGCAGTGTCAACTGCTAATGCTGTGTATATAATGCTTACCGAACTGTGTTGCAAGGGGAGTTCACTTTTGGCAGTCTTGCTGAAAGCATGTTAACCAAGCACATTTGGCATGGGTGGTTCTGTTTGCCTCATTACTCAGAGTAAACAAGGGAGACCTGAACTGCCAGTTTGGGGTGAAATCCTGGGTTCAGTGAATTCAGTGGTAAAATTCACATGGACTATAGTGGTGCTAGAATTAGTCTCTCCTAACATCTTCCTCCACCTCAGTAACAAGAATGTCCCTTTTCTGTGGACAGACACGGCACAGATCTTTTTAGGAATTACCAATTAGGAGGATCAGGGGAAGCATTGGATTCATACTATTAAAGACATGACCACACAAGTTACCATGCAAAAAGCTGGAATGCAAACTCAGAAAGCATCTGCTACAAGTTTTCGTCATCCCATATGCACATTTTTCACCATTAGTAAATGAAATTAAATAATTTACTCATTGTTGGAAAAGTGTTTTATTACTAACCAGTGATAAGAGAGTGAAAATGGGCTATTACCATCAGCTGGCTGATTTTCTTTATACATTTTGGCAGTTAGAGAATGCATGCAGGTAATTAGCATAGCGTATTTGACGTGTTGTAAATTTATATTCTTATTAAATTACAACTTTTTCATTCTCTCAAAACTCCAGAATTCATGCTGCATTTTAAGCAGCTCCTTCTAGTCTTGTTTTTAATATGTATATACACATATGTAATAATATTTATTTTAAAAAAATAATTAACTTTGACTTGAAAATCCAATACTAACTGTGTCCAATTGTATTCAAGTGGAGCTTGTTCACAAAAACAATTCCAATAATGTTTTCAGTGGTACTTTTCTGGCAAAAATGGAATACATTTACAAGACAAAACCCGTTCCTACCAAATGACTAGCAGAATATGCCAAAAGGAATAACCTTAAAGAAGATGGAAACAAAGAAACAAGACAAAGGAAACAGGTACTAGAATATTCCATTTAGTGACTATATGACAAGCCCATCACAGAACTTTATTTATAGGTCACTTTCCTGTCAGCTGTAGGATTTCTGGCTCTAATCATGAGAGTCAACACAGACTTCCAGATGAAAACTTCCAAGATAATAGAGATAAGTCTGAGCCGGACAAGAGATGCATATGACCATGATGTTCTTCCTTTCTTACATCAAAAATGCCAAGATATTTCCCTAATAATCTCTTTTCATTAATAGTGCTGTTTTCTCCTTTCACAAACAACAAGGAAAAGACATTTATTTAGCTGGATCAGGATTCACTGAAGCTGAATTCAAATCAGTAAAAGTTTTAAAGGAACTATATTTTTAAATATATAATTTTGTTATAATGCCTTGTTTCATGGAAGATTGCTTACCTCTCCTATCAGTTTTTGCTCTTCAGCACACACAGGTTTCATTTTCCCTTCTTCTGTCTTCATTTGGAATTAAAATGGAAAAAATGCCTTGCTTTTGTTACTTGTTTTGTTTGATGTGAAGATTCTCAAAAAATATCAGGCTGTCCCCAGGACTATGACCCAGACAAACTGGCTTATAATTCTTTTCCAGTGTGAAGTTGCACAAAGGCTGAGGCTGTGGGGCAGGTTTGGAGAGGATTTTTGTTCCAGTGTTTGGACTGAAACCAAAAACATGCTAGGTCAGCCTGAAACAAACGACGAAACAGAGAAACCTCTTTTTGTCCCAAACAAGCAAAAAATTTGTTTAAGATGCTAACAAAAGCAAACCATGACCTTCTCCCTACACACACTGAAGGATGTATTTTAAACTTATTTTTAAAAATAAATGGACAAGAAAATTGAAGGTGAAGACCAGATGCCTATAAACCAAACCAAGAAGATGGTCCATCCCTCCCTACGGTCAATGAAGGTGAAATTTTGCCACCTTTGCTGCTCGATTATACTACATTCTCATTTTCAGCCTCAAATGGCTTTTAAGTGTCTAGTTTCCTCTGTCCACAAGAAACACTGCAGGACCACTACAGATTGGCTCTGAAATATGGATTGCCCAAATATTATGTTGCTCACTGAGAACAGTGAAAATTCTTATTTCATTCCTTTCTCTGAGCTAGAGAATCTTGAAGAGAGTTTGAGCAACCTTCCCTAACTCCAGAGAGTGCCCTAATCACCATGACACTAAGGGGTAATAGACATTCATTGGCACATCTCTTTTGTATGTACATGCACATTGTGGTGGGGCAGCAGAGAGAAACTCTAAAGAGGGAAAGTAGAAAAGTGCCATTCAGTTCTGACAATTCAGGAAAGGAATCTGCCAGCAAATGTGCATTAGGATTTGTTAATTTTAAAAAACAATCAGTGAAATAATAGGTTTTCTTTGCTCACTTTTTCCTTGTAGTTGGGCTTTAGGTTTGGACTCAGGCAATGAGCCTTGGGTTGCAATTTATGTTCCCTCCTACTGACAGCATCTCTAGCGCACTGAGGCAATTCAGCTGCTGATGCTCTGATGACTATTTTGCATTCCCCCTGAAAACAGCCAGTCCTAAGACCCTTTAATCACAAGTGGAAGAATTCAGTGAACAATGTACAGCTTTGATGGACAGTCAATAGGGTTTTTTTTTTAAAAAATCTAACTAATGTTTGAATAAAGGCGTTCATAACTTTGTTGTTTTAGAAACTCTTGAGAACAAGCAAGAAAATAGATTTATACATTGAAATAAATGATACAGAAGGTTTTATACTGAGCTGTAGAGTAAAGACCTCTTATGTTTATTATCTCTGTAACTTCTGTAATAAGAATTCTGTAAAACAAAGCCAAATGTCAGTTTAAGGAAATGTACAGCTTCCGTATGACAGTGTTATGTTGGTGCTAAACCCAGATGTTCTGACACAACACTAAATCCTGCTAACTTCTCTGCTAACTGTCCTGTAAACCCTCTCTTGTGAGTAGGATAACGTCTGAAAACATTTGCGATATCAGTACCCTTGCGTGAAAGTACTAATTATCAAATCAATATTAATTTAATCCATAGGCTTGAAAAAAAAAAACCCATGTAGAAGCCTAAAAGTTATAGAAATGTAAGAATGATAAGAAACTCCTTATAAACCACCTCTCTATGGTTTAACCAAATCACTGGATAACATTAGAACAA
Organism: Bucorvus abyssinicus; assembly: GCA_009769605.1. Taxonomy (NCBI): domain Eukaryota; kingdom Metazoa; phylum Chordata; class Aves; order Bucerotiformes; family Bucorvidae; genus Bucorvus; species Bucorvus abyssinicus. Next base: position 43,116,374 of record CM020026.1, read on the forward strand.
AAGAAATTAACCAGTTTCTTGAATGGAGACAGTTTGCTAATAACATTAGTGCTCACCATCAGCATTGTTATAAAGCAACTAATAAGACCTCCTGACCAGTAAATGTGGTCAGACTAACTGAAGAAAACTGACAGCAGCAAAACAGTGCAGTGTGCGAGTATATTAGGCAATGGACTGATATTGGGTGATGTTTATGCTACTGTCTTTTGCTGTCAGACCTGGGTTGCTCAAGGGCAGGAAGAGAAGTGGGCCTTATTGTAGCAGGTGCCTTACGAGAACTCATATTTAGGCCCCATTATCTTGACTAAGTTTTATACTTTTACTGGGGCAGTTTTTTTCACTTACAGATTGTGGCCTAACTCTACCAAAGGAAAGCATAACTTTTCAAAAAATATTTGTATTCACAATAGAAGTTGTAGCATATTCTTAGAAAAGATTTGTTTGGAAAAAGAGGTCTGTCTCATGTATGAAAAGGATCCATAATGAAAAATAAGACCCAAGAGTTCTCTATAGCTTTCTTCAAAGCCAGCCCTGCAGAGAGCCAATGCTAATTTTGTTGTTCTGCCTCAGTATCTAACATCAGAAATGCGGATGAGAATCCTGAGCTAATGTACATTTATCTGGTCTCTGCACACATCAAACTGATTTATAAGTTAAAATTGTAAGTGCTTGGTACTGTAGTTTTGGTACTTGTTAAAACTTGACAGACCAGGAGGAAACATCAGATTCAAATATTCAAGCAGAATAAAATTCCACATAAATAAGTGACAGAAATTTAAGCAAAGTTTATTTAGCAGAAGGGTTTGACCAGACAAGCACTTGAACGTAACAATAGATACTTGTTAATTTGAAAAGATTTATTTAAAGCTTTGGCTTTAGTAATCACCAAAAGAAAGTCCTGATAGCCATCAAAGACCGTAATGAAAAACAATCACGCAGAACATGAATACTGTATATTTGTATTCAGTTTCCTCTGGAAAATCACTTTAGATATTGAAGTTTTTAAAATGAAAGGTAGGATTTAGCTATGTTGACTCAAGTTTTATTAATTCATTAAGTGGTAATTTCAAACAAGTCTTTTCCTCACAAGCTCTTATTAAAATGTAGTAACAGGCGATTCAACAAGAATGAAAGAGACTTAATTTCTGTATTCAAGAAACACAACATACAATGTGTATTCTATAAAATATCTTCACTACTTAATAGACCACACGCTTACAAAAATGCCCTATGGAAAATATCCATGCAACACGAAAATATTGCTGGAAATGCATCATCACCTGAAGTAAATATCTATGTTGACTGAATTATTTTCCAGTGGAGCTATGCAATCACCAATCATTCCAAGTTCTAAGCATGTTGAAAAATAATGTGCATTATTTACCAGTCTTCATAATAATAAAATTTCTCTTGAAACTAGGAGAAGGTCCCAGCTCATAAAGTAGGACATCACTGTGGTTCCTAACTACATTCATCTCCAAGGTGAGGAGGCAACAATTGTGTGCTCCCTGAGGTTGGAGAAAGACCTCTGTGTTCCAATTTTCCTTCCGCAGAGATGCATCAGCAGGGAAAAGGACAGTGTTTATTGACCTGCTTTCTAAGGCCCTCACTCATGGAAACAGTTTTACTTGGAAAAATCACTTAAAATCATGGTTTTGTTTTCATGAATATGCTCTAATTTAATTAGAACCTATTGTCTCTTGCAGGCATTACTTGTATATGTGCTACTATACCAAACTAGAGCTAAACATCTGAAACATCCAGGCTCTTTACATACAATCTCTCTACAGTCAGTATTAAAATCTTTCTTCCTTCTACCTAGCTGCTCTTCGGCGACAACAGACAGACTTCAGTCTCTGTACTGAAACATGAAACGGCTAAATTCCCCACTGATAGTTTCACAATGGGCGTCTAATTGAGCACTACTCACCAGCCTTGCCCATTACACCCACTGAACAAATATATGGTCAATGTTGAGCTTCCAGTGCAGAGCCCAACAAATTTAAAGAGAAAAATGAAGAAGAATGAAAAATAGTACCATCTTCCGTAGTCTAGACTGGATGTTTGGTTGGCGGTGCCCAAGCAGCAAAATAATATCCCACCTTGTCCGTCTTTCTTTCTGATTAAGCTTATCATGCTAACAGCCTGAAAAACATTTCCAAGACTGAGGCAAAAAAAATCGTGGGATGGGAACATGTGTGCGGTCTTTGAGATTAGCAGAATAGCAGGGGAGCACAATTGGGAGAAACTCCCCAAGGAAGCAAAGATGCTCTAAAAACACATTTTCTGAAAACAGCAGCTTGAGAAGTTTACAGAGACAGAGGCAAAAACTGAGGTGATGTAGAGAGAGAGTGAAGAAAAGGGCAACAAATATATTCTGCAAGTAAAAGGCAAGTAATTAGTACTGAGAATATTCAAGCTAATATAAGTTTGTTGTTTTGGGTTGTGTTGTTTTTTTTTTTTAATTTAATGAACTTCATTAGCCTGCATTAGTGTTTTTGGCAATTGGCTCAACAGGAAAGAAATTCCCTACTTTCTGCCTTTTATTTCCAGAGAATTTCTATGTCTGGTTCTTTCTGGTCCAATTTATATTGAGGTCACTTTCTCAGAAGCACAGTGTTGAATTCCTAATGCTAAGTAGAAAGGCTAATGATTTCATTAAATTATTAGCAATGGCTTAATCCCCTTTTAAAGTTAGAAATATGTTTTTAAATCCTTAAAGTACTGATTGTTAGGACTGGTAGAAAATAAAACACAGAACTGTTGCAACAGGTTATTTTGCAAGAGAGCTGTTACTGACTTTATTTTGTGTCCTAAATGCAAAATAGCTTGGAGACAAAAATGAAATATTTCCCTTAAGTATAATTTATAGGGAGAATCTCTGTGCAGTAGGAGATATAGAATATCTAAATAAAACATCAGTTCAACAATTTTTTTTCAGACACATCTTATTTAAATTTAAATTTTAGACAGATTTAAAATAATAGCTTGAGTCGAAAGCAAATGATTTATCTGAGCACCAGTGAAAATTTTATGGTCCCCTTGGCTTTGCTAATAATGACTGTAGCGCTTTTTTTTTTTTTTTTAAAACTAGATCAAAGCTAAGTTATATTTTTTTAAGAAATTCATTTAATTTGTTCTTTAACAAAGATTTTCTCCATCTGGGAAAAAAGCCACAACAAATGTATACATTAGTGTCAAATTCAAGGGTGTATATACAAGATTAAACTGTTAGAGAAAGTAATAGCGCATGTAAAACCATCAAAGCTAAACAGTAGTGAAGATAGCACACAAGGTCATTCATCATGTTTTCCTTTGCAATTATATCCCTGTACCATGCTACCATGCATATTCACAGCAAGTTGCAAACACAACATCTAATTATAAGTCAAACAAAGACTCAGGATATAATGTGTTCTCAGCTGCACTATATGGGGAACTTTTTGGTCCTATTACAATTCAGGATTAAAACCCAGCTCCCAACTTCAATGGGTATCTCATGGGCTTCATTTATACCTGCTAATGCCGAAGTTTCCCATGGCCAGGGACATTACGCATGTCTGAAGAGCAGCTGTACCGATGAATCAAAATGCCCAGGGGAGCCTCAGCTGAATGTGTTAGGCAAGAAGAGACTCTGTTGGAAAGTTCTTAAAATGAAACATAAAACGGCTAAATCTTAATGCTTACCACATTCTCCAATAGTAGCTAAGATAATAAAGTAACTTTTTAAAGTAATTGATCAACCCTTTTCTTTCTCCAATGTCTTTTCAGCTTTTTTTTTTCTTTTTAAATAAAATAACATTTGCTTCTTTGAGCACAGTTTACTTTTGTGGAAGTGAATTATATATTATGTCATAGGTAAGAATTTGATGATATTCCTCTCTGCAGCAGAACAGCTCCCTACTTCACAGTAGCTTTTTGCAGAAGTGCTCCTATCTTCTACAGTTGGAAAAGACATTACTGCCTTCAGTTTTCCCAGAGCCCAGCCCTACATGCAGATCATAGTCACATCCATGCTGGTAGTGTTGGTTACAGGTGAACTCCTGTCATAGGAGTCTGGCAGCGTTCAGGAAAGTCTCCTGCAGCTATGTTTATCCATGTTCAAAGTTTAATTCCACAATATGATTTCACCAGCAAGAGACCTCATATAAGCATTTACCAAGTTACACCCTTTAATCCTCCACTCTCAGATGTTAATTTCCTTCTCCTACACTACAACCTTCTACTCCTCGTCTGTGATGAAGCAATGGCACGTAACACGATACTGAAATACTTGTGGCTGTAACGTACAAAAATGGCAATTACATGTCACTGCAGCTGCACGGCGCCTTGGAAGTGCTCAGAAATCATAACCTTTCACAAATCCTGTTTGGGCAAGCAGCAGTTTGCAAGCCATCCACAAAGAACCACTTTAGGTAGAAGGCCAGTGACCGTGGATCACGCTCACCCACTTCACACAGAGATGGCCAAAGCTGCAGATGGCACACAGCAGCCTGCACCAGGTTACTATCCCTGTTGAGCATTTACAAGCAAGGGAGCATATTCTCTTCAGGTTGCTTCTCTTCCATGTCTGTCACTCTGAGGTCTTCTCTCTACCCGCTCATGACCCTTGCCACCGTCCAATTTCAGTTTTATTCTTCATCATGAAAAGAGCTCTTCATAATCTTTTAATAACTGCATATAAATAGCCTTACCAGCTTAGGCTTCTCATTACAGTCTGCACCTAAAACTTGCCATCTCTACCTCAGAGGAATACAGCCAGATTTATCAGACAAAATTAGGTGAAGAGATATTTCAGTTTTATTTCTGGTGATAAAGCTTTAGCCACGAGAGGTTACAGAGTGTATCACAGTGGCTCAAAAGAACATGGCAGGCAGGAATGAAAAGAAATCTTTTACAGTGGAAATAAAGTTTAATGGTAGCTCGTCATGCTGAATAGAGGCTCAATGGCAAGGATATCCTTTTATTATAAAATATAAGAAGGTCAGGACCTAAGCACAACCATAGCAGGATATTTCTGGCTCAAAGGACTGGAAAATGGAAAGAGGACTCCTGTGGCATTGATATTCCTGAAGTTATTTATTTTATTCAGTAATGCAATAAACATATTTTTCATTTTTTTTTTCCTGACTGAAATGCAATAAATAAAGCCTCAGAACTTAGACCGTATTTATTTCTCCTACAGGAGACTACATTTCCAGCCTAAAAACTCAAGGAAGAAATTAATATAATTTGTGCAAAATGCTACCCCTAGGAAGGGTATTTGCATGGGCTGAATCCAGTAAAAACATACTGCTGTCTAAGCAGTAATATATTTGAGCAGCTGCATAATGCATTGGGATATGTTTGATCATGGACTTTAAGGACGTTGTAGCAAAGCATCAGTTAAATACAGTGACTTCATCTCAAATTTTGCCAATTTAGCACTTCCACAACTTCTGTAAGAGAGGTTTGTGATTTGATACCTGATAACTAGCTACAGTCCACTGGCCTATGCGACTCAATGTCTCAGCTCTGAAACGATGCAGGAAATGCTCAGACCAAATAAATGAATATAAACTCATACCCTACAAAATACTCTTAGAACAGAATAATAACTTAATATGAAAATTAATGAAAGACGATAAAGAAAAGATCATGAAATTGATCTACCCAATCCACCAGCCCCTCAATGTGTGGAGCAATATCCCTCAATGGGTAAGATAGAGATATCCATAAAATAAGTGTGTTTTGCAGCTCTCAATAAAATTTCTTTAGAGTAATTTCTCCTATAAAAGAAATAAGTAGATAATAATACAATAACTTAAAAAGTTTGTAAAAAAACAAACAAACACTACTGGCTTGTCATATGGCTCTCAGTGTTTTTGAGAGTTAGTTACCTAGGTCTGTTGATCTGGGGAGCAGTGGAGGAAACGGGTGCTGTTTCATTGCAGGAGGTAAAAGTTCCAATTGTTTTATAATGTAATTCTATTCTATACATTTTTGATGGCTGCAACTTAGTTCCAAACACAGAATAGAAATATCTGTTGACTATTTTACCAGTTTTGCATTGACAGTCCATAATTTTACCATCTGCATCTAGAAATGGATTTCCTGGTTTTGTTCTTTGTGTTTTAAACATCTTCTGATTGTCTTGGTATGAATCCATCTTTAAGTTTCTTGTTAGCCAGACACATTTTTAAACTTGTAAGTTATATTCTTTGCTATTAATTATTTAAATTCATCAGACAAGTCATTTTATTTTGTATTCTATTTTGTAGCACCATTCTAAGATTATCTTACAACCAGGCTATTTTCTGCCCAGCGTAACTACTTTATGTCTGTGAAATCTTGTCTTTTTGAGCATCCAGTGGGTTGTCTAATCAGTTGCCATTTCCATGAACGTTTTGCCACTTACAGCAACAAGGCATTGAATTTGGGGAAATTGGTCCTTTTAAAGTCCAGATATATAGACTGATTTGTATGAAATGCAGTCACTAGTACCTGCTCAACTGCTGCTTTTAAGTCAGTGATTAACTCTTTTCCACCTTCCTGAGTGAGGTCAAGCATTTGGTAACACCCTAGTGGACACTGATTTTCTGTTCAGAGGAATTATTTCCAAGCATTTACAGAATATCTAAGGAAAATTGGCTTCTAGCCAAAACCAGGACCAGCATAAATTTAATTCACTCCACAGAGGGGTTAGCTGGAATTTTTCCAAGACGAAACAAAAAAACCACCCCAACAAAACAGACTTTAAAAATCAACCAATGAACCAATTAAAAAAAAAAAAATCAATAACTTTTCAGGTCTAAAAATGTTTTACTCTGATGACTAAAGGGACACTAGATTCAGGACAGGACCCAAGTAAATCTTTGCCCAGCCTGCTCCTGGGCTCTGCCTCTTGGACAGCCCCCTCTTCCTTCCCTACTTTCTTTACTTCAGTGTTTACAGGTTGTTACACTTGGGGCTACCTGTTGCAGAGCTAAGATTCAGAGTCTGGAAGATCCAGGACCAGCCTGAAGGTCTGTAGCTCTGGTGAGTGAGAATCCTTGCTTGACAGTGGACATACTGCAACTTTTCCTTGAATGAAGTCAACCAGGGCTTGAGGTAAAAGATTTTAGGACCTCCTCCTACTGACCATTAAAAATGACAAGAGATAAACCAGACAAGCCTGCCATTTTAACAGAACAATTACAGCACATAGCTGTAATAGCCAGAGTGTATAACAACTTTCCTTTAGGGAAGACCATACATGCTCTGATGTTTCCAAAACAATGTTTTCTTGGAACTCCTAGTGAATTTCTACCAGAAATTAGAAAAATACTGGCACCCATTCAGTTCAGATTAAAAACATCTGAGCAGTTCTTAACAGACTAAAAAACCTGCTTTATTTCTCAAGACATGACTGCAAGATGTGAGATGCTTATTTGTTGGGGTTTTTCCCCCAAAACGTTGATGGTAGATATTTCAGAATTCATTTTTTCTTGTTTTATAGTGATATGTTTTGGGTGCCCATTCTTAAGTAGCAAAACATGTGATATGCTTTAAATCCCAATAACTGATCAGTCTCAGTTTTCCTTCAAAGCAAAACTCTTAGTTCTCAGATTGGCTTCTTGCCTCAAAGTCCTGAAGCTCTGCTGTTTGTTGTTCAATCAGAGGCAGATTTTAAGGCTAGGTAAAATGTAATCCATGGAAAATATTTTTCAATAACGTGTATACAGATACCTTATGATCACCTTTGGATTTCAATTTTCTACTTCATAACCTGATCACATGCCAGACTGACGTGGTGAGGTATCACTGATAAAAAAAAATGTAATTCATTAGGGGTAGGAATAACCTAGACATTTCTGACTAGGAAAGATGACCATCTATTTCATGTAAGACGTAAATATCACCTGAGTTGCATTAAACATGAATATTTAATTTAGAAGTGCTAGCAAGTGATTGCTGAAATAATCATATATAAGCTTATTACTTATAGAAAGTTGGTACAAAAATAGTTATGTATAATTTCAAGATGGTAGCATATTTTTCCCTAGTCATCTACATTGACAAACGAATTCTGACATCTGTACATGCATAGCTGGATAGTGAACAGAGATTTAAGTGTTTGCTGAGTTAAGTTGACATGTGAATCTGAGTCTTTACATATGCAATTCATTTACGTTTCCTCAAGTTTTCAAGGGAGAGTTATTCAGGGGAAAAAAAACCTGACCTCACTGAAGACTGACTGAAAAATATACTTGAGGCAACCATTTTAGGTCCTTGGGAATACATAAGTGATACCATAATGTTCGGATGTTATTGTTCAGATGGCCTAGAATTACTGATCCAGCTTGTAAGGCTTTACAATAAAGAGAAGAGTTATTATCTGTCTGACCTAGAAGCAGAAGCTCCTTTAAACTGGATAGACTTTTAAAGTTCTCTTTTACCAAGTTACACAAACACAGATGATTTGGTCTCTAGTTAGTCAATGACAGCCAAAGAATACTGTTCTAAGGGACTTCACTGTGGGGTGGAGTTAAAATGTAGAGAACGCTGCTTTTGCACCATAGTGGAGCGAGCTCTGCATGGGAAGACGGCCTGGGTGGATTCTGCAGGAAGGGATGAGGTTTGGTGGTATTGAAATTCTGTGAAAGATGTTACCACTCTGCATGAGTTGTATGCCTGCTTTCACCTGCTTTTCATCTATACTTGTTAAAAATATGATGGAAACCTGTCAACAATTTCAATAAAATTTTAATTTCCGAATGTCTTAAGGGAAACATTTTTAATTCAAAACAAAGCACTAGGTAAGTACTCAATATTGACCACTGCACATTCGTTATTTTAGTTCATAATAATATGTCACATTTCTAGTACTATACATTGCAATACCTAACTGTGGACAGTATTTTTTGAGACTAGTTTTGAGGTAACTTCAGAAACAGAACTAAAAAAAGAAAATAGATTTTGCCAGTTCAAATGAACAAACATATCTCCATGAAAAACAAGCACAGAAGTCCCTGACTCCTCAGTGAAAATCATTTGCATTTTGCACAACAAAATAAGATACTGAAAAAGCTTTTCTCCTCGTCAGTATGCAGCTAACACCACTTCAAAAGCTGTATCAAGTGTCAATACACCACATTAATGGGCTGCTGAAAAAGACATGGCCAAGTTACGCAGTTCCTTGTGGTCTTTCCTTGTTAAAAAAAAAAAAAAATTGTCTCAAAATTTTTGAGACTGTCTGGCAGAAATGTGTTTGAATTATTTATCTCTTTGTTCTGTCCTGCTATGAAGCCCAATATAATTTATTTAATGGCTCATAAACCATTAGTTGGCTAAGCTTTCAGTCATAGAAGTCTTTTCATTTCTTGGGTGTTCTATGTTACCACTAACTTAATTTAACTGTGAGGTTCTTCAGTGATAACAAGAATAAAACCGGTTCATAGCTGTTAGTGACAGGCACTAAACGCAGGTCGAATCAGCAGCGGGGGTAGATTCCTATAGCTTAATTGATATAAATGGAGGTACATTACTGAGCAGTCACTGCTGAGCACTTTCTGCTCCTTGAGCAATTGGACCTGACAGCATTGAGAAGGTGACCAAGTTAAGTTCATTCCTAACGATCTTAAAATGGTTCCTGTTCTACAACATGTTAAGTTATTGCAAAACCACTTAGCAAATACTTGTGAATTTTAAAGCTATATATTGCTTCTCAAACAAGAGTTTGAAAACAGGTTTTCAAACAAGGGTTTGAAAAAAACTCAAAACACTGAAAACACAAATGTTTAAACATCACACTTACATTGTTCCCCCCTTTGCTTTGATACTAGCTACAATAAAATTAATAATGTTCATATTTCCCCTCTTCATTTTGTCTTTTCAAAATGTCTCCATAATTTAAGTACACAGTGACGAATAACCAAATGAGGGAGAAGGCGGAAAACAAAATTCAAAACTGGAGATGTAGGGCTTTAAAAAAAACAAAACACAAAAAAACCCGCCAAAACCTTTTCTGTACATTTTACTGTAGTTTTCCATTTAAAAAAAAAAAAAAAAAGGAAAAAAGAAAAAAAGAGAAAAAAAGCCTGTCCTGCTCCATGAGAAAAATGCAGTTACTTTTTAACTATATCTACTTTAGCCTGAAGTATTCCTTATATATTCATATCAGGAAAAGATTCCTGAGATGCTACAAAAATCAACCTCATCCACCATCACAACTGGAAATTTTGAATATGTCAGTGTCAAAATGCAATGCTAATCTGCGAAAAAGGTACTGCTCAGTCGGGTAGTTGACCAAACTGAGTGGTTCACCTTCTCACCATTTTCATTGCAGTTCCCTCTTGCTTAAACCAATGATAAGACCAAAGAAAAGCTATTAATTTTTCCTTAACTGCAATAATGTTTTCCTTCTAGTTGTACATCTAGTTGTACGTAAAATATTCCCTCTTTCAATTCTAAGGGCAGCATCTTTATAACTGCAGGCATGTGACCAAATATATCCTTCCTGAATTTCAGGCACCAGCCTCAGTTACACTACTGGCAATTAGGAAAATACTCCTTTTGCTTGCAAAGTGAACAAAGTCCATTTGCCAGCATTTGAATTTCCGATGCCAAACAGCATTATGCCTTTTTTAACAGGAATTCAATAAAGAACTTCCGTTTGTGACCAGTCCGCTCTGCAAGGAAATATTTACTCTAGGTTTTGTTCAAAAGGGAAGGCACAGAAGTTTGACAGTCTGCTGTGACACCGCATACAGACATATCACCTGCGTACAGTGACAGATGCATTGTTTCCTATTTGAACATCACAAGTACCCAAGCGTGTACACAGAAAAATTATATAGGTCCTACCCTAAAGACCTTGTAACTTAGATTATTTTTGATGTAAATAATTACAAATTTGTCAAGTTACTATTAAAGCTGTGTTGCGGAAAAAATAGCAACATCTGTGGTCATCAACTGAGCTGATAATAGAATTACCAAGAAGAGATAATAAAATTACCAAGAAAGAATTACCAGCCTAGGCCCAAATTGAAGCAAAACTAAAATAATTTTATTTCTGGCCAGAATCGTGTTGTTAAAAATGAGAACTGTATTAAAAGAGGATAGCACTTGCCCTCATTTGTACAGCAGTTTTAAACGCAAATCCGGTCATTGCTATAGGCCATAGAGCCATCAGCACCTCTGAAACTATTTATACAAATAGAGAGAGGAGGAATGAGCTGTTATCCACCTCTTTGCTCAAAAAAACCCCAAAACCAAAAGCACCCCCAAAAAAAATAAAAAAAGCAAAAAAACCCCCAAACAAACCACCCAACACACAGCTGCTGCTTGAAATGATGAGATAAATGCCTAACAACATGCTCGTCTTCCTTGTAACAGATGTGGGAGAAACTGTATTTTCCAAATGCATGAGTGCAAGCTGCAGAGGAGACCCTCTGCCTCTTGTCTGAGCAGACTGCTGTAAAGGAGACTGAAGCTTGCGTCTGTGGCGGTGCTTAACTCATCTCTACAAAGGAATATGGTAACATTCTCTACAGAGAAACGTGGGGATCTTTGCTGACCATTTCTAAGGATGGCAGCCAAGCCCAGTGTAGAGATAGCTCTATATTTTCTGACAGAATGCTTTTTTAAACAAAGATGCCACTTCCTTGAAAATTAACTGCTTCAGAGTATGTCAGTTCCAACAAAAATCCTATGAAAACCAGACAGGTCTGATTATAAACGTACCTGGTTTCCTTCTAGCTTGCCAGATGAATTCCTCTGCAATTCGTCTGGCAAATTGCTCGAGACCTGAAAGTCTGGAAACCAGCTTCCAGCTCTGGAGCTCCAGAACTGCTCAACAAGTGGACTTTCTAATACCACAGGTGCTCAGAACAACCAGTCATTAAACCCTTCCTGTGCTGCTGCTGTTTTCCTAACGTTGTGGGAAGCTTGTAAAAGCAGCTATAAAAAATGCTATGATTTCTTCAAAAGAAAATCTTGGACATTCTACTCCACCTGAAATTTCACGGCCTTATTCCACAGTTCTGCTTTAGGAAGATTTAATGTGCATCTGTGTATAATTTTTAGTTTTCAGGAAACTGTGATTCTGATTCTGAACCAACCTAGAATCTTAGACAATTCTCAAAATTACTGGGAGTGCCTAAAATATGTCTCTATACAGTGAAAAAATCCCTAATTCATATGTAAAACCCCCTGAAATCTATTGTAGAAATCCTTGAGCCTGGAAGAATTCAGCTGCAGGGTCTCAACATACTGAAGACCCCAGAGACATATAAAAGTTGCCTCCAAAATTTGTTCATGCTTCAGTGCATTATAAATGCCTCTTGTTACTCAAAATAACAATATAACAGAGGTTTTTTGGCATAAATCCAGATTGAAGCTGCAATAAAAAGTCAATGTTTGCATAGTACTCCTGTCAATTCTTGATAAGCACATTACTCAGGGATTCTTGACAATGTGTAGGAACGCAGAAATATGAGATTGAATCAATGCACATTTTATTTTTAATCACTGTCCAGCTATAATTTTTTTTATATATGCAATATATCATAGCTGTTTTCTGTATAGATGCTCCTGATTCTCTACTTCATGAAAAGTTATGTAGTGCACTCTGTAGGATACAAATTGAATGTGCAGCAGGACAAAAGTAAAAGGATCAATATTATCATTTCCCACAGATTTATGAGGATTTAAAAGTAATAGCTCTTTCAAACCTTTAACAGACTTTAATAGCTTAGAGCTAAATACATACAAGTTATTTGAAACCTTGCTGGTTTGAGAAATTGATCCAACATAATTTTTGTATGTTTTTACAAATAGTGTATAAATGCCTTGAGCAGCAGCTGGATGCTTCTGATCAAGAAAAATAAGACTGTGAAATACATTTAAAATGGATTGGATGCTGAAGTACGAGGTTAGCTCCAAGTGAAACCTAAGCTTGGGAATATGCAAATACAGAAAATTGTCACTAAGAGTATTCGTTTTGTATATGTTGTCATTAAAAATGTGGTAGGAAAAAGTCTAAATATATTAAGATGAGAATTAGGGGTTTTGAATCCTGTTGCCTCTCTGCTTAGAGAGGGAAGGACAAAGCGACTGCATCTGTAGTGGTGACCTGCCTTCAGTGAGCACACTTTATGAGATTAAATATTTCAATAAACCCCAAAAGACCCATAGCATTTGAAGCACTCCTGCAGTTGCTCAAAACATAGAGGGTCTAATTTACTGAACATTAAAAGCAGGAATGCCTGCCCTGGCCTGGATGCTTTTAATATACCTGCACTGCACAATGCACTGTGGGAGCCATTTTAGCACCAGAAGGGCATCCCGGTGTTTCTGCTTGGCACATATGTTTTTCTCACGGGCTAGTTACTTCTGACTGACTGCCCCGCTGACAAGGCTAGATTGTTGAGTTGTGCTGTGGGGCCAAATGCTTACTGTCAAACTGACCGCCGTGGTATTTGTTCCAGTTTAAGACCAAACGGCTGGTAAAATCAAGTTTACTAAATTAGAATCATAAAATCACAGAATCTTTTTGGTTGGAAGAGATCTTTAAGATCATCAAGTCCAACCACTAACTTAGCACTGCCAAGTCACCACTAAATCATGTCACGAAGCATCAGGTCTACACATCTTTTAAATACCTCCCAGGATGGTAACTCCACCATTTCCCTGGACAGACTGTTCCAGTCTTCACAACCCTTCTGGTAAAGAAATTTTTCCTAATATCCAGCCTAAACTTCCCCTGGCGCAACTTGAGGCCATTCCCTCTTGTCCTGTCTCTTATGACTTGGAAGCACAGACTGACACCCTCCATGCTACAACCTCCTTTCAAGCAGTTGTAGAAAGTGATAAGGTCTCCCCTAACTTAATAACTATGAAATTTTCTGAAGGATCTGATGAAAAAAAAGAACTAGGCAGGATCCTGCAAGTACTGACCTGGAAACCACTGTTCAGCTGCCACCTGTGCCTATAGTTATTGACATACTGTAGTAGCTTTGAGCTCCATTTACACTGCCATAGTGAATTATCACATGCCCATCTTCACAGCCACCCAACGCATTCCTACTTTTTGCCTGGACTCCACTCTAAGGAGAAATACAGAGTTACTGTGTTAAGGAAAAGCAGATGCTGACAAGAAGACAACATGTCCTGGTGTCCTAAATATACAGAAACTGTCAACACAACCTGCTGCAGTCTCTTTTTTCCCAGCCTGCCCAAACTTAATATGCCAGTGTGTCTTACAATGTGCTATGACCTGACTTAATGTCCCAATGCAGCAGCAGGCAACCGAAAAGACACATCCCCCAGGCTGTGTGCCATGACTGCCAGAGGCCAGCATCCTGCCCAGCAGGCTCCCAGTACTAGTGCCATGTCTGCATATATAGGCTTCCTTCTAGAAGAATTTCAAAGTGGCAAAATGAGGAGACATCAGCAGAGCTGGCGCGCACAAGCTACTTGAACAATGCTGGTGTACGTCTAAAACTGAAAGGCCACATATAGGACACGTAGGGCAAGGGACATAAGCCAACAATGGGGTACAGCTCAAAATTTCCAACATGTCCTGTGGTAGAGATGCAGCTTCTCATTATCCATGATCCTTTGTGTTAGGGCTAGAGGTCCACATGACAACACCAGAGCCAGAAAGCCAGGGCTCTCCGGGTATTTCACCACTGAACCAGAAGTTACAGTCTTCCATGGGCAGAAAGTCACTTTCCTGTCACCCCACTCTTCAGAAACCAGTCACAAGAAAGCTGATGGGCTAAAGTGTCACAGCCAATGAATCTGGATACCATGCTACTAAAATGATGCTTTTGGGGACTCCCTGGGCTCTCCCGCAGCCTTGCTAATCTCTGCAGGGCTCAGCAGGCCCTGAAGATATAGACCGCAAACACATCCTTGAGCTCTTGCTGTTCTGGTCAGCCTACTGAAGGCAAGCACTGCTCAGCTCAGGACCAGCTGAGGCGTGTGCAAGGATCTCCGCTGCTGCTGTGGGTCTGTAGGATCAAGGAAAGGAAAGGATATATTCCTCACTTGTCATACAAAAGGATTTTCAGGTTTTCAGATTTTCATTGATTACTGTTGTCCCTTGTGAGGGAATGGCCCCCCTATACACTAATCACATAGAAACTGCATTTACCGAGGTTTCAGATTTGATCTTACAATTACTTTGAGTGGTTTGAGGTGGGTTTTAAAGAAGAAGAAAAAAAAACAGAATAGGAAAATGATTACTGCTCCCTTTGCCAATCCTTTATCCTTTTGACAATCAAATTTCAAACCAGAACCTGTATCCACAAAAAAAAAAAAAAAAAAAAAAAAAATTCAGACCATGTAGGTACGAATGTAACCTGAATCATCAAACATGGTATATAAGATCCTAAATTACTGGGTTTTGATTGCAAACAACACAAGATTCATACATGCAGGTTTCAACCTAAAAGAATCTATTAAAGACCAATATTTAAAACCCTATGAGCAAAATACTGTGTAATGGAAATTCTGACAGGACTTTGGCTAGCCAATTAACTTTTTCCATATAATCTTGCAGCTCCACCCATTGGCCAGAATCACTATTGGCTACACTCTGATTGCCAAAATGATTATGTACTGGTGGAAAAATACGCCAATAATAACAGCTTGAGTAGGGTTAGAGACCATTTGCCTGCCCCATCTGATGCTGATTGCACAAATACCATTTAAAGACTAATCAACTTACAAAACATTAAATATTCATCTTTTAAAGATGCAATATCACACACATCCAACTGAATTTTAAGTTTAGCTTTCATTTCAGCAAGTTTTCCACTAAGGAGACCGAAGTTTGATGAGGTTGAGTTTTGTGAATGTGTATAGATCGCCACATATGCCTACCACATTTCTTTGTTTCTCCTCATGAGCTTTATCTTTTTGTACTCCTTTCTTGTGATTTATTGCTTGTGTTCCGTTCCGGAAAACTGCCTATCTCCCAGGACACTTGGTTTCTAGACTGTAAACCTCGGAACATCTTATTTTATCAAATATAGACATAGAGCAAAGAATTCTGAATGTAACAACAGGTATTTCTCATTAGCAGCTTTAGCAAGGTGGGGAAGGGAAGTACGGTTTCTATTCAGTGTTTACTGTTACGTGAGCACCTTCTAACATGACTTCCCTCTACCACATATTTGCTCCGAAATTCTTGGTAGAGAAAGAAGCGTGTTTATGCTGGTTTGATTTCTATGGATTAATACGTTTTGCTGCATATTTTCAACTGAGAAAGAAGTACAAAAGGAAGAGTCTTTCCACTTAAGACATGAAATCAAATGGTTTGTCATTTTCTTTTTTAGTTACAAGGAAACAATTGAAGGGAAACATTGGCTGGCAGCTCACTGACCAGCTCGTGTATTGACTGCATGTTTCACAACACAGAATATTGAAGAGGGATTGTTTTTAGACTCTTGGACAGGAGGTATAGTAATGGAGGAGTCATTTCAACACTACTCTACACTACATTCCTCCAGAGAGATGTCCAGCCGTCACCTGTAGAGCTTGCTTGACCTCCATGCACACACCACTCTCTTGTCTTATCAAGAACAGCTGCTGCAGAAAAAAGCCCGGAGACAGAGAAGGGATGTCTACTTCTACCTTTCGCAAACTTTTGTGAACTATTGATCGGCACTGGTGTCCAGGTGGGACTCCTACTCCAACAGTGCCGATTTCACAGCTGCAGAGAGACTGCTGAGGAAAGTAGGGCAGGACACACTAAATGTTCATCTCTGCTTAGCGTTTGAGGTAATTTTTTGCTGCCTTTGCTTTTCTTTAGCAACATAGTGTACAACTTTAACATGGGCTGAGGTAGGTGTTTTTATTAACCTACTTATTGTCCACAGTAAGAAAATTTTAAAAGCCACTTGCTGTCAAACCTACCAAGGATGGTCTGCAATGACTGACTAGTGCTGCTTAGATTTAGGGGCTTTAAAGACACCGTGTTTCAGGCTTCACATTATGAACCATGACTATTTGCACAAGTGCTCCTAATAAAACTCTAGCTCCGAATTCACAATGGCAGCTAGTAAATTAGTAACATAGCATTTACATTATTTGGGGGGTCTTTTCTACAGAGCAGTGTTCCTGTAAACATAGTTGTAAGCCATTCTCACAGAGGCAAACATGGGAAAGAAAACAGGCACAAGTAATTATGGAGAAACATCTGAAAAAACTGCCAAATGCTATCTCAGCCCAGAGTGCCTGTGTGTGGGTGAAGGTAACAGAAAGTGAGACACTTCTGAATTTTGTTTCAGTTAGAACAGAACACATAGTTACTGGCTGAAAAGCTGTACAGATGGGCTTCCATAACGGGAAAACCTGCACTGCCATAATATTCAGGGACCAGAGCTCAATGGACTTCTTCAGAGAAAAATAAAAAACCCAAAAGTTCTAAAAAGGAGGTTCAATGCAACATTATTTAGAACTTTTCTTAATTAGAAGACAGAAAATAGGTGCACATCCTTCTATTCTTCTAATCATGCAATACATAATTTTGTACAAAGAAATAAGATGCAGTAAGGATTTTATTAGTTTTTGTTTCTTTTGCTTTTCATTGTGTCTTCAGTAAAATGATATTAATCATACAGTAAGCTTTTCTCTCAGAAGTGTTATTAAATGTGCTAGGGTTAGGAAACACATATCAGTCACTCTGGTATTTCTACAGAAATAAATACATACTGAAGTAATACCGCAGAGCATTAGAAGGGATAAACTAATAGTTTAAGCAAGCTTCTGAATGTTTTTTGAGTTTGGGTCTCTTTTCCTCACCTAATCTGTGTCAATAACATTAACTAAAAACAGATCCACAAATATTTACCATATAAAGCAGAAACACATGTAAGAAACTTCAGAAAGCTCCGTTCAGCAAGCCAAGATTGTTTTATTCAGTTCAACACCGATACACTGGGATCAGTGCCAAGGTTATGAATCTTGTTGAATGAATCTGAAAGTGTCCTTTTCCGCTATGTTTTGAATCCCCATTAGTATAGTTCACTGCAACAATAAACCTCACCCGCTTCTCACCCATCTTTCTCCCTGTGGAGCAATACACACTTAAGAACTTACATCTACTCTACACAGAGACACACTGATAATACATTCCCCACAGAAGGCTGTTGTATGATATCAGGGACGAAATAATTAATGCAAGTCATTTCAGATGGAAACAAGATTGCAAACATATATAGCAGATAGCATATATGTTTCAAAACACCATCAAACCCATCATGTCAGTAGGACTGTTACCAAGAGGAGAATTTGATGCAATGACTATAATGCTAGGAAACCCAAGGCTGATACGGTTTCCCAAGTTTCAGAAAATATAGGTGAAACCTATTACGTTAGTAGAATTTGACATAGGTGAAACCAATTTCATTTGTAGAACTGGATAGTTCTAGTAAGAATGATTTTACAAACAGATTTCATCACCACACAGAGGTAAATTCTGCCTCATTTACATAGAAATAAGGCAGTAGAACTAGTAGAGCCCATTTTTGCAAGATGAGGCTGTGTATATCACATTACCTATTCCACGCTCTACTGGTCAAGGTAGGATCTATTTTAGCCACTGGGTACACAAGAACTGATAAGCTGACAAGTAGCCTGTGGGCAAGGACTGCCCTCGCCCAGGTCTAGCCATCCACAAGTCCTAATGTTTTTTGAATGTTATGAGTAGAATAGCAGAATAAGTTCCTGCTTATTCTGCTCAAAATTTCTGCTCAAATAGGTTTATTGGCATGTTACAAATAATATTTTATCCACCCCAGTATGTTTCTGTGTTATCATTGCTTATACTACTACACGATAAATGTAAAAATACTTGACCTGTTGATATAAAAACTGTCATAAACCAAACACACTGCAAAATCTGCTTTCCTTATAGTAAAGAGAAACTCCAGCCTCACCCATTCCCAACTTGCATTTACAATTTTTTGATTCTTTCCTTTGAGAACGTAGGAGCTCCGGTACTCTCATGCCCCTCATGAGTTCACCATCCAATTACCTATCATCACCCAGCGGTGATTCACACCCTGACGTTAGATTTAGCAGTCTGAAAAATTAACTTCCAGCAAAGTTCAAATGAAACAGGTCAAAGGGATACATGAGTGGTAACTCTGAGAGCACAGATGTTTAACAGAGACAAGTTTAAATTTCATTCTGGCAATAGTTTAGCCTTTGAACTCACAAAGAGCTTAGCCCATTTAGCAACAGAGTATCCACAACAAATTCATTTTCGTCAGTTTGTTTGAGTCAGTAATAATTAAAAGAAAAGCAGTGTTATTTTAAAAGAGCAAGAATTTACTTTATAAAAGTAATGTAGAAAATTAGTATTTTAATTTCTGTGGAATATACTATTGAGCAAATTAGGTAGGGATGGAAGAATGCAGTGATTTTTATCTTCAAAACATTGAATATTAATATACCTCTGTGTTAGTACAAGTATTAAGTACCTACTCATGTTTCTCAGATGAAGAAATCAGGCAGAAACATGCCTTTGTCAAGAGATTGATGTGAAGTTGAAAATTAGAATGCAGAATGAAATATAAATATGAGTCACACTGACTATTTCTACCATGATAGTATTGCAAGTCCAAAATGTTGAAGACACTCCTACAAAAATGGAAGAAATTACACTATCATATAACCTTCTATGTCCTACTGGATCCCAACACTGTAAACACATTATAATATCTACTGTCTTCTTATCTGTTCCTTAATCTGTGGCTAAGGAACAGTGCTGAGATTTGAGAGATTTGCATCTTAGGCCAGAGGATTACATTCAATTCTTCGGTGATTATGCCAGATCTCAGTGAATACGATTCTCACCCATCAGATGCAGTCCTCATTGAAATACGACAAAGCTAAATCAACTATTGCTTGTGAAGTGTATTGAGTTCCTATGTAGAAGTGCTATTATGAGTAAAAGATGCAACTTCAAGAACTGAGACCAGCTAATGAAACAAGAGAGGCCAAAAACGTGGGGAAAAAAGTCTTCTTTCCAGAGGAGCATTTAGTCCACTATAACAGACTTTACCAACACTGACCTCTTCAATAAGCGGAAATAAAAAGCAATCCTAAAAGTTCAAGTTACTATAAATTATTCTGCATTTTTAAAAGGTCTAGTTTGCATAGCACAGTAAGCCTGCCATTACCTTTCTTTCTCCAATTAAAAACATATTATAATGTAACTTACATGAGATCAAAAGGAATACAACTTGGTTTTAAAAGATTTATTTAATTAAAAATTACAAAAAAATTTCTTATACATTGTGGACTTACATCTTGCTATGGAGAAATTACTTCTGAATGGTTTTAATTTTGTTTTTAAACTCCATTACGCAAAAAATTACTATGGTTTCCAATGGAAATTGCGTGTGTGTAAGAATGTAATATCAGACTCTCAGCCTACTCTTTTTTTTTTTTTTACATAGTTGTTTTCTGAGGGCACAGAAAGGAAAATATTGAGTGTATTTACTAAACAGATCCAGGCTTGGATGATCATTCTTTATATTATGCCATGAACATACAGGGAAATATTAGCATGACCCACTTTGCACAAAAATTTGGTAGAAGATGAAAGGCAGGATTAAACTTCTTTATCTAGAAACATCACCTATGGAAAGGGTACAGTGTTCATCAATAACTCAAGTTTGAATTAAAGTAGTTAGACTAGTAATTTAGAAGGTAAGACATTCTTAGAAAATAAAAATCAAATTCTAAATCACTGAATAGTGGAGGAATACCAATAGAAGAAACAGCAGTGTTATATTACTCTAAAATCTGGAAATTGAAAGGCTTTTATCACGCGCTTGTATTCAGATATCTACTCTGGCCTATATACTGCCTAACAAGTTAGAGGAGATATACATATCTCACATCTTACCTTGTGAATGGCACCTAAGTTCCTTCGTGATTTCAGGCAAAAATTTGAAACATCTGTTTGACAAAAACAGAGTAGTTGCAATATTTGGCTTTGACTGTACTCCAAAACTCTCCTCCAATGATTCAAAAATATTTTCTCGCATCCTGGAAGAGCATTATTTAGTTTAGGTGATGGGAGGAAGGGAAGGGGCAGAAGATGGGTTTGGTAAGGAAGGTTTGGTTAGTTGCTGGAAATATGTAGCCAGTAGCAAATAACATAACTGATGGCTTATATGGCCTCAGAATAAAGTGACCAGGCACAAAACTAGAGCCTGATTCTTCATGGCTCATGAAAGACCTCAGTCTTTGGGGGTTTTTGTCATAGGATGCAGTGAGATTCCAGGGAGAAATCCTATGGGCTGGACAGAAGGATATTCGATTCCGTGCTTTTGAAGTCGCAGGTTTTTTGCCTTCACGTGTAGGTTTTCAACAGGAGATTCTTTCATTGTGCTAGTAATTGCAGTAAACATAATATTCCTTTTCAGTTTTTGTATAGAAATGGCATCAGGTTCGCTGCAAGTATTACAAATTCTGTGTCGGCAAAATGAGGTGGAAGTTAGATATTTTCCTGAGTTTCATGCTTTTTGCAGATTAGCTATGCAAGATGAAACAGAGAGGCCTCATGGTAGTAGTTAATTTCTGATCACTACTAATTTAACATGTATCTTATTTCACAGGACATTAATGTAAACCTGAGGGTACAATTATATCCTTTAAAATATTTTTCTTAAAACTAGATACTATTTAAACAGAGGAATATTAAACATCAAAATTAGATTAACGTGAACTATTAAAGAAAATATTAAGAAAAAATACCAGAAAGCCAACACAGTTCTGATCCAGGCAAAACGAAGTTTTGTGGCTATCAACCAATAAAAACTCCTTGGACTATATAATTTTTATGAGTGTTCTGTATTCAGAAGAATAATTCTGCTTCTTCTCTGCAGCCCAGATACCGATTGCAGCACATCACTGCTTTTCTCAACAGAAGCACTATGATGCCTTCAATATGAAAATCAAACCCTTGGAAGTTTCACATTTCATTGTCACTTTGTAGTGTGGATTCAAATCCCATCACATGAAAGGCAAAACTGTAGACATTAAAATGGAGCAATATTTTCGTATCTTCCATTAGAGTCTTGGGAGGCAATGAAAGCGCTGAACTTTACTGGTGTCAAGAAAATGTGCGCCATACAGCACCTTGCAAGACCTGCTCCCTGTTTTCTATACGCAGTAATTAACTATGCCATACCTAGTAGGCAATGGCAATTAGCTACACATATCACAATATCATTAAATATGTATAATTATAAACAAGAAGAAAAACAGTGAAACCAACAACTCTAAACAAATACTTGTAGTCATGTGAATAAATTATCTACTCATTGACCTAGTTACAATCTAGTTGGGAAATTCACTCGTATCCAAGGGGAAAAACACAAAAATCAGGACTTTGGAAATATGCTCAGAACATTTTTCAGTTTCTTGGCATCTTTTGTCTCATGATTTCTCACTAACATTAATCCTACATGTGAATACTATTGTTCCCTTATATATGGGAAAAATAGATGCAGGCACACTAAAAACAGTTAATACAGTCGCAAGTATGCAGGCTGTGATAGAACTCTTTCAAGCAGGAATAAAGTATTGTTGGTTAAAATGTGCTAGGAATTCATTTTTAGAAGTTACTATCACTACCTCAGTTCCTTTCCCCCTTTTCTTGTGATTAGAAGCCAGGATATACAGATTCCTACAGAGGTGTCACAGAAAACTGGGAAAAGGAGAATGTAAAGGCCTTTACCTTTTTCAAGCTGAAAAAAGACCTTCCAATTATTCCAAAAAAAGAAACAGATTTGGCTGAGGATGATGCAAGAACACCTTAAAGAAGCTGGATGAACTACAGTGATATGTACACTATGAGAACTATCCTTTCTTCATGAAGATATTCTACTTCCTCAGAAAAATAAGATCAGAATAAAACCGATAGACTCAGAAAACTTTTTAATATAATGGGATTATAGCAGTTTAGAAGGAGTAAACTGTGATTATTTATGTGAGTAACTTGTAGGGTAATGATTCCTCTAACATGGTAAACAGCAAAGAGAGGAGGAACCTAACATGTCTAACCTAACAGAGAAAAACCACCACCCAGTAAGAAACTGATGATAAGGATGATTGTACCTATGGGACAATAACTCTGGGTGACTTCAGTTAACATACGTTAGCTAAAAATCTGACAAAGTGTGAATCATGTGTGGTAAAACTCCACTGAGAAAACCTTTCTTCTTTACTGTAAACTGCATTTCTTTGTGTTTTGTTGTGTTTTTATAACTGTGTCTCTGCCCAAAAGATTGTACTGAGTGCTGTATTTCTGTTTTTTGCAAATAAAATCAATGAGATAAGAAGAATGATTTTAAATATAAACATCTGGTTATAGTATTTAAAAATGCTGGCACTTCTGCAAAATAGCGTCACTACTTGAAAACACTCATAAAAATGTAAGTTGATTTTTCAGAGTTTATTTACTAAAGAGAAAATTTGCTTAAAACAGGCCACAGTTTGGAAATCTGTAGTTTGAATAAAAAATAATATAAGCCAGTTTGGGATCATTTAAAACTCCACTGTTGAAACATTTTTCATAGGTAAGAAACAGAGAGAGAAGTTTGAGAATACCAAAGTGTAAGGGGGGAGTTTGTTTAAGTTTAAACTATCACATAACACACTCAAATTCAGATGTCAATGTAATAGATAAGCTAGAAAGCGGGCTGATTAGATAAACAGATCAATGGATCATTTAGACTCAGAATGAGATGAAATCTTTTCAATTTATGTTACTAAGATAATTATTTATCTTGGCAAAAGGATAATGAAAGTTTCTATTCTAGCAATATAGATAAGCCGACCTAGCTCCAGTTTCAAGAGAAAAAATAAAAGCAAATCTTGAATCTGTTCAGTTGAAGGCAAAATTATTACTAAATGGAATCAGAACTTCACACTAAGGCCATAAAATGAGAAGAAATGTCATTTATGCAGAGCAGACCTATTCTGGCATGCTGTTCGCTTTTTGCCAGCAGGACTCATCCCGCCTAGTTAAAGCCCAAGCACTCTGAACTGAGTAGGAGCTAAAGACGTTGGAGATGAGAGCTTCAATATCGCTTGAGGATTTGTTTTTAATTTTCAGCTACCCGGCAGCCCCTGGAATCCACATCTCTTTGCCAGAAGCCCGGGTTACTAACGCAACGCTGGGAAGGAGTCAGAGGCCTGACAACGCCATAGGGCGACGCTCTGGCTCAAACTACTGTCTTCAAACTTGACAAGACGCAAAGGAAAACAGCATGTTCTAAATCCCATCACTCCTTCAGATTGGAAGAAGGTGTAAGAGAATTACTCCAACAGAAATCTCCTTGCAATAGTATTTGTGTGGGAAAGTAGTGATTGCCATGAGTCAAGGGCTGAGAAAATGGTGGATTTACATTAATTCAGGCCCTGAAATAAAGAAAACCATGTGGGAAATGCAGTCAGACTGAAACAGAGTCAATATTTGTTTAAGTCCAGTTTTAAAAATTTAAAAAACAGAATTTGTCTTCCATTTATTCAGTATTATGTACAGACTTTAAATTGCATTTTTATTTGCTATAATTTGTGTTCATTTAAAAAGAAAAGTGTACTTTCAAAACAAATACTTGGAAGAATCTAAAGGAGAAAAGGTGGAATAGAACACAAAGCCTTTACTGAAATGGCATGTTTTTGCAGGATAGTGTTTCAGTATCCTTATACAACAGCTACTCTCTTTAACTGAGGGCTCATTGCACTAAATTCACATATATTCTTGCATATTCCAAGACCACCTCTTTTTTGCACAAGTGCTTTAGTTACATCAGAGCCATTCAACTGGAACTAAACACGGAAGATTAGGTAACTAAACTGAGCCCACAGTGCGCTGTAGGCACAAAATAAGCATTTCATCAGCCAGTCAGCTGAAAAGCTTCCTGGATACTACAGCTAACACGATGGTAGAAATAAGACACATAAAGAAGGCATTAAGCCAGGAATTGAGAAACCGTTTAGTGGAAACCCCCAGCTGCGTCAAGTAGAGGTGTGGTGGGTGGAAATCATAACTTCACTGAGGTCATCAGTAAAACTCTTCTGACTTTAATGAGACCAAAATGGTACCTACATCCTTTAGCACAGACTTTATTACACATGCTGTCCTATGACACTAACATTTTGATATAATAGTATTTTGGAGATATTTTTCACAACAATGCGTGACAGAATACAAACTATAAATTAATGTAGTCACAGCCTTCACTGCCTACAGTAGATGACTCAAGTTTTTCCCAAAGCAGAGTTTTTATCCTGAAAACAAACATTAACTTCTGACCTTTTTAATTAATCAGCCTTTAAAACCCTGGTAGTATAAGGCATCCTTAAGAAAATACATTTCTTTCATCTCTGTGTGGTGGTGTTGCACAGCTTTTCCTGAACAAATTGGCAACTTCTGACTCACTCGTATTTATGAGAAAGACTCTGAGTAGGCAACTTCTAGCACTGGTTCTCAGCATTATATTTCCTTCTCTACTGAAAATAAGGAAGTATATTACGTAAGAAAACAACAAAAGATGAATAACTTATTGCCCTTTTGGGTAGTCTGGGATATTTACAAATCTACATCCTTGCTGACGCAGTAAAATTACAAACTAGTAATCTTGAAAGACTTACTGTCCCCGGGGCAGCACTGCTTTTAATTTTATTATTGTTATTTATGTAGTCATGGGAGAATTGCAGACTGGAAGAACACACTACAGTTATTCCATCTTCCATCCATACAGGAGCAGATAACATGTACAGTGAGGGTTCCGAAACCTTTGCTTCTCTTTTTGGAAGCCTGTCAACTGTTTTGTTTGCAACAGTGCTACAGAAAAGATTCAGATGCCGTTTTGTTTCCTGTGACTCCTTCTGTTTATTAGGAGGAATATTACCCCTTGTTTCTGAGCTGGAGGAGCAGTTTCATTCCTGGCCAGAAGAGCTCAAGGTAGTGCTCAGCACCTCCTCTGGCTGCAGGGTCCTCCCAAGAGAGCATTTCCTTCTTTCTGCCAGAGTTGCCAGGTTGCAGTAGTGGTTAGTATTTTACAAACACGGCTTCAGGAAGCGTGTAATCATGGCAGAACCTGAGATTTTATTCAAAACAAAGCAAAAATAACCATGCTCTCAACCCTGCCAATCCTAGACCTCATAGTTAAAGAGAGAAATCTAGAAGCTATGAAACTTAACAAAAACCAGGAGACAATAAAGAGAATGTAAATTTTCTATAGCAAAGCTCTTCCGATTTTTAAGCAAGTCGGATCGTTCTGGAAGGGCTGCGGCACATTTGGTTTACCTGCTTGGGTTAACAATGCAATCTTCTTGAATACTAAGTAGAACATTGTCCCCAACCCTTCTTCATGAAAATCTGCAAAATCAAAATCCATCTTCCTTGTAAAATGACAGAAAGACACAAGTGCCACTGATGGGTCAAACCCCCATATTTCTGGCCACTTTAACCTCTATTCTCAAACCATCTCTCTATATCTGAATTTGTTCATCTAAGTCACAGGTATAATCTGTGTGTGAGATGAAAAGTTCAGTGTGAGTCATGCATATGTTTTAAAGTGTTGTTAGAGTTTTATACAAAAAATGTTGTACAAGTGTTTGTCCTATTGTACGTATTTTAGAAACACTGCAAAGGACAAAAAGCTGTCATAATGTTACAACAATAATTTCAGTTTTGTTCATTTCAGTGATAACAGTTTTCATCTGAAGGACTGAATCTCTGGTGTGTGTTTGCTTTTGAAGGCTTTAGATTAGAATTTCATTTTTAACTTCACACCTGCAGATTGGATAGAACACTCATTAACTTACTTCTTTACTAAAATAAAAATATAGAGAATCCTGGATAAAAGAACACAGGACCTTTCTCTTTAGAATTGGCAGTTCCCAATTATTTTTGAGCAAAACTGAATGCAGAACGAAATGCTTTCCCAAACAACTGAATTTCACTGACTGGCTCCACACCAATGAAATCACAATGACCTATCTGGTAGGCAGTAGTAACCTAGAACTACCTGAATAATAATAGCTTATTATTCTTATCACATCACAGACACAATGCTAATGTTTTGTCCTTGTGTTCCAAACACACACAAAGAAAACGCACAGCTTTTGCAACCAGCAGCACAGCTCGGTCCTATCCTGCTGCCTCAGAAGCGACAAAGACATTTTCCACGCTATTATAAAGCACAATAATTTTACGAAATCTGAATTTACTGTTATGAAGAAGCAGTGATAAGCCAAAACTTCAGATTCTGATAATGCTTTTAATTTCCTTCAAAGTTTAAAGTATCCAAACTGCTAAGGATACAATGGCTATTCACAAACTTGGCTTTAGAGGAAATATTTCTGGTTTTAATCTTAGAAATGTATTCATATCTGAGTAAGATCATCTGATGTTTCAGAAACAACTCTGACAACACCTGTATTTCTATAGTTACTGTGCATACTTCAAACAAGCGCTGATGCAGTCAGTGAGGGGGAAGAAGAAAAATCCCAACCAAAACGGCTACTTATACCGCTGGTAAATGAACAGGGGTCCCACTTGACTGTGCCATATAAGCTCTGTTGAAAATCTTCATTCAGCAAATTTCTCATTAATAAAGGTACAATCTAAAAATAACAGACGGTACACTTGAGAAATTTTGTGCTCTCAAATTAATCCGTACTCCCAGTAATATCCACTAAGATATATTCAAACATATACTGTAACCTGCTTTTTATTGATACATTTAAAGGATAATCAAATATTTTCTTTATTTTCTCGTGTTTATGCAGCTACAGTATTTCTGATATCCAACTTACAGGAAAAAGTGAACACTGCCAGAAAAAAAAAAAAAGTCATCAAATATCTTATGTGATTTTGAAATGCCAGGGTAGAAATATCACTTGTTGACTTTTCTTGTCCAAATATATTGAATATTAATACCTAACAATGTTAACATGTAGAAAACACTGCTTGATATGAAATTACTGTGTTTTTTCATCAAGAGAAAAAAAATACTTTAATAGAAAAAATATTAATATATTTGGCTTTTAATTTCCTTCCATTTACTTGGCCTGCCTCTTTCTAATTGTTTCTATTCACCCTTTAGACTCATAAGATTTGGGTTTCATATTTATTTTTCTGGAATAAACAGCGAACCCACATAGTTCCTTATTTATAGCTCAGGCACAATCAAAGTGTCTGGCCCTGTAAAATGGTTTCTATATAGTATTTTTTTTAATCTAAGAGTAAATCCAAGTTATCCATAAGTTTACTTGTCTTCATAATTAATGAATGAATATGAGAGAAGTCTCAGAAAGAATCAGATGATGAAATATTAAGAATTAATATACATGTAGAAGTAGTTTCATAGAAAGAGTTAGAAACAGCCATTATGAAACATCTGACGACTTCTAGATATTATATTTCATAATGCCTCATTTCAGCATACCTAGAACATTAAATGGATAGAAAATTTTAGGGTCAGACCTTGTTATATAGACTCTGGAGTCAAAAACCTGTTGAGCAATCTTATCACAAAAATGCAATTTGGAGCAGATTGACTTGTGAAATGATGACAATGAAAAAAGTGCAAAATACGTCAAGTATAACATCAGTTTACTTAATACATGTACAGTAGTTCCAAAGATGCTCGCAATAGTTTCATTTACTATAATCTCAGAAAATACTACATTTTTCGCCTTCAGTTTATTTTCACTGCTTTAAGATATGCCACTTTGTTATTGCTAAGTAATATCACAACTCACTCATTTTGAGAGGATCAGGATGATGATGAAAAGTCATGATGAATTTGATGATGAAAAGTTCTATAATGTTATAGAAAAGAATATTATAAAATATTTTCCTCTTCTACTGTGTCATTCTTCATGCAGCTATACTCTTACTTTCACTATCTGCCACCTCATCATGGCTTGGCTTCGCGGACGAAGATTTGGGAAGGGCTTTAAACGTGAGTACACCCTTCAAGCCTGCGCGGTGGATTTTTTAGGTGAGGCGCAGCGTGCGCGAGACTGGCCCCACCCTTTACACCTGAGGTTCATCTGCCAGGGCCTAGCGAGCTTGGACGGTGACAGCGAAGTCCTCAGGTCGTAGGTTTGGTTAGAGTATCCTTCTCTTAGATGGATGGCCTTACAGGGCTAAACGAGCTCCATCTGCCCGGGTTTGGAGTTAGAGTTGTCCTTCTCCTAGGATGGTTGCCCAAAGGCTAGTGAGCCCATCCTGCCCGTGGACACACTTTGTCTGACCCTTCAGTTGAGACCTGTCAGGCTTGGGAGACCCTACCGGAGGCATATGCCACCACCAGCATAGCTCTCAACTTCGCAAGGGCACACAAGCTCTTTCCCCACGGCAAGGGGGTGCCTGTGAAAGAGATCTGCCACCTAGTCTATCTACAAATACCCTTATGTTTGACCATTCCCTTTACTTCTTAAGGTATTATTTCCTCAGCATTCTTGTGCTTTTCTGGTGTTCAGAACCAAGCGTATTCACATAAGTAATCTCACCCGTAATTATACAGGAATGCATATTGCCTCATTGTTGCAGCCAAATATATCCTGTCTTTTCTTACCACAGGTTAAAGTTCAGGTCTTACATGGATGCTAAGCTCTATGTTGTAGCATTGTTTTTTTCTTTCACTAGAAATACTTCTGTTGACTTGCATTTTCCCAGATTAGCTCCACCACTTCTACACTACCAACAAAATGTTTGATTTCCTAGATCTCATTGTTTAACTCCCTAGTGCTCCAGGTTGTTTGCCAGTGAAAGCATCTAATTTTCTTACTGTTTCAGTAAGAAAACTACTGCCCAGAACTTTACTAATTTCACTGACTGCACAGTAATAAATAAACTTTCATCAACATTGTAGATTTATAGATTGTGTCAGCTTGTAGATAGGGCCAATAAGCATCAAACACATGGGATTTCTAGTTTGTAAATAATTTTTCTCTTTCTTGTTTCTGCTTTTTGTAATACTTGGAGAAGTTAGAGGTGGTGTCCTGTACTGTTAACACACTGACAATCAGCAATGCTATTAGAAGTCTTACATTCAAATTAGCACAATGAAAACATCTAGATTGTAACATCTGTGCTCTTGCTGTCCTGCTCCACTGGCTTCCACTGTAACTAACTTCCCCTGCTCAGAAAGGGAGGAAAGTGTGTGGGGCTGAGGAAAGGAGTAGGAAAAATCAGTGCTAAATGAACAAATTATTTCAAATAATACAAAAAATTCATTTCAAACTAGCAGACAAACAAACTCCACACACAAACCCCAAAGCTTTTTTTCTGCTACCTGTGAATACATGTTGAGTAAGCTGGAGGAAGCTAACTGGCTGGAGAGCAGCCACCAAGGGCCTGAGCCCCTCTAAAGCCTGTTCCCACCAACAAAGTTTTTAAAGAGATGTTTGTTCTACTTTTGACAGTTGTTTCATTTTAGCAGAAACTCCTAGCTACCTCAAAAAGTTGTATTTAATCTGGATGAAGGCATACTTTAATGTGGGAGTAATTTCTTTTTAGCAAGCAGCCATGTAATTGTCTCGCTATGGAGGTTTTTGTGCAGTAAAGTTATTTTAATCATTTAAGAAACCTCAAGATTTATATATAAAAGAGTATCTATCTTTCATCTTTATTGAATTTCACTCTGCTTCAGGATGGTAAATGGGTGTCAACTTTTCTGTTGTATTTTTTGACTGAAGTGCAGACTGCCTCCTGGATTACATAGCAGCTGCTGCTACCAGAGCACCGGCTCCTGCTTCATCAACTGGAGTTGACTACTGAGGCATGCTGAAGGGAGAGATACAGTGCTGCACGGAGCTCAATCAAATAAACTCTGCAGCGACTATCACCTTGGTCCCCCAGGAACCGGCAACGAGCCTGGCAG
Organism: Bucorvus abyssinicus; assembly: GCA_009769605.1. Taxonomy (NCBI): domain Eukaryota; kingdom Metazoa; phylum Chordata; class Aves; order Bucerotiformes; family Bucorvidae; genus Bucorvus; species Bucorvus abyssinicus. The sequence continues at coordinate 43,147,270 of CM020026.1, forward strand.
AGAGGTGGCTCAGAAAGCCTGTGACATCTCTGTTGCGGAGAGTGATGCTCTCCACTGAGGGGACACTGCTGTGCTGCCCTGGGGTCTGGGGTGCATGGGGACCAACAGGACTGGTTGTTCATAAAGGGTCTGTCTGGCTCCTCAATCTTCTGCTACCTTCCCTTCTGTTTTCGGCATTGATGCTTCCATATCTGAGCAGGCAAATGATCTTAAAACTCTTTTCCCAGGGTTAGACTTTGGTTGCCTGAAGAATAAAACTGGGCCTCTCTTTCTGTGCAGGCTGAATTTCTACAAACCACTAATACTAGTTCAGCAAGCAGTAGAAGTAACTAAAATCCAAATCTTGATCCTTTTCTTTACCTCTCCTCCTCTCCCACTGCAAAAAGGAAAATATTCAGACAGTTCTGTTTCTACTTTCCAGATGTGAATAACTGAATTACATTCTACGGAGAACTTTTAAAAAATCATAACAAGTCAATGGGTCACGGTCTTCACAGCATGAAGGGAAAAAAAGCTAAAGCCTCATTTCTGAGACCAAGCAACATGGCTGCAGCAGCTGCAAGGTCACAGAGATTGAAACCGAACCATGAAAAAGAAACCACAGCCACAAGAATGACAGCAGAAATTACTTGTAATTTTTTTCCATCACAGCAACTGGAGAACTGCATTCCTTTCTGTAAGTAAAGCTGGCTCGATTGCTGTACCACCAAAACAGTTTCCCTGGTTTGGGAATGAAAAGGCTTTCCCACTGCTGTGAAAAGTTTTTGATATTTGAATCAAGATCATAGAGGGGATTCAACAGAGCAAATAATGCTCTCTGAAACTTGTGAAGGCTATTTATTGTGACAGTTATTCATTTTGAGAATAAAAGTGCCTTTGATGAAAGAACGATATAGATAACACTGGAGATGTGACACAGAAGTATAAAAATCTGTTTTCCCTCACCAGTTTGGATTCTTCCTGCCAGTTCTGCAAAAGGTAGGAAGATGAAAAGAGATGAGTCAAGCTTATACACTCAGCAGGAAAAATCTGATCTTTCTCCCTCCGCCTCTTTTCAAGAAGCTGAATAAAGCTAAGGCATGAGCAGCAGTCTTAAGGTCCAGAGTAAAGCTGCGTGAACACCACAAAAAGCTTTGTGAAAAGGTATTTGAAGCAGAAGCATGAGTTCACTTATCGTTTATGATTTTGGCTTTCTATGAACAGTCTTAACAATAGAATGGCTGATTTTGTCAATACAGACACCTTTGGAAAATACTATGTCTCTTTACATGACTCAGTAAAAATTTTGCTATGCATTTTAGGTAAACTACCATATATGATCAAGTCTAAATGCAAATTTTTTCAGGTAAAAAATTAGAATGCATTTCAGTTCATTTACTCAAAATCTAAGTAGCAAGGTGTTCAATTGTTCTGCTTTTTATACAGTCTATGGGACTTAAAAACAAGGAAGAAATTTGCTGAACCCTTTTATTGTGCTGTGCTGAATAAAGGTAAGAAATGCAGAGAGCATCATTAAGTAACTCGTTCTTTTTAAAATTATTTTGTTCCTTAAGGAACAAATTTTTAAATTCATATGAAAATATAAAGGTACGCAAATGTATCTAAAATGGTATTTTCTAATAAAACACTCAATGTAATTGGAAGAACAAATCACACTGGCTTAGAGTAACACTTGCTGTATGTAAACTCACATTCAACGCACAAAGAAAAAAGGTTTCTTGAATGTACAAGTATTCTTGCGGTTTCTGTAGTGAAATTCTGTGATTACATATACCTAATGTGTTTATTGCTACTACCATTAAGACTTGAATGTAAAAAATTTACACTACCCATCAATAATTAATCCTGTTGAGAAGATATGTATATTAGCAACACTATTTCATACTAAGTGCTTAAATTTTTAAGTAGGCTGCAGGAAGAAATAGCTAAAACTATAATCACTCTAACTTATTCTTTCAATGAAGACTTTCCTTCAGAGGTTTGCTGCGGGAGTGCCTTAGCGCTTTGCCGTCTCTGGCATGTCCACCCCACAAATGCAGAGACGGCTGTGATGGCTCCACACAAACTCAGCACTGGTGAGTGTGATGACAGACAAGTGGAGGTTGTACGTGGGCAAGCAGAGCTGTGACAGCAGCACAACCACACTTCGGGAAAAGGTCAAGGGAAAAGCCCATCCCATCACTCTGAGGGATGGGTTAGGCCAGCACAGTGCAACTCAGGGGAACTTGTGCTGAGCCCGGAAGAGTTGGATGAATAAACAGAGTCCAAGCCCTTGCTAGGCTTGTTATCACTGCATGAGACTTTCTTTCTGCTTTTAGCTATAGTCTTTTTAAATACTAGGGAAGGGGTGGAGAGAAGGCAAAACTCTGGCTTTACTAAACCAGAGAGTGGTCATTGGGCACCAGTACACATTTGAGGAAAGAGTTCTTCTCTGTTAAACGTAGCACATAGAAGCTTTACTGTGTAAATTTTGTCATTGTTGATTTATTCTGCATTTAAAATGCTGAAGGCTTTCTTATCATTGCTCTAGGAGACAGAAGTCGTCTACTGAGCTTTTAAATTCTTAAACTCTAATTCAAGTTTTAAGCTAGTTACCCACATCTCAGGCCAGATTTGTATATGGGTCACCATTCACTGCTGGCAGTGATTCACTAGTATTTTATGCCTCTGTCATGATCTAAGGATTCATTATCAAATTTCTAGAATTTCATTTCTAAAATACAGCATACCTAATAATTCTGCTATAAGCTTAACCCCATAAGCATGATCATTGTTCAGAAATCATTGATCGCGTAAAACTGGCAATGGCTGGTTTACAGAAAATCAATACTGATGCTACTAAATGAAGATGATTCACTGTCCGTGACAGTTTTCTTTTCAGAAGGGTTTGATTCTTGATTGACCAACTTGTACTTGCTGTGTATCATTCATGCTTAAATATTAAGATGTTCAAAGATCTTCGGTGTATAAGGTCAGGAAAAGTGGCATGTGGCAATGTGATATGCTTGCTGAGCCTCAAGCAAGTGATGGAAATGAAGCAATGCCTAAGATTTATTCTCATTTGCATGGTAACTAATGAGAACTGCATGTATTTGCTGGCAGGTAATTTAAGTGGAGACAGATAGCTACGGGGAAAAGTGGAGCATTCTATTGCAAAGTGTTGCATACCTCTCTTCTGGCATAAGAGTCCAGTCTTTAATCTTCTCTGGCTAAATCTGGCTTATTTTTTAAAAACTCAGCTAAACAATATGATAATGAGATACAAAAGGACCACCTTTTTAATTGTAAGGGTTGTACAGTACTACTTTTTTTTTATTTACTACCTAAAATATGAAGGACACCTAAGTACAATTCAATGGCATCAATGCAAGAGCAACAGTTTTGTTCAGTGAAACTGGAGGAAAAAGACAATAACTCTTTAATGGAAATTGAACTGAGATTTAGGGAAATATATCACCCATGCAGAGTCTGTCCCAAATAATATCAGGAGCATGAGAAAATATAATACCTTACTGGCAGAAATCTTGCTCGTAACACAATCACTATCCTCAGAACATTGTTTAATGATTTTCCATTTATAAATATACTTACATGCCAATTATGTGTGAGATACATAGGTTAGTGTTTTACCCTCTGGCAAGAATTTAAAGTCATAAAAGACTAGAATTCAATCTGTAAAAGGAACATCTGTAATTATGTGTAAAGATAACAGCCAGTCTTCCATCATCACCTTTGTCATCCTTCAACTTTAGCAAGGTGTTTTCTGAGAAGGATACAACCACGTAGAAAATGATATTGGCCTGCCATTGTGATTTACTTTCTAAATTTGTGAATTACCTTCCAAAGACTCTCTTTTTGGGAGTGCCTTTACAACTAATGTATCACTTGGGATTGAATTCAGGTGTAGCGCTAGCAAGCAAATACCACAGGCATCGGTTCAAGCATAAGTTTAGGGTCAAATTTCAATTTGATGTGGATGCTAATCTTTAAATCAACCTCATGCAAAGCCACTGGGAGAGCAGGAAAACGTTTATTAGATCACTGCAAGAAATCAGTGTTACTCTGGCCTTGTTTCCATATTAATACTTTGTTTCACTAACTGGCATGCTCTTGAATCACATGTTAAAAAGCTTTTCTTTACGTTTATGCTTTTCCCTTTTTGCATTAACTTTTTACCCGCTTTCTGCATGTGACAGCAGTAGAGTTAAGCAAAAATGGTTTTTTCATTTCAATATTTTTATTAAGAGAATGGGAAAATTTCATATGGAATTGTGAACGTTTTTGATTAGGCTCTGGCAGATGTTTTAATACCTTAGAGCAAAGAACTTAGAGCAAGGCCATTAAAGGAACTAATGATTTTAAAGCAACTTGCTTCCATGGGTGTGATGCAGGAAAACTTTGTGACAGTGTTAGAAAGGTAACCTCTCTTGGCTCTCTCAATTTTCAGCAGAAAGATCTGCCTACGGATCAACGAAGATCAAACTTACAATAAGTTGACCAGCAGCAAGGTATAGTTTGAACCAGTGGCACCAAGAGAGACTGCTCTTATTTGCAGCTCTGTGAGGAGTCAGCTGGAATCTTCCCTTTGACTCTTGATTGCTCTGACAGTTAAAGGCTAATTATCACTTGATAAAACTCTTTGAGACTAACAATACATTAAACTTTTAGCAAGTGCTTGGCATTCAGAAATTCTCCAGCTGAAATAATACTGAGCAAGTATTATTTGGTGACCCTTTAATTTTCTTCCCTATGTAAATAATTATTTTTACAGACTTTCCTCCAACTCAAAACTTGCATATCAGTGTCCTGAGGTACTGCAGTCTGAATTACAGTTCTGTAACTAATAGTGTTGCTATTCAGTGCTTAAGCTGAAGTGGCGGTTCATCAAAATCTAACCTCTGATGGCAAGATCCTCAAGTTGAGTACAGACTAGATGATACGAACCAAACTTCAGATTTATTTCAAAAGCATTAATCTCAGATTTTAATCTCTTTCTTCATAAGGTGACACAGCAGTTTGTTATAGAGAAGAGACTTGATTGTGCCTATCTTAAACAAAAACCTTATTGCCTTAAACAAAATGGTGTCTAAAAGCTACTGTTAAAGGCAAGCACATGCCTTAAAGCAATGTCAAAAAAGTCAGAAAAATTCTGAGTTTCCACTAGAGTTATCTGCTTTAGAAAAAAATTGCTGTCATCATTGTTGCTTTAGATTTAGAGTTATACACTAACAACATAACTACCACCACTAGAAGTATGAATGTCAAGTGGAATGAAAAGATCTTTTAATAAGAGTATTTTGGATAAGTCCTTTTCTTCAGGCAAAGTTATTCTGTTCTGTTACCTTACCAGCAAGAGCAAAATGTCATTCTTGCTTTAACCTTGGGCAGTCAGTTATTTTCCCTGTACTCAACAGAGTGCTGGATTGCACTGCTGCAAAAAGGATCCATTGGCAACAGCTATAATTTATCAAAACAGTGAGAAGAGCTCCCCTTGGGTGAAATAGAAGGTAACCATCAGCACCAAGCTAAACAATAAAGTACCAGCTAAATCTGCAACTTCACTTTCCCACCAAGTATAGAGGAGATCAGTTGTACTCCTGATCAATTGTTAAGCAGAAGAAAGGGAGGAAAAATGGCAAGCATATATCTTAGCAAACGCAATATGATCACAGTCTTACAAAGTATCTGGGTGGAAAGTTGAAACTGAGAGACTTTTACACGAGTAAGAAAATTCAGAAACTGCTTATGTTCCAGCTTTTCCAGTTCTTTTACAGGTTTCCAGTTATATTTCCTTTCCTTTACTTTCATTCATTGCCTTTTTTTTTTTTTCTTGGTAGCTACTTAAAAGTAGGTGTTTTTTGTTTTTTCCTTTTTTTTTAACAAAACAATAGGAATAAACGTTGAGTAGGAATTTTCTTTAACTATAGAAACTGCAGAATGGATAAGTGAAAAACAACACTTAGTAAATATTTTGTGTCCTTAATTTTATCTTCTATAATAAGATGCTAAGCTTTGGAAACTTAAAAAAAAAATGGAAGGCATGAGAAATGCTGTGGGAAATATGATATGATTTGCTATTGAGAAGCAGCTAGCTTACTGGAGTAAATTTACATTCTTCAGAACAAAGTCTACAGATACACTTGGTGGAAACAGAATTCTTCATCAATCCAAATACTGGACAAAATTTAGATCCAAACATGAAAATCTCAAATACTGTAATTTTAAACTTGATTCATTACAGAGTTAGAAACTTCTATACTTTGGACCTCTGACCACCTCAGCTGGCAATCTTTCACCCCTAACACTTGGATAATTACAGCTTGCTCGTTAAAGGAGCCACTTTTCTCCACGCAAAGAGGACTGGGCACATCGGGAAACCTGCTCTGTGTTCACAGTTTTTAGAATCACTGCTCTACAAACAATAAACTCCACCTGCAACACAGACACAGAACCAGACCTCTAGACCAATGTGTTGATTCTATTTATGTAGTAATAATACATAACCATAGCAATGGAAATCGTAGAAAAATACCTCTACATTTTCCATATTTCTCTTCTTCTTCTACCCTTAATATCTGCCAGCCCAGTCATTTGTTGCCCATTTCAAAGACAAGAAGGGATTTTTTTTTTTTAAATCTAGATATGTGCCAAATCAATCAAAAACTCTCAAGACAGTAGAGATCTCCTTTTACCAAAATACCAAAGAGTAAAGGTTTTCGTATTTGACATTAGGAAAGTTATTAAACTTTCTCTTGGTCTGAGGTCTTAGGTATCAGTTACTTGTAATGTAGGAGGATGCCATACACTACTATATAATAGCTAACAGGATAATAACTTTGAAATAAAATCAGCTGATATAAGGTATTTAGCGTGTCTGTGGAGGTTTGTGCAACAAGCCAGAATTTCCTAAAATGAAGACAAATGCATCTGGGATTTGCTACAGCTGGACAATATGTCGGGGTTTCTTTTATGATGAACATACGAGAAATCTGTTTAGTGTGGCAATAAATCCAGGAATTGGTGGAGAATATTACCACCAAGGCATCAGGAAACATATCATATCACAGCCATCAATAATATGCCCATAAACGGGAGTGAATAAATTTGCCATTACAGTGCAGATTTTTTTAAACCAATAAATTTCCCCCAAAACCCCCTGGATATTCATCCCAGATAAGGGAAAAGGCAAAGAATACTGTCTTCATCTCCCTCACTTTATCCCAATTTTGCTGTAAAGTTCATGCAGTTTCCTATCCACTCTTGGTACTAAAACTACTGTTGCTTTTTAATTCTCCCACTCTTTCTCATTGCCCTTTTAACCTTGCTATTAGGGTGTAAATACCCAGGTGAATTCTAATCTTGTAAAACATAGCTATAGTCTGGTTGCAAAACAAAAGCAATGCTAGATAAGTGGAAATGAAATATTTGCCACCCACCAACTGATAAGGAAAAACAGCTCTTTGCTTATGGTAGTCAATCATCTGATTTACAACCTTCACAAAAAATCTTGTTAGGGGATTTTTTGTACACATATGTGTCATCCTAATACATAAGAAGTTGTAACAGCATCAACAGATTTGCAGAATTAAAGTGAGACACATGCTTAAGAATCCTCTTGAAATAAACTGATAACGCCTATGTTTAGAAAATGCAACATAATGCTACGCTCCCTTTTCTTCCTAAGCTACTTCTTAAGGAAATTACACAGGCATTTTACAGTAAATGTGTTTACCTCTTAAAGAATAAGTGCTTGATGCTGCAATATAAAAATGACAGTTCCTGCTTTGAGTATTTTTCTTAGAAAAATCAGAAGATGCAAAGCATGTACCTGTTTTTCTGCAATAAAGATAGATAGTTTCATTAGCTTTTTCCCTGTGCTATAATGTATTATTAAACACTTAAAGGTATTGCTGATGGAATGTACTGCAATAATAGCATAGCAATAGTTCTACGTCTTTTTCAGGATAATTTATTCCATATTGGGCCAACTGGAAAGCTTTTCAAGGACTGTCAGCACCATTAGTTCTTTTCTGTTAAGGCAAAAGCAAGTGTATTGGATGTGTATTGATTTTATGTTATTCTGAGACTGTACAAGATTTGGAAGCTGGAGAGAATTATATACACAGGGTTACTAGGCAAAAATTTAAAAAAAAAAAAGAAAGGAAGAAGGAAAAAAAATATACGGAACACTTATCCGGTATCTGAAAGCAATTTGATCTGGGATTTCTTATCAGCACTTTTATTTAATTCTTTACACTATTTATGTATCTGGATGAAAAGTCCTTGATGCTCAAAAAAAACCCCCAAACCCAAATGAATGAGAACATAATATAATTTATATTTTATTAATATTTATTTGATATATAGACTTCAGTATATTTAGTGGTCTTACATTTACATCATAGAGGTAATCAGACTTACAAGTTACTTGCAAAGAGTATTCTTGAAGGCTTTCTCCAATATAGATATTGGCTGTGGTTGCCTCATACACATTATGCCCCTGAAATGTTTAATTACTAATATGCCTGGGCTCTATCAACAGCTTGTTGTGGGGCATATGCATTAATCTCATCTATATATATATATAAATGAGGTATATAGATGTATATATGAATAGGTGACCAATTACAAGTCTCAGAGGATGGGGGCATTTTGCACTGAAATATACACACTTTATAGGGAAATTACACTGTTGAATAACACCTTGAGGTGTTATTAATTAAGGTACTCCTAACCTGAATTATTTCATAACACATCCAAATAAATAGCTGAAACCATAACTGAGATGACAGAAAAGTGAAAGCACTGTCTAAATCGTTCTGATAACATACGAAAGACTTTCACAGCAGTTTTCCCTTGAAAGAAAAGATAACCTCAGCTACTGACAGGAAGATGAGGCCTTCCTTCCAGTCATAGAGTCATCTGCAAGCTAGCCAAATACATAGAATGAAGACTGGTCTACAGTCATGACTTTTATTCCCAATGAAGGGGAACCAGAGATATATCAAAACTTTCCACTGAAAATTTACAGTCGAATAGAAAAGAAAATCTGGATCTGAGTGGAAACTCTGGAAGGCTCCAAGAAATAATTTAGCTGTAAAAACACGTGCATTTCACAGGAAGTGGGATGCTTCTGGGTAAAGCAGCCACAAAGTGAGAGAGAATCCCAACCCCAAACAGCCACAAAAGTGTATAGCAGAGAGATAGACCACAAAAGACATCTATTTGGTTTGATCTATCACTAAGTAGATTGTAATGGTTGGGTTTCCTTTCACTTCGTTACCTATCTGAATAAAATTTTTAAATTATATTTTGTAGTATGTATGAAGCGATAATGTATTTTCATCTATATTTTATCTTATGGTGGATTACCATAATTTCCAAGCAAATAGTTAGCATCAAGATATTCCTCACCCAGGATGGAGCAAGTCTTCAAAGGTACGTTTCCAAATACCTTGAGATGTTCCCTGCTCCCCAGAATATTCCTTTCCTGCCAGCATGGAAACCTGGTTTGAGAACAGGTTTTTCCAAGACAGGAAATGGAGAAATATAACAAGAGAGGCATGCCTAATTTCCAAAAATCTCAAGGGAGTTTGCAGTAGGCTAGACCCTTATTTAGAGAAGTAACTCTGATTCATGTGACTATTGATAATATGGCAGGAAAGACAAGTTATTATAATAAATATTCATCGGTGGTTCTATCACAATTTTATATTTGAAAAGTGACATCAGTGTCATCACATGCTTTTATCTGATCACTAGTGCAGAATCTGGTCTGTACTGGGAAGATAAAATTTTCTTATTGGCAGACAATTTAGCTGTCAGGAAATTCTCAGCCCTATCATAAATGACATCTTGATGTATTCATCTTTAAAGTTAAGAAAGAAGATCAGAGTTTTGGTAGATGAAAGACAGCATGCTCAGCACTTTACATTAAGGACCTAGCACACAAGAGAAACATTAAAATTTAAGCTTGAAATAGGAACAAGAATTTCACAACAATATTCCTCGTACAGTTTTCCCAAACATCAGGGATATCAGATTTTGAAACCAAGTCAAAACCAGATGTTTATGATTGCTCTGTTTATTTAACTTTCAGGAGTTCTTACTAAATAGAATCTATAGAGTTGAATTTACTTCTTCACCTGCTTTCTTGAAGAGTCGGCTTTCTTTTTTAAGTCAGTTTTAACTTTTCTGTCCATTTTGCAGTAAACAGCCTTGACCGCTACCATGTAAATCAATAAATAGATTTATACACAGATTTTTAGATCGGCTTCAAAACTGTCAAACAGTATTATGCAGCTTTACTCAAAGTAAGAATTTTGCTGAAACACTCAGAAAGAATATCTCTGCATCTTTCATGCCACTTCCATGAGGGTTTTAGAGACTCAAATACTGCTTAAGAGAAAAAGTCATAGCTGGATAGTACCCATGCACGGTGAATTTTTTCTAATCTGATTGCCCATTAAACCTACTTATTCATCAATTCAATCCCTCTCCACCCCTATAGGCAAAAGACAGGGTGTGAGCCAAAGCTCACTGACCTCAATAGGTGCATTTCATTCACTGAAATAGTTTTGGACAAGACTCAGAATGAGCACTTACTCTTTTACTGATGTTGCAGGTTCAAATGTAGAAAGCCAAATTAGATTACCAGTTTTGAGAAGATGGTCTTGTAAGACTATATTTCTAATTTACTTTTTTCAAATATGTATTTGTCAAGCACCTATTTTGTACGATAAGCTTACATTTTCATAGTTATCAAGCACAAACCTATGTGAGATTACTAACTATACAATGTCATACATGCACATGGGACCTGAAACACAAATATAAGGATAATGGAGTATGGATTTATTGACATCAAAGGGAGCTGTGCCATTGATTAAACAATTTCACCATGGTTCCTACTTTTAATCCAAAGTTAGACCAGAAGCATAACAAAAGAACGAGAAAGCATGTCTTTGGACGCCAATGATAAGGAAACAGAAGGACTATTCTTTGGGACAAACTTGCTGCAGAAAATGGTAGTTTTAAATCCCACTGCAAATCTACAGCAATTTTTATTAATTACTAAATTTACAATCTTTCTGATTGTTCATATCCATGTCATAAAATATGCATTGATAGTGTTATTGGCATTGTAAAAACTGGAAACCTGTGAGTATTTTGGTCTTCCAAATGGTTCTTCCCTAAAGCAAATGGACTTACATGTATTTAATAATATATTTGCTTCATCACATTGCCAATAATATTGTATTCTCATGTACAGAAATGGGTTATGACAAGCACGTTATAAAATGCTCTAAATTTTCATCCTAACCAAAGACGTATTAAAAAAAAAAGTGAAACAATGATTTATTAAAGTAATATTGCTAAATTTTTTTATAAACCTCAGTGAGGAGTCAGGTAGGTATTTGGTAGAACTATATATCAGTGAGAAATAGAAAGAAAACTCCCTATGAATGGGAAACTGAATGGATGTCAATATTGGTGCATAAGCTGGCAAGATCTCTTGAACAACTGGATGAATTTCAGTAGTTCTCCTGGTAGTTCTGTAAACAATTAAACAATTAGCTATGCATATCTGAAAAAAGAATATATAATGTGTTTTTCAAAGTTAAAGATTACGTGGGTGAGTTGATGGTTTTATGACAGCAGATAACTAGCAAAAACAAAACTAATTTCTGGTATATGCTTAAAGGCAGTTTCATCATGTTTATTCATTTTGTAAACTTAAAAAAAAATCAAAGCAAGAAACAATTTTTTTACTTGGTGGGGGCATTTTTCTGACCACTTATGAGCAAATGAAGTTATTATGCAAATGCACAATCACATATTTGGCACAAGGAATTTACTAGAGTAGAAATACTCATTTCATTAGCTTATCACGTTGTGCAATTTGTTTTCCAATGCACGCTTCTGCTTATTATTAATAATAAATAAATCATAAGTTCTGCTTTGTGAAAGTCTCACAGCTGGCCCTTCATAAATCTAAAATGCCAATAGCTAACAACTATTGCAGATACGCCTTAGTGAGAACATTCCAACTGTTTTGGTCATACTGTAATTTTTGTTTCAGAAATATGGTTTTAATAGGGTTTTACTAGGAAAAGCTTTGAGTGGTAATGCTTGAATTTTAAACTCAGACTTCAAATTACAGAACGAATGTGGGAAAATAGGTGGAATCTGTGCTGCTAAACTCTCCCCATAAAGTTCACACCCTTGAGAATATTTCTAGTACCACAAAAATATTCTCACAAGTGAAATAATGTTTCTTTGTTCCATGTTAATCAAAAGCCTCCAAGAGAGCCGTTTTTATAGATGAAGGGGCAGGGGGAAATCTTTGAAAAACATCAGCCAGTCCATAAATCAAAAGACACCATGGCATTACAGAGAGGAAGAATCACCCTAATTGATAGCATGTTACAGAAAAGGAGATAGAGGTCTTCCAAAGGTTGCATGGGCCCATCTTTAAATTTTCTTGTATCTTGTCAAACAAATTTCACATGAGTCTGTTTTCAAAATGTGATTTTCAGCTTTGCAGAGCACTCTCCATGTCCAAAATCTCGGTGAGCAGCAGGACTGAAACATAAAGCTATCTTTTTTGCTCTGGAATATTTTCTTCTGATCATAAAATCTTAAAACATAAAGCTGGAAGGGAAATAAAAAGGTCGTTCATTAAACTCTCTACCTCCACCAAGCAGAATCAAACTGCAGCTATTCCTCATAGATATTTCTGTAACTTCACTGTTGAAGTCCATAGAAATGAAACCCTTTTGCAAGAATGTATCCCAATACTTATTTAACCTAAGGATTAGCGACCATATTTTGCTAAAATCTAACAAACTTTTCATGCTGCAGTTCATTCATTGGTTCTTGCTTTACCCACAGCAGACAGCTTTGGGAGAAACACTTTACATGTTTGAAGACTTAACATGCTTCCTTCTTGTCTCCTCTAGATTCAACAAGGGTTTAATCAGCCCAGTCCATTCCCAGTTTCATAGGTTCTTATCATTTTGGCCGCTCACACCATGACAGTCTCCAAGAGCCCATCCCTCCAGAACGAGTGGTGCCCCACGGCTGATGCCTCAAACCACTTCTCTTCTCTGATTGGAAGCTATTGCATACCCTGCCACTCCTACAGCACTCCCCACCGACAGGTTTGAGTATGACAGGAGCTGTGAACCAGCCTCATTTGTGACCTGTATCAGCCAAACTGAACTCTTTCAAAAAACAGTCTGTCCTGTGTCCTGGGGGAGAGACACAATACCACAATGCTCCCAACACTAATACTTATCTCAAAGTTTAACTCCTGCCTGAAAGCGCCTGCTGACTCTTCCAGGAGGATGCCATCTACAAAGGTAATAATAACACTCTCTAAGCTATTATCCAGCTAGCTAATTAAAAGAGTTGACAGTGGACCACAGAAAATTGCTGAGTATCGTTTTTGAGTCAGAATTCGTCTTCTAATGATTCATCTTGTGCCTAGACTGAATTTCCTTTGTTTATGAAAATATCCACAGCTCTTCTACTATAACAGTATTTAAAATCTTTTCTCCTCTAACAAGGCGTATTAACCAGTCCTGGGTGGGATTTAAATAGATTTAATATATTTTTGACAGGCATGTGTTGACTACAACTTATCTCCTTTTGTTATTTTTGTTTTTTAAAGAGCTTACAAAAACTGGGCTTGATTTTTAGTTCCAGTATTTTTCCATGCATTGAAGCAAAGCTGACTCATCGATAATAGTTCTTTTTTAGTCCTTTTAAAGAGAGAGGCTAACTTTATCATTTTGTGCCCTTCTGGAGTAATGTCCCTGATGTCAAAAAAACCTACTCAGTTTTTCTGCTAGGCAAACTGTAACTACTAACAAACTCTCTGCTTGACCCCATTAGATCATGTCAATTAACTCGACCCTATTAGATCATGTCAAAAAAGAAATTACTGAATTTTTCACTTAAATCAGAATTAGATATATGGGCATAAATCTATATGTTCTACTTGGCGATACATAACATGGATAAATTATTTTTAAAACAGGTGTTAAAAGGTAAAACAATAATAGTTATTTTTTAGAAGTTCCCAGGTAAGAGGAAAAAATTATTGGAAAAGAGTAAAATTATTATTATTATTATTTTAAAAATTATTCTTGGAAAATATGTAAAACAGGAAAAGAAGAATAGTGAGGGGAAAAGAGCTAGAACTCCTCAAAGTTTTAGAATAATCAAAACGAAAACAGAAGGCACAACCAAGTAGTAAATTCTATAAATAGTCATTTAGACAACAGACAACAGAAATAGCCTCAGCCACATTATTACTGCAGAAAAAAAAGATCAGCATAATGAAAAGAAGAGAAGAAGAAAGAGAAGAAGAAAAAGAAGAAAGAGAAGAAGAAAAAGAAGGAGAAGAAGAAGAAAGAAGAGAGGAAGAAAGAGAAGAAGAAAGAGAAGAATAAAGAGAAAAAGAAGGAAAGGGGAGAGGGGAGAGGGAAGAGGGGAGAGTAAGTAGAAGAAACAAAGCATTATCAAATCTGGATTTAAAGGGGCTTTTAAAATGTAACCATATTCAAAATCTATTCAGGGTAAAATACTAAGAGAAATGTTCAAAACTCTATTTAAAATAATTTGAACAATTTCAAAAGTACTTAATTTTTGTTCGACAGCTTTGGCTAGTATATTATTTCTCATTTGGATCACAATAAGACAAATTCCCAAATAAGCACACCTTCACCAAAACAGAGAAGAAGAAAAAAAACAGATTTAGGGACACTAAGGTCATTCTTCCTTATGTTCCTTGGCCACACACTGCTTCTGAATCCTTTATACCAGCAGAGCTGACAGAAATATTCTGCTTAGCTCCTCATTAAGCAAAGGACTGCTATTGGTTTACAAAGCCTTTTTGTACTGGAGAACCGAGCCCTATGTGTGTTCTTAATTTTTTCTTTGCTGCAGTGATATATAAAATATAGGGAATTCTTATCTGGAATGAAGGAGGCTGTCCAATTTACAGTTACTTAACCCATGATATGCAAAAGAAAGTTGACATATGTTTGTATAACTAATTATGCATAGAAAACCCTGACCCTTTTATATATCCCAGGCATTAGATGTTGTAGCATTATCTTACACTCTTTCTGCGGAAAGCTTCCCTCAAATTTCTGTGATCTCTATACATCTACAGATCATTACTAAAACATTTAGCTTACAATCTGCAATGGTTTCCGGGCGGTTTTTTTTTTTTCAAGTCTCTCCATATTTCATAGAGCATTCCAGAAGACCTGAAATAGTGTTTTGTACAATCATTGTACTTGGCAAATCTTTAATGACATTGCTGTTGGTATTTTGAAGATCATCCAGCGACTTTTGCAGAGTGTCTCTGTACTCCAGAGACAATGGGATACAGCAGCCTCTCTGAGGGTGCACTGTACCATTCTCACTTTCTAATAAAGCAGCACCAAGCAGAGAAAAGTCTTATGCCACATTCTTTTTATGTTAGTTTTACGTATTCTGATAAATAAACAGCAAAAGACAGAATCCAAAGCATATGGAAAGGCATCTCTTTAAAAGATCAGTTAAGGAAAACACAAAACAATAATTGGAAAATAGACATTATGAAGATAAACTGAAGTTCTCCTAGATCACATTTGACAATCTGAAAAAACAACATGGTTCCATGCCTGCAACTAACAAATGTGAAAGTATTATCTGCAGAGCACAATTTGTCTGTTGTGATGAGTAAACTGATAAGCAAGCACCCAGTAAAATTAAGGACACAAGTGAGATTTTGCAAGAAAGATGTAAATAAGGCAATAGGGAGGATATGAAGTTGCTGACACTGAATTTTTGCATCCAGCATTCCTTTTGGTTGAGCCAAAAAGCTATTTGCAGACAAATAATAAATGCATAAAGCCAAGTCATAAGTGTCATGACATGATGCTGTTTCGTTGCTTTTTTGTGTATGAAACAAAATCCTTTGCAAATGTTAATTACACTTCAGGAATCCTACGAAAAAAATATTTTTAAATAAAATTTAGAGAGGGAAGGGTAATATCACACAGTAAGTGAAACAATACAAGGTCACACAGCAAGCCAGTGAAGTGACTCGTTGCTCAGTCAGTTCCCCTGAATTATGCAATGATTTCCCCAAGATACCTCAGAGTGTCGTGAACAGGAGTATGACAGAGGAGAAAAAATTAAAAGGACACTCTCAGTTCTCAGTTCCATGAGATGGGATGGTCGCTAATTACTACCAAGCTTCTCCATTTGGCATTGTGCAGAGGGCTTTGTCAATGCTCATTTCCCAGATTCTTACATATTCACATTTCCCCTTCTCTATTTTCCATCTGTACCACCTTCACTATTGAGGTCAATACTGAGGACTCAGTGGAGGGGGCAGAGGGAGTGGGCAGGAAATCTTCAGGGCTATTGCCAGCAGCTTTTCAGGTAGATGTTAATATACGCAGTACTTGGGAGACTCTTTGCAAAACCAAATATAATGGAGATAAACTAAAAAAGAAAATGTACGCTCTGGAAAAAAAAAATCAGTCACACTTACTAACATAAACTGAATTAGTGACTTTCTTGCATCATCCTACTCATTAAGACAAGTGTATGATTGGATATTCTGAAAGTGCAATAGCTTGCTGATAAAATAAGGGAGTTACAACACTGGTCATCATGGAAGCAGTTTCCATAGCAGCAGTTGTCATGCCACTTGAACACAGAGCACCAGCATGGTTTGGGAAGAGTGCACTGTGTGCTGCACAGTACCAGCTTGCTCAAAGTTTGACGTCTCATTCTTTCATGCTTAAAAAAGAAAGATGCTTTAAGTGAATTAGGAGGCGTGCACAAGCCTGCCAGACTAAACCCTAAATAATTATGGATTAAACTGCTCCAGGGACCATGCTCAGTTATGTGAATATGTGATTCAGTGTACATACATTGGCAAGTAGTACAGAGAAACTGCCATTGAAGCTATACAGGTTTCGGGGTGCTTACACTGGACGAGCAATGCGGTCTAACTCACGTCCTCACAAATATGAACCGAAATGCAGTGAAAGGAGAGGATCACCAGAAGATTCATTTTGAAAGGATGTGTTTGATCCAAATGAAAACAATAATTTAGACACAACATTAGGTCCAGTTAAGATGGACATAAAATTGCACTAAGATCATGTGAAAGCCCCTTTTCCTAACGTATTGGAAATACTGTGAAGAAATCTCAAAATTCTACAATGGCAACATTTCACAATTAATCTAAGGTAATAAAAACTGTGGAGACTTTGTGTGGAAAGCATACTGAGGCAAACAAGTGCTTGAGGGCATTTAAGATGCACTTTCAACTCTAATTCTCCAATTTCAGATTCTCTTGGGCATTTGATTGGGTGCCTCAGTGACAGAAATCGTTTTACTGCTACAAACTTCTGATGAAACTTTGTTCCTGTACTCCAAATTAACTCACAGGATACCAGCCTGTGATTACAAGCCTTCTTACTCACACCGCAGTTCCTCATAACTAATTACCCACCCCCAGCCTGTGTCAAAGAGCTGGATGAAAATGAAACGACTTTTCTGTATTCTTTTAAACGTAATTGCTTGGTTTTTAAGGATCAGTGTAAACTTGGGTGTGTCTGAAAAAGTAATTCTGGTGGAGGGAGGTCAAAATAGGAAGATATAAACAAATTTATCCTGCACACATATACTGTGATATACAGCCTGTGTCAGTTCTTTCACCAGAACTATTTCACTGCAGACACTGTTCAGCATTAAAAATTATCTAATTATGCTAGCTGTGGAAAATCACTAGAAGCTAACCATCTTTTACAGGAGGTGGAGCCTCCTACGTCCGAACTGCATTAAGTAGGATGAGACGGACCTCCACAATCTGCTCTCTAAGTCTAGTCCTTCAGAACTCTCTTCTATCCCCTTTTGCAGGAGCTAAGAACTGACGGGCCAGTCTCCCAGGGAAGATAAGCAGGGAAATAGTTCTCTACTTCCATCAAGATTTTAATAAATGAATATCTGTTCCATTTTAAAGAAAAACAAAACAACTAATCATGACAATTAGATTAGAAAGTATTGTAATGGGTGTTTACAGTTTATTAAACTCTTACAAGAACACAGCATGCTATTTATAAAATGCCAGATTTGCACAAATACAGAGATTTGGCAGTTGTCACAAGCAATCATTTCCCTTTTCCCATTTCTGGCCCTGACACGTTGAGGTGCTGAATGCTCAGGCATCTTGTGGAAAGCGTGGACAAACTTTCACAGTTAGATCCTTCCTGGAACAGTCTGAATGGTATTTGCCAAGTAATCCACCGAAGCTACTGTGAAGCTGCAACACTGCTCCGCAGAGTTTATTTCACCCCAGCAGCAGCACACCAGATTCCTCCTATCAGGACTTACAACATTATCTTTGGGCTTTGCCAGTGTCTCCTGCCTGCTTCACCCTGCTGATCTCAGAGCCTGGCGAACTAGGAACCCATCTCAACAAACAGACATCTAGAGTCTTCTTTTTCCTCTCAGTACACCTATAAAATAAGCCCCTGAGAAGACCAGGACCACATGCAGAGCGGGCAAACAGAGCGTAGTGCATCAGCCAGAGAGCGGCACAGCCGTTTGCACAGCAGTTTGGGTGGAAGGGTGGTGAAAGCTCTGCCCACTCAGACCAAAGAATGATGGTGTTCACCCGGCAGAAAGCCACGGCCTCCCAAAGCGCTGCACCCACCATGACTGACGCAGCTGCCCAGCCGGAGCTCCAGTGCAGACATGCAGCCACCCAGGCGTCAGGCTGCAGGGTGTGCCCTGCTGTGACACCAGAACAGGACGGCAGCAGCGAGCACCCCTGTGGGAGTGAGCCCGGGTGGAGGAACTGCTCTGGTGAGTGACAGAGCTCTGGGTGGAGGTGAGCAGGTTGAGGAGTGTCAGGGAGTGTGAGAGAGAGATGGATCACTGGAACCACATCCTGCCTTCCCCGAGACAGGCCCAGCAGTCAGTGAAGATAGATAACATGGAGGACTCCCTGTGCCCTCTCCATGTGACTGAGCACAATGACCGGAAGGACATGGGACAATGGTGACAAGTTCCTGCCCGATGCAGCAGGCACGTCCCCTCAACAACACCCCCACCTTGTCAGGTGCCTTTGCATAACGTGTAGAAGGCCCTGCAAGTGGAACAAAACAGTAACGAGAACAATTACTAGTCTAGCTTAGAGGTATCACTGAGGTTAAGTTGGCCCAAGCCGTGCATCCAAACCCTTTCTACAGAGGAAAATAGATGGGTCATTGTCATAGGTGACTCCCTTCTGAAGGGAACAGAACGCCCCATATGCAGACCGGACCCACTTCTTAGGGAAGTCTGCTGCCTCCCTGGGATCCAGGTTAAGAATGTGGCAAGAAAGCTTTCTACCCTGGTACAGCCATCAGATTATTGTCCATTATTCACTTTTCAGGTATGCAGTGACAAACTCACACAAGAAATCTGAGGGCAATCAAGAGACTTCAGGGCTTTGGAATGACTGGTCAAGGGATCAGGAGCACCAGATCAGTGTTAGTTGGCCGGTGTGCTAGAGAGGTCCTTCAGTCTGTCATAGCAGTGGAGGCAAGGGACAGAGTGCCATGTGATGATAAAGACACAAGGGATATTGATGGGCTAGAAACCACAGTAGTTCCTGGGAATTGTCAGGTAGGAATCAGGTCTTCTCACCCAAAAGGGGGCAGGATCAGTAGCCCAGCTGAAGTATGTCTACACCAATGCCCACAGCATGGACAACAGGAGGAGCTGGAAGCCATTGTACATCAGGAACACTAGTTGCCATCATGGAAACATGGTGGAATCATTCGTGCAACCTGGGTGCTGCAATACATGGGTATAAACTCTTCAGAGGGATAGGCCAGGAAGGAGAGGAGGTGGAAGGAGACACAGGAAGGAGAGGCAGTGGAATGGCCCAGTACGTTAGGGAGAGTTTTGATTGTCTACAGCTTGATGATGGTGATGATAGGGTTAAGAATGAGTAAGAAACAGTGAGAAGGCCAACAAGGCAGCATCCTGGTGGGAGACTGTTATAGGTCACCCAATCAGGATCAAGAGACAGACAAAATATTCTCTAAGCAGTTGGGTGAAGTCTCGCTCACTAGCCCTTGTTCTCATGGGGGACTTCAGCTTAACAGATGTCTGCTGGAAATACAGTACAACAGAGAGGAAACAGTCCAGGAGTTTCCTTGATTATTTAGAAGACAACTTCCTGACATGGCTCGTGAGTGAGACAACTAGAGAAGGCTTCCTGCTAGACCTGTTGTTTGTGAACAAAGGAAAACTTGTGGATGATGTGAAGATTGGAGGTCATCTTGGACATAGCAATCATGAAATGGTAGAGTTTTCAATTCTTGGGGAGGTAAGGAGAGGGGTCAGTAGGACTGTCATCTTGGACTTCCAGAGGGCAGACTTTGACCTGTTTAGGAGACTGGTTGACAAACTCCTTTGGGAGGAAGTCCTGAGGGCCAAAGGAGTCCAGAAAGGCTGGGCATTCTTGAAGAAGGAAATCTTTAAGGCACAGGAGCACACCATCCCAGTGTGCCGTAAGATGAGCTCGCAGAGAAGACTGGCCTGGCTGAACAGAGGAGAGAACTGGCCTGGCTGGAACCCAGAAAGAAAAGTCAAGTCTATGGCCTATGGAAGAAGGGGCAGGCCGCTCAGGAAGTCTACAAAGGTTTCATGAGGCTGTGCAGGGAGAAAATCGGAAAGGTCAAATCACAACTAGAACTTAATTTGACTATTACCATAAAAGATAATGAAAAATGTTTCTATAAATATATTAACAGCAAAAGTAAAAGCAAGGAGTATCTCCATCCTCTGTTGGACACAGGGGGAAACCTAGTGACCCAGGATGAGGAAAAGGCTGAGGTGCTGCTGAATGCCTTCTTTGCCTCAGTCTTTAATAGAAAGACCAGTTGTTCTCTGAGTGCCCGGCTCCTTGAACTGGAAGACAGAGACAGTGAGCGGAATGAAGGCCCAATAATCCAAGTGACCTGTTGCACTGCTTATACACACTCAAGTCTACGGGGCCAGATGGGATCCACCCAAAGGTACTGAGGGAGCTTTCCATCATTAACCAGCAGTCCTGGCTAACTGGGGAGGTAACACTTGACTGAAGTTTAGTAATTGTGACACCCATCTACAAGAATTGCGAGAAGGATCCAGGGAACTACAGGCCTGTCCGTCTGACCTCAGTTCTGAGGAAGGTTATGGAGCAGATCATCTTGAGTGCCATCACGTGGCATGTACAGGACAACCAGGTGATCAGGCCCAGTTAGCATGGGTTCATGAAAGGCAGGTCCTGCTTGACTAAACTAATTTCCTTCTGTGACAAAGTGACCTGCTTTGTGGATGAGGGAAAGGCTGTGGATGTTGACTACCTAGACATTAGTAAAGCTTTTGACACCATTTCCCCCAGCATTCTCCTGGAGAAACTGGCTGCTCATGGCTTGGATGAGCGTATGCATTGCTGTCTAAAAAACTGGGTGAATGGCTGGGCCCAGAGAGTGGTGGTGAATGGATATCTGTATCGATGATCTGGACAAGGGTATCAAGTGCACCCTCAGTAAGTTTGCAGATGACACCAAGTTAGATGGGTGTGTTGACCTGCTTGAGGGTAGGGAGGCTCTGCAGAGGGATCTGGACAGGCTTGATCAATGGGCTGAGGCCAATTTTATGACATTCAACAAGACCAAGTGCTGAGTCCTGCACTGGGGTCACAACAACTCTATGCAATGTTACAGGCCTGGGGAAGAGTGGCTGGAAAGCTGCACAGCAAAAAAGGACCTGGGGGTGTTGGTCAACAGAAGGGTGAATATGAGCCAGCAGTGTGCCCAGGTGGCCAAGAAGGCCCATGGCATCCTGGCTTGTATCAGAAATAGTGTGGCCAGCAGGACCAGAGAAGTGATTGTCCACCTGTACTCAGCACTGGTGAGGCCACACCTTGAGTACTGTGTCCAGTTTTGGGCCACTTGCTACAAGAAGGACATTGACGAGCTGGAGCACGTCCAAAGAGGGGCAAGGAGGCTGGTGAAGGGTTTAGAGAACAAGTCCTATGAGGAGCACCTGAGGGAACTGGGGTTGTTTAGCCTGGAGAAAAGAAGGCTCAGAGGAGACCTTATCACTCTCTACAACTACCTGAAAGGAGGTTGTAGCAAGGTGGGGGTCAGTCTATGCTCCCAAGTAACAAGCGACAGGATGAATGGAAATGGCCTCAAGTTGTGCCAGGGGAGGCTTAGGCTGGATATTAGGAAAAATTTCTTTACAGAGAGGGTTGTAAAGCATCGGAACAGACTGCCAAGGGAAGTGGTGGAGTCGCCATCCCGGGAAGTATTAAAAAGAACTATACATGTGGTGCTGAGGGACATGGATAAGTAATGACCTGGCAGTGCTGGATTAATGGTTGGACTAGATGATCTTAAAGGTCTCTTCCAACCAAAACGATTCTGTGATTCCATAGAGTGGGAAGAAAAACTTTGCATTGCTCCACTACATACCTCAATAACTGCTGAAGTAGGGCTTCAAATCCCTCCCACTGGAGGTAAGGAGAGAGGATATTTAAATGGACTTTTTAAAATAAATAAATAAATCGACTCACTGATGCACTGCAGGAAGCCTGCTGGGTACTTTAGTTTCTTTAAAGCTTACTTTTAAATTGAGTGGAGGGAAGTGGTTCCAGGCTTTATTACTCCCTGCCGCAGAAGCACCAGTCTGTGGAAATCAGCTTTCCTGTCAGAAAAGCAGCAAAAATCTGTGGGACAAATCAAACAGAAGAATATACTGCACATAAATATGTGTGATGTTTCCTATAATCCCTAGGAAACTCAAAATGACAGTATCAAGTCAGATAGTGACTTCCATTTGTGAAGTAGCACCCTATAATATCAAGAGGCAGGAATGTCTGCTTTTAGGTGGGATTGAGCGGGGAGGCAGAGTCTGTTGTGTGAGGCGAAATGCATCATCCTGGCTTCTTCAAAGGTTGTCCTTACTGAGCTTTTTATCAACAGACAACTTTCTAAAAATAAAGCAGCTTGTAGGATCACTATCACAGAAAGGTAGAAAATAACCCTGACATAAGTATATCATGTTCAGAAAGTAATTCCTAGATGTGCTAAATTTATTGTGCCATTGAACACAATGAGGTCTTTTAATTAATCAGTAAAAGATTGAAAATGTGATAAATTGAATCTAAATGGGGCTTGTATTTGCCAGTTTTCATTCCTTACGGACAAATGCTTCTATCTGCAGAAGAGCCAAAAATCTGTAATTAACTCGGTTGGCTTCACTGTTGAGGTTCCTCAGTTGTTTTGGGTTTGTGGTGGGTTTGGGGTTTTTTTTTTTCCTCATTCCATTGACATTTTGAAATAAAATCAAGTCCAGAAGATATGGGAAGAAAAATCTGAAGCAAAAAGTAGTGACTTTGCCTCTTGGGCACTGATACTTTCATAGCTGCTAACTTCATATTCCACCAGTTTCAGTTGGACTTTGCAACATGTATGTTAACAAATCCATGGTAGGCAGACAACTACAGAGATGTGCTTGTGAGAATGGGAGATGAATCTGGACAAATCAGCTACCAAAACACAGGAGATTATGTGGGCTATAAGCCTTGCATTTCAGAAGGTAAGGCTGATCATTCAATTAAATGGACTGAGAGATGAAAGGGTGTTATACCAGATCTACTTGAAAGCGGCAATTAATGATAGCGTAGGTTCTCAAACTGGACATTTAGGGTGAATCTAAAGGAGAAAGAGCTCATAGGATGCTTTCAAATACAGTATTAAAATAAGTTTCTGGTTGTTGTTGTTGTTAGGATTTCTTCTTCTTTTGCATCTTTTCAAGATCAGACCCATGGTTGGTTGGGTTTTTTGTTTTTCTTTTTTTTGCAGGAAGGGCTTATGTTTAAACAATACTGCTTTCTAAGTGAAGAACAGACCTGCAGTGTGCTTTAGGCTAAAATGAGATTTGTTTTGCATTATTGTTATAGTTGTAACAAAGAGAGCTTTAAAGGGTTGCCCTGAATCTGTGAGATTCTGCCAAAAATCAAAAGAAATCTTCATTATAATACCCAGTTCCTGCTGTGAAGGATCCACAAAACACACTGTGCAGAACTGACATAAATGTAATCTCTCTGAAGGAATATTTACTACCTCAGCCAATGAGCCCTTCATGTTCCATGAGATTCAAATGATCTAAATACAGCATTTTCCTTCACTAGATCTCCAGAGCACTTTATATGAGGAGCAGGCTGTGGCAGAGGAGCCAGCTCTTGAAAATAGACTGGTTTTTATCACCTCTCTGATAATTAGGTGGTAGTTTGTTAAAAGATCATTATTTTTTTTTAAATACACACTCACAGAGAAACATTTGATTGGAAAAACAATTCCAATGCTAAAAGACAAGTCGTACATAAATTCAAGTAGAAAATAGATGAGGTCCTGAAAGTAGTTCCCATGGAATCCGTGAAAATTACTGACACAGAAAATAAAATTTGATTCCAAAATGTGAAGTCATTTTACCCAAGGGCATTGTAGACTTCACTCATGCCAAAGAGTATCAGGAGGTGACAACCACACCATTCTAGGAAGTCCTGAGAATCAAGCGGTAAGACTGTGGGTGAGAGAGAAACCTTTAAGACTGTATTGGCTTTTACTCTCATGAATTACAGAGGAGCTGATTTGTTATCAGCAATAACAGCCTGTGGCCCTAACAGAGGTGGACGATACAGGAAGCATATGCTCCAGGCTATTTATGAGGATGTTGCCAGAAACGGGTGTAACATTTTGAACGTGGTGACCTGCACTTTTAGATTATAATTGTATGTGAAGTCATAAATGAGACAGAAGGGACATATAAGTGGAACATTGAAAGGAAATATAATGAAAACGATTAATACGTGATAGTTTCCAATCCATTATTTTCTCAGGAAAAGAATAAAACAGCATATTGCAGAGCTCTTGGACTCCACCTTTTAGTTCCTTTAGTCAGGAACAACTACGTTTAGCTCAAATTTCTGTTTTATCTATAGTAATGACAAACATCTCAACTAGCAGCAGAGTTAATATTTGAGTTAGAGATAGCTAAGTATCTCTGGCAACGATTAGGAAACGACTGGAATAGAAGAACTGCACTGCTGGGTTCTGTGTCAACAGGAGCTGCCAATGCTAACTTTTGGACACCTGTGGACTGCTTATTCATTTCTAATATCACTCAGAACAAACAATGAGTGAATTTGTGCCAATTTCTCCATAACTTAGGGAATAAGCTTCACAAGAGAGTAAGCGGAGGTGAGGCGGCTGAAATGCAATAACATTTAAGATTCAGCTCGCATTCTCCTCAGTTATATCAGACACACAAAATTATTTTAATATAATATTCAGTACCAATTTCTTTCTGCTTTGCTCTGATAGTCTCCAGATCTACTTCCTCCCCAGCCCCAAGAGTCACTAGAGCTGCAGGTATTCAATAGCTATGACTATAGCCTCTCTGAGTTTATTTATTTCCTGTATTGCCCTTCTATCAATATACAAATAATAGAACTGACTATTTTACTAGATTGAGTTTCTACTGACAAATGGGTTTCAAGATCCAAATGCTAACATTTAGGTCCTTGCAGAAAACATTATTTTTTAACTGGCTTGCAGATGAGCAGTAAGCACAATTTAAAACAAAATAAGGAAAAAGTTGGATACAAAAACCTTGAAGAGTCTAATTTATGAAAGAATAACAAACATTTTAATAAACCTATACTTATTTCTGGATGAATTTGCCACAATTAAAGTGCTTGTTAGAGAGACCTGGAATTCTCATTCATTCCATTTTCCATACAAAACTCTTATCCTACTAAAACTCTCTTGATGTACTTGTCAAAAATCGATGAGCTGTTACACATCAGAAGTGGCTGTGGGTTATTTTACCAGATTGCATGATCAGCTGGCACTGCTGTCTGATCATATGGACTTCTGTATAGGAAAGCAGATTTCTTTGCACAAATATACAAAGCAAGAGTTTCAGACGAAAAACTACAAAGAGCATTGATGTGATGTTTAACACTAAAGAGTTTTCTGTTAAGACCTTCATTCTAGTTACTTATGGAAGA
This sequence comes from Bucorvus abyssinicus, assembly GCA_009769605.1. Taxonomy (NCBI): domain Eukaryota; kingdom Metazoa; phylum Chordata; class Aves; order Bucerotiformes; family Bucorvidae; genus Bucorvus; species Bucorvus abyssinicus. Next base: position 43,173,407 of record CM020026.1, read on the forward strand.
AACAGATGGAATTCAATTTTTGCCCAGCCATTATGAACAATTAACATATTTGCAGTTAATGCTGAGGGAGCACGAAGATGTAACAGATCAAAATATAAAATATGCATTCAACATGCAGAATAAATATAACCATTTCCTGATTTGTTGATTCTGCCATGACTTCCTCACACATACTAGGCCACTAGCTCGTAAAAAACCTAGTTTTAGATCTTTGCTGTTATATATGTTCTGGCATAATAATTTCAATCCAATTAAAAGCCCTAATTCAAAGCCACTGAAATCAATCAGCACATCTCTTTGATGTCAAAGATTTCATTGGCCCTAAGAAATCTGATCTTCGGGTCTTTGTTTTCCATTCTTGCAGATAGTCTTTGGCTTTAACTTCATACTGTTCTGTCACAGCCATTTTTGCTTCAAACCTTTCCTCTAACTGAGGATATGAGCTTTATTGTTTTTCTGGTGGCTGAAACCCATCCTTTGTAGTCATTATACTTTTCTTTTTGAGGTTATTGTAGCTTCTGCTACTGTCAAAGCAGAAATATTTAGTTGCAACAGCACTGAATGCTTTCCATACTACCTGTGAGAACCAGTTGCATTAAATGTGGTTTACATTTTCAGTCATTTAAAAGGTGGGGGGAAACTAAGCTAAAAATTACGTTCACAGTCTGTTTTCTCCCTGCTCAATCCTTGTTTCTCTGAAGTCACTTGGAGGTTTGCCACTCATTTAAATAGGAGATTGATAGGGCTGTAAATCAACTTTTCTGAGATGTGCCCCATTTTTTTTTAAACAATGCCCTGATTATTTTCCAACATTTTCTTCTACCATTCTGGAATACAAAATATAAATCAGGGAACTTTTTCTTTGTTGTTTGTCACATGTTTTCCTGGAAGATTCATAGTGAGGATGTAAAGGAAGAAGATCAGTGATACATGCAAGACGTGTGCACACATTTTTCTTTTGAACTCACATCTAAGGTGGTCTTCAGTGCTCTATGATTTTTTCCTATTGTATACGGAGTGACTCATTTGGACTTTGGCACTGTTCAATATTTTCCTGCTGTTTGAAAAAAAAAAAAAGTGAGTGTGAAGAGGCCTGTGCAGACTGGCTCCATCTGCACTTCCTCACCGGCTCCCGGGCTGTCGGAAAGTCAAGGACAGCCAACGCTCCCCATGTTCCAGCATCACTTGCTCTTAACAGGCCATTGTTTTCCTAAACACTATTATTGTTTCAGGTTGTCACTTAAAGGAGATGTTACCTTTATTGTTACTTCAGAAATGACAGCCCTCTCTGCCCTCAGAAGCGGTGTTTATAATTTTACCTTTTGCAGAGGATGGCTGGCTGACACTGCTACTGGCAGCAGTTAACGGAGAGCTGTAAAAAGCTCTTCTTTTACCTAGTGAACGTTAGGGTTTGTATTTCTCCTCATGCTCCACGCTAAGCTGTGAGGTTTGCATAGCCACCTCCACCACTATAAAGAGAAACACTAAGTTCATTTATTAACTAAAAGATGTTTCATAGCTGAGGTTTGGAGGAGCCAGGAGTGGAAATTTCTGTGAAGTACAGAAAGGTTTCTGCAGGGAGTAGGCATTTGGAGCAAAAGAGCTGGTCGAATTGCTGTATAGATCATTAGTTAATTACAGGTCTTAGGCATCTGCATGTTGCAGAAAACAGCCATGCTGCAAATCAGATCCACTCAGCCAGCTTACAGACTGGCATAAAACCGAGGAGTAAATGTATGGGCAGTTCATAATCACAGTTATCTCTTTAATCGGGTGGCACGGCTGCACATAGTGATATTCTGAAAGTGAATCTGATGCATGTGAAACAATTTTAATAATAATAGGGGAAACAAAATACAGATGTTCCTAACGTTAAGCCATTTGTAAACAAATGTACAGAACATTGAAAGTAAGATTAAAAAGAATTTACCAACTGCAATAATCTAAAGGAATAATAAATCTAACAGCCTGAGCTGAACATTTAAAATGCGTTTGTTTATTTCCAGAATTGCTGTGCTGTTATGAAAAAAAATATAGCTTTCTCAAACTATCCGATATTCATGAGGCTTTCTTATTATCCAAGGCTGTCACCACACTTGGCTCGCAGGTGCGAGACCGCAGCACAAGCCAGCAGTTGGAGTCCTTCACCCAAGGACTTTCAGCTGCTGTGGAGCACCCATTATGCCCAATTTAATTCTTCTGACACTTACATTCATCCTCAGAGAAAAAAAAACCCTACACAAATCAAAAATATGGAAAAACTGAAAAAGAATGAGATTAAATTCCTATTCTGGGAGATTCACAGAATACTCAAGTTACGACTTTCTAAACAAGTTTTGGGAATCATCCACAAAAGCACTCATCTAACACCTAGCAGGATGAGAGGGAATACTTCCACTCATCTGAGAGGATTATTTTTTTTAAATAGTGACACTAGATCAGATTAAATCACTTTTGTGCAAGTCTCATGCAGGTCGTTATGAACTGTCTTCTCATGATGCCTCTTCTTTTTGTTAAGCAAGTTATTTCTGCTCAGTAGGGTTGTGTAGCCTATTACATGATGCAGATACACAAAACAACTATTAAATAAGGCTAAGAATTGCTTGCTCCCTACCACAAGGATCTCTGTCACTACCAACTATGAAAAGGGTAACAGAAAATAAGCACATCTATGTATCACATTCACTCAAAAAATCCCGTTGAACATTTAACTTGAATTAACTCACGTCCACAAATTACTAAAAATTGTGCAGCCTACCAACATAACCATGCAACTGAGCAGTGGATAACTGTCAGTAAGACAAGCAAAGACAGCAAATTTGAACAAAACTTGTTTCTTAAGTAGCCACAAAATAAGCTTCTGGAGCTGTACTATGACAAAAAGATGTAAAACTACAGCTGCCAGCCCAGCTCGCTGCTGGGAACACCCATGTGACAGCAGGGCTGTGTGACAGCAGGGCTGTATAACAGTAACTGTCTTCATTGTCACGAAGATGACAGCACTTGTCCTTGCAGCAGTTAGAGTCTACAGTGGACCCACTCATGCTCTTTTTGCAAAACAGTCATTTTGCAAAATAAATTGTGCTCCAGAGCTAAGAGAAAAGAAGTGCAGGAACAGGTTCGTTCACTGCTGTGTATTTCCTTGGACGAGGCTTCACAAGCTCAAAAAGAGATGGGTTTGTGGTTCTGGAATAATTAAGACCCCTCTGTTGAACTCAAATTCAAGAAACAGAGGAGAACACGTATAATACAGAGGTGATAGACCACTGGCTTTCCAGAAACAGGAATTGACTTGCACTTGCAGCTCTTTCCAGGACCCTGCAGCACTAGAACTGTAGGCGGGCTGTGCCTGAAAGCCCTCTGCTCTCAGTTGCTTGTGTCAAGCTGAGCCAGGTGATGCTTTGGTCTGTACAAAAGCTGCCAATTGGCTTTACTGGCATGCATGGGTCTGTGCATACAAGTTACCTCAGGTGCGCACTCAATGCCTTGAATAGAGTTTCTTTGCATTTCCCGACTGTCACATCTGCTCATTTTTCATCAAGATGTTTAGTGGTTTGTGGCAGGAACACTCTGTTTGCTGTGAAGAATAGCTGATGAAATAGGCACCCCTTTGCTAACTGAGACATCTGGTTGTTACTTTACCACTAATTACAAAGAGGAAATATTGCTTTTATTTTTTTAATAGAAAATGTGTTATTAGTTTTTATTTTGTTTTTGTATTAGTTGGTTTTGTGATTTTTTTAAAGGATCTCTAATAAGACACATAACACACCTTTGCAGAATGGCAATAGAAAAGTCACTGTAAAAGAAGCTTTCTTACAACCTTTAAAAGCCCATTTATATTTGCACACCACTGGGCATTATGTAAGTAATATCCAGCAGGTGACAGGGATCCAAGCTGAAAAACACCAAAAATTAAACTGCTTTGTGACCCCTTCCTCTTGCATAAATACCTTTGTATCGTGTCTTATAATGGAAAGAGCCTGATGAATAATTTTTAATACTAAAGTGGTACTATATTCCTGAAGAAAACAGGGTTTCTTTTGTGACTAAAGTAACTAGTAGTCTGCAATAGGACAGATATCTGAATAGAAAGTGATTGGAAGACTAGTAGCAAGGGGGGAAATATGTATTTAATGGAAAGGAAATATGTATTCTGGTCCAGATAACAAATTTACACAGTCTAGCTGATGCACTAGAATTATATTAACACAACATTGCTCATTTCCAAGTGGAAAGGCTGCGTGCAGAAAATGCTTAATGACAATACTGAGGAAACACTGAAGCAATAAGACACAGATGGCCAGAATTCAGTACTGAAACACCACAGGAGTCAAGTGTACTGGAGCTGAGATGAGATTTTCCTGTGTGCTGATCCGCTCTTTAGAGGACAAAGAGTGATTGTGTCTACTCCAGAGGAAAAAAAGCAAACATTAGAACAGCTATGTGCAGCAGATTTAGGGATGGAGATGTGCCAGAAGAATTCAAAATTTCTTTCTCTTGCCAATCATGAGCAAGCAGATTGAACAATTTAACATATAGATATCATTCTACATATAGCTAAAAGAAGAAAGAAAAATATCCCTTAAAGATCCCTTTGTCAAAAGACCTTGTTGACAAGGAATGCATCAAGAAATTATTTGATATTGCTGGATTTATACTGTAGATGCTTTGGGCATTCTTTGCAAATTAACAGTATGTCCACGACAAGATGCAAAATTTCTTATGCTCTTGCTTGATTTAGGGATTTTTAAAAAAATAAAAGGATATTGTGAAGGAAGGGTGAGTTTAAGCACCAGGGAAATCAAAATAATCTCATTGGGTTTACTACAAAAATTTTGGATTATATTGAGGCAAGTCATTTGGTTTCAGTGGGTTGGTTGTTTTTTGTTTTGGTTTTTTTTTAAAATCTACTTAATACTGAGATTAGAATAATAAAATTTCCTCCCTTCTGCTTTTGTGTGACTTGTGTATTTCACTCCCTCAAAGCCTGTATTTTCAGCAATACTGGCTTCTCCTAGCATAATAGCTCACAAATCTAAGCTGGAGACTTTAGGGATCATAATTCTAACAGGAGGCATGTTTGTAGACCTATCATTTGCTAGTAGATGAACGGGACAGCAGAAGAAAAATAGCTCAGAAGTGAGTGTAAGAATAACACACAGAACTAATTGTGATATCTTTAAATACTGCACTAAATGCAGATGTAACATGGTTATCCTCACAGCAGGGCGGAATTGCTCAGCTGGCCTAAGGCATTGCAGGTAATAAAAAAAATTTCTTGGGTTATAGACATTCATCCTGAAGATTTAACTAGTCCCCTAAAATCAAAGCTGATGAGCAAGTTTGCCCTGCCGTATATCTTGAATACAAGGTACAATTACTGCCACTTCAGAGCAACAGCTATTGCCCTTTAATGTCATTTTAGGTTATTGGACTCCATTTTTCAACTATGATCAGCGAAATAAGGTCTGAGGCAGGCAGAGGAGAAACAGTGCATTTACTTAGGAATGGAGAAGCAGAGACAGCACAAAGTGTCTCAGCAGCACTTTCCAAGCAGTGGTCTGTTACACCTGCCATCAGCACATTTTCAAATGTCTTCCTGAACAAAGGAAAATAGTACATAGGTCCAAGTTATTTACACACAGTATGTCAGAAGCACCTGAAGAGAGTCATTTTTAAGTGAGAGGCAGGCCAGTGTTTAACCTTTTTACTTAGTAGAGAAAAAGAGGAAACCACTTTGGTTCCATACATGTGGACATCTATATCCGAGAGACATTTTAGAAGTTTCAAATGAAACAAACTTTCTACAGGCTGCTTGTCAGTTTGGTCAAGAAGTTATTGAGAAAGCTATGAAATACTTTATAAAGTGTCGCTTAAAATAGCATAAAACTCACTGCTGTACTACAATCAAGAGACTTCTCCTATCACTAAATTAATGCCTATATTCAAATATCTTTTCTACAGATTATTTATGAAAGCTTCTGTGATGAAATATAAGGTATGTTCAATAGCATTACAGAATGAAATTGAAGACAGTCAAAACGAAACATGGAATTAAACCTATAATACATATTTGATTGCAGAATTTTACAACTGTTTTATCCATCATGCTGAGCTTTCCAGTGCTACACCATGGAATAGGCTGGGGACAGTCAGCATTGTAATCAAACATCCAGTCACACAATCCCAGACATTGACAATCTGTGTGCGCCTTTATGATCTGTGATTCAGGGCTCATTCAAATCCTAGCAAAGGTCATAATCTCTGTCTTGTTGGTGCTGGCATGCACTCAGCTAGCTGAAGTCTCTGTCAGCATTAATGAGGTCAAGAGCTTAATAAAAGTCACAGAAAAGTAACATTTAAGGAGATTTAAAGATGGATGCATCTATCTACCTAAATTATAGACGTACATTGTTCATGTTTAGTTGTAAACAGAGAAAAGTTCGGAGAAAGCAACAGAATAAACAAACACCTAATAAGGGTTTTGTTAGTGTAAAAATAATTGTCTGGGTCACTGGGTTTGTCCTGTAAGATATTACGCTGGTCTGGTGCTAACTTTCTCACAAACGCAGTGCTGTGCTTGGCTACCAGCAGATCCACCTACCCTCAGGGCTCTTCATCTCCTTAGCAAATACAGCTTCAGCAAGCTCCATGTTCAGGCTGATGTGTGCACTGCCTCTGTCGTTTGCTTTTTATTGCTCTTAGGTTACATAAATACCTTGGTCTCACTATAAGAAAACAGCTTATAAATTCTGTATCTAATATTAGGCACTTCATTACATCAATAGATGGTAAAACCAACAGTTTAAGACCCACTGCCTTGTGGCTTCGAACAGACTGAGAGAACAGAGGTTTCAGCAGGAAAACTGAAGTCCTTCTCTTACTGAAGTGGTATTATTCAAAATAGATGTAGTGAACCCCACCAGTCCTATCTAGATGTCCTTCAGTCACCTTTAAAAGACTATTTAGACAGGGAAGAGAGCTGACCAAATTCAAGCACCATACAAACAGGCTGAACATAGAAAAATAAGAGCGTACATCTGCCTGACAAGCTATTCTTCCTTAAAGAAGAAAGAGTGACTAGTGTCTTATGTCCATCATTGCTAGAAGCATCTACACAGAATAATATAGAGTCTTTCTGGATCATCACAGGAAATCAATAAATGATAGACATACTGCTCTGAGCCATGCTAATTCACAGGAGTTGACAGTTAGACATTTATTTAGATAGATTTAGATGATGGAACAGGAATTCTTTAAAGCAATTCTACCTCTAAAGTTTTATTCACTTGGTCAATAAGACAGAATAAGATTAATAAATCACCATATTAGGTTGTCTGGTTCCTGACAAGCTTGCATTTTTCAGCATTGCTCTTTCTCCACATTTTTTCACGTCTTTTCATGATTATTTTACTTCCCTGCAGTCTTTCTTACTTTCTTCTGGATACCCTGGGAAATGTCTGGATTCTGCATGATTAAAGTTAATGGGAGATTTGCCATCAGCTTCAGTGAACATAGAATCATGCTCCGTGCCAAATTCCATAAACATTCTAGTAAGCCACACCACCTGTTTTCCTCTCCTCCCATGCCCCGTTTCTCTTCATTGCACATTTTTTCTCTGCTCTGACATCTATTAATCCATGCACTCTATCCAATCCATCATATTCATCTTTCTTCACCAGTTATGTTGTCGTAGCTCTATGGCTGGACTTAGTAGGAGAGTGTAAACTCACTTATAGAAGTGCTACTTTTCATACTGCCAAAATAATGTCAGTACATCACAGAACACGAGTCCAAAGTGGTATGCAATATCTTTTCATGCATCTTGATCTGATTTTAATTTTACTTCCAGTCCTACTTGGAAAATCACCACCCTATACATTTATTTCTAAAATGTTCTTATACCCAAGTGTTAAATCTTTGCCATTGTTCAGTTTGTTGAACTCCAGCCTCCTCCTTCCTAGAGATGTAATGAAGGCACTTTATTATTTCTGCCAAAATTTTTCAATATTTAAACTTTAGCAGTTCTTCATTCCTTATGATAAAACCCTCCCTGGGACTTTTAGTTTAAGTCCTCCCAAGTTTAATTAAAGACATGTCTTCTAAAAACACTTATTGAGACAAACAGAACAAGTGAAACTATCTTAGGAAAGCATAGAACTTCAGCTTTAGATTAATAGTGGCTAAGCAGAGCGAAAGCAAAGATGATCATTTGGGAACGATCACTCAGGTCAACAGTCTCAAATACAGATTAATCACAGGGAGGAAGGGGAAAAAAAGGCACTTTGGGAACAGTTACTTCCTTATTGAAGGAAGACCTACTGCTCTGTCTCTTTAGCATATCCTCTCATTTGTTAAGACCTTTCATTAGTTGTGTGAATGTAATCCACTACTTCATCTCCAAAATGTGTGACAGGGCAAGCAGCAGGTGAAGGACATTCCTTTATTCAGCTCCTTCTGACTTTGACTTTATTAGAGTGATACATCATCCAGGATTCAAATTAATGTCTATCCCAAGAGATGTATTGTATGGCTCAATATTTACTCTACAGTGTTCTTTGAATTTGCTGTCTATAGAAACAAAGTGTACTGCCATTACCAGAAAATTTATCTTCCCCTACTGGAGATTGTTCTGTGAAACTCAGGCTTCTACTGGTAGTTTATAAGATGTAATTTTTTTCCCCTCCCACATTTTTCTTGGGAAAAATAAAGCCTGAGCAGCTAAAATACTAAGTAAAGAGAAAAATATTGCACATCCTTTCAAAAGCTAAACACACACAGTTCAGAGTACAACTGCTAAATGCTCATTGCTCACTGTTCTTGGAAGAAGTGAGGACACTGCCTGAGAGGCAATGACATCAAATATTTCACAATAGTACCACTGGAGCTGATTTTTATCTCTTTATCACCAATTCCCAAGTACAAAATCAAGCAGCTTAATACAATCCAACATCAGCACCAGATTGCTGCAGTCTCTAGTAAACTGAACTGATGCATCAAAGAAAACGCACTACAATCTTGTTGCCTCCACTGTACCATACCTATTTTTTAATCAGCTGACAAATTACATCATTATTGTTTCTTCTTCTGAAGATCAGACCCAAGACTAAGAGAAGCAAGGTAGTTCTGAAGCACCTGAACCACAGCTAAGAGTTTAAATAGCAACATTCACACAAACAGAAAACCAGGTAGGTAGATTCTTTCCAATATCCACCAGGTAGATGTAAAAGCAAAGTACTGAAGCACCACGCTAAAATACAGAAAAGATAATTTTCTCCTGAGCAGCACAAGCAGACCAGAGACACAAAAGGGATACTAGCACTTTCACAGCAACCCCCATTACCATTCACTGGCTTCCAGAGCTGCTAGTTCTTCCCCATTGTCCAGATCCGGGCAGCATTCACTGCAGATGCCCTGATGTGGCTACATGTATTATTCTGTATTGCTTTTATTTCCTTATCTTAACTTGTATTAGCAATTCTTCTTTTCAGCCCTCTCTTGGGCACCTGATTCTTTTCAGTAATCAATATGCTTAAAATGAAATAGTGGTTTAAGCTCTGGGGAAATTTAAAAGTATATTGAGTAGTATTCAAGTTATTTTATGGGCACAGAGATTGGGAAACATGTTTTTACTGTGATATTTTATCCAAATAAATCCTTTATAGTTAAAGATTATATTTTTAGGGATTTTTTTTCCCTCCTATTTATATGTTTGGGTTTTTTTTTTTTTAATTTTTACAATTGATTGCAAGATTCATTTTTAGATGTAATTAAACCATGGAGATAAAGATCTGCTTCAGGGTAAATTCTATTCTATGTCACCATGCTGTAAAACAGTACTTAAAACATTTACCCAAGTTTCTTTCTAATTTGAAGGTTCATTCTGTAGAGTGATCAACATCAGTGTAATAGATATTCTGCCAACTCCTTAATCCGCATTCTCGCGCAAACACACATACTATAAACCTGTGAGTTTATGGCAGTGCCATTTACTTCAGCATCAACTGAACTGTACAAAACCTGCTTGCACATCAATGGAATCCACTCATTGTGGACTGGTTTTGTGTAGACAGGGAGTAAATCACCTGATAATCTAATGAGGATTGATTGTGTAAATAGTTCTACAAAGAGCAAATGTGCATAGATAGGGCAATAAATTGGAATGATTGATGGAACAAGCGCCACGGTAAGATCAAAGACATGAGGCTGCAGCAAGCTTTTTAATCAGCAGAGCTTGCACTGCCATTAACCGCTTCCCATAAATGCTCTCTCAGCTCTCTGGGCTGGAGATTTTCCACTTGTTTTGCATTACACCACTCAAGTTCAGTAGGATACAGCCTCCAGCAGCACCAGAAATCAGGTGAAGTGTAAACAAGACAGCTCTGAAGATGTGTCTGCTTGAGTTAGGCAACTCTGCATGCTGCTACGTGAGGGCTTTGCTACCCTGGCTTCCTCCGGGATTGTCTGCTGCTCAGTCTTGTCTGTCACAGGACAGCTAAAATTTTGACTGCACTTTTGGGGGACCAGGGTAACATGAGCTGACACCTCCCAGCCCCAAACCTTCACTAGTGTACCATGCTTTGCTTCACAAACCACAATGGCAATTTTGCCAGAAAAGCTCAACACATGGAATGAGGACAGGATGTCCACAGGCAACAGCCTGTCTCCTGTCATGATCTTATCATTACTGTGCTTATAGTGCCTGCTGCTAATCTTGGGTTTGTTGTTGGTTTAAGTTTCCAAGTTCTCCCTCTGCCTTGAAAATGTGCTCATTCTCCATTTGCTCTCCTCAGCTACTGCCTCCTCCACCCCCAAACCCACTACCTCCATTATTCCCTTCCCAAATTTCTCCTAACCTTTATCCATTGCCAACCTAACCCCATATTTTCTTCTCGGTAACACCTTGAGTTTGCAATACCACTGCCTTACCACCCACCAGAAACTTCTTCCTAAACCTGAGCTCCTATCTCAGGTGCCCTCCATGACTTCATCTTCCCAAAATGTTTGTTTCATTCCTGCTACAGCAACTGCCTCTTTCTCATCCATCCAATTATTTCTAGTCTTAGAATCACAGAATCTTTTAGGTTGGAAAAGACCTTTAAGATCATCGAGTCTAACCATTAACCCAGAACTGTCAAGTCTACTACTAAACTAAAGACATGGCTAAGCACCACATCTACATGTCTTTCAAATATCTCTAGATAGTGACTCAACCACAGCTCTGGGCAGCCTGTTCCAATGCTTTACAACCCTTTTGGTGAATAATTTTTTCCTAATGTCCAATCTAAACCTCCCTTGGTGCAGCTTGAGGCCTTTTACTCTTGTCTTATCAATGACTCTGTAGAAAATGCCAAAAGAGAGTGCAGAAATGCAATGAGAAATAAGTTTGAAGTAATCACTGCTCTTCCAGCGACCAGCAGACACAAAATGTGGCTTCTTAGGAGAGAGAGAAAAGGAGCAAGAGTGAGAGAGAGAGAAAAAAGAGAGAGAGAGAGAGAGAAAAAAGAGAGAGGTCTTTTCACCTAATTTGTACAACCTACATCTCAATTTTATCAACATTTAATAATTTATTGTTTATGTTTACCATCTCTAATCCTTTATCCTTGCAATTTAACTTCCTCCCACTGAAAGAATAAATAAGCACAGACTGTGCCTCTTCAGGAAAAGACCATCTTAGATTTACATGCAGCATAAATCCAACCTTTCTGTAGGGAGAGGGAATTCAGCATACAACATAGACATGATGTACTTCTCAATAACTTTTTTAAGAATTGGTGTATTAAATATACCAAAATATGAAAGAAACTTTATACTTAGGAAGAAGAGCCACATATTTGAATACTGAAGAAGAAGAAACATATTTTCTTTTTGTTGCGGAGTGAGGAGGGCAGTCTGGTTTTTTGTTTGGTTATTTTGTTTTTTCCTCTCCCCTCTAGTGTTTAGGGCATGAAGATTAAAGATTCAGAATGAGTTTTTAAAAAGAAACCTAAACAACTGGTTCACTTTGAGAACATAACTATTACCATCAGTTCAGCAAGTTTTTTTAAAAAAGTAGTTTTGGAAAAAGTTTGAAAAAAACCCATACTTCTTCACTGCCCACACGGTATCCTCAGGAATATTTAACGGAAGTCTGACTTTCAGATACCATAGCTTTTAATTGAGCTCATTCACAAGGCAGGCTCCCTGAGTAAGCTGAGACGTCAAGGAAAATGCAAATGCTTGAAGAAACAATTGCTCAACAGAGGGTTGCAGGATTTTCTCTGAGATACGTAGGTCAAATTACTGGAAATGTGGAGGCGAAAATTTGTCTTGTTTTCAAGGCAATAGCCATGTCACTTTTCTCTCTGGAAGTTTCAGTCAGCTGCTGTGTCTTCTAAACTTAAGAGCTTTGCATAAGCACTATGGGCATTTCTTAATAAATTGGTCAAGGTTTGCTTCTAACTCCACAGTTAATCCATTTCACCCTAGAAAACAGAAGGTCAGATAGCAAAGCTGTCCAGTCTGAACATTGTAACTAGTCAGTTCCAAAGGATTTGCAGTAGGAATTATTTGTACAACTGGTTTCCTTTTTGGAAACAGAATCCCATAATTAAAGAAAAATCCCTACAGGGAAGGCTTTGAACTTAAACGAAGGGAACTACATCACTAACCAACCCAAAAACTTGATGGGCCAGTGTAATCCAAACTAAACAGAAAACAAATATATCCTACCGCAATCATCACCGCAGTCTGACTATATGTCTAACTTACAACAAAGCATATAAAGACAAAATTCACATCAGTTTTGTTATGTTTCACGTAACAAACTGTAAGCAAAATAGCAACAAAATGAAAACAAAATTTTGGCTGAAAAATGCAAAGAAGTAATGAGCTGAGATTCTGTAACTGCCACAGAGGCTGATCTGAGACTCCACTGCGAAACAGTTATTTTAGCATTTCAGTTATCCATGACTTATTAGATGCTTCTTTTAATAATTTAATAATTTTGATTTATGTTGGGAAATTTGTGATCAAAGAGGGACACATGCATGTTTTCATTTTTTATCTCAGTAAGTCAGTTGGTTCTGGAATCAAATCAGTTTACCAGTGAAGCAAATTTTAATATTTTATTTTTCTCTTTCTTGAGAAAGCCACTCTGCTGAATTTGCTGGTAAGAACTGTGAAAATTACTTACATGGAAGACTTATGTCTTGAGGCTAAACCAATTACACTGACCTTTCACTTCTTACCTAATATACATTCCTTATATGTTCCAATAAAACAACTTATGGAATGGCTCCTGGTTTTTTCCAACACCTGGAACTGTACAGTACCTTATAAAGCAGAAAAATTTTCTGATATATAATATTCTGATTACAGAAGACTATAGCCCCAAAATTATAGAGAGAAACAATAGCCCTGGACTCAAGCAAAGACTGCTCCTCACTTGTGTAAAAAAGTTAATTGCATAAAATTAATCTCTTTCTCTAGATGCGGGTGTGAGGACATCTTTCACCCAAGGTTGCTAACCTTATACCTCAAAGGAATCTCTCACTCAGAAACCAAAAGGACAAACATCTTTGTGTCGAAGTGTCAAATCAAAACATAAATCAAACAACAGATGTTAAAATAAATTTTCTAACCAGCTGTGGTTAGGGAACAGATTTTTTTTTAATATATAATTAATAGGCTTTAAAAATTAATATTTTTAACTTGCTGACAATATGACATAATAAAATGTCTCAAATGCAAGAAGCCCCATGATATATGTGGCATTAGGAATGGAGGAATTTATATTGTGACCCCTTCAGCAATCAAAAGCACTGAAAGGATTTCATGGAGAATTTTCAAGTGACTTTTATCCAAGGCCATGCTACCCAGTTAAGGAAGGCATTTTCCATAAGTTAATGACTTAATTCAGTTTTCACTTTTGCTTTCTGTTTCACTTTAAAAGAAAAGCCTGAGGCCAGCAATACTGCAGTACAATGCAAACCCTTGCTGGTTTGTAATAGAGAGCTGTGTTCAAAGATAGCCCCACTGTTGACCTCAACTATAAGAGCAGGTCTTTACTAGAAAAGAGGCTAAGGAAGGAAGCACAGAGCAGGAGCTTTTATCACATTAGAAGACAAGAAGGAAGAGGTACAGTCAGGATACATACATGACAGCAATTAATCATTGAAATGCAGTGTTAAGCATTCCTATAGTTTTAATGTGTATGCTTACACTCAGATATTCTGTTGAGAAAATAAATAATTAATTGATCTTACCAAAGCTTTGATAAAAAGAAATAGCAATACCAAGCCAAGACATCACAGAAGAAAACAAATCTAAATATTTCTGTTAATTCCCTGCAAGCCAATGTATAAGTTCCTGTTCCACATATGTTCTATACAGAAGCAAAGCAGGAGGAAGGAAAAGGTAGATAAAAGAAGTAGATGGGTGAACAGGACGGAAATAATAAACAGAGAGAGAGAGAGAGAGAGAGGGAGACTGCTCTAGTGAGGGAAATACTAGAATAATTAATTGGGAGATAGAAAATTAAGAACCTGAGAAAAAAAGCTGGGCAGCTATATGGCATGTAGAAAGATATTTGATAGGATGGATTCTTGAGAGACATGTGGGATTACTGGTTGTGACTTGGGTTACAGCAAGTCTTCATCCTAGACACCAGAAATACTGAAGAACACCATCTGGAGTGTTCCACTAATCCTTCACTGACTAAAAAAACAAAAATGAGACTTTCACTAACTAAGGAGCATTTTACTCTGATTATACAATAAAGCAAGCTGCAAAGGGGATTAATTGAATCAAAACTTAGATTAAAAGTTCAATGTGGTGTAATTGCAATATTAACTTTTTGGCTTATAATTCACAAGCTACACCACAGAGGTTTCTCTGTTCAATTCTTGATGACAGCAGCACTATGAAAAAATTAATTAGAACTTCTACTACAACCTCAGGACAGAAGAGCTCCCTTAAATTATATTTAAGTAGTACATGAAACAAATAAAGGAAAAAGCTTCTCAGTATTTTACACAACCTTACTGAACATTCAGATGTATTAAACTGGCTATATTTGAATGAGACAATTACCTAAATATATGAAAAAGTGAAGTACACTACAGTGTATGCTAAATCAAATATTATCACAAGCTTATCTATGCCTAGGCTAAATTCAGAAAGATGCAGCAAAGCCTGAGAAAGAGCCTGGACCTGAAGCACACATGTAACAGAGCTTCCTTGTGTCCCAGAAACGTTACTGAGCTATTACACAGGTTTTTGCTCATTGGAAGAAAAGAGGAAATGAAAAGGGAACATCTGCAATGTCTAAAGTACTCTAAAGGGAATATGTGGGAATGATGTTTCAAAGCTATTTGAGCTACTGTCAAACAGGGATAGGAGATGCAAAACCTAAATGAAGGACATTAAACTACATACTAACAGAGTTTACCCTATGAAATAATTATTAAGCCATGTGACAAATACATACAGAGTTATGAAAATTATCAAACAAATGGGAAGAAGCAAGAATCAAACTCATTGGAAGTCTACAGATCTAAACCGGTCCTGTATTTTCCCTTGTGTTAGAATATTTGCTCACAATGAAACACTTAAGGTAAAGCTATTACTTTTAAAGAGCGTGCAGTCCCTTCCCGAAAGCGCTTTTTGTCGCGCCCCGCGGTAAGCCCTTTGGGCAGGTACTGCAGTGCCACCTAGTGCGCGCAGTACGTGCTGTAAACCCCGGGAAGCAGACTCGCACAGTTACACCGCGCAAAGCAGCCCTCAGCCGGCTTTCCTCCATGCATTTTTTTCCTCGCAGAAAGAAAGATTTCTGCCAAACTGCTCAACCCCAGGAAGCACAGGCCTGGTGTTAGGGAGAAAGTCAGCACCACACAAAGAGCGCTGCTCTAGAAGCAGCCGCTGCTGAAACCCAGCCTGTTTCATTCGGCAGGTATAGCCACTGCACGGCTTAGGAAGTTCCGCCGTCCCCACGCAGCAAAGGGTGCTTTGGATTCTGTAGCTCTCTCCTTGAGGGGACTCGAGCCCTCACCCCTGACAGCAACACAACGACCCCGCTCTGGAGCAATGCTGGGCTGAGGAGAGGGAAACGATCCCAGCCTTTCTCATGCCGCTTTCTCTAAATAAATAAACTGTTATCAAGAGAAGTGCCGTGGCTAAGCTGCACCAACAGCTCCCTGCGTGGCAAGGAGGCACAGCCCACACTACATCACCAAAGACTAACTGCTCCACACGGGAGCCGCAGGGTGTTCCCACCGTGGCCCCAAGCCCAGAGCCTTCGGCTTAGGTGGCCGCCTGGGAGTCTCCCTATCCTGTTCCAAGAGGGCAGGTTTGGGAGGCTGGGGCTTCCCACAACCATCCCACCCTGCCCCGCCGTGCACTGGAACACAAAGGCCCCACTCCAGTTTAAGAATTTGAGCTTTTAAACCAAAACCTCCAAAGCACATTTCTTCAATCTTTATGGGAAGATTTATCTTTTTTTTTTTTTTGGAAGAGTTCTTTCAAAGTACAAATGGGCCCAGATCCAGAAGGCAAAAGTTAACTTATAGTGAAGGCTACAAAGGAATAAGTAAATGCACTGGAACTGTATTCGAAAGGCCCTGGGCACCAGGTTCAGGGGAGGCCACTCTGGCACTGAGCACTCCCACCTTCCCACCCAATCCTCCCCTGGGGCGCTGCAGTGAATGCTGAGAGAAAAAGAAAAAAATTGTTTCATGCTTACCTTGCCTGCCAGTTCACCCGGTAGAGAAACAGGCTCTCCCCTGGAAAGGAAGAACAGGAAGGAACTCTCACTATGATCAGAAGGGGAACACGCCTCTGCTTTCAAAATCCAACTTGCCAGTTACAGACCTGAAGAAGCTCATTTAAGCCCCAACATCAGTTACAAATACCATGTTTCCTAAGAGCTGGCTACAGCTTTTCTTTTCAGTCCCTCATCACTTTAACTATATATCAAAGGTCTAATGCTATGCACAACCAGCAGATTTCTTCTTCTTTCTGTTAGCTGTTGGGGCTTGAATTACCAGTTCTCCTTAACTAACATTTGCTTACTTTACTGGTCTTATCATACGATATGTTGCACAGGGTAGAGTAATAATAAGAGTATTTAATAGCCTCTAGCCTTTTGGTTAGCCACTACATTACACATTTGTATTTGTTATTACTACAATTAATATTCAAAATACACCCTTTACCAAATTCAGTTGTTGTTTGATATCAACCTGCATATATTACTTACATTGTGCTTCAGAATGCAAACACACATGCAGTCCATAAACAGCTGAGATAAGGGAGGAGGCTAGCTAGCACCCTAATTAATTTCAGTCTGAAAGAGCCAAGTTAGTAAAAACCAACTGTTTACGCTAAGCAACGTCATTTTAACTGAAACACTGCACTGGCTCTGTCAGCAGATCGGAGAGGTCAGTCCCTTCCAGCAGGGAGGGAGGTGAAGGGCAATTAGGGCTGATAACTTCTCTCATTAGTGCAGCTGTTGGGCATTATGCCAAGAGAAAAGGTAGCAAGTGTAAACAGAGTTCCAGGGTGATTATAATTCCTTATTTTCTAAGTACATTGATCTAATTCAGCAAGATACTGATACCTGTACTTACCACCAATCATAAATGTTCTCATTCTCTTTAATAGGACAGCAATTGAGGTACCAAAGTGAAGCAAGTACTTAAGCAGTTTGCTGAATTAAGTCTGTTATGTAATAACCTACAGATACAGAACTAGTGAGAGATTTCAGTACACCTCCTCCATCTCCTCCTCAGACCGTCTCCCTCATCCTATCACTATGCTTCCACTTCTTCCAGCCTTAAATTCAGCATTTTTCTTAGGCAGACACAGCACCATCTAAGTTAGTTCAGGCATATCTGTAGCTTTTTGGCATGTGGTCATAAAAGGCTGCCATTGCTGTAGCTAGAGCTTGGTACTTTGCCAATTTACTAAAATAAAAGCACTAACAAATGATTACCTGATGACCAGTTTACTACATGATTAGTTAATAGGATAAATGGATGTTTCCTTCAGAGAGCAAGATACAAAAAGACAGTAGTTCTTTCTATAACAAGTGGTAGTATCTGCCTTATTTTTCTAAAGGAAAAATGAATTTTTGTTAACTAAAGAAAAAACTTTTCCAAACAGAAGAAAGTATATATATCTATATGGATGCTTTTCTAATGATTTTTAATGGGTTGGGGTTTTTTTCATCCAAAGCAGCAATAGCAAGATGTTTGCATTAAAATTCAGAGGAGAAAGAATTCTTCTGGTTAGATGCCTAATAACATAGATGCCTAATAACATAATAACAGCCTCCTGTTAATGAGCCTCAGTTATTTTGCTAGCTTTAGCAAGGCTATTCAGCATTTAAGTTAGCAACCAGCCTTTCATTTGAACTCTAACTAGCATGGGAAAGATGTTAGTCTAAGGAAGTAGAGGGGGGTCAAGAAACTTCTGGAGATCCTGTCCTACTAATTTCTAAGCCAGAGCAGAAGATGAAGCTTGTACTAAGGGCACTTCTGGGTGCCAGTATGATGTCAAGCATCAGCAGCCACCTCAAGTGAGGTTCCTCAAGCTGTTCACACTACCACTTTACAAGAGTTTGCTGATCATAAGGTCACAGGCAATTTTTCACAGTAAAAGTATATAGAAAAACATGATTTCTAGCCATTCAGCTACAGAACGGTTTCACAAAGGACATAGCCTGTTACTGGGCATTCACCACAGTGACTGGCAAAAGTTACCACCGAATTTAGCTGAGAGGTATGTATGTTCTCACCTGGAAGAAGAGGATTTTACATGTTTGTCCTAAAAAATTATGTCTTCTGTTAATCTTCTGCAGTGTTTTACATGGTTACTATAGTATTTCTTTGTTAATAAAGGAAGCAGTAAAATATTGGAGGCAAAATTATAATATAGAGGGAAAATCTTAGTAGAACTTCCTAAGGCAATGTGATGCTTTTATTTACAAAAGGGGCAGCTACCTCAAATCTAATAAACAGATGTGTCCAGTACTCGGTGCTTCCAAATATTTCAGGTATGTGAGGTTTCAGAACGCAACACATTATGCCAAAAATGAACACAGGGAGGAAATTGGGAAGGAAATGCGCAGTAGTAGCACATGCCAAACTGTCCTTGCTCAACGTGTGAAAGCTGGGAAAGAGGATCTTCATGGTGGAAAGAAAAGGGACACAAGGTCATTTTCTACTCCTAAGGATGCCATTTGTAATCCAGATTAATTCCACTGAAGTCAATGGTTTTAAATATAGAATGGAAAATAGACTCTGGCTGTTATCCCTTTTTAAACACAACGGGAGGTTGAGAGTCAGTTGAGCATATATTTAAGTCTCACCTCCTCCCTAGGGACACCTAGGAAAAGGGCCAAGTGGGTACCTAAATGCCTGGATTTGCTGACTCACAAAAAGTGTTGGGTTAAGGAGTGATACAGAGGATGGTTACCTCACCAGCCAAAATTTGTTTGTCCCATCTCTTTAACAGAAGATGCTACCCAGCAGCACAGATGGTTTCAGTCACAAAGCATTTCCCACTTCACAGAATTTCAAGGTGGAAACATAATAATGTAATCTTGGCAGTAATAGGTAGCACAGGTGTCCAGATCCTGTTTTAAGTTTTGGTCACCACGTAGTAATTAAAAGATACTTAGGGTATTTACATTGTTCTTGATTTTATGCTTAGATTTTCCACATACTTAGAATCCAAGGATTTTGTAACAATTTTTTTAGATTTTCAAGGCAAGTTTTCCAAATATTAAATACTTTGTGTTGGGTGTGTGTGTGTGTGTGTGTGAATCTGTAACAGGAAATATTTGCACAACTTGATTTTTATCTTTCAGTTATTTTGATCTGTAATTTTCTAAAGGGAAAACATTCTTTGGAAAAGTATAACATGGAAAATATTTTTCCCCCATTTTAGGCTTCTGAGTGTATTCCAGACACACACACACAAATTAAAAAAAAAAAAATCTCTTCTAAGTATTAATTGATTCCTCAGATATATAACTATACTGTAGCTTTCCTGTAATTTCTTTGCTCCGGATTGCTGTTTTGTTCTTTTCCCATTCCCTAGGTAGAAAGACAAAATATTTGAAGACTGAAGAAAACTACAGGTTTTACTCTACAGAGTCATAGCTGAGTCCTCCATGTCTTATTCTGATTCTGCAAGTGGGAAATAAATGAGATACACTCCTTGAACTTAAAACTCAGATAAGTTGCAAGATTGCATGGGAAAGGTCTGTCATCTCCATGCAGCTCATTTGCACCATGTCTTTCCATGTCCCCTCTCTGTAACCTCACTGTAAGCAAATCAGTGTGGGAGTATACATTATGAAGAGGTAGAAAATACATTGTTGGTATAAGCAAAATGAATGTGAGCTCTTGCCTCAAAAAACTCCAGCAAGCTACTGCATGACTGCACACAGCACAGACTCACAGTTGGTACGCACTGCTGCTACCTTCCCTACAGCAATGCCAGTGACAGCCACTGTGGACCTTCAGCCTAACGTCGGTGTCTTAAATCTTCCATGCGTTGTGAAGTTTCAAGGTCTCCAACATAATATCTAGAAGAAATATCTGGGAAAATATACACTGAGATCGACAGAATCTTAGTAACGGTAATTGTGTCTCTGGCATTAGGGAACTATTGCTAAGGAATATTAGTTACTTAGCTGATGACAGGGAACGGTGGAGAAGACGAGTAAATCAAACAGAATATCCTTTTTAAGATTCCTTCCTCACCTCTCCCCCAATAATCTGCTCAGGTGTGAAAATCCACAATTTGTGGATCTACAATTGAGTGATGCCCTGGAGAAGAACAGGTTTAAAATTAAGAAGTGTGATGCAACTTTGTTCTTATCCTTCCTTACTCATTCAATGTCCCCATGAACATGTAGCTTTCAAGCTCTCAGCTTTGGCTGTAGTCAAGAAAGTGTTTCCCTGGGTGTGCTCCTGGACGTTTGTGCTCTTAGCTGCTTGCACAGTTATGAAGTTTATCCTGATATTTCCTTTCATTACTAAGCCTGGTTTTTATTCTAAAATTAAGACTATCCAGGTGCTCATTCAAGACTACCAAACAATAAAGCAGCAGCTCAAACTATTTGGATGAACAAGTTTTTCAAGAACTGAAACTGACAAAGCCATTTCATGGGCCACCCTCTCTTGGAGGAAAAATATGCCTTGCAAGGCAAAATGAGAAACAGAATATGAATAATACCATGAGATAGTCCTGAAGTCTGAGTCACCTACAGCTGACCATAATATGCTAAGAAAACTGCTGGGCCTTGTGCCCACACTAGTTTAGTGAGAGGAAAGGCTGTTAATTTATTATTGCCCAACAAATACGTAGGTCTGAGATAACCCGTATCATTGCAGTTTTATGAAAGACTAAGTGAAAAAAACACTTGAAGTGAAGCATTGAAATTCAGGGAAGACTAAATATATGTGTATGTTTAAATACGTAGAGATGTTTACAGATGTTTATAGATAGATATGTATAGCTGTAGATGTGTATATGTATATAAATAGAACATTCATAATCAGTGTTTCCCTTTTGTGAGTGCTTTTTTATGATTTGCACAATATCCACCTATGTATCCATTTGTCTAAAAGGAAGTGCAGTTTTACTCTGATATGAGGGACTTAATGGTATGAGGGTAAATGGAAGCAGAAAAGGAACTGAACTGCAGTTTATGATCACACCTTTCTAGCCCCATTTCCAGGAGAAAAATTCCTGAGGGAGGATCTGGCAGGACATGAAGCAAAAAGACAACTCATTGCCCTCAACAATTTCTATCCAAAGACCCAGAATAACAAGGTTGTTCACTAGAAATGGTAAAGCAGTGTGGGTTCTGTGACCTTCTCTTACCAGCAGAAGCTTAGTTTCACCTTTGAGATAATAAATTTTGTCATATCGCAGTCTCTTTCACATTTACTGACCTGGAAGCCAGCACTTTCTGCAGTGCATAGGCCATATCAGGATTTTAGCATGCATCTTGGGGACATTGGAATGAAAAAAAGGAGATTGTGGAGGAAGAACAATTAAAATTGCCGAAAGGAGGGAGAAAAAAAAAATGTATGGCTTTAAATCCCATCCCTCCCCATGGAAGCAGATGGATTTGAGAGGAATGGAGACTTGCAATGCAAATAATTTTCCTGGATATTATGAGAGCTGAGGCTGCTGTCATTATAAAATATCACACAAGCAAGTCAGTCTTTAATTAGTAAATTCTAGGAATAGTGTAATTCCAAGAAAACTGAGAAACATGAAAGACTGAAGGAGGAAAGAAAGCTCTTTTAAGCATTTTGAGTGATCTTAAAATCAAACACATTCCTACAACATTTCTGCAGGTTCAGTTATATTTGAAAATTCAGTTCACAATCAAAGCTAAACAATCTCACTTGGCTTCATTCAGAGCACAGATAGTAAGGGAACAAACCCAGAAGCAAACATAGAAAATCAATACCCAGGTATTTTTAATGGCAGACAGATACTGCCCAGGGAATCCACGCCTGAATCCCGTAATTAATGCATCCAAAAACGCTCTTAGATTGATGAAGCAGAAGCTCAAAGGGATATGTGATTGTCTAAAGCCTCAGGAAACAATTAAACCAGATGGGACAATCAACTGAAAGGGCGTACCCATGAAGAATGAAGGAGTGGTTCAGCCAAGGCACACAAACAACATTTCAACAGTCTTTCAAAAGGACAACAGTCTTAGTTAAAAAAACCAATGTAATGAAAAATCTACTCCACAGCTACATGAACTATTGCAAAGGTGAATTAGCCTTACTAAGAAAATACTGAACACCCGTTCTGCTTCTGAATTTGCCTAGTTACAGCTGCCAACTATTTGATCTTGACCAGTCTTTCATTGCTAGATTGTGGTTCAATTACATGGCTACTTTAAAAATAAAAACTATGAAACTAGTAAAAATGCTTTTAAGTATAAGCATTATAACATAAAAAATCAAAAATTTGAATTGACAATTTTATAAATTAAAGATCCAACTGTATGTTTTTCAAAATCTGTTTATCTTTTAATAAACCCTTTCTTAAAATTACTGTTCAACCTACAGTTTTCAAAGGCACCTAAGGCATCCAGAAAGTTTTATCATAAATGAATTGTTTTGGTACACAAATATTCACTGCACTCTTTTTACAATCTTTTAAATTTGTATTTATCGTGTTTTTATTTTGGAGTTCATATGTTTTCTGTTTTTCTTAAGTTTAAAATTAGGGTTTTGAGATCAGTTAATTTTGAAACAGTCTGTGAACGCATCTCTGTGTTTAACTGCTTTGCTGAAGCAAAATTCCACTGGGTAAAAACTTCATTCTTCTGTGACATTTATTCAAGTGGTTTTTTTGTTGTTGTTTTTTTTTTTTCTTTTTTAGTTGGACTTTCTTTTCCTGGCAACTATTTATCTGAATTCTTAACATAACGTGCCAGCAACTTATGTAAACCCAGAACCAATAGTACTGAGTATTTTTCCTGTTAATTTGAATTTATCTTGGCATCCTGTAATACCATCCAGTGCACTGGCAAACAAATATGGAATGATTTAACTTAGAATGTCCTCCAAATTTTGTTTCTTTTCAGTGGAAATTCCCTGCAAGCTATGCTTAACTTTTGAGACATTACAAAAATGATCAGAAGATTTTTCAGACGTTTAACATCTTGCATCTTTCCTCATACGTTAATAGGCATCTGATGTTGAGGTCTGTCAGATGTATATGGAAATAGAGAGCTGAAGACAGAGTCTGCATTTATTTGGAAGGGCATGTATCATGTCCTGGTATGACAAAGTTCAGAACCAGTTTCTTCTCATTTAGACTTTCAGTTTCCTGAAGAAGGCACAAGAAAGCAGCCCCTTCAGAGGTTTCTTTTGCCCTACTAAGACAGCAAACAACTAGGATTTTTAGGTCAAAATGCAGTAAACAATTAAGGTCTACGGGCTTCAGGTGCATCAGATGGTGATGCAGGGCAGCGTGTATGCCAAGCCAAGCCAAGCCAAGCTGTTTTGACGTAGTGACCAGCTACGTTAGAGCTGTATGTTGAGTATTTTAAAATATTCCTGTAAGCACTAACCGGATCCCAGGCTTCCCTGGCCTCTTCGGTAAGGTGGCTGCCCAGCCCTCCCCACTGAGGGGCACCTTCTTTGCCCTCTGGGAACACCTAGACCCATAACACAAGGGTCTGCCTGGGATTCACTTGTCTAACATAGGCATCCGATTTAGACGTGATTCATAAAACCAGGAGTCTGTGTTCCCTTTACGGCAAACAGAACAGATGCCTTCAAGGATTTCTGAGCAATTAAGTCCCTAAAATAGCCTAGAGAAGATGATGTACAGTCTTGCTCTGCTCCTTCACTCCCACACACATTTATGTGTGTATGTACACAGTGAATGCAAAAGAGAAACTTTGCAGCATCTAAGTACTTTCTTTGCAGTTAGACCTTTCTAGACGCTAAGTTTTTATACACTAAACTTCTGCAAAAACTGCCTTCCAACAGTTTTTATTACACCTGTTAAAACCTAGTAACACTGGGACCAGTGAATGTCCCTTATTTGCCACACACCAATAATAAATGCTGTGCAGCACAAGCCAGTTAGTTAGCTGTGTTTCACTGTGCTCCAGCTTCCAAAGCTGCTTCTGTATTTTATCCAAAACTTCTTTAAATGAAAAAGCATTCCAGCCCCAACAGGAAACACAAAGCGGATATGCTGATATATGCATATACATGGATAAATATCACTATCATGACAAACCTTCAAATAAATGACCTGAACCTGAAAAGAAGGTGGTATTAGGTTTACTGCTATTCCTTTTTGAGATTGAGTTTCTAAGACCATGTCTCAGAAACCATGTCTTGGACCATGTCTAACCTACGGGATCCAGAAGCACTTCCTAGCCTCCAAGTCTTAACAGACGCCTGCCACACTCTCGTGTGGTGCCAGAGTCCAAGGCCAGATCCTTCCTCCTATACCACCAGGGAGGTGTAGCAGCTGTCTTCTACCTCCACTGGAAGAAACCTAAGCATGTGGGCCAAAAGCAAGGTACTGGTGGGGTTCCTATTTTGGAGACCTGAAGACTCAGGATGCCAGGCCATGCCAGGAAACCTGCCTCACAGTGCAAGTGTAAACTTCGGTTCGTTAGTCTCAAGAAAGTCCCGTAATCCATTCCTGGCTAGAGGATCAAGCGGCCCTTGAGCTGCTCAGGCTGGGCTCGTTTTTGACACACCCAGAGAGAGAACTGGAAGCAGCCAAGGAAAGCCACACGAGTGGGTATTTAGTGAGCGGAAGGGAGGGAAGTCAGACTATAACTTCATACTTGTCTTGGAAGCGAAGTTGTCTCTTGAATCTTGTCCACAGTTTCTGAAATGTGTTTAATTTACCTTTTGTCCAAGAGGTGCTAGAATGTGGAGGAGGGGTGTTGATTCTGCACCCTTGGACAGCTGCACTCACACAGAAAAGCAGATGCTTCTCCGAGTCCATCAAAAAGACTCTCACATCACTGGATGGTATTGCAACACCCTGAACCCCTCTATTGCTGCCACGCTGCAGTCAAGTGAGAAGTTCATCCAGCTCTGTATTCTGTCTCCAAATTACGGCCCTGACCATATCCTCAGTGGGTGGACGTAACAAAAATGGCACCCCGGATTCACCCTCCTATCTTCCAGTGAGCCGTAGTTCAGAGGCTTAGTGAGCTGTAGCTTGCCACTGGTCCAGCTAATCTCCATTATTTCTACTTTAGGTCTTACGATTACTCTTAACAAGCTCCACGACCAATTCTGCATTTTGTGAAAGAGGACTTAATTTCTTGTTCATCATTTTGCATCTTTCTCCTGGAAAAGATGAAGAACAATCATTGCTAATGCAAAATGAGCGGCCTTGGCACCAGATAGTCCTGACTACTCAGATTTCAGGCTTGAGGGTCTGATAAAGACCTCAGTGAAACTAATAGGAATCTTTCCAGAGTAGCTTTACCTAAAGTCTAAAGGCATGAACATATTGCACTCCTAGAATCCCATAGGCACATAATCCTACTCAGCCCTTTACCAAAGAGTGATTAGCAAAAAGGTCTACAAAATCTACTTATTTCACAACACTAAACTGCTTCCAGTGCATTCCCAGATGTCAAACTCCCTCTACATTCCCAGTGCAGGAGCCAAACTCTTCGGCTTCTCTCTTTGACAATTTCCACTGTACATAGAGGGAATGCATGATTACAAAAATCTGTGGTGGCTTAACTGAAAGTAGGACAAAGATAAAATAACATGAAGTATTAACCATGAATTCAGGGAAAATCTAGCACTGTGATAAATGGTGCCTAATCGTGGAGGTGTGTAAGTCATTGGTAAAATATAACGCCTGGGGTGCAGAGAGGCAAAATAAGGAGGGCTAAAAAAAAGATCAGCGCTGCAAGGCCATTTAACTCAATTAATATACTTCCATTGCCACAGTTAGTAAAAGTAAACAGCAGTTGTTTCTAAATATGTCATTTTTATACTGCCTGTTCCAATACTTACCATACTGTTCAAAACCTCAGCCCCTGGAGGCACAGGATTACATCAATTTCTCAGCTGTCATTTTCTTCTCCCCCTAAAGCAGGCTTTAAAAATGGAAACTTGAAGCAAGCTCGCTCAAAACCTTCACAAGCCAGGAGACAAACAAACCCACTGGGTTTTTTTATGCCATGACTTTCAGAAAATCCCCTCAGTGTTTTTGTTTTCTGGGTTTAATTACGGAAGTCAGAAATACTGGAACAGTGTTTGTGTCAATGACCAAACTTATGAGTCAAATTAACAAGCGGTCAATTATTCACAGCAGATGTAGCTCTACATAAACAGAAGCGTACAGGAGGAATAAAATACCTGCAAGGAGATGATCAGAACGAGCCCTGTGCAAGATTTAGGAAGGCAGAAAGCAAGCGCTGCAGTGATCTTTCTGGGTGCTCCGTTTCCAGTGCTAACTACAAGCACAAAACAAAGCACTCCTCTGGCGAAGCAGGGTTACTGAGAAGCAATAGACAGCTGCTCTAACTCTTAAGAGAGGCACTCATTAAACTGCTGCTATTCTACAGCCTCTGCAGGCCTGAGACAAACTAAGCTCAGGCTCATGGGAACTGTGCCTTATAACTTTAAATTCCAGCTCCTCTAAACCTACCTGTCATCCTTTACTCAATGCTTTTCCTTTCATGGGCTAGTTAGTAAGTGCTCCTAAAGCACCTGTTAGATGTGTTAAAAAAACCTCAAAGAAAGAAACTTGGTAGCAATTCTTTCTTACGTACCATCTCAGTTTTAATTTACACTTTTAATACACGGTATTATAGCCGGGATTATACGTGAATTCACCTATATCGACGTGAACACCACAACCTACGAAAAGGGAAACATAATTCAGATGCAGTGATTTTATTTGACTTTGTTATTATAATCCTGACCACTGTAGTTACAGGGAATGCATAGTTCCACAGGTTTGCAAGCACACTGCACAATGTGCTTTCTAATCCTAAGGACTGTTATGGGAAAAGAATAGATTTAAAGTACTGTGGAAGGGAGAGACATGCAAAAGCGTATGCCCTGCCCCACCGACCCTGCATGAATGCAGAGCATCTCATTCTTAACCATGACTTTACTGGAAAATCTGCATAGGAAAAATGCTCGGGAATATATATGCTTCAAAAGAACGATGTTCTGGCATGAATTTAAGGGGCTATGGATAGCTCTTAGTGGAATATCACCACTAATCCCAGTCTTGTTTTTCTGTTCAAACAGCAAATTCATTGGCACATGCACCTCGCAGAGGACGTCTACAGCATACTTTGCAAACATGCACAGCCAAAGAGGTCACGTTTTGATTTGTACATTACTCACACATTTTAAATAAACCTGTAGATTTATTGTACAATAGTACAGCATGTGCCTTTTTAACCAAAAGCTCAGCATCACACAACATTTTAATCTTCCATTTAAACATTTACAGTCCTACAACACAGCTCAGTTCAGCTAGGAAAGCTACATAATTAATTAATTTATTGAGAGTCCTGGCTACACTGTTGTCAAGGATGTTTACCTACAGCAAGAACAGTGGCAGTGGTTCTACTGTTGCACCATTTCATTTAGTCACTTTAACCTGTTCTCAGCGCTGTAATAGCAAGCAGTCATCTAGAGCAAAATGAAGGGATCATTTAAGGGACACCGCATTTAATCACAAATGCATGAAACAGGACCCCCCATACATAATACACATACAGATTAGAGATCTGTTAGGAGATCACTTTGATGCAATGTCTGCACGAACTATGCCACACAATCCACCACACAGGAAGCCTGGATGCATGACAGGCATCACACCATACAGTAATATTTTTTGGACTGAAATTGTTAGGTTTGGAAGGGGCAGAGCAGTGTGTTCTGTACAAATATACACTTGCCTTATTACATTAGATTACAGGCCAGCAACACTCCTGTAGCCATTTGCCCACATGCCAGCAGTCTCTTGTTACACTTCATTTTTATACTGTTTGCTTCAGTTTTACTTGGTTCAGTTGAAAACAGTATTGTTACTTCCTGACACAGAGTGTGTTTTGTGCTACATGTCTTGGCCTTTCAAATTGTCATAAATACCCAGTCTGGTGTAACTGGGCATCCTTTATGCATGCTCTTGTGCACAGCTAGCCACAAGCTGTTACCAAGACATGTTCAGGTAAGATTCTTTCTTTGCCGTGGGGGTTTCCTCATCACAATGGAAATTAGAAGTTCATCACTGTGTAACAACTTACAGAAAGTGGAGTTCCCCTTAAGTCTGGAATTCAATATTTACTGCACAAATGAGTTACAGGTTACATACCAAACTCTTGACCAGAGAGAAAGTTTAAGTCTTTTTATTGTTGTTCAATTTATCAATGTGTGTCAAACCTTAAGCCTGTTACTTTAAAGGATCGAGTGCTGTTTTTATTAAAGAATTTTAAACTGTCACAAAACAGTATTTTCGATAGATTTTTAAATACCGAAAGGAGGTAAATTTGGATCCTACACCAGTGATTTTTCACTTACAGCGAGAGCATGATAGTGCATTGTTGGTTGGTCTGAACTGTACTGAACTCCTACAGCACCAGCTAAAATAATATGCTAATCAAAACACAGATTACAGAAACAAAGGAAGGAAATCTATATCAAACATCTGATCTTGAATTAAAATAGACCTGCAATAGTGTGTAAGCATTCAAACAGATGAGATACTTAGCTGCTATTGAGTAGCGTACTGGCAGTGGTTTCAGAAGAACTATACTAAACTTCCACCTACTACAGTTCATGTGTATACTCTGACTCTGCAAATTTCACTCATCTTAGACAAAATACTGAAGTAAGCTAATTCAAGTACACTAAAAAAAATGGGAGGAAGAAGGTTCTTTTTACTTCAAAGTTGGTTTCTCTATCATTTTCAAGTATCTGTGGAAAATTTCACCACACTGAAAAAATCTTCACTTACCTGTCTTGCTTCTAGTTTTAGATAAGACTAACCAGCAGAAGAAACAAAGTTGGAAACCAAATCATTCTTGACTTGTGAGACTAAATGCATGTCCTCAGTAGACTTTCAGTTCATCGTCTAAACTGTAACGTTTCTGTAGCTTTCAGTGAACATATGAACTTTTGGCTGATTACCTAGACAGCACTGACGCATGTAAAGATTGTTGAAAAGGTAGTTATCTAATTAAAATAGACATCACCTGAAAATACATTTTTTTCTGGCTCTAAAACAAACACAAGCAGCATATTAAGAAGCTCTTCTTCTTTGCCCATTCAGAATTTTTAATTTGGTTTATAAGTATTGAGAAATAATTAGAATCTGATCTTGAAATATCAGTAAGATTTTAAGGAATAAAGCTCTGCTATTTCCTCAATTTATTCCATGCCATCTTTAATAAAAGTTTTTACGCAGATCCCTTTTATTTTCTAAAATTGTCAGTTCATGTTTCATACAGATTTAAATAGCCCCAACACCAGAGACATACAAAATGTTATACTGAATTCTAATCCTTGTAAAACATTACTACACCACACACTGTTATCATAAATCTTTTCAATAACATCCATTATAGAACTCAGTAAAGAGCACTGTCTACCACTATGCACTGTCAAATATTTCTGGCAGTATTGGGAATTGACTACAGCATATTTCTTTTTTAAAATCAAGAGTTAACCTACATATTCTGAACTTGCAAATAATACACAACAGATTGTACTTTCATATAGGCTGCAGAAACAATCACTCATTTTTTTTCTGATTTGTATATAAGAGTAAACTTTCTATAACAATATGAAAGAAAATTAATAACTTATCTAGCTAGGAGGCTAGTCGTTATTTGTAATCATATAAATCAAAAGATGACAGAAAAATTCAAAGTTAATTGTGAAGTGCACAAAATCTAGAATATAGAGACTTCCCACAGTACATTATACTAAGTCAACACATAATAGATTAAAAGCTGTAAAGCCAAAATCTTCATTTAAAAATTTAGTGTTTCTGACATCATCTTCCACCACTCCATCAACTCTTCTTTCTCCTCTTCTTTTCTTTCAGACAATGACTCCAGTTCAAAATCAACCTGAGTAAGAGAAACAATCCAAAACACCGATAAGACTTACAAAAGACAGGTAGGCTTTTAAAAGTCATTTATTAAAAGAAGTTGTTGAACACAGACATGGGTCTTAGGGAGGTACCGTCCATTTTAGGCTAGGTTTATTCCAAAGTGTCTCAAGGCTGATTTAAATACGTGCAGTACTAGCATATCAGTACAATAAACTTATCTAAAAATGCACACAGGTGAGCAAAATTTCCAAAAGAAACCAGACATGTGTCCAGTCTTTGACTTGTCTAAAAATTGTAAAAAATATGGGTCAATGAAATCAATATTTAATAATACCCAGCCACATAAATCATCTAGCATGTAATAAAAAGTATCATCAGCAATGCAGAATCCCAGCATATCAAAATATGTATTCAATTTTATGCCTTCAGTAAGATCCGGGGAGCTTTTCTGACGCACAGCTCATTAGTGTAGATATAATGCACTAGTGTGGTATATGCTAGCACATGATACATACTAGAGAAACATACGTTTGTTTTGTTAAGAGTGGAATCCACACCTGTACAAAGGATGAATTAAAAATGTTCCTGAACTCTTAGATGCAGCCTAGATCTTACCCACCATACATGCTGGGTATCTGCACAAAGCAGCGCTCCATCACTATCTTTCTGCACAGAGCTGAACGCTGGTTTTAACCTATGCAGGCAGTCACTGACAATTAGGTGAAAAATGTTAATTCTCCATGAAAACCTCAACATCTCTTTATGTGGCACTATTTAAAGATATTCTGTAACCTTCTATCTGATTGGCTACTCACATGAAGGAATAAGACAAGTTCAAGCATCTCAATATTAGCCTTCTCTGTGTCTTTTCATTTTAAATAAGACCATAGGAGATGAAATGAGTTTACAATGAGGTTACTCTCAGTGGCTTGACAAGCAAGTACAAGAAGACTAGATTTCCATACTGTCTTCTAAATTAGCATATTCTGAAAAATCACCTCCTCCTTACATGTATACCATGAAGGAAAAAAGAAATAAGTATTTTTTAATATATATAATAGACGATAAACCACCACACATGTCAGCACTTACCACAACCGCAGGGCTAAAGGGCACAGCCACTTTTTTAGTTATTGCTAGATAGCCTGGTGCTGAGGCTGTAAGTTTGTAATTTCCAGGTACAAGCAATCTCCAATAATCACCATCCTTGGCTGTAGAAAAGAAGAAGAAAAAATCCAAATAAATATGTACAAAACTAATTATGCAGCTAAGAAGGGACCGTATATCTTGTCAGAGTCTTTTGTATTTGTCAGCCTTTTCCTTTTGTCTGACTGAAAGGATTCTTCTGCCAGGGCTGTGTAAATATTTCATTACGTATTTTCTTCTTTTCAGGTAACCAAAAAAGTTGTGCTGTAGCCTCCATAAAAG
Source organism: Bucorvus abyssinicus (assembly GCA_009769605.1). Classification (NCBI taxonomy): domain Eukaryota; kingdom Metazoa; phylum Chordata; class Aves; order Bucerotiformes; family Bucorvidae; genus Bucorvus; species Bucorvus abyssinicus. The sequence goes on from CM020026.1 coordinate 43,205,441, forward strand.
ATTTTGCCTGCTGAGGCTGAAGGCTCTCCAACACAATGAAGAAAAGGACAATATAGGACATTGTTCTACTTTAGAAGCACCCCCTGGCCAATGTACAGCTCCTCTTAAATGTCTCTGAATTTCAGTTTATAATGCAATGTGAATTTTTAACGTCCCTCCATATTCTGAAAATCCAACTGTAAATACATTTTATTCTCATCAAATTTAAATGAATAGGACCATCTTTCTCAATTTATCTTGCAAAGAAAGACATAAATCATCATTTCCTAGAATATTCTATGTGTATCACCCCTGAAGCACCATTATCGACATGTTTCAGTATCCAGGAAATATCTAGGGCTTTTTCCTTCTGTTTAGCTAAACAGAGAAATGGAAGTTTGATCAAAGAAAGGCTCCCACTGCACTCAGTGTTATTGCAGATCCTCTCTTTCAATCACAGAATAAAAATCATCATCTTCTTCTCTAGAAATGACCCTCTTTGATTTTCACAAAGACTCAGATCCTCCCTGCACCAGCAGTGGGCAATTACCTCATTTGTCACAGGCTAACACTCTGAATTTCCCTGTCTCCAGAAAACATTGCAAGGCTGTTCTAAAGGTCAGTTAGCGGTGCCATTTAAAAGGTTTGGCCATGCTCTTACTCAGAGTCTCCCACATGCTTTTTCAGCACATCTGCAGCTACACAGTGCACAGAGGGAAGTATTACTTAAATGTCTGCAGTTCACACAGACAAAAAGTGTCAGTAGTCAGTCCAGTTGTTCCCAGACTTTTCATAAAACAAAAAGGAAAAAAAACATACTGCTGCCGAGCTACGATAATGATCTATTTTAATTCCTGGCACTGGAACAAAGCTGAATTTTAACTCACGAACAAAGGAGCAGTAGAAAAAAAGCCAAAGAATATTTATCCTTCTTTTTGAATGTGCTAAAATTCAAGTACTTGTTTTCCTCGCTGTTTTGACAATACATGACTTCCAGGCTTATACACACAATGATGTGAGAGGACTTATGATTATGCTTTTTTGTATCATAATTCTCTCATACCTCAGAATACCTCTTTGCACAGCTTATTCCCTTTTTATATCCCTGAAAATTTATTTTCAGCCTCCGTACTTTTTGCCTTCTTATATACAGAGAAAGGTGGCTAATGTAATCACAGACTGTTCTTCTGCTTGGCAGAATTGCTGGCCTCTTTGCAGGTAATGTAAGAACAAATCAAAGCCAACTGCAGTGTCTACCAGTTCTCTTTCTTAGTATTCAGCACCTCTGTAACAGTATAGTGAGACATATCATTGAGAAAATGACCATTATGTAAGCTGATGCATAAAGCGATAACATTTTATTATTCTTTTTCTAATTAGCATATTTTGCAAGCAAAAAAAAAATATTGTCATTCAGAACAAGAAAGCATAGGGCTACAGGGAAGACTGCAAGCTGGCACGGTGCAAACGACCTTTGAATTCATCCCTAGAACCGAAGAGGAGACACACAATTTTCTATGAACACCAACACAATACTTTTCTCTTCTAGAACCACCCTTTGAAAAAAAAGTCACATAATTGTAAACAGCAGAGAGAATTTATCTTTGCAGGAGGAAGTTACGTAAACTGAAAATCTGGCAAGAATTTACATACCAAAAGGTATGATTGCATTGTAAGTAACACAGCACTTCTGGAATTAAATACCATTTAGCCTTCAAACTGAAAATGGCACTGCTGACAGAACTTTAAATCCTGGTAGAGCTGTGAATCACTACTTGCACCACAAATCAGAAGACCAACTAAGCACCAATAACCAAGAGCCACCAGAACCAATTCATGCCAGAGATCCACGAAGTCCCAACACATGGTCTCCAGCTACTTTGAGAATAAAATACAAGAGAAATATTAATGAAATCCCACAGGCAACAAGCTTCTTGAGGCACAACATTCTTTCCTGGCTTCAAAATTTTGCTCCTTTAAAGCTTCAGCTATTGAGATCTGAAGTGGCTCCAGGCTGCTGAGTAGACGGAGAAGCAGTATATTCCAGCACTTCTTGTTTTGCTGAGGTAGAACACTCACCTGATGTAATATCATGGCTTATTCCCTCCACAGAAATCGTAGCATTTGCTATTGGATTGCCCTGAAGATCTTTAACAAATCCCTTCACTCCTCGATGAATCTAAAACAAATAAAGTCAGCAACACATGGGAAATCACTGGAAAATTCTTAAGAAAAGATGGCTTTTTCATCAGTGAATATCCATTGATACATCTAACGATGCATGTTATGGACCCCACATTCTACATGCCAACTGCTATCAAGGATAATTACTAAACATCATAAAGGAACAAACAGTGAAGAAGAAAAATAATTCAGCTGGTAGTTATACTGATTTCTCTGTGCAATGCAAGCATTTCTCAGAAATATGCAGAAAACCGTAACATTTGTAAACACTGACTCCAATGTCTTTGTCACTGGAGATTAATGAATATGCTGAAAAGTTTTGAAAGACAGCCTAAAAAAAACTTTTTTTTTTTTTAAAGTTTCATCAACAGTAAGAATTTAGGGCTAATAATGGACATAACTGCTTAAAAGTGAAACATGAACAAGGTTAAATGTGGGCACTTGAACTTTGGTGGGCAATTCTCTCTACTGTGCAACCAAAACACCCAGGTCTTTTTGCTGCTACCACACTCCCTAGACGGCCTGTGAGAGAATGGCAATGGTGGGTAATGTCCTAGTTCCTTCTTGCCTCTTGGGCAACATACTCTAAGCCACAGCACCAGCAGTACCCAATCTGTCTGTTTCCAGCTTACGTGAAATTAAAGCATTGATTTGCCTGCAGTGTGTAGAGACACCATTCCTGACGGTATTCCTTAAGCATATTCTGAAAGCAGACTGAGCTCCTCAGAGGCAAGAGACTAGGGATCAACTACTTTACCACAGCCTGAGATAGGGAGCTCTCAGTGTTGGGGAGAACGAGACATTTTGTACCTGTGCAGAGATGCACCTCATTGGGAGCCTGGAAATTGAACAGGAAAGTACTGTGGAGTGCAGGTTTCTCCCTGATTCTGCGATATTTGAAAAGATTTGTGATCACAAATTTTGAGATTTTGATGTTTGCCTTTATGAACCTATATGGTGTATTCAGCTGCTATAATTTAGTTCACCAGATTCCTCTTATTTACTCTGTGGGAAAAGCCTGACACAGATCAGCACTGAAAAGCAGAAAGTACATCTTTGCACTGTCCTCAGCTATCATGGGGGAGCTGGAGCATACAGCTGGGTGTCTCACCCTGTAAGAGGACAAAACCAATGCCAGATAGACCATGTGAACTTCAAGGATCCAGCAGCTACACAGGAGCAAAGGAAGTTCGTAAAATAATCTCTTGCACATTAGTAATTTTGAAAATGTAGTGACACCACAATTTTCCATAAGTCAGAGAAAATTAACCCACGTGCAAAGGAGCTGAACAATTTGAGATGGATCTTATAATAAGTGGGAAAAAAACCTGTAGGTTTCCTCAGCCTACATACAACTTACTAACAGCACAATGGAACTCAAACATTTCAAACATTCAAATACTTCCGATTTCTAACTAAGGCATTTTTTCACAAGTTCTTAAAGAAATGAATGCACTATTTGACGATCTCTGCTAATAAAATATCTTTCTTATTTCGCAAGCCCAGATGTGTCGCCATTAATGATATCAGATATATCTGTGATCTTTAACTACAATATCCAGGTTTCAGAAATTTGATACTCCCACACTGCTTGGAACTACCATTTCAGTGCAGCCTGTTACACTGGCATGAAAAAACAGAACAAACAAACAAACAAACAAAACCAAGACCAAGCACACAGGTAGATCTATTTCAGGAGTCTTAAATTCTAACAGCCCATTAGCACAAGATTATCTAAACCTGTGACTATGCTTTACACTTCTGTTGTGGTTTAGGATTTCGGCTCCAGAGGAAGGATGGGGGGCTTTTTCCTCCCTTCCCTTGTTTAGGTGTGAAAGGAGGTTTTGCAGCCCCGGCTCCAATTTTGCGTACCTCTGGATCCAAGCCATGTCAATCAACACCTCTTTGAATAACACTATAAAAAGCAGAGCACATTGCTTCTTTTTGGCACGCATTTTCCGTTTAGAAAGAGAGAACTCCTGAAGCAGTCACCTCAGCAAACAGGACAGTAAAGATCTTCCATGTGGCAGGTGGACTTTTCACTGCTGATTACTGGCAGAGGGTGGAAAGAAGAGGGACCAGAAAAGAGGATCTGGAGCCCCACTACTCTAAGTGGAGAGTAACTGCTGGTGAGGGAGGAGAAAAAAGGGTTCAAAGCTCTGAGAATGAAGGCCCTGCTGGAATGTGGAGAAGAACCCAGAATGTCGCCCGGAGACCTGGTGACTCTCACGTTTTGCAGGTGGGGAGAGAGAGCCAGGATGTCCCCTGGAAACCTGGTAACTTAAGTTTTACAGCCACCCCAGAGAGAGGCTATACATTGCAGAGGAAGTTTGTCCCAAAAAATTCAACTTGGAACTTAAACGCATGAGGTTAAAAGGACTGTGCCGTTTCCATTCCAGTTTTACTCCTTTTCCGCACCCCCCTTTTCGCGTGGACCGCATGTGAGGGCTCATAGTAAGAATGGGGAGTGGGTGCAGTGGGAGGAAGATAGATATCTATAGAGAGATATGTATCTATTTATATATTTAAGATCACTGTTCTCTCTTTCTTTCTGTCCTACCCGAATTTAAGTGATGATTTGTGGTTCTCATTGTTTTTGAATTCAATTAATTTTCATTTCCCCTTATTCAAGCCTGTTGCTTCTTTGCCCGTGGCCATAAGTGGCGTGTTAACGCCCTCCATGCATTTTCCCAGCTAGAACACCTTAGTTCTTTTGTTTAGGAGGAGATAAACCTCCCCTGAGAGCAAATTGTCTCTTTTGCTGCCTTTCAGATTTTCAAACGGCAACAACCTCTAACCAGATTTTGTATAGTTTTTAAAGGAATCATCACAATTGACAGCTCTGCATTGAATATCAGCGGCTCATGCAATCAGAGAGCAGTGAAGCACCTAGAAAACCAGGATTACAGTTGTCCTCTGATGTTACACTGAACTGCCAGGCAGCTACAGTCTAATCCAGCCATCTAGGCTCCCTGCACATCCAGAGTGATTCATCCCATGTCTGTACACACACTTTCCATCCGCAGAGGGCAATCCATCCCTCCTAATATACGCATCAGTGCTGGGGGAATGAAATATACACTCTGGAGGTGTGTATTTCTTTTCATTGAGGAAGCCAACACAAATCATTTAAATTAAATCTCTGTAACAGCTTAAGTAAGGCGAGATGAATTCCGTACTATAACATCTTCCTTTTCCCCTCTTCTTCCACATATTTAGAAAGATCACCACCAAGGATTTACCACCTTAGAGACATGTAAGAATTACGGAGCAGCAACTGGATTAATATGAGATATTGAATTAGATGTTCACACAGCACATATTTTAGAAGTTTTATGTACAATAACTAGAGTTTTGCCGTCCTCTTTTTGTTACCTGCTCGATGTAATTGATAAGGGAGTTCTTGTTGTCCTCCCAGTAGCCCTTTAGAGTTTCTTCAGGTGGGAATTTTTCACAGCTAAGCTCCACTGTGATTTCAAAGCAGTTGCTGCTGAGGTAATTGAAATCCTGCATTCCTGCAATGCCAGAAAAGAGACTTAGTGATGTATTTTGCATCATTCTGAAGTAAAGAAAGATGCGAGATTCTGGGGCTGCTAAGAAAAGAACAGCTGTAAAAACAGTTGGTGCACCTTAGTTCTGAAATCCGTCGCATTAAATCAGAGAAACCAAATAGACAATTAATTCCCCAAAACATTTTCTTCTCAAGGAAAGTTTAGAAAAGACTTAACACCTGGCCTGTATACTTCTACCTGACGTTTCACCTGCCCTCTACACTCCTAGCTGACACAGGTTTCTGGATAGCTGACTCCTCTTCAGGTACAGAAAATTATTTCTGATTATGGCTAAAATATTTCCAGATGAAAGTAAAAGGTGATCACTTTGTAATCCAAGAATAACAATTAATTATAAAGCAAGATAAAGTGACTTTGAAAAAAAGGTTTATAAAGATGGATCAAAAACGTGTTGGGTTTTTCTTCTGAAAATATAGGGTTTTAACCTAGTAACATGGAAAAGTAACAAAAAAATTTTACATGAAAAGCATCTGTTTGCTAAGGAATATTCTTTGTCGAGCTTTTCTGCATAGATTCCAAATATTTTCTACAAAAGAAAAACCCCAAAAGCAAACTTCCTATAAACTTTATTTACATGGAATTTTTTCCATGGATAAGGATATTTCCCACCCACTCAATGCCTCTGCAAACCAATACTGGATAGCCTTCAATAGAGAAGAGAAACATCATTATTAATGCAAATTTAATCTCACAGGAATTTAAAAATATATGTCATAGTATTATCACTAGAAATAAAAACCTGATGGGAAAGATGCACTCTTTTACATTTCTGAGCCCCTCCTCTTACTACATGGAAATACTGGCTATTTTCTCAAATCAGTCAATCAATAATGAAAATGGTTTACAGTTTTATAACTGGATCAACCACCTGGAGAGGGACTGTGGCTGTCCTCGGGAGGGTTATAAATATATTCTTTGCAGAAGCTGATGTAGAATTAGCACTTGCCTTCTTCCCAGTCTATCTATCTAGCACAGTCAGGGGATTCCCAAATGGAGGACTGAAAAGAAAAAGGCTACCAAGCATTTTGAGTATTCCCATGGAGGTCACTGAGGGGTTTAAAAGTGCTTCAAACAGATAATTCACTCAGCCCTATGCTCCCACATGCAAGCTACACGTGAGACCTAATGCAGTCTCTTTACCGAAGCATCAGTATTGTGCACCAGTCCAGAAATGTCCAGAGAGCATGATGTCATATCCAAAAGAGGACACTGAGGGCAGCGAACAGATTGAGTCAGGTGAAATTTTGCCAACACATTAGGGTGAGTCTGTTTTTTGACAACCAGGCAACGAGACACCTAACTACTGGTAGGAACGGGGACTCTTCAGATTTCTGAAAGAACATTTTTATTTCTAAGCCTTTTATAGATAGCTGAAAAATGAGGACACAGACGGCGAAGGTGCTCTTGGGAGGGACAGCTTTAATGTCCCACCAGACAGAATGCAAGATGGACCATTCAACAGTACACAGTGAGAGCAGCAGAGTCATGAGTAAAGCCCTGACAGCAGCACTGACTGCCAGGCATCTGTTTCAGAGACTAGATAATGTTGTTTTTCTTGATTTTTGCTTTTCTTCTACAGGAAAGAAAGGATCTATGAAGAGAATTGGGAGCCGAAGGGCACGATGTAATTTTACTGTGGTGCAAACAACTCTGGACCATTCCTTGCAAGTTTCTCCCTGCCTCCATCTCCCAAAGCAAGGTGGTATGCAGGGATGCCCTAGTTTCTCAAGGACAGAGTAAAGAAGAAATATATTTTCCAGTATTGTCCACAATGTCCATATCCTATAGTTTGTTTCCCAGCTCCTGGCCTGGGTCACAGTTTATATGTGATGTTCCTGAAACAATTCAGCACGCATCACTGAGCTGCAGGTGATTATATGAATCCCTTGAACAGAGAATGGGGTGAAGATAGCGTAGATCCAAACTGTGACCTACTACATCTGTAACCTGGAGAGCATCAGGCTGGCTACATACAACCTGCACTCTTTATCTGCCTATTCAATATGGCAATTAGGTGCAATATCCAATAAATCAATACACTTCAAAAGGTTTATTCAACACTGCGGAGACTTTGCTGGTACTGTTCAAGCCCTCTAACTGCCCTATTCCCTCTTGTTACGCACATGGCATACATCATATGCATGCACCTCACCACGCTCCCAAAGCCTCTCAGTTTAACAAAGGACAGCACAAAACTAACTTGCCTATATCTTAACAGGGACCACTCTCTGAAGATCAGAAAGGCTTAGCAGACCTCAGATATAACTAAGATTCCTGCCCATCACTGCTGACCATGCATAGGACTTTTCTTTGAAACTGAGCAATATGAACACTCCTCTGTTGCATGGCTCTATTGTTCTGAAGGACTACAGTGTCTCTATGTTAGTACTCACATACATAAGCTTGGAAGATGCAACAAAATCAATTTCTTCAGCTTTTAAAAAAAGGAACTCCAACCCTTGTGAAGAAAGTGGAGTGCAGGGTGTGCCCTTGGCATTCAGGCATCAGAATTAATTAGACTTTGAATTACAAGCTACCGCACGAGCTAGTTCAGCTTCTACACATATAAAGACAGTAATTTTTAGCAGGACAGGATGAATTGAGTGCCAAGAGTGGTTTGAGAGTATCTGAAAATAAAAAGACACTTAAACAATAGCCTAATAGTAGAGCAATGTAAGCTGCTTTGAAATGCTATTTTGGTAATGACACAAATCTTATTAGACTCAGGTGACTCTCTAATGACAGAACAAGCTGAATAGGCATGTGGCTAGATAGTAACTCATTGCTATCTGCTCTTCTCATTTATATTTCCAAACAGACATTCCCCACAAAAGGTACATTAAGAAACCATTATTAATGTTGAAAAGTTACGCACTCAACAGCTAAGAAAATGCCAAAATTAAAGCTGACTGTGCAAATTTAGTTTGGCTTTCTTGTGCATAAGTAAAATCACTAATTACATACTGATAGGGAGAAGACCAATGTTAAAAATTGCAAGGATTTTATGCACAGGCTTGTTTTCCCTTGGTCTAAAAGGGCCTTTCCTGAACACAGAAGAATGACCTCTTTGCTTTTGCTTACTGCTCTCTGAAAGACCTACAGGGCTCAACTAATTACAAATGACAACTAATACAAAGCAAGCGCAACAGACATCAGATTTAGCACAAAGTGCTGTTGGGAGAGCTATTTTCTCTGTGCCCCTACTCCACAGAAGAAAGGAACTACTAAGCAGGTAATGATGAGGAAAACCTCACAGCGAGGTGTATAAGAAACAGAAGCAAGTGTCAAATATTCCTGTACATCACCTGTTCTCTCCACCCCAAAACCTGAATGGAGAATTGCCAGCTTGCCTGAGGTTGAAGAGGAAATATTGAGGATTGACAAGGAAGGACAGAACATGAATGCAACGGAGGGTTCATCCTAACTTCCAGTTTGAGACAAGGGCTCCTACCAGACTTTTCTGCAACCAAACATTCAGGCTTCCTACTGAAAGAAGCCAGGTATTCAGAAAAACATATGTAAAGACAACCCATACACACATGAGAGAGCCACCCATATATTATCCCTGCACACTGAGGAACTAATGAAGACTGCTGCTGGCTCACCATGCAGTGCTGTCTTTTACAGAAGGTAGAAGTTCCTGTGGGCGAATGATACGGGCAAAGAAACAGATGCAGCACAGCTGGGGGCACCGTAATAAGCTCTATAGGGCAACAGCAACTTTAGTAATTTATTAGAAAGAAAAATCAACCCTTCCTAGGTCAGAGCTCTTGATCTGATGAGGTACTGTTCTAGAACACAGTCCCTCTCACTCAGCTCAGCCGTCCTCCACTCTCTCCTTTTTCCTTCCCTCACCACTGCTCTGCTGAAGCTGTGCACTCCTTTCTACACCAAACACAGCTCCAGTACCTACTCTCACCTATTTTCTATCTCTATTCCCAGTCATGTTTCTCCAGTTCTCTTCCATTCTCTATAGACTTGTGGCAAGTCTTCTTTATTTTGCCTCTCTTCAATCCAGGGATATCAGACAGGGATGTGAGCCTCACCTGTAGATACACACAGTACAATGAGCTGCTCTCATGTCCCCTCGCAGAACCCAGAACAGCCCACAGAAACCCAATGGTGCAAAGGCAGAGAAGCGCCACCTTAGCTCTGAACCAGAGCAGATACCGTGCAGAAAAGGTCTTCAGAGAGTTTCTCCTGATAAATTCTGAAATCTGGTAAGGACATACAATGAAATACTTTTCCTAAGGCCATACAAATGGCTTTTCAATGGATTGTACCACTGCTACCTTTAAGTGTGCTATCATATGGTTGGCAAAAGGTCACTGACACAACAAACAACTTGCACGCCACATTTCAATTTCCAGACAGAGCATTTCGAACCAAAGCTTCCAAGAAAATTTTAACTTGAACTAAGCAATGTTTAGTTATTTTCCTTAGTACTAGACACAGAAATAGCAGAACTGGTTTCATGGAACTATTCTGGGTTTTTTATGTCAGCCTGTGGCAAACATTACCATGGACATTTCGTTCAAAACTCACAGCTTGCCAGATGATTTCTACACTTGGAAAAAAAAAGATTCATGCTGTATGGTCCAAAGTATATTGTTGCCCCTCTATTTTTTATTAGCTGTACCATATTAGGATCATAGATCCTGGTTAGAACTAGGATTCCTGTCTACTAACTTCCATGCAAATGCATGAGAAAAAGAAAGGGCTCACTTGGGGAATTTGCAGTCTAACTTAAAATAAGGTTCAAAAGGAGGAAATAATTCAAACTTTCCAACAAGTTTTTCCAATGGAAAAATGTGCCTCTAGCATGTGCAGCTTAGTCAGAATCAAAGCATTTCATCAAAACAATGGAAAGACTGTTTTTTTTATAGCATTTTCCTAAGGAAAAAAAAGCTAAAGTTAAATATGTGCATGTTTTTATGTTAAATACTTACATTATTTTATTAAGATAATTTTTGGATTGAATTGCACCAAAAATTAACTATTAAACCTCTCAATATTTTGTTTATATTCAGTTTTTTTCAAATTATGCAAACTCTGTTTTGTCAAGGGTGTTTTAAAGGTTCCAATTCAAAGTCTGTGGATAGCTTCACACAGAGGGAAATTTTTGCTTTTCAGCTATATTCAGAAATGTCAATATTTTACCTGGACAGGAATCAAGCACTAAAATTAAGCCACAAGCTATCTTCATGACCAGATTTTGTTCCCATGGAAAGCAAAGGCCAAACTCCCATTGTCAATAAGTTTGCAGAATCAGAACTCTCCACTTCTTTCAAAGTTGGATGCTTTCATTTTTGAGGTTAAAAAGAACAGTTGGTAGCCTGCTCTCTCTCATCAGGGTTTGCTAGAGGATTTTTTACTCCTTTTTTTATTTTATCAAATAAAACCTATTAAGCTGTCATGATAGCATAGCAATCACTCACCCACAGAAGAACTAGTAAATTTGCAAACCTTCATTGGAGAAACACCGTATAAAAAGCAATAAAAGAGGAATATTTTAATAGGCATCATGATAAGCTTTACATAATTATGTAGATGTACTGTGATGAGTGATCCTTCCCTGATTTAGCCTTAACCACACCAAAAGTTGAGCATAACCTGGTTGTACTCCAGTCTGTAATTAAACCGCTGAAAACTCAAGCTTAAAAGGACCACCAGTGCCACTGAACCCCCATGCAGTGGGGCTCACCTCCCGGGACGCTGTACCATGCACCACCATTAGTTGTTCCATCCACAAAGCTGCTGTCATCGTCATTTTTACGACATGGTGGTCTGTTTGGATCAGACATAGCAGGATTAAGAGAAGAATAACTGCGAGCCAGGCTTTGAAAAATAGCATCATCAGGGCAGGAGCTGTATTCGTGAGCACTGCCTAGGGATGAAAAAAAGTCCAGGAACAAGAATCATTAAACAAGCACTCACACTGACTGGGCTCACAACCTAGATTAAAAGCACTGCACAGCAGGACTGTGTCTGGAAATTCTCTGTACCTGGGTTAAGTGCCCTACAGCATCACGAACTAATACACCATTATCTTCATAAAATTAACATTTTCCCAATACTTCATCAATTGCCTGTACCAAGTTGCCCCATTATTAAAGTACCAGTCCTAATATTTAAGAAAATATAAATGTCAAAGCGCACCAGAAAATTCTAACCTATTTGAGGCTTTAGATATTTTCTTAGAAGAACACACCTAGAAAAAGGTCTCTCCCTAAAGAGTTTTACAGTCTGATATTAAAAGGATTTGCAATTATACTGCGAGAAACTAGACCGAAGGAAGACAATCACAAACAAAACCATCATCTCATGATCATTTCAGTCATGTGCACATCCCCTAGTGGCACAAAAAACAAACTAATATTGTTGTGCACTAAATGATAACATCTCTGCCCCTTTTTATACAGGACCAACACTGAGAATGTGGAAATAATAATACCTGTTTCTATTAGCACACTACTGCTTTCAGAAATTCATTTTTTAAAGGTGGAAGTAGAGACACCTTAGATCATACGTGCAGCCTAGACACATTTCTCTCACTTCAGTTAACAGGATACAAACAGCCCCAGCTAATTTAAGAGCTAAATTGCCTTGATTAAAATATCTGAGGGACTATGAATCCCTCACGTATTACATCGTTCATGTGATGTAACTCTACTGAAACAAACTATCATCTTCAAAACTGGAAAACATGGTCATATAGTAATTAATTAGCTTTAAACATCTGATTAATATACACAAAAAATAAGTCATTACAATGCAGTGAAATAAGTATAGAATGTAATTTCTATCTCCTACTATTTCATGTTAACTTCTACTACATACCACTCCGAGTCTCATCATAAGGATAGTTTGCAACGAGGTCTCCTCCATGAAGATTGGCAGAGAGCACAAAGGGAATATCCATAATCCAGTGAATGACACCTTTCGTTTCAGGAGCAAGCTACAACCAGATAGCACTACCAGCAGTTACAAATTTATAACTCAGCATAGAAACTTATTCAATTATATACAGTGTGCTTAATTATTTACCACATATATTGTGCAATACATTTAAATGAACAGTAGTTTTATTTTGGCTTCAGAGAAAACTGAATCGGTCCTTTATATCAGATTTATAATTATATTAAGTAGATTAATGTTAAGTCTAAAACTGGTCAGAATGAGACCACAAATCAAGAAATCTGAATCTTTTGCTTCTCCCCACTGCAGCTAGAAAAAAGCCTACCAAATTTAAATCCACAGAAAATAAACTAATTCAAAATAAATGTTGGTAGCATGCAGTCTATTCTCTGAACAGAAAGTAAAACTACTTCATTTAAAAATTTGAATTTGAAGACTGAATATAGCTATTGAGGCCACAACCCTATGGGACTGCAGTCACATCACTGTATTTTCTAGAACCTCCTGTGGGGGTAAACACAAGAAGATAAAAATCCCTCCAGATATATGCCTGTATATTTAAGGTTTAAGCTTAACAAAAATGCATGTGTTGTATGCAAGAACAGCTATCCAGCCAGCAATGTAATTAAGTATAATACACAAGTGAATTTCTGACAATTATAAAAATGCAGAATATCTGAGAGAATAGCTTCAAACCAAGGGAGAAGGCTATGCAGTCTCTGGCCTTCAAAATAAAACATCCTTTGAAAGAGGAATTGTCTAAAGATTAAGCAATATGGATCAAAAGAGTTTACTACAGCAAGCCATTTTGAGAAGAACTTCATGAACCATCAGCTGGATAGATTTAACAAAATTAATGAACAAGATATTTAGAATTGTAAAGACCATCTACACAGTTCTTAGAGGTTGCTTCATGTCCACTTGCATAAAAGGGAAGATTGACCCAACATTCAGCCCCTGCTTACCTTAGGATTCTGATCCACAGCTTTTTTCATGTTTTTCAGCAGGTGGTTGTTTGGGCCACCTTCTTTCTCATTAACATAGACTATTCTATCAAGATCAGGGAAATTTCGGTTTAAATCTATCCCTTGGGCGTTACTTCGGCCAACAAACCAGTCTTTAAGTTCACCGGGCTGAATGGAGAAAGGGAACAGAAAGAGAATAGAGATTAGTAGATTCAGGAGACTACATATTGAGCTTATATATGGGTATATTTAGCCATGTAAATCCAAATCATGGGTTTACTTCTCATGTTCTCGAGAATAAGAAGGGATCATGTGAGAATAAAGAATTCTGAAGCACCAAGAGCTGAGTCATCCCTATTTCTTCCTAGAGCTCTGCAGGAACAAAATCAACCTCTATTTCACTCAGCATCTCAAAGAACAGGATCATTCTCACGGTGGCAGATCTGAACCAAGGATGGGCAAAATTACCAGCAAAAAAATCAGATTTTTCAGTGCCTGCTGAGTCTTCCCCCAAGACCTGGCCTTTCCACATTGTCTCATGCCCCAGGTTATGAATTACAGACCTCATTTTAGCAAACCTCAGAGCAGCTGTAGATTTATCAGCCAGCCTCAAGGAACTTTTGTGCTCATTTCAAAGCTCCTCCAGCCACCTTCAGGGTAAAGAAGGACCTTAATCTTTATTTATATGAGATTTTTATTGTGTCTGTCGGCTTCATTCACTGAAATGGTAGCAGTGAATATAGATGCAATGAGAACTTTTGCAAAATCTTTTCTTTAAGCTGATTCTCTAAAACAGGGGTTTGGTTGCATTAAGGAAATGCCTTCAGAGCACAAAGTTTTTCTTAAGTTGTATCTGTAACCTTTCATTACTCTTTAAAGTAGGTTTAGTTTGATTACTAGGGCATATTGAATTTACTGTCACACACAGGATCAAGATACTTCGAAATTAGAGTAACAGTAGCACTAAAGAAAATTGTATTGTAAGTTATATATAACGTGTCAGGCAACCACATAGAAGCAAGCGTACTTTGATTAAGGAGTACAAGTTTCAAATAATATTATTACAGAATCTCTACAGAGACATTTCAGAGAAGTAAAATACTGCATCAATTTGAAGCATCAGTACTGCTTCATTGCCACGAGAGGGAGACATACGACCGAAGATGGTTTAAAAGAGGTCTGGCTTTTTTAGACTTCATGATAATCAATTTAATAAAGATCTTAATAAGGTTTGACTTATTTAATCATAACGAAATAGTCACACAAAAAAAAATCAATATTGCCACATTAATAAAAAAAAATATACCTTGTAAAACAAGAAAATTCTTGTTTTCATTTAGAACATTATACACATCAGAAGCTGTATATAACAGAGTTCTATTTGACCTCTACTTGCTAATTATTCATTAATACATTACATGTTTCCCGACTGAGTCATCATCCCAAAATATATGCTAAATTTTCTTGACTAATAGCTTAATTAAAGTGCCTCATGCCTGACATTTAGAATCTAAGTTACTCATATTAAAAAGATTCGTCACAAAGTTTGCTTGTTTTCAGATCAGGTTCTGATGAATGTGAATAATTCATGTAAGTGCATTTACATGAGAATATTCTTGAAGGAAACATCAGCTTTCCCTTTTTTACCACTTTTGAGACATCACATATTACTAGAGGTTACTTGTTTAGGAACCAGTTCGGTCAGTGAACTTAGATGAGAGAATATGTATGAAACATTGTATTTTAAAACACAAAAAACTCACAGGAGAGGTGGCTATTTGTTGAAAACCCAAGGATAAAATACTCCTTGCTAAACAGAACAAGCCTACTGTACTATTAGGAAATACTTCAGTTACATTGTTCCATTCAAATTGTTCCACCAAGAGTTCATTTATCCGTAAAACTGCTAGTCCAAGTGTCATTATGATCCTAAGGTTTATATAGACATTGATCACTCTTCTTACATAAGTAGCCTTACAAACCTGGGATGCTGCTTTCTCAAAGCCATCTGGGTTCAAAGATGGCATGATATGGATACGTGTGCTATGGATCAAGTTGATAATAGTTTCATTTCCTTTCTGGTATTCATTGCACAAGTACTGAGCCAAGAAGATGAGCAACTCCCTTCCAACAGCTTCATTCCCATGCATATTCCCAACATATTTAAATTCTGGTTCTCCTGCGAAAAAAAGGAAGAACATCTCTTAGAACAACATATAAAACTCACCCAGTGACTGGATCACACAGCACACCTGACATGTGGGTATCACTATTATTACAACTGGACACAGGATACCCAGGAAACTAAAGCCTCCTTCAGAAAAGTAATTTTTTTTTTTTTTTCTAAACTCTGGCTAAACGATTAGTAATTTATATTTAGCTGGCAGAGAAAGAATACCAGAGGACAACACAGTATGGCAAAACAAATGCTAAGCACTGCCATTAACATTACTGCAACTAACACCTCAATACTACAAAAGAGTGTCTTAATTGGGTATTTTTTAAATATATAAACTGACACTAACAGAGCGTCTTATCTTTAACGTGCTCTCCAAGATTAGGTTAAGCTTATCACACTACGCATGCATTAAATTGCAATTCTTCTACCAAAGCGTTGCCAGCTGTTGATCCTAGTGATCAGAAAAGTCTTATTCGGCAGATTCTTTGGATATCCAAGCTTAGACTTTATGAAGCAAGTGCAATAACCTAACTCATAAAATGAATCATTCCCATTTAAAATTTGAATAAACAGTCCAGTATTAAATATACACTACTTATTAATATAGATGGAATGTTTACACATACATTTAATATTGATTTAATATATAATGTATAGTCATATATAATATGCAATGTGTAATATGTATTCAGTATATACTCTGGAGAGAGAAAGAATATATAAAAATAAACTGTCCCATATTCCAAATTGCTCATTAGTCTCATTCTTATGACCATGGACATAAAAAACACACAGGCTATGTCTCATAGAGCTGCAAAGGATTTACCTTCGAAAAGACTACATTTTGGGCCTTAATTCCAGAGAGGTTTTAGTATACGTGTAAATACCCAAATGAGATTAAAAGGATTGTACTGGAACTACAATGAAGAATATGCTGTTTTCTGGGTTGAAGCCCATTTTTCCTCATCCTTTTCCTTTTTAAATGCAGTTCTTCTATTGTAACAGCTTTAATCAAACATTCTGCTGATTATATGCTCTGAATAGTTTTTGAACACACTTTGTGACAGCCTTTAGCACCATCACAGGGGCAAATTCAAGCCAGGAAGACTGTTACACAAATGAGACCTAAATAATTGTTAATCAAGCACACAGTCATATCTCCTTACAACTCTTCAGTCTGTGCTTGTTAACCTTAATCCAGTGATAAGATGCTATCAGACACAGTGCTGTTCCTTCCAGTTTAGATGGTTTTGTACGTAAGGATTCGTCTCTGAAATTTTTTGTCAGACAGGTTAAAAAGTTCTCTAGTCTCGGTGAAACAGCTTCATTTCACCTGACAGACACCATGCCAAAACCACCAATTCCTCTTTTGGCACTGAGCTCCTATTTACTCTATTTTCTTCCTATCTGTTAATACCAGGGAATGCAAGAGGCCTCATCGTCAAGGGTTGTCAGACCATGCAATCAACTTGATCCCTTTAAAACAGAAAGATACTACTTAATAAAATACGTAGCACTGCACATCAACTACACTCATAACTGGAATACTGCATATGTATATTGGCATGTTACTTATGGGAAAAGTGCTAACAAGCTAACAGGCAAATTCGTTACTGTGGTAAATATGAACACGGTTGTATTTTGCATTTGTGGTTTTCCAAGGACATCAATAAGGAAGCCTGAAAAGGAAATAATTTCTCTTGATTCCCAGCCATGCGCATTAATGACCTACCTTTCTCTCCCACTTGAATTTTACAGGCCTGGATCAAATGAAGAAATAAAACCATATGTTTTTACTGCTTTGCCCCCTCCCCAAAGCATCATTAATAGTGCTTAAAAGGGTTTGTGAAAAGAGTCACGGGGTCTATAGTGAACCAAGAGTACAGCCTCATCTACAGCGTATCTTCAGTGGTAATGACCCGTCTCAAGTGAGCATTAAAAGCTAAAAGGAGTTCAGGAAGAGGCAGAGAGAGTCACTGGAAATATGGCAAGTCTTTTCTATGAAAAGTGATTGAAGAAGATCAGCCTGATTTTCCTTAGGAAGAATAATAAGGGACAGTCAAATACACCGACCATTATGGCACGGAGGAATCGATCTTGAAAGCAGCGCTTCCTTACACCACAAAACAAAAGACAGTGCTTGTCAGTGACAGGGAACAATGACCATTTTTAGACTGATAAAGAAAAATAATATTACTCACTACACAAAGTATGAAAGCAGTATTCAAAGAATCCTGCGCCAGCAAGGTGTCAGCAGAACTCTAAGGTTTGCTAGCAAACCAAGAGTTAAAAAACTGACCTAAAAGGGAATGCAGAAGAATGAAAAGGGAAAGATAACAGAGCGCTGAAGAACAGCCTTGCTTCAAAACTTAACTTTATGTTCATATTTCAGTTCTCCTGAGCATTTTCTTACACTTTTCTCTGAAGTAAAGAAATCCATCTCCTCTTGATCCTCTGGCTGCAGAGAACAAGGCTGTGTGGTTCACACGCATGTGAACTGTTCTCTGCCAGCCCCCAGCCCTGTCCATCTTCTTAATTCTGGTCACAGCAACTAAAGAAATACTGGGTTTCTGCTCAATATCAGAAGACACTGAATTTCAGACTGTATGTGACAATTTTAGGAAAACTCTTCATCATTTCAACAGCGTCATTCACTTCTAAAAGAACAATGGAAAAAATGGGTGTTTCTCATATCTGAACTTTGCAGATGCTCCAAGGGAAACAAACTCGGACTGTACTGTTTTATTTCAGTGGAAACAAATTAATGCTATAAACTGACTGTGGGGGAATTAGCAGTTTGCTCATGCTCATTGTGGGCAAAGCCAGGGTGTCCATTCTGGAAAAAAAGACAATACTGCTAAAGTCATTAGTTATCATCACAGTGCCCAAAATGTGGAGGGAGATTCCACAGGCTACTCTCAGCTGATATGACTTTTCAGTTAATGAAGCCCTTAATTTGTATTTGCATTTCTGCCTTTCTTGTTAGAGTAAAAACTGCAACTCAGGGTGTAGCTTCTGGAAAGGTTTTTGGTTTGGGTTTTCGTTTTTTTTTTTTTTTTTGAGTTACTTTTACCTAAATTCTTTCCTAATCGTCTTTTTTTTTCTAGGACAATGAAGTCCAAGCTGGAAGGCAGACTGCTAGCTGAAGCCAACAGAAAAATTCCCATCACTCTGTTGGCTCAGTTAAGCAAGTCCAGCTGCCCAAGATTTAGTGAATGACTCTGCAATGCAGCCAGCGTTCCAGGCCCACTACGGGCTCCAAAGGAACAAGTTCCTTCTTTTCCACTGCATGGGCTAACACAGATGATGCCAACCATGTCGTCCTTAAGCCTTAACACTTTATGGGGTCCCTGGTCTATTCATTGAATATGTCCTGCCACACCACTTCTACAAGCTTCAGACCTCTCTGGAAAACAGCCCACTGCTGAGGAAAATAGCCTTCGGTCACCTGTTGCTAGCATGCTACTTAGCTAGAGGAAAAGCTGCTCTTCCCATTAATCCTTCATAAGCCATTTAATGCAGACCTTAATCACCCTTCGTAAGATTTTATAACTGTAAGTTGCCTCGCAGAATTAATTTTTTATTATTAAAAATCTCTGTAAATATCTATTTGATGAAAAGTACTGAATAGTTTCTTCAACTATAGTTTCTTCAGTAGCAATACTTCTGTTCTGCTGCAGAACTGGAGGTAGCATTAAGGAAAAAGACGCTTGAAGAGATATAACTGGTTTTTCTCATTTATTTGACCCACACAAGAAAGTAAAATTCTTTTAATGGAATCCCATGGTCCAAGATAAGATAAACAAAAGGAGTATTTCTGTTGGTTGAATATTTAAAATTCTTATTTAATGAACGTTATTAATTTTCTGATGATATATCTTGACAAACAATAATCTCTCATTCACAACAGCAAAAGTATGTCATCTGTAACAATGCAAGTATGACATTTATAAACGCTTACACGTAACTTCAGCTCAGATACAGAGGTTTATAAAAACAAGTGAATGAGTGGATACTAACATCTTTCGGGGCAAGTCATAAGAAATGAAATGCAGCAATCAAGTTTATAAATATCTTAGTATCGCTGGTGAAACCTAAGCCATCACATCATTATGGCTTTTAGAAGGCTTTTACATCTCTCTTAGGTTGACTGCACAGTACATTACAACCTGTTAAACCATTGAGGAAAAAGTATTTTAAAATGCCATGCCTTTCTGGTGCCTGACAAACATTGTGAAATGTCACCATTTGCTTTTGCGGTTATAGTCGGCTACGGTCTTCTGCGGTTTCCTAGGAACAGCATGTACATCATTAATATTAGACGGGTCATCCAATTAAAGATGACTAACTACTGCCACTTTCAGGTCAGGCTGTATTTGTACAGTAAAGATAGTAATTTTCTAAAATGTGGGAACAAAGTGTTTAGCACCTACTAATTATATACATGCTATGAGTCAATGTAATGTCATGTCACTAGTCACTGTCCAACGTCAGGCAGTTAACCTGAAAATGTACAGTATTTCACTCATGGAAGTGCAAGCCATATGGAAGAAAACAAATTAACTACTGGAAAGTTTAAGTTCTCAATGAGCTGTTTTGCAAATCAGCCTCAAATACTCTTAAGAACTAGAGTCTTTCTTGTGCTCTCCTGTATTTCTTATGGAAAAGCCAACAACATTCCTGACATAACAGACTTAGTGTTTTTGATTACTTACAGTTGCTTGTCATCTTTAATATGGCAACTAGTAAACTTTTCTTGTAGCTAAATGGCATGGAAAACCTCAGAACCTCTGCTGGCAACAAATCCATTCAGTAAATGTGATTGAAGACTTTCTTACGCTCCACATTTTTGTTGTTAGTTTAAAGAGAGAGAAATTCCCTGGAGATCAATTACCTGGAAAATTGAAGATTACCAAATGGGTTTCTCCTTTGAATATGAAAAAAGTAAGAGGGAGAAAGAAGAAACTAAATAAGGAGGTAAGATAGAAAAGTGAAAGAATTAGAAATTTTAGATTTCTAACACCCTGTAAACTAAACGTCTGCAACCTGCCTCAACTGCATTTCAAGAGAAACGTTTATCTCCACAACTTGTGCAAAAACAGCATTGAAAGATAGAACCGCAATGCAGTATTAGTTTCTAAAACATTGTATACGCCTTATATCATTTTAGGGCAACATTTACTAAGATGTAGCATTGGTGTAACCCTGCTGAAAGAGAAACTGCTGGAAGTTTCACAGGTGGTTTACATGAAAGCAGAAAGAGGTCAACACTGAAGGCCTTTGAAAAATCCAATCTTACTTTCTTGACATTAACTGCTACAAAAAACACCGGGAAGAAAATAAGAGGGAAAGAAAGGCTGGCAATCTCCTGCTTTAAAAAAAATGCATGCATTTTTTAACAGCTATGATTCAAGAGTGGTCTCAAGCTCTTTCTGGAAATTTTCATTATTATTTGAACATTACTGCTTAAAGTTAAAAAAAAGTCTGTGCAGCACCATTAAACTTGGAGTGAAAGCTCACAAAGAACAGCTATGTTTCTGCTGGCCTTGACACGCATGAATTAAGATGTGATCTCTATTCTATTGAATACAGAGTCTGTCAGCGGGGCTTCAAAATAGGATCTTACATGTCTTTGCGTTGGAAATTAAATTCTCCAGACAGATTACCTCATGCTCAAAATAGTTATTTCCACCAAAAAGGTTCTGCATGACTCGAAGCTTTCTTCAGGTTTCCAACAGCCCACTCTCAGCCCTGCAGCTAGAGGACTTGGCTCAGCCTCCCACAAGAAGTGGGTAAAACATCTGCTAAGCTCCTGCAGTCCCCACCTACAGCTCTTTGCTGGCACATTCCTATGCTGATCTTTCCACAACACCCTGTGCTTACACTGAAGTGTCGCACAACGTAGCACTGAGTTCAGTATTTTGGGTAAAGCCCATTTGCTTTACCAGAGAGCAGATCAGGTTTTGCCTGCGAAATTTGTGTTAGTGAGCACCAACTGATGATGCTATCTAATAGAACTGATAATGAGTCTTTAAATCATAGCAAACCATTTGTAAAGCAAAACAAATTTACTTAATCAAAACCTTTAACTTCACTAAAACCAGTGATGGTATATGCATAAACCCCTCATTTTGTGTAAAAGTGTTAAAAAGCACAGTTCAACTTCTCTGAAGTTCAAAGCAGATTTTAAAAATCAGAATTTTAAAACTAACAAATAACCATCTATTTATACAACTGGATTAACCAGGTAAGTTTTACAATCAATTGCATTTTTCATGCTCTAGGAAAAATGAATAGGACTTTGCACTTACAGAATTCATTACAGCAGCAAGTATTGTTAGCTCACTGAAGATGAGCAAACATGAAACAAACTGTCCTGAACCACCCTCACCTGTCTGTGGCACAGTACGAGACAAGTACAGTTGTTTCGCCTCCCAGTTTTTGCTCTCACTGCTGGGAAAAAACCTGGACCAAAACACACCCTGGGTTCTTTGTGAAGGACACTGGCAGTACAGAAATGTCATGAGTAACTCTACGTCTTCTGTGATGCTGGCTGTGATATGTAACAGATTCATCTTTTCCACTGTGCTCAGTAAAAAGGGGGGCTTTTCCTTTTATAACTACGTGTGAACAAGTGAATTTTCATTTCAAAGCACTCACTGTATCCCTCAAGTTTTGGTTGGCATACGGAGTAAAGATTTTTTTTTTAATCCATCAGTTCATCATCAAAATAAACCTTCCAATGAAGAGAAAGTTGATACATAATTTAGACGTGTATTTATAATGGTACCTCATCAAGTTCTTTAACAAGCTTTCTCTATTCAGCAAACTCTAGAATTGGCTTTTTCACTTCAACTAGGAAAGTACTTGCCAGCCATCAGTGCACTTCAAAAGGACTGATCTCATCTATTCCATTCCTTTTGCATGCAACAAATATACGGGAAATTTCAAAGCTAAACTAGTTCAAACGCCTGCTGCCAGCAGGAGACACATTTGGGCTCTGCTTTTCCTCATCCTCATTTCATGAAGAGAAGAAATAAAAGTCTGAAATCACCCATTTATATCCAGTTCCCACACTCTAACCTCAAAGAAGTAGGCAGAAATGGCGGACAAGTAAGATGAAGAAACAAAAGTAAGCACCCCCTTTCATTGCAAACAAACAAAAAGTCAATGAAAAGATTAACTCTTTTTCAGCAAGTTATACAAGCCAAATTTGACATCGCCATGCGGCTTTCCTCTGCCAAATGGGTGGTCAAAAGCACAGAAGCGCAGACACAAGCTCACTCGGAGGCTATTTCCAGGCTGGAAATTACGGGTGCTGTGATTTCCCCAGCAGTGCCCAGAGCAGAGAACAAATCTGAAGAGAGCTGAGGGAGGAAAGTCAGGCCAGGGTTCCTCCTCCGTAGCATCATGCCCCGGTATTCACTGCAACACCACATTTCAGGGGGAAAGCAAGCTAGGTCATCTTTTGGGGCTGCGCTGCCTTGGGCCCCGAGCTGCACCAGCCTGTGCAAGGAAGCACACTCACCCAGCTCACCTTCACCAGCAGAACTCTGCATTGTTCTCTCCACAGAGGAAAACTATTTCTGACTGAAAAGGATTACAATTCCCATCACGAGGACATTCTGAGTCTTCGGGAAATAGACTTTCTGTGCTTAAGGATCCAGGAATTACTAGCAGTAAGCCCCTAGACTTCCTCCCTGGATTACGAGGGGCCTTGCTGAGGCTTTGCAATCGCGCTCGTTACTCCACTGAGGCTACACATACTGGACGCTCCTTCTTTATTGATAACTGGAACATTATTCTATTGCACTAGCTGTTTTTTCACAATCTGACACTGTGAAAAAACCTGGGGGCTGCAGATCTGAGACTCAGGCAGATGATGCCAAAGTGCATTGGTCATTGCTAACAGATGGAGAGGGATAAAATCTCCCCAGAAATGTACATCTGTAATAAGTCCCTCACGTAGACAGCATGTTACAGAATAAGAGTTTCTTTTGCACAGACGTATTTACTTACCTTCCCTTGCTTTGCTGAGCCCTAATATTCCTTTATCTTAGCTTCTGTGATTATTGGTCATGGAGTTTACAGAAGGAGTTATAAAGTGCCCTTTTAAAATAAATCACAGTAAGAAAGACATAGGCAAACTGCAAAAACTAATTCCACTGTTACCTTGCTCCTTTGTGGGGAAAAAAAAAAACCTACTTGTGATGACTAACAGAGGACACCGTTTATGTCAGAAAATAAATGACCTCATTTATGTCAATATTCTCCGAAACCTACAAACACCCAGGCAGCTTCTTATAGTCCTAATACTATTTCAGCATCACCCTTTTGGTATAAATAATTATAAAAAAAAGAATTCCATCGTTTTAGTAGGGTTGGGGTTTTTTGCCAGAAAAAGTGCAGCTGCATTGTAGGCTTAAAAACCTGGTAAACTGTGTGAAACCCTGATGATAAAGTGGCTTACCTGTTCTGCAGCACTTCACCTCCAGCCTGATTTTAGCAGCTAATAATCTGTCAAGTTTCTGCATTTAAGTTATGAATGCTATATGATAATCAGCAGTAAATCTTGATTGTACCTATTTTTGAGATAGCAACAGTTAAATCAGTACAGTATGAAGCAGAGGAAAATAAAGGTTAAGTGGGTAGTAAGTGATCAAGTTTGGTAGTGCAACACTACATCTTCAAACACTGCAACACTTGGCTTCAGAATTTTTCAATGGTATGTAAAATTGTATTTAAAATTGGTATTATAACTTAATGATTTATTTATAGCCAGTTTAGGTAGAAATGCAGACCTGGATGCTTGGAGGGGGTCTATCTCTTCATACTCACATAGGTTTGTGTAATGGGTTACGATGGCGCCGGCAGGGCTGAGATGCCCGTCTCCCCCGCTTCCCTTTCGCCCAAAGCGCGGGAAATTTGGGAAGAGAAGCCACAGCCCTCTCAGCTTCTGATTGTGAACCGAGGCATTTCAATCACAGCTCAGCAAATAAGCATGTAAAAAGCAGAGTTTTCAATCACTCCCGGCGCGCACATTTGCTTTCAGCTCAGGACAAACAGAGAGAGGGATTTCTAACACAGAGAGAAGGAACGCCGCTTTTCCTCCACTTTCACAAGTACTTTCCCGTTTCCTCGAGGGGGTGGAAAGGGGCATGCAAGGCGTCCCAGCCCCCATATCGAGAGACCCACCATCGAGGGACGTGAGAAGGATCGTCCCCCATAAGCCAGTGAAGAAGCCGTCCTGCCTGGACCAGAGGCAGACGTTGATTCCTACGGAGGGACAGATGAAAACACGCCGGTCCACTGATGTGGAATCGAAGAAGATAGGATGGTGTCTTCTACAAGGGGTGAGAGGAAAGACTCTTTGCAAAAGTTTGCCTGGACAGTTCGTTTCTGGACTGGAACCTGGAGGTTAAAGATTCTCTCAGCGACGCTCTTCCCTCCTGTCCCCCCTTCTTGGAGCGGCATCCACATGGCACATTCTTTGTTTAAGCAGGGATGTTGATTAAATGTGCTGGGGGGAGGAAAATGTATCCGTATATATAAATTTATGTATTTATTAATCTCTATCATCTCTCTCTCTTCTTTCGACCGGTCCTGTTTAAATGATTGATTTATGGTTTTAATTGCATTTAGCATTAAACCACTTGTTCCACCCCTTTAAGTTAAAACCTGTGTTTTCGCATTGCTTTTGTGTTCCTTGCCAAAACAAGCTTAACGTGTCACTTAAATCCTTTTGTGTAGTCTTGGTGGGTTTACATTTCCCCCGGAGCTACAACAGGTCACAAAAAATAAGAAACCTTTCAGAGATAACAGCCTCTCGATCTCAAATCGCGAGTTTGAAATATAGATACTCTTATAGAAAATGCCTTCCATATCATCTTATAAATTTAAAAAAAAAAAAAAAGGTATGATTCCAAGCAAGAGCCTGTAAGGAGAGGAAGCTACACTAGTGCAGAGGCTAACAAAATGAAGCTTGGTGCATAAGAGGAAGAAGTGAATCATATAACAGCTTGTTGACTCAAGAATAAGGATGAAGATGACCGAACCAGACAAATCCTTCGCCTCAATAGCAGATGAGTGTGGATGCAGAAGGCTTTCAAAAGATGGTCTGCCTTTGGATGAGGGAGCTCCAGACAAAAGAAACACCCATATGGATACTGACCCTGACACTGCAAGCTGTATAGCTGCGAGGCTCAGAACAGCCTTTGTAAGATAGAAACATATGCTTAATATAAAATCCATAATGGCTTTTAGGTCTGCTCAGGAGCACACATCCTAGCATCCTAGGAAACAGAAAAAATTTTTTCCTCATGCAGGAAACAAACATAAAAGCTTGGTATCTTCTCAGCTTTCCTCAGAGCTTCCACAGGGTTCTCCCTTCAAAGAGTAATAAGAGAGTTCTGCATCAACAGAAGGGAGAGAGGGGTACCTGTGGTCCATATGGTCTACAGTCAAGGACAACAGAAATCACAATCCTGTCCTTGAACAGTACCTGTAAGTGCAGAAAACGAACCAGAGGCTGAGGAACTAGATATTTTATAATGAACTCTATGTATGGCAGTAGACCTTCGTGCAATTTGATGTAAAGTGAACCTTTCTAGAGTTTATTCTAAGTGCAAGTGGAAAGGTCAGTTCAAAGCAACAAGGCATGCTCTTAACAAAAGGTGGAACGATAGCCATTTCCTCCAATTATACCCGCTCTGTCTCCAATTTGCCAAGCACATTAAAGTGCAATGACCAGTAGGATCAGAGAACAAGCACTTATTCCTAGCACTGTCTAATTACTATTTCCTCTGAGCAAAACAAAAAGCTACAGCAAATCCATCTCTTCTGGTCCCTTTCATCTCACTTGAAACTTTCTCTTTTATGTTACTACGTTCATCAGACAAGCTCTTTCCTGCCAATGCAGGAGGAAACATCATGTTAGTGAAAATGTATGTTATCCAAGGGCAAATTTCTTCACTAACGCGAGTCCAAAGGGCTCTTGTTACTGGTATCAGTGGCATCTGGCATCAGTCTGAGTGTATTCACCACGATCCCCGTGTAGTCATTCATATTATTTAGTAAGTGTAACAAAACACTAGGAGTGGAAATATTTTGCCATACTTCTGTAACTCAGATCAACCTTAAAGTAGTGAAAGCAAAAAAAAACAACCTGTGCCCCACCTTCCAGATTTATTGCACGTTATTTCAATTTAATGCAGGTGTAGAAGGTTGGTAAGATATAATGAAGAGGTATAATAAAGTCTGGCACTATTTTAAAGCAGGTTTAAAGCATTTTGTACCATTATCTATTAACAAATATTCTGAGACTGCTGAAATTAGGTTTCTCATACATAATATCATTCTTCATGGCTAGAGGGCCCACGAAGTAGCTAACTCGCCAGGCCACAGAGCAGAGCATAATACAGCCAAAAGGCATCTCCTGAGAAGCTCTACAGCAGTATTTTTGATATTTCAAGCGTTTTGGGCTTTTTGAGAAGAAAAAATTCCCTAATGAAGAGAAAAGGGAATCTAGGAAATAATGATTCCAACTGAATCCAGTTGAAGATGTGGTACCTGACCCTATGTGCATTTAATAAGCTCTTAATTCAACAAACAACAGAACACTTCTCTGCTATTGTGTGTGTATGTGGACATGCACATCTTACAGACTTGCATGGATGTCCCTCATTGAGAGACTCAGCCACCAAGGAGTCATCCCCAGGTCATGAAAATATTTTTCATGTCTCCGTTTGCTAACATCTTTTTAGATCTAAAGCACACTTCTAATTTTAACTAAAGAAATTGGATTTGCAGATATTCCAAATCATCTGAAAACACAGATTTGGCACAGTTCACAAACAAAGTCAAAACCACATGACTCCAAAGGAGAAAGAAACTGAACCCTTTAGGAAGCAGCCAGTATTCCCGGTCTTTATTAACCATCTTACACCTTACGATTCAGTCATTCATTCTTATTTAAAACAACAATCTGAAAGAAAAGCCTTTTTAAATCAAATTATTACACTGCTGCATTAAAATAAAAGCTTAAAGCTGCTTGGACTGTTTCAGAAAATACGAGCTATCCAGTCTGCCACATTTCCTACTTCTTTTTACATATGCATTTTACTTAACTTTCTCTTTCATCCTAGGTTTAACATTTATGATCACAGTGTGACAACTGCTGAAAGCATCTTTCAGTATATTTTTTCCAGTGGCATGCTAAGCTATGAAGAAAAAAAAGGTAGTTACAAAATGTAATATAATCTAAAATATTGTGTTCAGATTATAGGAACACAGACATGGGAAGGGAAAGAGACTGGAGATTACTGCACTATCCATTAAAGACTGCACCTAATAAAAGGCAACAAACTTGGGAAAGAGCAGCCAGCACATAAAACTCACCAAGACATGCTACTGACACAGCAGGTAGGAAGAATGCTTTTCTCCCCAAAATATCCCAGTGGTATTTGACCTGGCATGGCTCTTCTAACCATAAAGACTTCTATATTTATACAATAATGACATTTTCCCCTTTAACTTCACTAGCAGCAAAAACTAACATTGAAATTATACTGCGAGCTCAGTTTTATCATCTTTTTTCCTTTATTTAGGACTTAAACCCATGAAGCACGTTAAACATATGCTTACCTTCAGTATGTCAGCATCAGAGGGGTTAGTCTGGAAGAGCAAGTCAAGCCAGAAGTTCGCCAGAGCAAGTTTGCCAGAATAAGGCATTACGGTTTCATGCAAAAGCAACAACTCTGAGATTTTGCCACTGACTCTTGTAAATTCTGGATCAAGTTTTTATTTCTGAAAAAATTCTTTCTGGATTAAACTTTCCATATTTGGTTTCTGTCCACTCTTCACCACTTTTTTTTTTCAAGCAAAAGGTTTTCACCTATTTATAAATTATCTGGGAGTAAAAAGATAAAGGTCCTACTAAAATAACATTTTTTTGCAAAGATAATTTCTTTGCATTCTGTAACCCAGAAAACAAATTAATTTTTCATGTT
The DNA here is from genome assembly GCA_009769605.1 of Bucorvus abyssinicus. Taxonomy (NCBI): domain Eukaryota; kingdom Metazoa; phylum Chordata; class Aves; order Bucerotiformes; family Bucorvidae; genus Bucorvus; species Bucorvus abyssinicus. Next base: position 43,234,245 of record CM020026.1, read on the forward strand.
AAAATTCTCCAGGTGGCTTGTTTTCACTGAGTCCTTCTCTTCAAAGCAGGTATGATCCAACAGATTTATAAAAGCTTGAAAACTCCATCCTGCAGTAGGCAATACGAAATTTAGCATCAGGAGGCTATTTGAAAAGCTATTAGAAAAGATGGCATGTAAAGTATCAGCAGCAGACAGCTGTAGTGGGGTGTTGCTGCTTAACTGCTTACTGTGCAGACTGCTACCTGGTAAACAACTGTAGAAAAGCGCACTGAGGTTAGTACAACAGCAAGCCTTTTTTCCTCTTATTTTGCTTAAAAAGGGATATAGAAAATAAAATTACATATTATAGTATTGCTATGCTAGGGCAACTATTTCAAATGCTCAGTGTTAGAGAAAGACACTTTTTTGCAGAGGGAAAACAGAGTGGCCCTTAGCGATAAGGCTATGCTGGGAATGAGCGTGTGCTAGGACCTCAGGGTACTCCTTATTTCCCCCACTAGACATGGTAGTCTACTACTGTAACCCCATGAAAGCAACAAACTCAAAACCGTTTGCTCATAAAATATTTCACTTCGGGAACAATACTGTCTTCACATCTCACACCATCCAGAAGGCCCCATCAGACCCAAATAATCAACTCAGCGTGTCAAAGGAAGCTGGATATGAGGGCAAACCTAAGTGTTTTATGGCAAGAAGGAAAAAAAAGGACAAGCCAAAACCCCAAGAGTTAATTTCAGGAACCGTAGGAGTTTCCTAACTAGGAACAGCTCCCAAACTTCCACTGAGATGTTGCTCTGTCAAGGCTGCAAAACTTAGAAACTACCAAGCTAAAACATAACTCTGTGTAACATAGGAAACCAGACTTTATCAGGCTTTCTGAGCAATTTATTATACATGCCGGTTATGAGCTGTTCATGCTTTGGTTTACAGCTCTTTCCAACCAAGCAAAAATAGTCTGACGGTGAGGCTTTTCCCAGAAAAAGAAAGATTTCTATTTTAGATTGCTTGTCAATGGTGAGTGGCTTGAGTCGTGCATAGAAATACGAAAAAAATCTATATAGCTTACGGAATTGATCACTAAACAGGCATTTTTTAAAAAAAGAAAGCAAACCAAACAGTCAGAGCCAATAGCCCTCCTTCCCAGCATGTATGCAAGCACGATTTCAAGAGATAGTTGCAGTGCAGAAAGCCACACAGGGATCTTATCTTGGGTTACTCAAAGCTGACACCCCAGCAGCGCGAGACTTTCCATACAAGTATTAACACTACTATCACAAATCGTTAACAGTCTCCATGACAGCACAGACACCACTGTGCTGTTACTGAACAAAAGATTTTACCTGCACTCAGAGCATTTGCTATCCCAGCAAAAGAAAACAGAAGAGGAGCATATGGCAAACACAGGGCGGGCAATTTTACCTTAGATCTCATTAACCCCTTTTCCTCCCTTACCTTCAGGGACTTCTGTGACAAAAGTAAATACGGAGAGATCTGAAGAAGGTCATCAAATCATAGCATCTGACACTGTTGGGAGGAAGCTGTTTGCTACCACAGATGTAACGACAGGAGCTAGTGCAAGGAAGATGGTTTGAAAATTTGCTCAGTGGACAAGAGAAATTATCATTAATGGCTCAGAAGTACAATTAATATTTTAATGTTTACTAATATTTTGGAAATTAATGTCTCATCAGCAACAAAATTAAGTACCAATCCTAAATGATGCTCCAAGCCTTTGGACTCTAAGAAACCTCCAAAACAGGCAGAATACAGAAAATTTAATTCACATAGACAACTAAGTACAATTTTTCTTAAGGAACGGTTCCTCTTCCTACAAAAAAAAATATGAAGAAACAAGTTCGTCAAAGAAGAGCAAGGCTGTCCAAAATGAAAATCAGTTCACTGCACAATCGGTATAAAAGCAAGTGAATATTGTCAGAGGAAGGAAATACATAGCCCTCAGTTCTCATTACACTGCAATTGTTCCTGAGGATACTGTTAATAAGTTTCCACTAAACAAAAATGTAAGGGTGGTGTTACAACATTTCTGAAGGTTGGGGTAGCTTTCCTGCAGAGCTCTTTCTTCATGGATTTTTCACTGCAGAAATACCCTAACAGATGTCATTTTGGTATCACATCGATGCATACGAGAGAAAGCAGGATGACATGTGACGTTCAGCTGCTATTTGCTTATCATTGGGCTTCATAGATGTATGATTCTACTTAAATGAAGGTAGGAAATGTGCTATCTTATAGCTTTATTTTAGGATTGCTGAACTGAGATTGCACCCCTGCAAATCCTCCTACAAAGGAAAATGCAAGCTTTGTGCAAAACAATGTCACGCCTAGAGAATATAACAATTTTCAGGTAAATCAGACAAAACTAGAGAAGAGACTGTGTTTTCATTATGCCCTTCCTGTGTAGTTTCATTTAAATCCCATAAATCTTCTAAATCTCAACATATAAGACTGAAAGGCGACTTTTTTTTTTTTTTTTAAACCACGTGCTACAGACTCTTCTCCAGCTTTGTTGCCCTTCCTTGGACACACTCCATCACCAAAATGTCCTTCTTGTAGTGAGGGGCCCAAAACTGAACACAGTATTCAAAGTGCAGTCTCACCGGTGCTGAGCACAGGGGGACAATCACTTCCTCAGTCCTGCTGGCCACACTATTGCTGATAGCTTTCTTTCACAGCTGAGCTCCAGATCTGAACCAAGGTTTCAGTTGCTTGATCAACCTGATCTCCTTCCATGACAAGATGACCCACTTAGTGGATGATGGAAGACCTGTGGATGTTGCCTACCTAGACTTTAGTAAAGCCTTTGACACTGTTTCACACAGCATTCTCCTGGAGAAACTGGCTGCTCATGGCTTGGATGGGTGCACTCTTCACTTTGTGAAAAATTGCCTGGATGGCCAGGCCCAAAGAGTGGTGGTGAATGGAGTGGAATCCAGTTGGCAGCCAGTCACAAGGGGTGCTCCCCAGGGCTCATTACTGAAGCCTGTTCTCTTTAACATCTTTATCAATTATCTGGATGAGGGGATCGAGTGAGCCCTCGGTAAGTTCACAGATGGTTCAACAGAGGTTCAACAAAACCAAGCATCGGGTCCTGCCCTTGGGCCACAACAACCCCCTGCAACGGTACAGGCTTGGGGAAGAGTGGCTGGAAAGCTGCACAGCAAAAAAGGACCTGGGGGTGTTGGTTGACAGCTGGCTGAAGATGAGCCAGCAGTGTGCCCAGGTGGCCAAGAAGGCCAACAGCATCCTGGCTCGTATCAGCAATAGTGTGGCCAGCAGGAGTAAGAAAGCGATTGTCTCCCAGTACTTGGCACTGGTGAGGCCACACCATGAATATTGTGTCCAGTTTTGGGCCCCTCACTACAAGTACAGTGAGGTGCTGGAGCATGTCCAAGTAAGGGCAACAAAGCTGCTGAAGGGTTTAGAGAACAAGTCCTATGAGGAGCAGTTGAGGGAACTGGGGTTGTTTAGTCTGGAATAAAGAAGACTCAGGGGAGACCTTATCACTCTCTACAACTACCTGAAAGGAGGTTGTAGCAAGGTCGGGGTTTGTCTGTGCTCCCAAGTAAGAAGTGATAGGACGAGAGGCAACAGCCTCAAGTTGTACCAGGGGAGATTTAGGTTGAATACGAGGAATAGCTTCTTTGAGAGAGGGTGCTAAAGCATTGGAACAGGTTGCCCAGGAAGGTGGTGGACTCCCCGTCCCTGGAAGTATTTAAAAGACGTGTAGATGTGGTGCTGAGGAACATGGTTTAGGGACTCTCGCAATGCAGGGTGCATGGTTGGACTCGATGATCTTAAAGGTCTCTGCCAACCAAACTGAGCCTGTGCTTCTGTGATTCAGGATGAGGCTGTGTGAGTCAGGAATGGCCATGCCGCTCAAAAGGGCACCACTCAAGAGTGACAGTATAGACAGCCTGAATGAGCTGTCATGCCCCAGAATTGTTTCAGAAAGGTGACAATCATGAACAAGTAAAACTGTGCAGCTTGATTACAGAGTACCATCAGCAGAAAAAAGTGGACTTGTTGTTCAGAGTCTCCCTCTGTGGCTTATATGGATTAAACTCCTCTTGCCACGCACAGGTTTTAGGCCTTTCCCCTCAACTCTATCTGTCTTCCGAAGTGGAAATCCTAGCTAGAAATATATGAAGTCTCTTTTCCCAATGAGTGAATGACCTAAGAGACTGCAAGAATCCTGGAGAGCCAGTATCCAAGCTCCTGTCAAAGGAAAAGGTGCATGCTGCAACAATTTTATCTTTAAACTGAATCTGCCTGTTAAATTAATTGGTAAGAAAGTAAATGCTGATATTAAAATTTATTATGAGAGTTCAGAGCCACTTCTTTCTTAATACAGAAACAGTAACTGTAACAGACTCTAATTTGAGTCTGCAAACTCAAAAAGGAGTTTGGGCTTTTTTGAAGAGCTGGAAACAATTAACATTCTACAGAATATGGAAATGTTTTACCCCATCTGAGATTTGACAAAACAGTGTCAAACCAGGTTACTTGAAATCCTGTGCCAAATTGTCTATGAATTAAAGAATGATCATTGCCTGAAGTCATCAGATTCCAGTTCAATGCCACATTTAAATCTGCTCCTGATAATGAGCAGAATCATCACAGAATCATAGAATGGTTTGGGTTGGAAGGGACCTTGAAGATCATCTACTTCCAATCCCCCTGCTACGGACAGGGGCACCTTCCACTAGACCAGGCTGCTCAAAGCTCCATCCAATCTAGCCTTGAACACTTACAGGGTGGGGGCATCCACATCCTCTCTGGGCAACCTGTTCCAGTGTCTCACCACCCTCACAGCAAAGAATTTCTTTTTTACATCTAATCTCAATCTACTCTCTTTCAGTTTAAAGCCATTACGCCTTGTCCTATCACCACATGCCTCTGTAAAAAGTCTTTCTCCAGCTCTTCCGTAGGCCCACTTCAGCTGCTGGAAGGCTGCTATCAGGTCTCTCGCAGCCTTCTCCAGCTGAACAACCCCAATGCTCTCAGCCTGTCCTCACAGCAGAGGCGCTCCATCCCCGATAATTTTTGTGGCCCTCCTCTGGACCTGCTCCAACAGGTTCCTGTCTTCCTTGTGCTGAGGACTCCAGAGCTGGACACAGTACTCCAGGGGAGGTCTCACCAGAGCTGAGTAGAGGGGCAGAATCACCTCCCTCAAACTGCTGGTCAGGCTACAGAAAAGTTTAGAGAAGAGCTGTCATAGAAATGACCATACTGATTCACTAGAGCGATTTGTTTGTTTGTTTACTTTAATTTCAGTACCCACTTTTTAATAAAAGAAATGCCCAGAGATTTGAAAGTGTGAAACCTCCACACTTGAAATGTAGAAGCATATGTGTAAGAATTACGTGGGTGAGACCTGGATAAGGAACATTTCCCATTTTTAATGGGTTTTTTTTTTCATTACATGTGGTGCTAGCTGTATTGTTTCATACAGAAAGAGGAGTTTGCTCTTTGGAAGTTGGCCATGTTGGACTTTTTGTTAAGGTTTAGTTTGGTGCTTTTATTCTTTCCATTTCATGGCATGGGATTGCTCTAGTACTCCAAGATCTGACTGCAACTAGTTATCAGTTATAAAGGAATGACGGACATACAGATGATGCACACAGCTGAGTATGGGTGGCAGCAAACCACAGAAGTAGCACACTACCGGTCTAATGGAACACAGATGCGCCTTCCATAAATAATTCACTCTGAAGATATCTCGCTTTCAGTGACACGGTACATTTCGGAGCACTAAACAGACAGGACAGATTCCCCTCAGAGAACATTTTCTATGTTAGATGTATTTTTCTGTCAAATATATGAAATATAGATTTTACTTTGACACCAATATTCTATGCCTGGGGATCCTGGATCTGCCACACTTTGCTGGCACAAATTCCTAATGTTTTTTTCTTACACAAACACCAGTGTGGGTAATTTCACAGAATTATTCTGGAAGCAGAATACTTGGCAGCAGACCATGCCAAACTCCACTTCTTCTTAAGAGGGGCTCTTCAATGCAAGTTGCCACGCTGCCATACTAGCAACAGGCATTTAAGGATCCTGACAGCTTTGTCCGTCTGCTCTGCAGAGGAGGCTAGGTATGGGATTTGGGATCTATTCTACTCTCCGTTTTCATGGTGCACTTCAATTGCCTTTAAGATGAAGTGCACTATACCTTCATTTTTTAGAGACCGAACACTGACATACGGCAGAGGGAAGACAGAAATTTATTCATATATACCCTATAGTATACATGGTTGCCTACCAGAAAAGCAAAGATTTAGACACTACGAGGAGAATCCATGACTTGTTATCACCATGCCTAATACACTACGCCTAATTTGCCCTCAAATCTCTCCTCTGGATCTTGCAGAAACTACCCACAAAGCGATGAAGCAAGTAAGGGACAGTTCAGCAAGCCAAAAGCATCTTCTCAAGGTTTACAGTATAAGTACAAATCCTACTCACATAAAGTATAAATCCTATTTTATATCACAGTGCACACAAAACTTCACATCATAACGGGCTTGAAGTAGACATAGAAAAACATGCTTTTTCTCCTTTAAAAACTGTAAGGCTATGGTATTATATTTATTTTTATCAACCATTACATATATATATATACAGTGTCTTAATGGACAAAGTATGTTTCTTCCAAGAACTTGCAAGCACTCATCTTCCTTCAAAGACACTTGTGAGTTTTTAATTTCTCTAACCTGTTTCACAGAATGTTAGAAGTAGAAGAGAAAGGCATATCTAAACTACTGACTTGGAGGAGATGCAAAGAACATACTTTTAAAAAAAATTCTTAAAATGAAGAAAATATTTAATACATGCTAAGATTTTCCTCTGGAAAAGACTATGGAATTATAAATACTGCTATGCTCCTGTAGCACTTAAATGTCCTTCATTTTGGAGAACAGTGGGCCAGGATTTCCTGAGGTTAAAATACAATGCAGAAGAAAATCAGACTGGACTTCTTCCACCAAGTCAAAATATTTCAGAAGTTATTGCAGACTTCAGGGAGAGTTAAGCTAAGCTGCCGTAAGAGTTTGATTAATAAAGGCAATTATAGAGAAGAATGCAAGACCAGGATAAGCTACCCCAGGCAGACAATAAGATGAAATAAGAAATAACATACCATGTCAGCCTCTGAAAAGCGTGAGTTCAGTTCTGCTGCAAGGCTTGTAAGCGAACAAAGGGAGTAGTCTCACAGCATCACAGCAGCTGGAAAACAGCGCTCTGAAATTCAGTTACTTACCCAGAAGGCTATTCCATGATTCAAGCTGATGCTTTTGAGAACAGGAAATCAATACTTCAAAGAAACTGGAGGTCCTCTGAAGTAAAGGGGAAGGGATAAGGAAGTTACACTGTATAGGACCCAAAACCACAGAGGACAAGAGGCAGAAGGTGCAAACCTGGCAGCCTGTGCTCAAACAGTGCTCTCTTCTGGAGACAGAGAAATAGATGTGCCAGGTGCTGAGCAACCCAGATGCATGGCCCTCAAATGAGCATGGCCTCAGTGCCATACGTTCCTGGAGATGGGACACTGGCTGGTCCAGTCCGAGTGCTACGCTCAGACTTGGCGACAAGCAGCATCAGGGCACAAAGTCAATGTTTCCATGACCTCACTATAACCTAGTGAACCACTGCACCAACTTTCTGTCTTCATTCACCCTGTGAGATCTCACACTCAGAGCATCCTGTGTTTTCACATCACCTAAGACTGCAAAGAGTTGTTATGCTGTTAATCAGAAAGAAAAAAAAAAAGGGGGGTGGGAGGCGAAGTCTTCCTTCGCTTCTCATGCCACAGACCTAACCAGACCAACAGGCGCTGGCCTAAGAACAAATGGGAAAGGAACATTTCTGGGAATTTGCTCGTATTTGTTTTCATAATTTAATTTCCTAAATTGAGTATTACTAGATGTTTTTCCTGTCTATTTTTACATTACTATTTCCTTATTTAATGTTTTCACCTTTTGCTCATAAACCATCTCCTCGCTACCAAGCTTACACAGTTTATTACCTTCTCTCCAATGAGGTATTCCACACTGAGAAGTAGTTTTTATATGTGACCTCACCACTACTTAATCCTAATCCTTACCCTTTGGTTTCTGTCCATCCACCCTGAAAAATATTCCTTTTGGCACAGTAATTGGCACCTATTCACGGGAGACCTGTTGGGCACCCAAGACAGCAGCAGCTAAGCTTTCCCAGTTACTGCCAAACTAATATATTTGCATTTATTCTCTTTAAGGCCTTGGTAAGTGGTAAAGTAAAACTAGTGCTTAGCTTCCATAGGACCATAATGTGGTTTTTTTCCAAAAAACTAGGAACTGATGGCACATCCCATCCATTGGAACAATGACGTGACATGCATTGTCCCAGTTAATGTGTCAAATGGTGAAATTATTCTAGCTGCTACCTCTACAGGCTTAATGCTTTACAATTACCCACTGCTCTATCTGAACCATTTTTAACCTTCCTCTCTTACATTTTTACATTATATTCATTATCACAGTATTCTTATCCCTGAAAAAAAATCTTGCAACCAATTTCTACTTGCATTTAAGTAACTGTGCAGAGCATAGCTGTTTGTACAAAAGTCAGCTCATTTTTCCACTATTGTGTTGACTTTACTACCCAGGAATAATGCATCTATCTTTGTTATAAGTAGAATAAACTCAAATTAAGGAAGAAGTATCCTTAATAGTGATGTTTTGGTCCACTGATCACTCTCAAAAGTCAAATTAATCAAAAGAACATATATTCTGTGATTTTACTTTTACTAGAATTATGAAGAGTTTTGCCCAGTTCTTTCGCTTCTGATCATTCTAAAAATGATAACGCTTAATAATTAACTAAAAAACCTTCTTAAATTCATTGTTTGCATTCCACTTACCACTGAAATGTAATTCCATAGAGTGTATCTACAAACACTGGTTATGATTCCTGGTTCCTGAGGAAATCCCACAGAGACAAAGGTTTGAAATCATAGTCACGACATTATGACAACTTTATGAGTTGATATGTCAAATGCAGTTCAGCACTTACATAGGAAAAACCAAAAGGTCAGGAATTTCCTTCCACAGTTCTGACTAATAAAAACCCAAACATAATAATAATATAAAGAAGAAGGAACAGAGAAAAACATCTAAAATTGTAGTTAAGTTTTATATTAATTTCCAACATTTTCCACGGAGAAGGAAAATATAAACTAAATCACAAGTATAATTATACTCCAATTTGACTACTTTAGCAAATTATATTAATTTTCATTATTAGGGAAATGTGAAAAAAAATCCATTTTAAGTTTAATAACGTAGTGGCATCAACAAGACAAGTAAAACGTTCAACATCATCTTTGTAATATCAGCTAGGGACATTATCTTACACAAAAGTATCAAGGAAAAACCTAACAACAATAATGTCATCGGCACTGACAAAGCAAGATGTTTTGACAAAGATTTCTTCCCTTGTCTATTATCACAGAACACCTGGATATTACAATACCTCCAATCCCATTGGGAATGAATGCCTCACATTGTTAGAGATCACCTCTTTCTAAGGGTGTCAACCTCCAGATTATTACAAAACATAATAAATTCCTATCTGTCCTCTTTAAAAATAGTGTGACACTTCCTTAACAAATGGGTTGTGTATCCTGGCACCCTCTCCAGAATTCATTTTCAACAACCATATTGCACACGAACTTCTTGTAAATGGAGGCGTGACAACAGCATGGACAAGTGGAACCTGCTTAAGTGGGTTACAACAGTGAAGATACAGGTTTAAGCACAGGCTTAAACAATAGCAATACAAATACAAATTTGAATTTAGCAATACCAATAAGCACCCAAAAATCCCAGTCAGCTCAAAAGACCCTCAGGAAAAACTCTCTTAACATAGAGGAAAAACTCTATTAACATATTTTCATCAACACCACTGGATTCAGCCACTCCACTAAACAAAGTATACTTTCTGCTACAACCACACTTCTAGTCAGTTGGTGGACACCTTACGAAGGGATGGGTTTGTGCATCTCTCCTCTGAAAAAATTCATCCTCCAGACATATATATTACCCATATATCAATAATTAATAACAATTAAATTTTCCTTGAATATCTTCTTAACTCTTCAGCAATTTTAGATTCTGTCTGAGTCTTCATAAAGAGGCTTGCCATGATTCTCTGGAGTAAACATAATTGAACAAATGGCACAACATCGAGAGATCTTTTTAACTGGCATCAAAACACCTCTTTCTCTTTTGAAATAGCCTACAGAAAATCCTTCCTAGAATAGTGGGCACTCAGTAAACCTTTTCTGCTACTGCATTATAGTCGTTCACATAGCAACACACTAACACTCTTGGGAGAATTTTGTTTCTTTTTATCTAAAGAGCTTTCACAGACTTTAACATTAGGTAGATTCTTTTATTTCTTTTCTCTATTTGTAGAGAAATAAATAAAAGTTATTCAAGATGTACCATATGCCTCTAACCTATCTGCTCTTACCCCGTCAACAAATGAAAAAGTTCTAGAAAGTTACCTTTGATATTTTTGTTCCCATTCTCTAAGACCACTTCCTTTTTAAAGTTATTTATGTTTTTCCCCTTTGAAATTACTGAATTGCAAACAAAGCAAGCTCTTGACTCGAACACAGTTTAGGCTTAGTAGATCTTAAAGGCTTTTGAGCCCAATGTGAACATCTGAAATTCTGTTTTCTGGGGCTATCTTTTATTCTGCCACCTACCAATGGTATTCTGGTTTGTGCTGATCCTCTGGCAAGACAGGACCTCTCAGTCTGCAGTGTTACAGATACTGGCCTCAGTCTAGCACGTCAAGCAAGCAGGCTGACCTGAAAAACCTCCCCCAATTACACTGGAACTTTTACAGAGTTGCCAGAAAGCTTAAAAGATCTTTTTCTACAATACATAATAACGTTTGAAGTTTTGAAAGATGGGTCAACATATGCCAAGAAATCACCTGCAAAAAGACTTTATTATAAACAACTGGAGAATTTTGATGCACCATGCAAGAATGGCAAACTGAGACTTGAATTTCAACTATACTTTCATGCTTCAAACTTTGATTCATAGTTGGGTAATTTTACATATTTATTTATTTTTATTAAAACTTATTTAATCAAACTATATTAGAAAACAAAAAAATATTTCATCAAGGGGAAACCTTTTCACTGAAGAATTATGACCACTCCAGGAAAGACCACTCCAAAGTATCTTGACTGATCCAGGAAGTCAAGGAATACAAATAAAACACAAGACCTGTGATTTTTGCCTTTTTTAAGTCCAAAATTTTTTTTTGTTTTTTTTTAAACCCAAAAGACCGTCATTATTTTTAGATGGGAAATATTCCTCTTTTAATCTTCCAGTAATTTTTCACAAAGCAAAATCCAAAGGAATACAAGAAATACATTTTTGTTTTGTAAGGCTAAAATAAAAAGCAGCTTTGGAAATAAGTTTTTTTGGTTTGGTTTTGGTGTTTGGTTTTCCAGCTTTTTGGTTTTTGTGGGTTTTTTTTAATTCCCTCAAGAGCTTAGTAAAAAAGACCATTTTTTGAAGTAGTCTGAAATTGTATTTGCTACTAGGGATAGCCAAGGAAACAGGAAAGAAAATCAGAGTATCAATTCTGCACACACTGCAGACACAGCAGCTTTTCTAAGAAGATCAGGAAAGGCAGAACATCACAAATTAGCTATGTAACAAGGGAAGAGCATGGGCTTCACCTATTTTATCTGCTGACTAACCTTTGACTGTGCATGCTGCTGACAATACAAAACAGCTTACACCACAAGATCAGGCGTAATTGTGTGTTAATTTGTATCTGTGTATTACCTTCAGATGATCTGGGATTCATTCGTTTATCGTACAGAAGAATTAACAAATCCTCAAAACCACTGGTTGCTTCTTGGCCTCACCTTCCCACAATTAACTCAGAAGACTCCATGAGACTTCCCTGCCGTGGCCAATAAATACCATCAGTGCTATTTAAAAAACCGTTAAAACAGAACATTTGCCATGATTCTTTTTGCATTTTCATATCATCATTTTATGAAAAGGTGATTGCAGCATGAATACGAAGAGCTAGAAAGTTTACTAAGTACCTAGTTTTTAATGTGGAATCCTACCTAAGATAAGGACGAGCATTAAGTTTTTCCAGTATTTTAAGTTTACTTTCTCCTCTGTAGTATTCAATGAGCTTTTAAAGATCAGCTCAGCAACCCCACTGATCGGTGCACCTTCACTTCCACAATCGTAAGGTTCTGCTACAGCTCCCGAGAAACAGATCCTCCACACAGCCAAAGGTTGAATTCTTCCTTTCTACAATGACCTTCTGGAAGACATTTTATATAAAATGTACACATATACATGAATATGCACATGCAATCACGTATGATTTTAAACTATTACAAGTTATTCCATATTATTAGTAATGGCTTATGAAGACACATACAGCCTACGCTCTCGTTTTGCTTCCACAGTACTTAACAGCGTAGGTAACACCTTGAACTCTGGATCCCTTGATGTCACTGGCAAACCTTCAATGGACTAGATTGTGTGCAGAACTGAAACCCATATAGATTTTAATGCTATTTAATTTTGACTGCTTTCCTGGAAGATGCATGCATCACTGTAAACCAGTTAATGGGAAAGCTGGAAGAAATAACTCTTGACATACACTTCTTGAAATGCTCTTAGCGCAATTCTGATGAACTGTTTCAAAAATTAAACATGTGCTACTCAATTTGCCAAGTAAACACAAAGAGAAATTATGCTGCATTAATTTCCATGTATTTTTAAACAGAGAGTAACACAAGGGCAACCAAAAGGGAAAGTAACAGAAACGCACGATGGCTGCACTGAAGCTAACCTATCCCTCACCTCAAGCAATCAGAGGGCAGAGTCTGATCCACACTTCTGTTGAGTCTTCACATGAAACTCTCAATAACCAAATCAGCATTTTTCTGTAAAAATATTAATGGTCACAGTGTTTCATTTGCTTGCTTCCACTCCCATACCCTAAGTAAGACCCTGTACACTTACTGCCTCTCGCACTCTTGCGCTCTTACGCTCAGGGGTTTCTATTCAGACACTAAATGTAATGACAGACCACTTATGACAGACTGCAGCAATCACATCATCATCAGCTGAGCCACTGATGTCATTACTTGTCTATTCTTTTTATGATTCTAAATGTAAACATGATTTCTATCTCCGTTCGAAGCTCTGAAAGGGACATTTAATGACAGGGCTATAAACAGCAGAGGAGGATCCCTGCCTGTGGTTTCTCCCTGGCATTTTTAACGCACATTTCCTTTTACAGCCGCAGCTGCTTCAATTTTCCTGAGATTCTGTTGGAGATCGTCCTACAGAAAGGACAAGTTCTGCTCTAAACCACAATGTTATAAACAGATTGCTGACTAACATGCCATGTTCTTGTTGTAAATTACAGCTACAGCTTCCTTCTAGATAGTACAATATTGATATACCCTATAATGCAGCCTTAAGGCTGGAGAAAACCAAAAGTCCACAGAATCTGTAGCACAGCCACATTTTCTTTAGTCTCTTCTGCTTCCTCTCCTTTGTGTCACCTTTGCTGTATTTTGACAGGCTGCTTTTAAAAGACAGATGCAGTGATAAAACAAAAAGGACAATAATAGTGAAAAGAAAGGAGGAGGAAAAAAGGAAAGATAAAAATGTTTGAATAGAAAAACACGTGCCATTCACAGCTTTCCAGGGTGCAACTGGGAGTTCATAAAGGCTTCGACCTACTTTTTTTATACCAGCAATAGGGTAAGGTCTATCTAACTCAATGACCATACAATTAATGTTAATAGAAATAATCTGGGAAGTGCTTCCAGATGACAAGCATCAGTAATACACAAATTGTAAGTTGTTCAGCTCTGGAGGATCATCTGTCCTTTGCAAAATACAGCTCTCTTCCTAACTCTGGTTACTAGCATGATGCTCAAGGTCCTGCCTCACACCAGTTTTATGCTGGAAAAAACCCATGAGATCTGTGATATACATTTAAAGCAATTTAAAGTAAATTTCACTATCAAGTGAATAAGGTACTCATAGGGACACCATGCTCTGTGCTAGCTAGTCCTTACATAGTGGATGAATGAGAGCAGAAGACAATGCCACTCACTAGTCATTAGAGAGGACACTAAAAAACTCTTCAGCAGGCCCTGCAACAGAAGACTTCACCTTCTCTGGCCATGTCAAATCTTTTATTGTTGTTGTTGTTTAGATTATCCTACTCCTGTCAGTTCCTAGGAAAGAGAAAATGAAAAATGGATTGGACTGCACTAACCAACACTCCAGTTCCTGTGATGTTTGGGCAACGCAGACATCAAAAGACTCCCTCTCACAGATTCCCACGAGCTCTGCCAAGCACTATTGCTCCAGGGTCCCAGAGGGTGAACTGAGGTTCAGGCAGAACAAATACCCTTCTCAAAGCTGCCGAGGAAGTCAGAGGTATACATCTACATCTATATATACATCTTTGTCAAGTTTTAGAGTACTACCCTAAGCACTCCAGAGTGACCTTATATAGTGATTTCACCAGGATTACAGGAACAGCAGCAGAATGCTATCCAAAGGTGCAGTTTACATGGGGCAAAGCTTAGGAAGCATAAATCTAACAGCAGCTCTGTTTACATTTGAACACAGCATTTCTGGAGCCTTTTATGGATTCTTTGTACAGGAGACTTTTCACCTTCTTATGATTTGACTGATTCTAACTACAGGTTTCTGAAAATCACCCCCATAATATGGAATTATTAAAGGAATACGCTGAATATAGAAAATGTATTGTTAAAATAGATCTGCTGGATCTACAGAACTATTGTAATGGTATTGGAAGAACTTGTCATTAGTCATTTATGGCTCGTTGTTTCAAAAGCACATTTCCCTATTATTAGCTTTCAGGGCTACCAGTGAAACAGATCACAAAATAGATGATGAATTCATCTATGTTCATTCAACCTCACATTAACAATAAATTCAAAGAATTGTGTTGGACACTCCAGACAAGAAAGCCTGGTTGCAACTATTTCAATTTCACATAGTCCAAGTCACCATGCTTTACAACTCAGTATAACGTTATGTAGGTGAACCATTATTCCAAATGTTATTGTTTCTCGATTCTACCATCCTTCCTCACAATGAAATAATCTGTGAATAATTTAATCAGCTGCAGTAGGCTTATTTAAGTGCTATGGAAATGCACCAAGAACAGAAGTGGCATTCCATCCTTGGAAATGAATGGCATGGAGCAAAAAGTTTATTCCCAGACTATAAATAGTTGTATGTCAAATTTCAATATCTGGAGAACTGAAACAAGCAAATACTGCAAGGGAATGAAGTAGCATCTGGCCAAAAGCGGCGGCTTCAGAAATTAAGCTTTTAGGTACAAATAATTTTCAAGAAACTGTAACTTCTGATTACAAAACTGGGCACCAACAATTATGGCTACGCCTACATTGCTAAGGGCACCCAGGAGACCACTCACGCCAAGCAGTGTAGGTGGCTTACAGCCTCGCTCCTCAGGGCTAGTCCCTTCTGATCATCCCCATGGTTGGACAAGGCTATGATGGGCCCCGCAGCACGTCTTAAAGAAGTAATTATTCACAGGTTTTTTAGTTCAAAGTGCCTGCAATCATGTGAGGGCTGTGTCACAGCCCCTTGGGCTGATTTTAATGACATGACACTGTGAAAGTGTGTGGCATACCCTGGGTGGGTTGTGAGAGTAGGCAGATGTACGTGATGCTGTGACACATGACGAGATAACACTGGACGACTGCTCAAGGATGACAACAGCAAGCAATTCTGCTGTGGATCAGTCCGTACCACTGCAAGGAGGTTCTTGGGGAGAACTGACCCCCAAAACTGATCCCAGGCTTTGTCTCAGAGAGAACTGGTTGACAGGCTTAAAAAAAAAAAGAAAAAACAGCGTGAACTGATGTGCAAACAAGGAACTGGGGGTTGGGAGCATGCTGGGGAGGTTATTTGGCTTTCTTCACGTGCTCTACATTAATTCTGACAGAGTTAAAACAGAACTAAGCTGTAAAAACATTAAGCATCAAATATAATCATTCTAAAGCTATTTAAAGGAGTTAGGACATCCACGGTTATGTATTCCTTGGGTCTTCCATTTGAAGCGAAATTATACGAAGAATTTAATTTGGCATCCAAGTCAGAGCTCCAGAAAAAAGCTTAAAACCTAAAGGTTCATGAAATAGATCCCAAGTCCTTGTTTCATTTTATTATCGTACTACACAGCGCACCCTCAATATCCAATGAATATCACATCAGTTTCTGTGGACAAGTGTTACACAGCTGCAGAACACCGTTATGAATGCTTTCCATCAGTAACTTCAGAACACTGGTAACTTGAGAATGGAAAAGTACTTCCATTCCTGTGCTTTCATTCTATTTATTATCAAGATTCAACTTCAAATTCAGTTTGGTTTCAAGTCTGTCCAGCAGGACAAAGCTAATTTTCCCTCCAGCCACTTTTCCTGTGATGCTAAGCCCACAGACAGACCTCTACACTGGAATTCATAAGCTCAGACAGGAACATTTTCTGGCTATTATTTGGTCACTCTTTAACCATCCATCTCTCTCTGAGGAAAACTCTTGTGAGTAATTGAGTACCATGATAATAATTACCAAAGGAAAAAAAACAGTGAAAATTTACAAGTGTCTGAGGAACATCAGCACTGTCACGTAAGCTCCTTTGGAAGATAACTCCCACTCCAGAGTGGTATTAAGGAAAGCAGATGAAGACTCACAGCTATAAATAAAGAGAAGGTTTAGCTTAGTCTCTACGAACTGTCCTTTTTTATCAATACTTTGCTACAAAATATGTTTCCAATGGTATACAGTCAAACTAAAAGAAAATACTTCTTCTTGAGAGCAGGGACTCTGAAGTAACTTAGAGGGGCTCTCGTGGGACCTTGTTTTGTTCATTTTATTCCATGACATACACTCCTTAACACACAATACAATGACCAGTATGATTTCGTGCTTGTTCAGGATGGTGGAGCCGCAGCTCCCAAGCAGCTTTGCAGCATACAGTGAAAACGCTTCTTTTTGAAAAGAGAAATGTGGCTGCCTCCAGACGCACACCTGAAGAAACGTGCAAAAGTGCATGTTTGTGCAGGGAATACTTGAAAGGTGCCCTGAGTATAAACAGACTTCTGAAATTCCACGTACTGTTTCCCAAAGCCCCACTTCATCTCTGTACAGGCTGTGAGTTTTCAGAATATTTTTAGTGCATAAGGCAGCTTTTCAAAGACCTCTTAACTCCTGTAACTCGTCTTACAAGCGTAAGTCAAACCGTGTTGGCTGACTCTTCCTGTAACAGAAGTGCACCTTTAAATACCACTAACACCAGATGGTCTCAGCATATAAAGCAGCATGAGACAACATATTAATGCTACTCAAACAAGCAACTTGTGCTAGCAGCAGACCAATGAAATCAGTCTCAGGCTGCTAATCCTCTCTGTCTCCATAGCAACATCTATTTCAGACAACTCTTTAATTTTCAAGTCAAATGAGCTTGTTGGCCCTTAAACTTCTCTGTTCAGTGGATCTTTCATTGTCAGGTACTTTTTCACTTTGTATTGGCTATCCTATAATACGGAATTTATTTTTATCAGCTTCTCCATGGTGTGTCAAGGAACAGATGCTCCTCTGTTTCTGTTTATTTATAGACTTTCCCACTAAAGATTTGTACTATAAGATTTCCACTAACCACTTATACTATTTAATTCCACTATGGATTTGTCCCATATTATTGGATTTTATTATCAGGATTTTGTAACACAGGGAAACCTTCCAAATATAGATGTCTCTGCTGTGACTCTACCTACCAGCACTGGGGAAAAAGGAGGAATTGGTACTTTCTTCATACTCCTCTGCTATCAAGGCAGATTTTTAAACAAAAACAAACAAACAAAAAAAAGTGTATTTGCAGCAGATAAACAGGGAGAGAACTCTTGACTCCTCACCATATGTCTGTTAGCATAGCTGAGTCAGCACAAATACTGGGGCTATTTACTACCAGGAAAAGTCTGACAGAAAGCAGGTAGGAACTGCATCTTAAAGGTAGAACAAATGCTGAACCACAGGCTATCTATCAAGTACCTTTATACTGGGTACAAGGCATAGTCACACGCTAACCTGCAGCATGCAGCATGAGAACCTAAGCACGTAGATGAGAACCTGAGGCACAGGGAGAGGATGTTCTTATCCAAGAAGACGAAAAATACACAGCAGCAGAGCCAGGAAAGAAGCCAGACACGCTTTATCACAAGCCCACTTTTCCTCTCTGTGGAACAACTTCCTACAATGACAATGTTTAAAGTTTAAGCACATGATAGCCCAGCTCCCGACCCCACGGCTTTCTTCTTCTCTTCATCCCACTCTGTACTGCTGCCACCAAAAAGAAAGAAGACATTTCATTCAGAAAGGCATCAACTTTGATCACTCATTCCTGAAGTGCAGTCTGTTACAGAATCAAAGCCACATTTAGCCTTCTTAAGGGCACACACACAAGCTGGGTTGATCATCAGGATTTATAAACCTCCTGCTTATAACGAAGATTCAGATGTACAGCTCCCACTGACTTCAGCTGGATTTGTGGATGCTCAGCAGCTGGATGGGAGGAAAAATTAAAGCGCTGTCTAGTCTCTATCAGGTGAAGATCTCACATGGAGAGTCAGCTTACCACAGTCATAAAGCTCCCTTTGAAGTAACAATTTTTCACACATGTAAAAAGCCTATACTGAAGTCTTAGACTCACCCCAGTTTTGCTTATTGGTCTAGAACTGTGCTTCTATGCAAACATTCAGTTTATCATAGGAAAAAAGGTTATTTTTGTATTAAAAATACACAAGGAATACACCACTCATAACACTGAAGGACAGTAATGTGGTTCTAACTGGAGGATAGTAAAACTGTGGGCTCCCTTTACTTTTGAGGGACTCTAAAAGAGACTTTCAAATGAAATGTCTTGCAACTAGAAGTCTCAGGGGAAAACATGCAGTAATTTACATGCATGTTATTTAGTAATCTCTGATGTGATGGTATAGGAAACACAACTACACAAAAAGTTTTGATCTTCGACATGTCTCACCATCCTTTTTTTTATATCTTTCAACTATTAGTTGTATTTCTCATAGCAAAGTACTGCATGATACCACTTTTGTTTGAAGAACTAATATGGAAAGGTCAGCGTCATACTTTCCAGATACCACAAAAATCTACTGGATCATTACACTGGTATACTAGCAAGGACATCTTCGCCAAGAGAACAGCTGATTAAACCTTGGCTAGTAAGAAGTCCCACCTGATCAAACAATTCTTTCCACTCGGTTTTGAGGCAGATCCATACCTAAGGATAAGTATGCAATGGCACACGATGGTTGTTCTTGCTGCAGGCATGCTCCGCAGCCAGAGCAGCTCATGCTCCACGGTCATGAACAACTTCATACAAAGCATGACTACCTCAGCTTGCTCCATGGGACTTAATTTAGAAGTAAAAAAGGTTGTCAGGTTTTGATCATAATTCAATATGAACAACTACCAGGAAGGAGCTACTAGCTTACACAGTTACATACGTCTCACTTTGGAAAAAGAATTAATTAAAACCAAATGTTTACTGCCTTCGAACTGCCAGCCACAGGTTTACGAATCAGAGTTGTCTATTACCCAGCTCTGTAGCTACACAGACACATTTCAAAGGTATGCCTTTGCACCGTCCAAAATCCCACAGCCCTCTGACAATCGCCTTGTTCCCTGCCGCTGTCATGGGAAGATGTGGCCAGCGCTGATTCAGCTAGCACAACGTTAGCACATTGCAAGAAACCCCAACTCCAAAGCAAAGGGCACTATGGACCAAGATTGCACTTTTAGTCGTGTCCTCATCCCCAGCAGTGCCCCTGGAAGGAGTAAGTAAGATGACAACTTCAGTGCCACAGGGCAGCTACCACATCATGGCACATACAGTCATTTCCTCACAATATGACAGAACTCTGATTCTAAAATCCCAAATCCCAGCAAGTCGAGCTGCTTCTTCCAGCACTGCTGTTCTGCAAAGCTCCTACCCTACTCCAAATACAGCACCAAGTTTCAACCTTATACCTGAGATAACACATGCAGATCTATGGCAGGCAAAAAAGCTCAGGTTCATGACACATGGCAAATCAAATCTTGGCCACAAGAACCCGCTGCAGTGTGACAGGCTTGGGGAAGAGTGGCTGGAAACCTGCCCAGCGGAAAAGGACCTGAGTGTGTCGGTCAACAGCCGACTGAATATGAGCCAGCAGTGTGCCCAGGTGGTCAAGGGGGCCAATGGCATCCTGGCTTGTATCAGAAATAGTGTGGCCAGCAGAAGCAGGGAAGTGACTGTCCCCCTGTACTCGGCACTGGTCAGGCCACACCTTGAATACTGTGTCCAGTTTTGGTCCCCTCACTACAAGAAGGACATTGAGGTGCTAGAGCATGACCAGAGAAGGGTATAGAGAATGAGTCCTATGAGGAGCAGTTGAGGAAACTGGGGTTGTTTAGTCTGGAGAAAAGAAGGCTCAGGGGAAACCTGATCACTCTCTACAATTACCTGAAAGGAGATTGTAGTAAGGCAGGTGTCAGTCTCTTCTCCCAAGTAAGAAGTGATAGGATGAGAGGAATCAGCCTCAAGTTGCACCAAGGGAGATTAAGGTTGGATATTTGGAAAAATTTCTTTACAGAGAGGGTTGTAAATAACTGGAATAGGCAGCCCAGGGAGGTGGTGGAGACCCCATCCCTGGAAGTATTTAAAAGATGTGTAGATGTGGTGCTGAGGGACATGGTTTAGGGACTCTTGCAATGCAGGGTGGATGATTGGACTCAATGACCTTAAAGGTTTCTGCCAACCAAAATGATTCTGTGATTCTGTAAACTCTCTTTCTAGTTTAATTCCCAACTCAATGGAAAAAATGAAAAAACAAACAAAACCAAAGCAAGAGTCTGGGGTAATACATGTAAAAGACTTTTGTATAAAAACAAAGTGCAGACCAAAAAAAGATACGACATACTACTTTTTTTTAGGAGGAATATGAATTAAAGTAGGTATGAAGACTTAATATAAATTAATCTGCTGAGAAAAGATCAGATAGGATTCATAAATAGTCTTGTTTTACAAAGCAAGCATGTGAAACACAACAAGGTACTTTAGGTGATGACACACGATGGCTGGGATTCATCATGTCTTAAGCATAAGCTCTTGCACACATTCCTAAGTTAGAAGCCTGTCCAATGTCAGCTCCTCTTCAAGTCAGCAGAGGAAAATTACGATGTTTTCAGAGGGCACTGCAGCCCAGCCAAGAGGTCCACCTGCTAACCAGCAAAGGGAGATTATAGCACGAATATGCACACCCAGCATGTAGGCTTCTAAATCACCTTTGAAAATAAACATTAGGTCAAATGAACACAGAACTAATTCTGCAGTACTTTTAGTACTAAATTATTGGCTGAACCTAGTAGCAACTCCATTGTAACAACCAAAAATACGCATTTATTCTGAAATAGGAAGACTTGTCTTGCACTTTTCATCCTCTCCGTAATTTATACAGGCTTGAGAGACTGATCACTAAATTATAGAAAAATAAACAGTTTCTTTCGAATAAAGTAAATTAAGAATTAATATAATAATTAGGTCACTTTTGATAGATCATACAATTATAATTTACTACCTTTAACAAAATGTCTCACAAAATCAGGAAATCCCTGTGCATTATAGACTTCTCGCTAGTTCTCTGGAGTTCATGTTAATGTCACCATAATAAAACATGCCCTTAATCCCAAGCAACAAAAAACCAGGCTCACCTCCTGTTTTCATTGGAAATCGTTAAGGCATTCTGCAGATGTAGGAGGTGATGACAACTCTTCTCTTTAAAAGAAATTGAAGTAATCAACTCTTTCAAAAGGAGTGGGATTGTCAAAACCAGCCTGGGTCAGATTAACAAACTCTGAATACTCAGACTAATTTTAAGCCTGAAAAACAAAACAACTGCCTTCTGTGGAGCCATGTTTATTCTTTATGATTACAGCCCTTTTTATTACAGCTCCTTTGCCCTTTGTGTTATTCCAAAAAATAAAAGAGGGACTTCTGAGATGCAGTAGCCGGGAACGATAGTGTTTTCACAGGTAGCACACAGCCTCTCTTAACCCTTTCTTAAATGATCTAACAAAAAAAGGAAGTTTTTACATACCTCAGACAGTGAAGCAATTTGGAGTAAGAGTATTGTATCTCTAGGAAACACTGCAGAGACCGCCTAGCACAGCTGCCTAAACCACACTTACTGTGAATTTCCATTGACTTCAATGGGAACGTGAACAGCATTAACAACTAGCTGCAATTGTGATCTATAAATGTGCCTACCTCTCGTTGATTTTCATCAGAGCTTTGTGAGCACGTTTTTCTCTTGGTATTCTATGCCTCTGTTTTTAGCTGAACATTAAAAGTGAGAGAGGATGACAAGACGGATTCAGAAATATTAAGGAAATACTGTTTTAAAAATAAAATATTAAGGAAGAAAAATCTATTTTCAAAAAAAGCATGCTATGAATAACATTCTAAAAAAAAAGTTATGCATGTTTAATATTAATAAAACAGATGCTTCTAAGAGACCACTTGGCACGTACAGACAGCTATCTTATTGCCAGCAAATCCTACAGCCCTCCCGAGACCTGCGCAACATACACAATCTGCGAAAGGCACTGGACATCCCACTCTGAACAGAGACAGCATGAAAACAGCGCTGCCAGAGACTACCCCAGGCCACATCCTGGCTGGGAGGCTCCAGGGGGACTACCTTAAGTGGCACTACAGCCCATAAGGGATTTCACCGCAAAGTTAATCACAGCCTCTCAGTCCTCTGCAGAACGAGCGAGGTACAACCAGCCCCAGATCTGCACTCCCAGAAGGTGAGTCAGTAGCGCATCCCCTGCGGTGTTTGATGGGAAAGCCAGAACATCCTCACAAGCTCTGAAAGAAAGTCTGTTCCCTGACACACAAAGGAAGGAAAAAATCCAGGTGCAGAAGGCTAGATGAGTAATAGGTTTAACCATGTTTCATTCTGCAGTTTATTTTATACGTCCATGAGGAGACACCAGCAGCTGCCTGGCTCACACCCTCAGTTTGGCATTGCGGGTGCTCTTGTCACCCTGCTGCGCAAAGAGCAGCTCGCCTTTAAAAAGGATTGCGAACGTAAGCCATTAAGAGAAGGAGAGAAATTGAATTACAGCTGACAGAAAAATGTGACAGCGTAATGTGGTCAGCACAGCACCTCCTCTACTCCTGATAGAAAGTGTTTTGCTTATATCCACCCATTTATATCCCCTACCTGCATGCAATGCAGCTGGAGGAATGGGAACTCAGTGCACTCGCGTTTACCATTGACCATCCCTGCGTTCTTCCACACCTCCCTTCAGAAACAGAACGCTAAATGAGCGGCCATGGATAAAAACTAGCACTTGCTTAAATCTCAAGCATGCAAGAATGAGGTTTGTTCTCTAATATCTAGAGTTAATAACAAGCTCTCACCATATACCATTTGTATTAACGTTGTGCAAAGTAGGGCAAATATTAGTAGGGCCCAACAAAGAGCTCACAAGATTTCTATTCGCGAATTCCAAGCATAAGGAAACGAAGCTTTAGAAAATCAAGTGCAATTAACTGTGATAAGATTAGAACAGCTGCATCTGATGACATCACCATAACCACGAGACAACCTGTGTTCTCCTTTATTCACCCTTTAATTATGTTTCTGCAGGCAGAAACGGCTCCAGCACTGCAGGGCTGGAGTGTGAGAAACAGAGCCTAACGCTGGGCAACTTCAGGGGAGCCAGTCCAGGAGCTGCAATTTGGGAAGTCAGGCAGCTTATTTAGGCTCAGTGCCAGCAATGACCCACAAAACCCGTTTCCTCACCATGCCAAGTGGGGTCTTTGATAAAGTGACAGGTCTAAGTATTAACATAGCTGAGCTGCATCTCATAAAATAACTGAAGTCTCACCCGTGGAGTCCTGCAAATGCTCCAGGTCACAACTGTGCCACTCACCTCATGCATGGTGTGCTCCTGCCTCACATTTTGTTGTTCTTTGAAGTCAGAAAGTCCAAAGTATGTCATTTTCTAGAAAATCAGATGTCTCGCTCAACTACAAATAAAGCTTTTCCTTCTATTTGAAGTACTTTTAAAGATGCTTGTGGGGAGAAGAATGAACAATAAATTCATTAAAATGGGAAAAAACTTCTAAATGAAACGCTGTTTTGAAAAAACATTAAGTATTTTCTTTCCAAAATGCCATTATTCTCACATTTTCAGGATTTGTTTCCTTTTCTCTAGCACGAAAAATTTGATGAAAATGTCACAAATTTGCCTATCATTCTGTTGCCACAAAATCTGTATTTTCACCCATCTTCTCTCCCTCCATTTGATGCAAAAGTAATTTTCAGAGCCTGTATCTCCAAAACACATAATCAGTCAATTCATAAGCCTTACTTTGAGGATTTCTTCACAAAACTAAAAACTGAAAAATACCCACTACAAAAATCTTAGTAGTTTATTTAAAAAAAAAAAAAAGTAGAAGTTGAGAGAAATTTTTATCTGTAACTTTCTAACAGAAACAGAAAAAAACATCCTAGGAATATTGAAAGTGTCAGAATGATTAATTTTCATGTTCAAAGTGAAGATATAATGGAGGGGACTGATCCCCACCACTGAAATCAGTGGTACAAATGAGGCAGAAGTGACAGCATGTCTAAACAAGTGGCTGAATATTAACGGTGGAGGAACTGCTTTTCGCGTTAATTCCAAATTATTAATTCTAAGTATATTTAATTGCTATTAAAGAATACAAACTTATGCTCAAAATGAGCTTAGTTATGTTAATAAAACGACCTCAGGAGATCGGCATCCATTGGGTGTTTGTTCAACAGAACATCAGATATCCAAAGAAAGAGCCTATTTCCTCTCTCAGGCGTAGAGAGTATTCTCCTGCTCCTGAATTAAGGCAAAATATTGTTTAGTATGTCCCAGAAAAAAACTGTGCTTTACTATCAACTGTCCTCTGTTTTCCCTTGGTGCACCATCAATCTCCCACAATCTCCTTCTCCTTGCTTTACCTCACCTTGCCGTCCACCATCTTCTGGCAACTTTGTCAATTTTTGGCCAGCACAGGGACAAAAGTGTATTTATTCCACGTAACCAGAGCTACTCCAAAACGTTTTGATCCCTTCCGGACTAGATTCATACCACACCTTCTACACCTAACCACTGACACAGTCTCATTCAAGTCTTCTTCTGCCTTAACCATCTAGTCCCCACAGACTCAAAGCCAGGTTGTCTGCACAAAACAGCTGCCTCAGTATAAAACTGTTCATTAAAGTTCAAGTATCTTCATCTGTGGGTTTTGCTTCTCCTTATTCAAGGGCTTCTTTTCCATCAGCGATTGCAGGCTCTAATCTCCCATACAGGTACAGTATCAGCTTGCAGAAATTGATGCCTCAAAAAATGAAAATTGCAAAATATTAGACCAAACTCTGGCATGAACCACAAGGGAAACTCAAATAGCATGGTGTCCAAGTTTGCAGAGGAGGCAGCACATTCTCCAAGTATTTAATGTAGGATGAGAAGCTTTAGGCAGTCTCACGCTTCTGGCATTTAGCACGTCCCTGGGAAAAGCTCAGCGAAGGCTCAGTTCGCACCTTCCAAGTGACTAATCCAGGTTTCCAAGATTTGCCAAGGCACTTCGTACGCTTACGCAAGAAACCAGACTGGCTCTTATGGAGTCATTCTGGTTTTCAATGCAGTACCAGGACTTTCAAAAAAACCCTCGTAATGTATATTTACCCCAGCAAAAGATGAGGCCCTAAAGATTCGTTCCAGTTGCTTCATTCACTAAGGATTTGTTCCAGTTGCTTTGGAAGGCTAAAGCCCGTTTCTAAAATTTTCCTATTTCGCTCATGCATTTTTTTCACATATCGCACATTTATAAGCTTACTTTCAAAAACAGCTGATATTCTAAAATTGCAGTTAATTTATATGCTTGCATATGATCAAATGCATTCAGAGAACACCGCGCAGCCATGCAGTACGTGTGATTACGCAATGTATGCGCGTGCAGTATTTGATTTACTCAGTACAAAGCCTCTCTACTCAGTACAAAGAGTCTTTATTGATGCTCTGCTGACGCTTTCCTGATTTATTTTGTCATCAACTTGCTAAGTGAACAGAAACAATTTTTTTGTTTTCACAGCAGCTCACTACATAATTCAGGTGCCATCCCTGCACACTCACCAGGCTTCTAGAAGCATGAGCTCTCTACAGACTGTAAACTGATGAGCCACAGCATATATTTTGTTTATAATTAAACATATTTAAAAATATATCCTGTGACACTCAGGATATCTTGTAGGAACAGATTATGTTCAGCAATAACAACTTCTTAGCCTGTTGTGAAAAAAAAACCAACTTATATGTGTGTATGTGAATCTATCTTTCATTTTCCAATAATAGATGATGATAAATCAGGTCCTGATCCTACAAACTTTAATCACACAAAATATCCTTACTCCTGCTGTTGCCCGAAGAGTCAAGCATGGATGCTCTGAGTAAGCAAAGATCCCCCATCAGGTACGAGCTGCAGAATCAGCCCTGTATTTCCTGCCAAGGCTGCTACAAGGCTCCACTTCTTTTACTGCACAGTTTTTAAAAACTCACATAGAAAAATAAACAGTGCTGCCTTTTACTACACAGCAGAAGAAAGGGCACGTTATTAAAAAGAAAACACCCCTAATGCAACCATTAGCACAACATGTAGGTTTGTAGCCTCTGTAACGAATAAGCAGGGATATTACCAACAACTTTACAACTATTCCAAAGGAGCACAAGCGTAACTAGGCATGGGGCCTGGCTCGCTGCGCTTCCTAAAAAGATCTGGAGTTCCTCTCATGTGCTACTGCAGATAACAAAAGCTGCAGTAGCTCTCCACTTTTTTGAGAAATGCTCAGTACTCCATAGGATGAAACGGAGGATTGAAATAAAACAATGAATTTTCTCTGGTTCAAACCCTGGTTAATCCGCTGCAAAAACCAGCATTTTCAGCATCCACCCCTAAAGATCGCCAGGACTCGTCACATTCCCTAACATGTGATTCGGACATTACAACACGTGGCATTTTCATCTATAGGGCTCCCTTTGTGAGGGACCCAGCACGTTCTAGGAAATGCTTGGCGTTCGCTGCAGCTTCCATGTGGATGCGATCCATAGGAAATTTTCTCTTTCTGCAGTTTATTATCACTCATTGATACACCGTTGGATTCTCTTTTGCTTGAGCTCAATGACAAACCTTTTTCTCACGTCACTGACACCAACCTGAGAAGCAGCATGTCTCTCGGAAGAGCCCCAGCCCAATCTCAGACTCTTTTTGTCCCTGTTTCAGCTGGCTTAACAGAATTATCAAATAAATGAGCTGTAGTAACTGTCCCCTGACAGTAACTCAAAGTCACAATCATAATTGTGTATCCTTCTAGTGTGCAAATAGTGGCAATAGATCAATTCTTAGCTTCACGATTGCCCCTCATACCAAGATGGCAACACATCACAAAGAACTTTTTCAAATTTCACTGCAATTCCTACATTTTTCATTTCAAGACAATGCTTTGCTGGCTACCCTGCCTTCCTCTTCTGTCCTCTTTATGTCCGATATCCTACAACCTCTAAGTTTTATCAGTAGCCCTAACGCGGCCGGTAAAAATGTAAGTCCCTTGAGGACGCAAAGCAAGGTTATACTCAGGTCATAAAGCAGAACATTAAGCACTAATTGTACAGACCAAATCACCAGAGACCCACAGAAGCCACACCCCTCCTAAAAATCAGACATCCAGACCTGCTCTGTAACCTGCCGAGGGAACTGCGAGGACATGACGGCAGGTGGCTTACGGTTGGGCCTCGGGTACTGGGCACCTCTCGAGATTAAGCCTTTTCACATATAGACATAAGTAACAGTATTAATTCTGAAATTGGAAACGATGAAAAATGCACACTCGTAGGTGTATAACAGATGCACAGTGTCAATCACATTCCCTTTAAAAAAAAAAAAACCCAACCTCAAACCCCAGGTACCCATAACCACGTATCCCAAGACATCCGTGCAGACCCCTATAGCGTGCCACGGTAATACGGTTTCCGCGGGCAGCCGGGCCATGTTGCACAGCTCACACAGGCACATTCATACCTCAAGCTTTTCCCCCCCACCCCAGTTTGGTTGGTGCCAGGGAACGGGGAGGCCAACGCCTTCCCTTCCAGCGCATCTGCACCAGGTGCTTGCCTGCAAAGCACATGGGAGCGCGTTCATACCCAATGGGTGCTGCACCTCCTGGTATTTTACCGGGAATTTAGCCATATCCCTCTTTAACAGGGCGCTAAGTCCAACGACAGGGACATAACGACGCTTTGCGCTGAACGCAGGCGGTCGCTTCCAGCCGGTGCCGCTAACGGAGCGGCTATTTTAGGGAAAGCGTCCGCCAGCTGCCGCCGGGCGCCGGCACAATGCAGCAGCCCCGCTCCGCTCCACCCCGCCGCTACCTGCCGCCAGGTGCGGGGATGGCCGGGGGCCGCCCGCCGCCGCCGTCCCCCTTACCGGGCTCATGCTCGCCGGGGTGGTCGGAGACCTCGATGACCAGGAGCTCTCGGCCCTCGGCGCTGCGCCCCACCGTGTAGATCCTGCTGATGGCCGGGCACTGCAGCCACACGGCCACCAGCGCCTCCCGCAGCTCGGCGTAGCGGTGGTACTCGAAGGAGATGCCCTCCTCGGCGCTCAGCCGCCGCCGCCGGCTGGCGACCCCCGCTCCCGCCGCCGGCTCCGCCGCCGCCGGCTCCGCCACCGCCGCCGCCCGGCAGGCAGCGAGCACCCCGCAGAGCGCCAGCAGCACCCGCACCCGCACCGCCATCCCGCCCGGCTGCCCGCCGCCTGCGGCCGCGCAGCTGCCGCCGGCCCCGGCGGGAGGGAGGAAGGGAGCGGGGGGCGGAGGGACCGGCCGCTCCGCCCGTCTCCGCGGGCTGCGGCGGGGGGGAGCGAGAGCTCGCCGCGGAGGGCGGCGGAGTGTGCGCGGCCGCCCCGTAGCGGAGCCGCAGCGAAAGCCACTAAAGCTGTTTCCATCAACCAGATGGAAAAAAAAAAAAAAGCATTGGAAGAATCCGGGGTCCTTTCTCCGGTGAAATACTTCTATCCTGCACGGCATTCATTATTCCTACGAGTTAACCCTCTGTCAGAAACATTAATGGACGGAGTGCTCCGTAGAAGATTCAAATAGTACTACTGCAGAATAACACACGTGTTTGATGGCCCTCACAGCAAAAACTAAAACCAATCATCTATAAGGTTGCTTTGCTGCATCACAGACAGCAGAGGGTAAAGCAAGACTTTCTGATTCTGAGAATACTAACTGAGAGAGCACATCCCGTTATGTTCAAGGGGAATGCTCTTCTGAGGAACCATTCACAATGTTAATAAATCACACTACATACTACAGGACTTCTGAAGCCATTTGTTTTTTCAACCTGTTTTTACAGGCATGGGTGTTTAGTCTATGTTGAAAACAGCCTGTAAAGGACAACTGATAAAAGCAAAAGGCTAAATGCTAAGGAGCAACTTCCATAACAGCTTTTTAAATTATTTTTAAAGGACACAAATCTCCACTGGAAAATTTTGAAAGGTTCCAAATTTCAGAAAGTTTGAAAAATCACACATCCAATTCATCTGTCTACAAATAGAATCTTGTCCCCAATAATTTAATTCATGTTTTATCCTGATCTTCTAGTCTAAAAGAGTGAGCCTGTATAACAGCCCCTTCCATCACCAATTTATACTGAATCAATTTTCAGGAAGATTTGTTAATAATCCTTTGGATTATTGATCCTATGGATAGCTTCCTAAATTATAAGTTGTTTAGCTCCAACCAAGAAGATAATGGAAATAATGTCTTCCAGAAGAACATCTTCATTGATGCTTGGTGATACACCAGCTCAGAAACTCATCCAGCATCTGAAACTAGAACCTGAAAGTGCAACTACTATATATAAACACAAATCTATTTGTCGATATTCTCCTATACTTGTTATGTTTCAGTGTCCTGACTGAGAGACCTGGATTATTTGATGTGTTTCTTCATACCAAGAACCAAAGGTCAGCTCACCCAGTCCTTACCATCTTTCGAAGCCAACTGGCTTCAGAGGCTTCTCTTCCCAGTTCAACTCCAGGGTTTCAAGTATGCAACCACGTGCAAAGGCACTTTCAGAGCACTTCTTGGAGCCTTGAGCTCTCTGTTCTTGCTGCTAGAAAGCTCTGGGAGATGTGTATCATATCACGTCACGGTAGCTCTGGGGTTATGACAATGCAAATTTGCTCTAAGCATTTTGCAAGACTTGGATGTACAGAGACTCCCTGATAGGTTGTTTTCCCTTATGAAGATCATGGTTCAGATTTAGGATCAGAGAAGTGCCATCGCTCTGACTTTTTTCCTCCCTAACAGCATGAATTGTATTATGAATTAATTTATGACTTCACATCACTTTATAATTATGTCCACTATGTGCAACACTCTCAGATCTCCAAAATGAACTTCAGAAGAAGGTAGCTGCCCTAGTATTCCAAAGATTCACATTATCAGTTTGGTTGGCCACATTCATCACAGACTAAATATTCCTCGTTTTCTTCACCACTTACCCTTGTGCCTTATACACAAAGTAAACAAATCTGCTGGTGCTGTGATTTTAGACTTACTGTATCATTTTCTGGGAGAACTTTCTAATCAGTCAAAAAAACACTTGTGCAGCATAGCAGCTCTCATTGGCTTCCTTTCAAATTTATTTGCTCAAAATACCATCTCACTAAAAGATACAGGTAGGCTCAGAAATTATTTCTCTTCATCTCTTCAAGCAGTGAATTTTTATTCCACTACACAAAATTAGTCTCACAACTGGATACTTATTAACCCCCCCACCCCTAAAAAAATTAAGAGAATGAGTACTTAATGAAAACACATGCATGCACACACATCTTGTGTCAAACAGGGCATTTTATATACTTTCCAGTATTTCATTTTGAGTTCACACGTACTAATTTCTTTTTAACAAGGGATTAATAAACAATTACTAGATTCACAGAGAGTTTAGAAGCATTTGCAGAACTGAGCAGAAGCAATAACTGGATGACTTCCTTTGCATCCAATCCCTCCTCCTATTTTCCTCAGTTCAGAGATGACAACTATCATCACAGGCAAAGGCCAAATTTCCTTGTAATATGGAAAAGAGTTTTGCACTTGCCTTAGTCTCAGAGGAATACTCCAACCCCAAGGGCATTCCCAGCCTATATGCATAACCTGGGTATGGCCTTGTAAGCTAATAACACTAATTAGAGCAGGGAGCAGAGATCAAATGCTCCCTGTCCAGAAAACGTTCCCACCAGCACATTTCAACCGCTGTTTACCTCTCTGTTATGTCTGTATGTGACACCAAATAGTAACTTATATTTCGCTAACAGACACAGCCTAATTAATTTGGAAATGGTGAAGAAAACTTCATTGACGTTTCCCAAAATACTTATTTATAGACATATATACAAACATATGTATAATATTCATCTATATTTACATATCACTCCATTCTTTTGGCCAAAACAATTTGCTGAATGTGATTAAAATCTTCAAATACTTTTGACTTACCTGAACCTGTCTTTTTCAGCTAGTCATGATTCAACAGCAAGTATATAAATAAACGTTCAAAAAAAACCCAACCAAAAAAACCAACCCTCACATTCACAAGAGTTCAGCTTACAAGAATGGAGTAACTCTGCATTTTTTCTGCATTTTTTTTTTAATTCGTGTGGCAAGACAAGAAGTCCAAGGCAACTATTTTCTTTTGCAACCCAAAATAAGAACCCTAAAGCTATGCCCATTAGAAACAACAGAAGTACATTAGGAACAATGGAAATCCTAACACCACTCTGTGATGGAGATATTTACATTATTAATAACAAAGTACTGTTAATAATTATGCCATGGAAACAGTAACTTCTCTCGTTTATATTTGGAAAGAAGTGAGAGAATGCACTGTACTGCATGAGGAAGGCAGTGTTTTCTAACATACAAATGAGCAAGCAGGATGCTGAACATAACCCATAAGGGAGAAGCATTCATATCAGCAAGACCAAATCACTAGTTGGTCTTTAAGCCCTCTGTTGAGGAGGGCTATCTTTGGCCTGCTAATATGCAGTTACATAGCCTTGGAAAAATTCTGAGAGACTGCTTAGTGTATTAAGACAGCACCACTATTCAGAAAAAACAGCTATAGACCATATACGTCATAAAAGGCCAGGTAAAAGCTGGTAAGGGTTTCAATCAAGAAATTAATGGTAGGAATAGAATAGCTCCTATCAATTCGAAAAAGAGAACCGTTTATTTCAGTGTGAACAAAGTACCGGGCAAGTAGGTAGAGATAACTTGAGAGCTGTAAGAAACTTTTGCAAAACTTAAGTGAATGCTGATTATATACACATACTATACCTGAGAGCTCTGGTCACTTGAAGCTGTCTTCAAGGCAGAAGCTTCCATTACCAACCTCCAAAATGTTTTGTGCAGCTCAGCAGCTCTATTTCTTGGATGCTTATAAAACAAGGTTGAGATAGGGAAAGCTGCGGCTCTTCCAGTACCTTGAGAACAGGCTTAACATAAGTGAAGTCCAAGGAAATACAAACAAACAAGAAGAATGAATTTTTTAAAATCCAAATAGACATGAGGCAGTTACACTACAAGACTGAATCTTTTATTGTCTCCACCTGTTAAATGACTCACCCACGTTACTCAAACTCAACCTTATCAGCTATTTAAGACCTTACTCTGCTCTTGCCGGGGTGGTGAACATCCTATATCTGTAGCAGTTCTGCATTGAGTCCCTTTATAGACTGCAGCTTAAATTTCATACAAAATGTACCTGATGTTCGCACTTACCCACTGCATACCTACACAAATGGCCATGGCCTATTGCTGGCCCTGTTTCAGGGGTTGCTCCTAGGGTGATAGTAGGTCCTGGACACTGAACTGCATGGCTATAGGACTGAGCACTCTCATACAGAGAAATGACCATGCAGGGTCATTGTGAGAGTTCACCAAATGGCTGACGGTTTTTTTAAAAGTGGTGAGGCATTACCTAACAGGAGCATTCTCCTGGTCTTCCACAGAGACCGGTATTTCAAGTCCAGGGGCTAATTTATTTAGTGACTACATAAATGTGAATCAAATGTGTGATTAAAATTTGCAGATGACAAAGAATGATGAATAATAAGGATATAGCAACTCTGGAATGTGATTCAGATTACTTGGTAAGTCAAGCACATTTAAATAATTTAGAGCAGCACATTGCAAATTACACTTAAGAGCAAGAAATACAAAACGCGCTTGTAGCAATCTGGCAAGCAGTACTGCTAGAAGCATCGAGCGATCACAATAGATGGGTAACAACTGTTTTCCAGTGCAATGCTGCAGAACAGCTAATTTTATCTTTGAATGTTTAGACAGAAGGACAATGGTTAGGAGGAATGATGCGATTACACCACCAAGGGGGTATTAGAGAGAATGAACTGAACACACAGTTCTGGTGTCTTCAGCTGAAACAAGACATCGAAAATGCAGAGACAAGCCACAGAAGTGATTTGAGAAATAGAGGAAATGCCTTACTGCAGAGGACATGATATAATCCAGTTAGCTAGTGAAAATATAATGGCAAAGCAATTTGACCGCTGTGTTTATTATCTTCAGAGATAGAAAATTACAGTAAGAACCAATGGTAAAAAATTGCCTTCTCCCTGGACCTGCCAGTTACAGGTTTCAGTCGCTAGCATTTACCAGCAGGCTGCGGCTGACAGGGAGAGGCAGGCAGCAGCAGCGGGATGGTGATTTGGAGGCTACGAACCAGATGCTATAGTTAGTAATAACTATCTGTAGCTGTAATGTAAGTTTCAAGAATATCACTTTACCATAAAAATTAATGTCAAAAATATAGAAACATACCAAACTTTTCTTTAAAATTCTCTTAAACCACTCAGCAGTCATTTATTATAAACAGGAAAAGAAATTAAGTCATACTATCAATCATTATTAATATTTTCTGGCAAGCTGTGCTGTCATGTAATATGAACCTCCTTATTTAGTATTTCACATCAGTAGCCAAAAGCAGCTGATTATTTTGCAATCCTAATCTTAACATTATAAAGTTTCCATGCTTTTTTGACACAAAACTCAAGACATTAATTCATCACTTTCCTAAGATTTAATTATAGTCATATCGTAAGGGTCATATCCTCATCTCACAGATAAGCCTTACTTAAACTAAACTGGACTTTCGGGAAAAGATTAAGTTGTGGAAAATGTTGCTCTCCCACTTATTCCCCTATCCTACCATTTTTACAAGTTAAATCTGTCTCCTTGCTAAAGAGGATAAAGGATTCTATAAGATTTTGTTGTGCCTCATGAAAAGCCAAAAGCTGTTACCCATATGATGCTCTCATTTTTTTTTCTGTTGAACAAAAACTTCTTAGTTTTCAGAACTACACATACTCTATAATGTCTCTCACTAAGTATGGGAAAAAAAATAATCTCAGAAGTCTTATTTAATAAAGGTCTAAAACCTCAAAAATTTAATTGCCTAACACAGTTCTTGATATGCATAAAAGACATATAGTAATGAGGTAGGTCATTTACTAGGCATCATCATGTTCAGTACTAAATACAAGGTTCTGCATTTGAAAAGGTGGTGGAGTGGTAGTAAAACAGAGGTGTCGCCGAGTCCTGCAGCAGAACAAGCCTGTGGTTTCCAAATGCAAGTCCCTGTGTTGAGAGGTCCAGTGGGCACATTTTTTTCAGCAAAAAATAAATTTTTTAAGAACGGCTTGCTCTCTAGAGTTTTTTAAAGAAAGAGGATCAAAAGCAATCACGTGATCACATTCTACACTAAGGATATACATAAAATAACCCAAAAAAGTGAAATAGCAATGGCTGTCAGAAAAATACGGATTTAAGTCACGAACAAAGAACAAAAAAACCCCACTACCTAAAAGGATGGCATAAGCAATGTGTTAAAATCACATTCCTTATTTTCAAAACCTCTTGAAGAATATATAGTAACTTGGTAAGTCATCCTATCAAGCTTTTAGTGCTCTGATTGAGCTCTCCAACAGCTGAGGAGACACCAAGCTTTTACAAATACCTTTAGTGGATTATTTATTTCAGCAATTAGCTCACAGTTGTACACAGTTTTGCAACAGCGTGTACAGGCACAAGCCAGCTGGCTGAGAACCAGTGATCAGAACCAAGTACACAGGGAACATCTGAAGCACTGAAAGCTCCTTGTACTTTTAGGCTAGGCATTCAGTGAAACAAAGCTAAGTAGATCTGCACCTGCAGGACAAGAGTGGGCATTGACAAAGCAAACAGGATAACAGCCATCTTTGAAATCTGATTAAAGAGGTCACTTCCACCATGGAGAGTTCAGGCTGGCAGTGCATATGGATTTAGGAAGTCTTAAGTACCAGTTCCCATTAACAACCAAACAATACGGGGATTTTGGCTTCCATTCACCTACCACAGTCAATTATTTTTACCTCCTTTTAGAAGGAAGGTGAAAAACACGAATTTCAATGGGGATATAGAGAGAGAAGTAAAAGCTTCTACAAAACACGTGCAGAAGAGGAATCTGAACCACTCTCACATCTCAAGTAATATTTGAATCACTCTGAATGTTATTAATGCCTTGGGTTTTTGTCAGAAGCCTGATCTCATCTGCACTTTCACAGGAGTGTGTGTTTTGAGTATTACACCAGACTGTATATGAAGCAACACGAAAATTCAGGTGGTCTTGAGTAAGCAAAACACTGTAAGCATCTCTGAAGGACTTACAGGGTAGATGAAGTGGTATTTGAAGTCTGAAGAGCAGCTGACATTAAAATACAACGCGCAAGATCTTTGTAAGGGTTTAAGCTCTTCTTAAATACTTGCGCTGTTTCCTGTGCAACAGACAAATATTTAGATTCAACAATATTAAACTACTGCTTCTGTTACTAGTGCAACTCAAGCAGTAGATGTTGAGATTCTAGTTTGTGAAAGCCGTAGCTGAACTTGAGAATGCCCCTGGCCCAAAAGTTGCTAATACCCCGAGTAGCTCTGTATCCAAGCCCTTCAAAACACAAACCAGCAGGATTTACAAGATGTTACCTATTTTCATTTCTTGCTGCTGTCTCTGTAAGTAGTTTAACAGATGGAACTGTAGCAGACCATACAAACAGAAATAATGCTTTTTCATTAGAGATAAACAGAGTAAGATGCTATATCCTATGTTTTTTATCATGGCTTTGTATCGAAAAACATATGAAAGATATAATATTTGCATCAAACCAAACTACATTTATTTCATCAGTCACAAGTGCAAATATAGCAACAAATCAGTTCAGCAAATTACAACACATGAAGAATGTAATGTAAATGCTAAGTACACTGACAGACCACCTTCAAGAGAGCAGCAAAAACCAGTTTCTTTAAATAAAAACTTCTTTTTACTTGTAACCTAAAATAACATAATAAATCTAGATCAGGAATGTCTCTGCTAACTCTTGTTTAGCCAAGTATTCTATTATTAACCGTTTGCATTATCCAGCGTACAAAAGGCCTGTCCAAGCTTTCTAGTAACAGAAGTTTTGGTTTTAAGCAACTTTTATCCAATATTTAAATAATACAGTGCTGATACTAGTTAATAAGGTCTGCTCTTTGATATTACCAACTTAAGAATATATATTTAAAAAAACTAAGCCGAATTTCAGTGTATGTATACAATTCTACCTGGATCCAAAATGGGCAACATTAAAGATAAAATTGAATTTTTTTCCTTTTAAAAAAAAAAAAAAGAAAAAAGATAGACATGTCATCTCAGTTTTTTTGCATCATCTTTAAATCTGTAGTTAAAATATATGCAGTACTTACATATAAAATAGAAAGCATTCCCATTAGGAAGACACTGCACCGTAATTAGCCATTTTTCCCTACCACTTAGTAGCCAAGGAACAAGATTTATGCTTAACACCCAATCATTATTTTGCTTTACACAAAAGCAAAAGTTGACTAACAGTATTAGCATCAGAATTTTTACACCAAAAATTTAGTTAGCCTTCTTCTGCGTTGAGAGTTGTTGCTTCTTCTCTTTTTCTTTATAGGCAATGAATTGAGAGTCTGTACCAAAGATTCTGTCCCACCACGTGAAGGTTGAAGCATAATTGCCGATAAAGTTCATGTGATGAAAATCATGAAAACGAGCCCCAGCATAGAAAGGCACTAAATGAAGAGGGTTCAGTGGAACATCATAGCCACTACAGGGGAGGGAAAAAAAGGAAAAAAATTATAAAACAAGGATTTTTCCACACATAAATTACAAAATACAGACACTAACTTGTCATTTTTATAAAATAAAAAGATTTTTTGGTATTATAAGGCCCTGAGGTAGTCACTGTAATATTGGCTTAATATGAAAACAAGATTCCTGCTACCCTAGCTAAATGCTTCTGTAAACTACCCCACAATGGCTTTGGCACTTGCTGACCTTCTCAGTTCAGTTTACTAGGCAATACAAAAAGATTTCAGTCAGTCATCTAAAAAAAACCCACAATGTCTTGACTTCCTCCTGGCTTAGCAGCTTTAACTGACTCAAGATTTACATTAGGAAGGAGGAATAAGAAGTAACACTATCTTTTAGTGACAAGCTATGAACATCAGCTCAGCTGCTCATCAAACAGCACCTCAAATCAACTACAGCTGTAGTATTTCTGCTCCTATTTTCAGCTTGCTGCAAGTTCTTTAAATGTTTAAAATTTAAGGTATACAACTAAAGTAATATTAAAACCAGAACAGTTTGCTTTATAGGGATTTTAACTCTTCTGATTAGTAGTACTGGAAAGCATCTTACCACCACCTAGTGGGGGGAGCACTAAAATTACAATTATCAAAGGAGACTTGTATTTTGCATCAATTACATTATGATATATCCCAACACATACTTCTCAGTCTACACGCAATATATGAAACTAAACCAGCAATGATTTGTATGATGGGTTCATTAGTAGCTCACGTTCCACTAAAAGACTTGACACTCAGCTTACAATGACACTATATG
Organism: Bucorvus abyssinicus; assembly: GCA_009769605.1. Lineage (NCBI taxonomy): Eukaryota > Metazoa > Chordata > Aves > Bucerotiformes > Bucorvidae > Bucorvus > Bucorvus abyssinicus. The sequence goes on from CM020026.1 coordinate 43,272,533, forward strand.
CTTCATAATGTATTTACAGATCAATAGTAGCATTTCAAAAATTAATTCTTACTGTCCCCTTTCTCTTGAACACAGGAAAGAAAAGCTCATTTATTTGCAGATGAACCCAACTACTGAGGGTACCCAAGCCTAGTGAGAGTTGCACTAGCATTTTGGAGCCAAATTTGAAAGAAGTCAGTTTTACTACAGAGACAAGAAGTCTTCCCCTTTGAATCTACAATAAATAAACAAACAAATAAAAGCAATTTACGTATTTATTTTAAAGTCAGTCAGTGGTTGTATAGTGTAACATTTCTCTTGTCTGGGAAAACTGTCTGACAAAGTATTAAATGGAAAGAACTCTTGGCAGGAATATCACTTCTTGTAATTGATTTTTGGTATTCTAATAAGCATAAGATCACTTGTACACCAAATATCATGACCCAGACATCCTAATGAGGCACCTAGCTTCCAAAACTCTCACTGAGATGCTCTAGCTGATAGTCTACACTCTTCTAATCTGCAAGATTTGCTATTAACACTACATTGAAACAGAAAACAGTGATAAGTGTTTGGGTTGTGTCGTTCCTTGTAAGACACATAGAAGCATTTTGGAGCAAAATAAACAGTAAATCTCAGTGAAAGAGACAGGTAAGTTTGAGACAGACTTAGGGAGAAGAGAGAAAGCAATTATTAAAAAGCAATGAGGATTTCACCTGTGTACATCAATGGTTTCCATCAAGCGACATATCACCCATGCCCACAGAAGAATCACATGGTTACAGAAAACAACAATTCCAATAAAAAAGCCAGCTCCAAGGATAAGTGTTTCCAGAGGATGTGCATATTCTGCTTGCATTCCAAATGGAGCCTAGAAAGAGATAACAGACAGGAAAGCAGTCACCATTTCCAAGTTTACATACCCCCAAATCAGAATCACCATTTTGTGGTACTCTCCCCTTCCCATTACCCCATAAGACTACAATAGGACAAAGGTAATGTTGTGGTGGTCAAAGGAAATGGTATGACTGAGCGCAAGGTCCTTATCACAGGTGTTCAGCTCCTTGTTGGGAAAACAGAAAACAGTATTCCTGGGTCATAAGGATTAGCATTCCATTAGGGATTCCAAACACTTCACTACTACTTGAGAAATTGAAAAGTTTTATTTAGGTTTACCACTACCCCAGGCCAAAGCATTATTTCAGAAATATTAAAGTGTTTGGCAAGCTCCTACCAACTTTGCTATACATTCAGTCATAGAGGCAGAAGAAAGAAGGAAGCCAAAATATGCTCAGAATCAGAATTCACTATGAAATTTATTTCAAAAATAAAAAAGAAAAAACACCTTATCTATGGGAATTTTAAAAAATAAGTTCATACTGTTCAAATGTTAGTTTGAGATTGAAATAAAACATTTTCTTTATTATACACACACACAAAAGTCACTCCTACATTTGCTTTACTAAAAAAGACTTTTCATAGAAAATTTTCAGAAGTAGAATGCCATACAAAGAGAACAGTTTAAAAAAAATTAACCTGATGCTGCAAGTTTTAAGTTTGATTATCCAAAAAAAAAAAAAAAGTAGTCCACTTTGGCTTAAGGGAAATTTTAAAACCATCACCTTTTCCTATAAGGGAAAGTTTTTAGTGAAACAGCCATGAGCCTACAGATCACTTCTGTGTGAACTACTAACTATGCTCAAGAATAATGGCCACAAGTTGCTCCTGCTAGAGGCCTGAGGGGCCAAGAGCAAGAGGAAAAAAGCAGCTGCTGCTGCAGATGTATGTTCAGATGCATGCATCAACCAGCACAAAGCATCTTTATTACTGGCAGCCCGTATAAACCACCCCTGACACAGTAGCTTGCGGTTTACCTTAAGCACAGTACAGGTTATCCAGTGAAACACAGCAGTACACAAACACAGTAGCACTGACATCTGTGATCCAGAGACAGCGCCATCTAAACAGAGCTGTACTATAAGATATAAGCGCAGCTGGACTCTACCTGACTCAGCACAGTGCCACCTCCAGTCAAGCATGGCTCACTACCTTGTGCTCAGTGTCAGCTCCAACACTGGTAAATGCAGAACCACCGGAAATACCTCTGAGCTGCACTGTGCTCTCGATGCAGTATCACACAACTGGCTTCCAGAGGCCCACATCCAAAGCTATAATCCTTCCCAGAATCAAGTATGCTGCACATACAATGCACACACACAGGCCGTGCAGGAGCCACCTGTCTGGATCTTGTTCTGGGGTTAGTATGCTCTGGATAACACCCCAGGTGGTGGAGAACTGATGAACAATGAAAACCAGATGCCCACCATTTCCCTTCCCCTAACAATGAGACCTATAAATACACTTTTAAAAGCCTGCTTCACCTAGCTCAACAAATACGATCAAACTTCAGCAGGAATGCAATCTTTCATTCCTTTTAAATGAAATATAATTACTGATGTTTTCAGAAACATCTGAAACATCTGTTCTTGACAAAGAGCTCAAGAAAAGACATCTATTCTGCTGACAGAGGGATGCAAAATTATTAAGTCTTTCAAATAAGATGTTTAAATAAGTTGTATGAAACTGCACATATTAAAAAAAAATCAAGGAATACATACAACAAACTCATGGTGAACCTTATGGATATACTTGTATATTCTCTTGTGATGCAGCAATCTATGCAGGAAATAGTGCCAGGCATCCTCAATCACTGCACATCCAAAACACTGGGCAACCACAACATACCTTTAAAATGCAAAAGATTTATTAGTTATAGAATATGTTAGTAGTCAGACAATCTTGAAAGATAAAATAGTTTCTATGCTAGTAAAGGTAGGAAATGTTTATGTGTATTACTGACTGACAGAGCATTGACACTACCTTTTTAACATCTTAAAAATGTTAATTACTAGGTACAAGAGCTCTTGTCCTTATGAGCTCATCTGTTGATATGCTGAAGCACATTAGTAAGCAGTAGAACAAGCATTTCAATGTTGCATGCACAACACCTATAGAGAACACCCATAGAATGTGCAAGACCAAGCTATAAAAACATAGAGCTACACCAGCTATCCAAACCAGATAGAAAATAGCTTTCCAGGAAAGATGACCTTCTGTTGTAATGAACTGCTGTCGGGGTTGGGGAGGAGGTGCCATTTATAACTAATTCAGCTTTGTTTAAAAGTCTATTATGTTTAAAAGTATATTAGTAGGAAAAAAAAGGAGAATGTGAAGCAGGTGGTAGATTCTCTCCCTTGAGAAACACACTGCTGCTATGATATAAAATAAGGTGGAGAGAAGAAATACTTCGGAGGAATAAAAAAATTTTGGTTAAGAAACCCCAGAAAATCGAACATTTAAACACATGCCATCATGAATCTTGCTTCATTTCCATAAACTCCCTCCTAATTCCTCTTCTTCTGAGTATCAGCACAATTTCATACCGTCTTAAAAAAAAAAACCTAGAAAGCTCTAATTAGCTTTTACAGCAGTTAAGCATCAACAGAAGCAAGATTAACAAATACAGCCTATATCGCAAAAAAATTAGTGTTGTCAACTCTTATACACAATATCTATTAAATATTCTGCCTCCAACTGTATGTAACTCAGCATCAACATATGAGAAAAATCTACCTACCATCTAGGCATCTCTTCCCACTCATATGGGATGTTAAAATACTCTGTGAAGTAATAGGTGCCACAAATCAGAGGAAGCTGAATGAAAAAATGATTGAAGAGGAGTGTTTTCAGACACTTCCACTGTTTCTCCCATGTTTCTGGTTTGTCCTACAAAGAAGGAAAAAGAATTGGTTGTGTGACTTATTTCTATTACACATAACTGAAGTGCTGCAAAAATTACTTTGGATGCAGTTTCATTTCACCTTGGATGACAGATAGCAGGTCCTCCATTAATACAAATTGGGCAATACAAATCACATGGGACTGGATTCAGTTTCACCAAAACCTCAGATTTCTAAGCTAGCTTGCTATAAAATTTAAAGTAAGCTTCTCTTAAGAGAAGTTGTATTTCCCAGTTGCCTCACACTATTCTTGTTATTTCAGTGTTTACAATTAGCAAGAACATTTCATTTTCAACAGCTTAACACAAATCTAAGTTTGCTTTTCTTCACACCACAGAATGTATAAAGTAATACAAAGAGAAGATGAAGATTTAAGCTTATGAAGAAACAAGTTGTCTTGACAACATAGAGTTTCTGCAGGGGGACATTTTACCAATTACTGTAGTAACTTCAGAAGCTGGTGTTATTAATTTCCAATTCATATTACAATGAACTGGGGGAAAACAATAACCTTTAGATAACTGAATGTGCTGTTACTACTGATTATGAGTGCGCATTTCATCCCAGCTTTTCTCCATTGTGAAAATACTTCAAAATCCTTTCAAGAGGGTGTGCAGAGAAGTACTTCAAAAGAGACACTTGCTATTAAATACGCACACTTGTAATTCTTTTATAATACTAAGACGCTCCTCTACCACCAGCTGCTATGATTCTATTACACCTTCCCCTACTGATATAGAAACTATATATACAACTTTGCTAAGATAAAGATTGACATACCTTTTTCTTTCTATACCACCATGGTGGAAAGGATACCCTCCCTCAGCAAAAAACTCCTTTCCTTCCCAAAATCCACTTCTTTTTCCCTCCTCACTGTCCTGGTTTGAGTTAGAACAGAACTAATTCTGTTCAGTGATTTTACTTTCCAGCTCAGTCTATAACTAACTGCACTTGCTGAAGTTAACAGCATATTTTTGCAGACAGTCTCTGCTTCTAAGAGTGATAACGCTTGATGTGTACAGTTACTACCAGGGATTGGTCTGCAGAAAGGCTCTGGCTTATACTTGCTCCTGTGCAGACCAAGGTCACTGCTAAATCCTGTGTACCATGTTGGGGTGCCACAGGCTGCACCTGTGGGGAAAAGCGGACAGGACAGGTGACCCTAAACTGACCAACAATGTCTTCCATCCCATAGACATCATATCCAGTATAAAGCTGAGGGATCACAAGGGTCAAGCTCTCTTTTTCCATGGCCGGTGTCCGAGGAGGACTCTGTCCATTCTGCCTTTGATCCCAATCCGTGCATTCTAGAATCCAGTTCCAGGATCTGACTCCTGAATCTGGTTCCCATCCGCTGCTGAGTGCAGTCTGGGCCTTCCCCAATGCCTGTCCACAGCATCAGTGGTGACAGTGATGTGGTTGTCACCAGGGGTTTGGGTTCAATATTGGCTTTGTACATATTTGTTTATATTTAATTTTACAGTTATTATTTTCATTAAAGCAGTTTTAGTTTAACCAATCCATAAGTCTCTCTCCCTTATTCCCTTTCTCTTCTCCTTTGGGGAGGGAAAGGGGCTAATAGAGAGCATCTGTCTAGTGGCCAGCCCAGCCCTGACTCTTGACATTCACACACATTGTAGTTTTGCTCTGTCACTTCCAGGATTTCTGAGCAACAGAGGAAATGGGGTAATATAAACTGGAAACTAGGATGCCAAAATTTTATGTTCTACTTCACATCTTCAAAGGTAAATCAGGAAGGGTTTAGTTCTCAACTTTTTCTTACCTGCTGAATTTTATACTTTTGCATGTACGGTATAAACTGAAAGACAAATCCAGGCACACAGAGCAAGAAGTATGAAGCTTCATGAACTATAAGCGAACCCCAGGTTGCAATCTGGAACTTTGTGTAGTTATCCAGCATGTAATTCCAGGCATTTTTAAATGGTTGCTGCAGGGGATTGTCAGGTAAGAAAGAGTCTATATATTCCACTGCCAGATAAGCAGAGTTCAAGATATTAACACTGTCGTTCATTGCCATTGTTCAAACATAAATCATCACAATTACAGTTCTTCTATAGATGTCTAAAAGTAACCTGCAAATTTTGAGAAAAATTGAATAAACACCAGTTAATATTCAGAAAAAAAACCCAAACAAACAACACATTACCTATCTTAGTACCTAATTTTAAAGTAAAAACATAAAATGGAAGAGAACAACAGATTCTCTTTCTATAGAATAGTGTAAAAGAACAAGCTTAAGATGGGTTTGAAAGGCAAACAGCTCTCAAGTCTTGAGATTAGGTCACAGGAGCAAAAGAAAAAGAAATATCAATTATTACCCAATTTAATTTCAAGATTTTTGCAGAATAATTGTATTCTGTACTAAAAGAGCAGAAAGGTTCAAACCAGATTTAGAAATTGAATTAACCATGATCTTTTGATTATTCACCCTCATTCTTCTCATAGCTGTGAGCCAGAACCCATGCAAACTACATCAACACAGCAGACTGACTTTAGACTGCGGTTGGCTTGAGGCAATCCACCTTTACTTAAGTAACAGAGCTTTCATAACAGCTCCCAAAAGCAGAGGCAGCAGCATTCTGACAGGTACCCTGAACTTCTGCCATTTCCACAAGTAGGCTGCTTGTTGTTTGGGTTGGAAGGGACCTTTAAAGGCCATCTAGCCCAACCCCCTTGGGATGGGCAGGGACATTTTTCACTAGGTCAGGTTGCTCAAAGCCTCCTCCAACCTCACCTTGAATACCTCCAATGATGGGGCATCTACAACTTCTCTGGGCAGCCTGTTCCAGTTTCTTAGCACTCTCATTGTGAAAAGCATTGTCCTTACATCCTATCTAAACCTACCCTTTTTTCATTTAAAACCATTGCATCTTGTCTTCTCACTACAGGCCTTGGCAAAAAGTCTTCTCCATCTTTCTTATAAGCCCCTTTTAAATATTGAAAGGCCACAGTAAGGTGTCCCTGTTGCCTTCTCGTATCCAGGCTGAGTAACACCAACTCTCTCAGTCTCTCTCCCTAGGTGAAGTGCCCTCTGACCACTTCCATGGTCCTCCTCTGGACCCTCTCTAACAGAACCATCTTCCACTCTAAAACGCGTGTCCAGTTCACAGGGCAAAGGACACTGGTTAGTCCCCAGTTAACACTCAGCCTAGGTCCAACATAAATAATACACCAAACTCGGTATCCAACAACATTAGGTATCATTTCTCTTTCTTAGCAACAGCATGAAGATGCTACCATTTCTTGTTAACCACAAATACATTGTAGCAGATACCGTTTTACCATTGGTAAATGTATCAGAGCAGATACCAAGGAAGCTTACAACCTGAGCTCCTGAACCAACGGGCACCAAAGGCTGCTTACCTTCCCGAGACAGCAGCCGGCGAGCCGAGGGAGCAGAGACCAGGCTGCACCTGGATCAGGCTCGTTCGCCCCGTCCAGCCACTGCGCGGACCCTGCGAGGAACGGGACAGACCGTGGCACAACCCGCCGGCCGGCAGCGGGCACACACCGCCCACACGCGTGACGGCGACAGGGGGAATACCGTGGGGGGACGCCCAGCCGACAGCACCCGCGCACAACCGGCCCTCCAAGCGGAGCGGTCGGGGATGACGCGGAGCCGCACTGGGAGGAACCGCACAGCCAGCCGGGCGCCCTCATCCCGGCAACGGCACGGGCACCCCCGGGTCAGGCCACGACCGACCGTCTTCCCCCGCCCTCGGCCTGCCCCGGCGGCAGAGCCCGCGCGCCCCCTCACCTGGGTGACAGCGGCGGCCCCTCAGGCCGCGGAGGAACCCGCAGCAGTCAAGAGCGCCCAAAACTGCCGTCGCCGCCTGACCAAGTGCGCCCTCCCATTGGCCACACAGCAAGGCCCGGCGCAGCGCCTATTGGCTGGCTGGCGGCAGCGGCGGAGAGTATGGCGTGAGGAGGGGCGGGACGGAGCTGCAGGTGCCGCGCATCGATTGGCTGGAGGGGTGGAGTGAGGATAGTGAGACCTCGGCGCACGGCCAATGAGACGGGAGGGAGACCGGGTGACGTCAAAGACGTGATGAGCAGGAGACGGGTAGTTCAGGTGGGTGGGCCGGGAGTGGGCGCGGCTGGTCTGCCGCGCGGGGGCTGTTGCCTGGACACCGCCGGCGGATCCCCCGCCCCAGCACTGGCTGCCCGCCTTCCCACTGCCGATCCCGGCCTCAGTCGCCTGAGGAGGGGGGGAGTTAGAGGGAGGCCGCGGCCGGTTCGAGGGAAACGATCGCTCACGAGAGGAGCCCCCACAGCCCCTTACCTCCATCGCGCTGCTCCTGACGCTTCGTCTGACGCGGCCCTGGCTCTTCTGCAAGAGCATCGCGGCACGGTGGGGCTGCAGTCTGACTCGTTACCTTCTCTGTCTTGAGCAGGAGCGGCACACTGCCTCGGCCGTCAGAGCGCTGCCTGCGGCTGCAGGGGACGGCGACGGCGGTGTCCTTACGCCTACACACAGGCTTCCTTGCTTAAGTAAATAAAAGGACTGAAATACAAGGGTACGCCATGGCAGCAATGGTCCCGAGCCCCGTTCACTGAGTTTGGTATCACGCAGGTAAAATTCTACAAATACAAATGTACAATTCCCATGAAAGGTTTCTAGTGAAACCTGCTGCCTCAACCCACAATGTGTCATACAGTATCAACAGTTAAATGAAGTCGTCCATTAATTTCAGCACCTGCCAAAAAAATTACGTTACTCTCCAACGTTATACCGGTTTCACAGCTCAAATAGTTTCACTGGAACTTAGAGGTGGTCACTGCCTTAACTAATTGAAAATTAAAGCTTTTAGAAACAGACTTGTAGCAAACCAGTGATATTTACATGACCAGTTCCTAAACCTTAGTAATTCTTTTCAATTTGCCTGCATTCAGATCTTTAGAACTCCAGCTTCCCCTCCACCTTTGCTTTGGAAGAAAAAAAAATTCACTGATATCAAGATTTTTAGACTGAGACTTGTATTGAGAAACACAAGTTTTAAGCAACTTGTTTGCATTAGGAAACAATATACAAACTTTTATTTGAAGAAAGTGTCTTGAATATGACAATAACTTTGGTCATGTTAAAAGGAGGCCATCCAAGAATGAGTAAAAATGAGCTGCTTTACAAGCATGCCCACATACAGTATATTCAGATATTAGCTATTAGAAGCTAAGGTTACACACATAAATAGGCCTTAGTACCATGCAAGGTCAACGAAATTTCATACATTCATTATAAATTTTCAGTATTTTCATGCCAAATCACCTTTTGGATAAAAAGATAAGAAAGAAGTAACATCTAAATGTGACCAAAATTGAACAGAAAAAAAAAAATCTTAAGTACAGACAACATTTTTATTAAAAAGATCTTGAAATTACACCTGTTCAAGAAGTGTTATACCATCTCTGATCTCCTCCAGTGGGAATTAGTAGTGTTAAGCATTGTTACATATCAAAAAATACAACTCTGTTTTACAACATAGTACTGACATATTCAAAGTACTGTGCCAAATTATAAATAGTAAAATCAGGTTTTGAAGAATTTCAATAGAAAGCAACTTAGGCTCACACAAACATACACACATAATATAGTTATGTAACAAAAGTTTTATAAAAGGAAACAATTTACCCCATGCCAGCTTGAATTACTGAGGTGGGATTCAATACCTACTATGAAGACTGACTGTTCATGTCTTTAAATTTAGTTATTAGTCTCTGGAAAAAATAAGACAAAAATTTACTTTCACCAGAATACACACCATTCTTCAATGACAATCCATTTCTCGGTCATGACTGACATAAGTCTGTCCTTATGAAAGTGGCTTTTTTTTAAGCTCTTGCAATAAAAAACATGGTCCACTAGACTTCAAAAATTCAATCAGCTTCTGCTCAACTGCAGAATAATCCTGCACATTGCTTCTACCTAGAGTAATCTTCATCATCTGTCATCTGTAATTGTAGACAGTCACATCTTCCACTGTGACTCAAGGTGCAGCTACAAGTAGAGAAGTGCTTAGATACTCAGTCACTTCAAATACACTTGTTGAAGACTGCTTCTAGTGCATAATCAAGTTGAAAATCCTTTTACTGATCATAATGGTTTGTCAATAACTGTAACACCTAGAGTGAGGAGGGGAAAAAGGCATAAATCTTTAGGTAGTATTTTAACAAAATTTCAATAATATGAAAATGAAGTTTTAATATAATACCTTGCCACTAACATAACATCAAAAAACTATGCACTAGCATCAGCTTTCATATTTCCCTAATTTCTCTCTGACAGAAAGTTGTCTGATTCAGTGCAAAGTTCTGAAAGTTTCTGTGACTTGGGAAAAAATTGCCATTATTCAAGTTTACTTTATCAGTGAAATATATCCTTAATATTCGCTTAAATAACTCATTTGAGAAACTGCAGTTATTGAAGGAAAAGATTCCTGAAACACCTCTTGTTTTCTAAACATAAAATCCCCAAGAACTTCAGAATTGGACCCCTGTAGATCGAGACGCAAATCTCTTTGTCAAAAAAAGGACTGATCATACCAGAATCATCTCTCTGACTCACCACTTACGTACTAAATCCCTCTTGAGTACAATTTGATACCATTTTTTTCCTTGTAGTGAATAATTGTTTGAAGACATAATTCAAAACATACTATCAGATTCTTCACATCTATCCTAGTATCTTGGGTTTTACCTTGGACAGGACTTTGGTTGGATTTTTTGTCAAATATCTTATCCTAGCTGTTACACTGTAAAAAGATCTGTCCAAAAAAATATCTAGACATTACCTGCATAGCTCCTTCCTGTACTCATACAAGATGACACAACTGTCCATTTATCCGTTGTTGGATTATAATATTCCACTGTTGATAAATTACACGAACCGTCATCTCCTCCAACTACATACAAGAGACCATTTACAGCACAAACACCTAAAAAAAAAGACAGAAAACCAATATGAAAGTGAGCAATTGGCTTGTTCACCCCATAAAAACATGGTTTCTATTCTGTGACATCATGAAAGCAGCAGAAATCCAGAAACATGCCATTTACACCAAATGATTTTACCACCATTTTAAAGCAATTATTGCATATACCTGCATTCCTTCTGCACATGTTCATGTCTGCAACCTGCTTCCATGCACTGGCGACAGGATCAAACACTTCAACACTTTTTCTTACCAAAGGACCATCATGACCACCTACTGCATACAATAAATTGTTTAACACACCAACACCTGTGAACATACGAAAATACTCAAAATTAACCAGGGAATGGTTTTACTGTACCAAAGAAGAAACAACAAATATTATGCCCACTAACATAAGTTCTTCATCCAGTCATTGTTAGGAACAATTTCATAAAACGTTTGGGTGAGGATGCATTAAAACAAAAAGACAGCAGCTACAGCAAGACACGGATAAAATGTCTTGCATGCTCCTCTACCATACTGCAGCATACAAAGACCAGAGCTGTTCTGCAACAGAAGGTTTAGAAAATATCGGATGAAAAATGACATGCAGGAAAATATGACTGTTGAAATTTAGGACTAATTAGAAGTGACAGTAAATGAGACTGTGCTCAGCCAGCAAAATGGAAATCTGACAAGATGATAAAGCGTAAGTGAATTTTTAGAAAGTAAAAACTGCAGTAGGGAGGAAAAAAGCTGAATGGATAGAGATCATACAATAGGGATGTTTCTACTGCAGTGTTGGAATACCTTGCAAACATATATATGAAACAAAAGTAAACAGAGTGAGCAATTTCCTCCTCCAGGATCTGGAGAACACCAAGCTTCCTTAAACCAAGCTTCAGTTATCAAAATATTCAAAAAGGTGTTAAAGGGTCTCCTCTACTCCTAGGGTCTCCTTTACTTTACAACAAAAAGTTTATCAACCTGTAAACGTGGGATGAAGGAATAACTAAAGCTAGTCTGTATCTACTTGCTAATTGGGCTGCACATATTGAAAAATTGTAATAGGGGAAGCAGAAAGGAAGGCCTTTTTATTTATTCCTCACCTTTTACTGCACTATTAGAATCCAAACATAATAGATTTCAGAACTGTAGGATTTTCTTTGCATTAAAACTTGTGAGTGATGGACCATAAAGACAACTGAAAAAAACACTACTATGAAAGTACGTAGGTCGCTTTGAAAGTAATGCCTCTTATTTATTTCCATGGAAACTACAACAGATACAAAGAGCACAATGACACTGTTTGATAGAGCAAATTCTCGGCTCAAAACACTATTTTCTGACACAGTCCCCACCACTGGCTGTGCATTTTCTCCAGTGATGAACAAGAGCCTGTATGCCGCGCTCGGCATAAAAATCTGCACCAGCGGAGGGACCCACCATCACTGTCGCCATGGCTGAAACGCACCACCCACCACCTCACTGTGCAACATCCACTGTTTGGTCTCCATAAACGTTCAGCAAGTGCCAATGAATGTCAATGGGTGCAACTTTTTCCTCATGGAGGGGTTCAGTGACACCCCTTTGCTTCACAGGCACTCCCACATCAGAGGCCATGCTGTCAGACTGCCCCTCTGCTGCCATCTGTCACACGGCAACAAAATTTAACGGAATATTGGTGGGAAGGTTCAGCCTCTACTGCCAGACCACCAACATCCACCTCTGATGTTGTGGGCCAACGTAATAAAATAGGAGGCATGACTTTTGGAGCAGCCCTCGTACATTAGGAAATCTAATGTATATCACATTTAAGATGATGAAACGCAAAGCTGAGATAGAGATTTGCAAATATAGTTCTTAAAGGGTTCCATGAAAAGGGCACAGCTTAAAATCTTTATTAAAGGGAAACAGCAAATATGAATGCAAAACATCGGTTAAGTCCTTCAGAGAAAAGAAAAAAAGCTGGGTTAAAAAACCAGAACCCCGAGACCTTAATAGCCAGCTGAAGTATCTTTGAAAACATATCACTAATATTGTATGTAAGAGCCATTCCTATACAGAAAGAGAAATGACTCCTATTGAAATAACTAAATTTTCTTATTAAAAATACAGATTTTAATAATTAAAGGAAGAGGGGAAGGAAACATGGAAGAGTTAATTGGTACTGCAAATCTGAAAAATAGCTTCTTAATAGGGCACTGTTTTATAAATCATCCTAGCTAATGCTTTATCAGTGATATTCACTACTAAATTTCCCATATCCTTCCCAGTTAATTTAATTCCTCTTTTATTGCTATTATTTCTAGCTATCATGTCACAGTAGAGTATGACAGCTTTTCTTTCTCCCACTCTGATCACACTTCATTAGACAGTATAATACAATATTCATCTTTTGTTAGGTTTAAATACTGCAGAGCTAGAAGGAAGGCTAAGATTTAGTTTAAATATGTGATGTGATATAAATCCCCCCACCCAGGCTTTCTGTATAGTTACTAACCTTCCTATTCAGTATGTAGAGTTTTTCCCCTGCCACATTGCCATTGTTTCTTTTATGGCTCCTTATTTTTAATAATGTCCTCTGTTCCTCTTTGGTCCTTCATTTTCCCTTAATCCCACACCCAGTTTCCAAGTCCTACCTTATTTCTTGCTCCTTCCGTCTGTATCCTCTTGTTGCCGTCTTCTGAGTTCTCCTTTCTTTGTTATTTTTCTTTCCTGCACATTTTTCACGACCCTGTCTTATATCTCTCATCCCTCCCAAATGGCCTATATCTGGATCTGAAGTTCCTCATCCCAATATGTTGCTGGAAACAGATCTGTCCCTGTATTGATCAACTGAGAAGCAGTTGGTACTAAAGAAGAGTAACTGAGGGTTAACCTCTGAAGGTGCTTTTGAATGAAGCTGAAGCAATAGGAGCAGAAGAGACAGGCTTATGTTCCTTGAGATGACCAGAGATCCAAACATTTAATATAGGAAGAAAATTCTCTTTAGTTAGTACCCATAATACCACCAGGACCGATCGCCAGTTGAAACAGTTGTGGTGGTTTTGGGTATTTGACTACTCTGGCCAAGCTCAATCAATAGTCATGATTTTTATATTGCCACCCACTCCTCCCCCGTGCACAAGTATAATTTTCCATGTATTTTACAGACTGGCACAGAAGAATGTTGATTATTTTACTCAGTTATATGAATCTGCAATAACTGACTCCATTTGCTTTTCCTCTTTGTTTTTCTTTTTTTTTTTTTTTAATCAGAGGTCATGGTAAAAAGCAGCAGAGAATTGAGTAAACAAACACTGTTCTGAACTCTAGGATGAGGGGAGGGAGGAGAGGGGCAGAAAGATCCCAGTAGTTAGTGTATCTAAGGCACTAAATTTCAGAGTTGAAGTAATTTAACATTAAAAAGAAAATCTGAAAATACCTAGTGTATAAATAGGTTACAAGTACAATAATAGTTTGTAAAACCAGAGTATTTAAAAAAAAAACAAAAAACCACACACACTGAGATAAAATGGGTGTGCGGGTAGATTGCAAAATGAAGCTTTGTCACAACCCATCAACATTATTTGTCTTTATAATGATACTTGTAATTTGCTCATTTATTTATATAAATATTTTCCTCAAAACTTGCCAATATTAGAGAGGAGTATTTAACAGCACCCTTACTGCAACTCTGGCCAGTTTTTAATCCAGAATTTACTTCCAAGATGCACAGACTGAAAAACTAGAAGTTTCACAAAGACAACTGTTTTCTTGAGGTACAGTGTATCATGATTCCTGCATTAACATCACAGTTTTAACTTCGAAACACAATCAAACCATTACTTTTAGCAATAAAAGACATACCAAATCACTGATTTTATGGAAGTATTACAAACTAAGTATTTTAATTTTAGTAATGATTTTAATATTTTTATGTATTGCTTTTTAAATAACTTGGACTTAATTTAAACATCATTTTACAGATTAAAAACTTTCCAGAGTTAAATAAGAGTAACAGAAGGCAAGATGAAAAGTTGGGATAACTATTAATCATCTACTGAGAATACTAGGAGTCCATCCAGTTTTATTTGTAGCAACATCTCTTCCAATTATGAAGCACATTAATGAAATCACCAGTAGATATTTGAAGGGTGTTGCTAAAAAGCACCATTGAGGCAAAAAAGTGACTTAAACAACTTAAAAAATAAACATAGAAAAATAGTATCATGCAATTTGACTTGAAAAAGTCCATGGGGACGCATATAGAGAAATAAAACAACTTCTGCAAGTTGAAAAAACCTGAAATACCAAAAGACAAATAGAGGACAGTGAACAGTAAATGAGATTTGAGTCCATAATATAAATAGATAATGAAAACCCTAGAGTGAATTTAGAGCTGTGGAAGCATCACTTCATTAAACAAAAGTGGAATACCACAGGCACTTTTGATGTCTTTAAAGAGACATATATGTACTCAGAATCTCAAGAAGGAAAAAAAAAATGCATGAAAAAATGAAGAAGGTATTTTTAAGATTATAAAGGAATAAATGGATATACCTTGGCTAAATGATAAGGAAGGATAGCATATGCCTATGCATATCCAGAGGATGTAAACGGTAGGTGATGAGAAGAATTACTGAAGATGAAACAAAGTGTACAGAAGTGGAAGTAATAGGATGAAACCAGTAATACAAACTTAAGAATGAAAAAGAGCAGAATTTCCTGCAGTGAATTCCAGAATGCAGAACAAGTCCTCCAAAGAGGTGGAAATCTAGTCACAGTTCACTTGTGAAGTCAACCTAAAAATGCTATTTGAAAATTCAGCCCTAGACTGGCAAAGAGACATCTTTGAAGAAACGGCATATTTTCATCCTGGCCCTGTAGACTTTGATACTTCAGTATTTAGGTGATATTGATTATCACAATCCATGCATATTAGTCGGCATGTTAAAAACCTCAGAAGTTATGGGAAGACGAGGAATATGAAAAGTATGAAAAAGCAAGGAAAGATATTTACTATTAACAGACTGAATCTCACTCTGTAGGACGGTTTTGTGTTTATAACCTGCAATACTTCAGCCATCTAAGACTAACGCATTCCATTAGACTCAGACTTCAGCTTACCTTTTATATTTTTAGATGCATATTAAAACCACATATTTGTTTCAGTTTTACAAGGACAGTTGATCTTGTCCACTCACCTGCTCCACTCCGTCTAGTGCTCATTTCTGCAACATAGCTCCACTCATTTGAATTAGCATCATAGCATTCTACTGAACTAAGGCACTGACGTGACGCCCCATCGTAGCCACCAACAGCATACAGTTTACCTAGAAGAGTAACCAACAGAGACCTACAAATTTCTGTTACACACAGACTATGCTGGTACACAGGCTGAGGGGAAGTCATCATTCTCTCAGTTACTAATCAGGACCTGTCGCCAACCAGTTATTGAGTTTCTTTATTGTAACTAGCTTAAGATAGTAGACTACAGTTCTTGGTCATTTTTAGGATGTAAAAGGCAGTCATTGTTCTAACAAGGAAAAACATTGAGTCAAAAGATTTTTAACTGTCTAGCTGAAATACAAAGGTACTTCACCTTTTTTTTAATTCAGAAAAGCAAGGTAATTCAAGTATGTCCAACACTGGAAGCTTGCAAATAGGCTTCCTAGAAATATCGACAATTCAGATGAAAATTACTTGTACAGTCTGCATTTTTCAGATCAGAAACACCAGTGGTTCCTATGCAGTTAAAACACATGCCTGGAACTGTTTTAAGACCCAAGAGCCAGCCCAGGTCTGCATTGTGCAAGCGACATCCAGGCTATTCACCCCTAAGCTGACTTCAAAGTCAGCAGTTTTCCTGGCACTGTCCTTGAGATCAGCCCCAGTGTGCAGCTGGCAAAGTCAGCCACAGATAACAGAGTTGACAATACTGCAGTGTTACATCACTAAAGACCAATTTATAAGGACATCACTTCAGTAACCAGGCTGCCTAGCTTTGCTGACACATGTAACCTAGAGCAGCATGTTTGTACCATTTGAATTACAAGGTTGAACAAAAACATAACTCTGAAGTACGTTTTCAAAAATGAGAAAAGGCAGTAGCGTAAAGAATTGCATTTTCCAACCCCTCTTCTTTTTAATACCATTTGACAACTTACCTCCAACAACACCTACACCGACACTACTTCTTCTTGTGTTCATTGGAGCTACATGAAACCACTCGTTAGTCTTTAAGTTGTAAACTTCAACTGATGATAAACCTAAGAAGACAACATAACATTATTTTCTCTTTAAATCTAGGTGCAACATGCTGTCTACCTTCCGTAAAAATCTTTGTATCTGAAAACTTAAATTATTTAAAGGACTGCTAATTACTGTGCAAAGGGCACAACCAATGTCCTTTAGATAACCAGTTACAGTCAACCCATCTTGGTGTTTGAAAATGGGCACATTAATAAAAGCTTCTGTGGAATTCCAAGAGATTCTTCCCTGTTTTTTGGGTTTTTTTGTTGTGTTTTTTTTTTCTTTTTTCTTTCTTTTAATTAAGTCACAATGCTCCCTCCTACAGATACTTCAATATTAAGGAAAAGGATCATCTCTGCACAAATGCATCTGTGAAGAGAATTAAGTGTATGACCAAAGCCTTCCCACAGGTCAGAGTAAGCTGTTTGTAATCCTATTTGCAGTACATGAAAATGCAGAGGTTTATTTCATATGCAAACAGGACAAAAGAGACCAGGTAATTTTTCTGCTCACATCTTCCATGAGTTAAGGACTCTGACTATAAAAGGAATACTGAAGATTCACTAGTCATTAAGCCTAAACTCTTAGATGGGAGCAAACAGTCCACTAATCAGGTAGAAGAATGTGACCACTAAAGCACATTCCACATCACAAGATGCCAGGCTACCCTCATGCTTGGTTTCATCACGACTTCCAGGAAAGAAGCTGTGATTATTTCAAATTTGATACAATTATGTCAAGAGTAGTCAAAGCTAATCAGCAGCATATGAAGGCAAAAATACCTGTACTCCCATCAAATCCTCCCACAGCATAAAGAAGGCCATTTAATACAGCTGCTCCCAGTGTGCTTCTCCTGTCTTGCATATTGGCAACACTTGTCCACTGGTCCTTCACCGGATCATAGGAATCTACTGTACGAACTCTCAAAGAACCATTGAAACCACCAACAGCGTAAACCATGCCTCCCATGTACACCATTCCTAGAGCAGGGAAACAGGGAGGAAAGATGAACGTTTTAGTCTCTTTGTCAATTAATTGTATTCCATACTGCCCTAAGTATGCAGATACTTAACGCAATTTACAGTATTCACTGCACTATTGGGCTTTTGACAGTGTTCTAGAGCCACACTTCATTCCAGTTAAGCACTAGAAGTTCTGACAGTTTTTGTTACTAATAACTCATGCTTCTGAATAGAGTGCTTGCTGAATTTCTTCTTGCTTAGATATCTTAGCTGCTTTAAGATAACATTTTCACTTTTTTTATTATTGGTTGTTCACTTCTTCACATTCTCTATCTCTAATAATACTAGGGTATTTTAATAGTAAAATTACTCATTATTATAATGCAGTAATATTTAAATTTATTTCTGTATCTATGGGAGGTAATAAAGCAGTTTATTCTCAAGATTACAAACTGAAGAACAAATTAAGATCAAGTTACCAAACTTGTATTGTTCCAGATTAGCAAGTAGTTAGAATTTTAAGGATGATCACTGAAGTCGAGTCTTCACTCTGCTCAGATAAATATATTAAGTACTTTTCCAAAGAACGTAAAATGCTTTATACGGACACCTAAATTCTGAAGCATTGCCAAACTCAACAAAAAATTAGGCATCATGTACCTGCTCTACATCTTCTGGAAGGCAATTCAGCCACCTGATGCCAGCGTTCTTCTTTAAAATCGTAGCATTCAACACTGCGAATCGCCTTTGGTGCCTGTCCTCCAACTACCATCATCAACTAAAAAGGAAATAATAACATTTATTCATTATTTGCATATATAAGAGCACCTGAAAGATCAAAAAAGTGTTAAAAAAATAAAACAAGCTTCTGTACAAGAATAATTAAAGGATGGTTCTCCTAAGTAAGAAAATTGAGTCTTGCAAACTTAGCAAAATTAATTTTTTTAGAAACACATGCAATTTGTAATCCTTGTGTCCAGAGGAAATATCTGAGATAGAAAAGCAGGAAGGAATTAGGAGTCTAAGTAGAGCCCCATGGAAGTATCTTCACATCGTACTCTGACCCCAGTCAGGCATGAGAATTCAGTATCTATGATGTTCAATAGAACAGTAACCATCCATCACAGAACAGCCTTATCTAGCTCCTTTGAGAGAAATGTGTTAAATCTGCTGAACAGAATCTCCTATTCCATCACTGCAGTTGACAGAAAACTTCCTTATTTCATTGGGAAGAACATAGTACCTGATGTTTCTTCTGTTTTCTTCTTCTGAAATGAGCAAAAGACTATATTTAGCTAAATATTGAATAAATGCCCCAACTCAGAAGCATCAGTTTTTGTTAGGGTTTTTTTTTGTTGTTGTTGTTGATGGTGGTCTTTTTTTTTTTAAGGAACAGGCTTACTTCCTCTCTAACACCAGGCCTATAATTGTATATTTCTCCAATGCTGAAGAACCTCCTAAAACAAACCCTTTTTTTGGGGGAGAGGTGGCTGGGGGGATAGATGGGAGACTGAAACATCTATATCACAAGTAGTATAAAGTATAAAGCTAAACACTTGTTAAATTTTTGTGATAAATAAATGTGGTACAAAATTTTTACTGGATTACCTCAAGTGACAGTCATGTTCTCATCTAATCTGATAAAACGGAGTGTAAAGAAACATTGGAAAAATAAGGTCTTACTTTTGGAAGGCTAGCAGGCGTTCTCAGTTTTGTTCGAGTGCTTTTCATCAATGCTCGTTGCTCAGTTGGCAGCAAGTGATACTTCATAGCTTCAATGAGGTAATCTTTACAAGCACTGCTGTTCTTAACCAATATTTCTTCTTCAACTCTCTGTTTATTAAGAGAAGTTTAACAAGGTCTGAGCATGTTAAGGAAGTCAAACACAAATAACAATCTGAAATGTGATAAAGCCTGTGTTATATCACACAAACGCTGATCACTCTGGTTTTTTAGATTGTAGTTTAACCACAGTTAGACCTGAATTTATGTCATGGCGATATGCAGTCACTGGAAAAAAAAAAAAATTTATTCTCTTAATTAGTAAGTAGAAGAAACAGTGTTAGGCAAGGTAAATCCCTTCCTCACAATCAAGGAAATGTCTTGACTTTCCACATACAGAGAGTACACAACACTTTTAAGGAGTGGGATGGGCAAGAAGAATTCAACTAACTGGTAAATCACTCCACAACAGTAAGAAACCACAACAGCAAATCAAAACATAAAATCCCACAAAAGAAAAAAAAAAACCCAAGAAAAAACCACCAAACCTCAAAACCAACCCACACAAAGTGGAGGGTATTCAGATCACAAAACCAGAATTTCTGAAATAAACACCTACCAAACTGCTACTACACCTACTAACCAATGATAATAGTGAACTTACACTTTCAATATTAAATATTTGAGCTGACACCCAAATATTCAAAAAAGTTCTTAAAAAATTTGAGAAAATATATTTTATCTGAAATAAGTGTTTCCTTTATAAGCAAGTTCTAAACAACTTAGATTCAATTCTGAAATTTAAAATTCACTTATGAAAAGAAGCGTGGTATCAAATATCATATTAAAAATGAAAGCTAACCTGATCTCAGCTAATTAAATCATTCAGATTACTACTATAGCATGGCAAGTAGTCAGCCAAATAGATAAATCACTTATATATGATATCCTCTATGTGGCAATCCCTCGTTTCACTCTGTGTGTGAGTGCGTGTGTACATGCGTGCCTATGTAATGGTGACTGTCTGGTTATTTTTACCATCAGTAACACACTACATTACACTACTGTTTAAAATTATCCATCTGGCTTTAAAAAAATAAACTGAAATTTTCACATGCAGAAGAATTAGTATTCCTTTTTGCTTACCTGAACTAAATATTCGCGGGAAAGCAAAGGCAGCCGAACATGCTCCATCAGGCGTGCCATTAGCTCCTGCC
Organism: Bucorvus abyssinicus; assembly: GCA_009769605.1. Lineage (NCBI taxonomy): Eukaryota > Metazoa > Chordata > Aves > Bucerotiformes > Bucorvidae > Bucorvus > Bucorvus abyssinicus. The sequence goes on from CM020026.1 coordinate 43,293,382, forward strand.
TTACATCTTTGTCATGGTTTACCCACGCTATCACTGCTTCAAATACCTTCCAGGAAACAAACAAATGCGAGTCCCTTGACTTACAAATTCAGTAGCATGAAAATAGTGTGCCTCCAAAACCAGTTTTTGCTTATACTAGAATTCCTAACGTGAGAAAAGACAACAGCAGTTACAGCTCCCATTATTTCCATGTATACCCACTACAAAATTCTGAAGATGCAGCAGCCAGTCTCTTTTTCTATCACTCCTCTGTTGGTGTTTCAAGGACAGCTGCACTACATTGACAAAATCCACACAATAATATCATTGATACTGAAAATCCAATAAAACTAGGTAAACAAAGAAAACAGCAGCAGCGATATTACAATCTTCATACTTTTATTCCTTTCTTGGAAAATTGAGCTGCCATATCATAATTCAAATGACTTACCACTGAGTCTTACTAAGAGAACTGATCCCAAGCCTAGTTTTGACTCTGTTGCACAGCAGCTCATCGTACACTAGAGCCTTAAAACTTGAATTATACCCCACAGAAGCAGCATCACATGTATCAAAATAAAAGTGATAAAACTGGACCTTCAGGGTATTATGGGAACAGGAACATGACTTTGCTAGTTGCAGTTTAAGCAGGTAGTTCTTAGATTCAAAGTTTCAAAGAGGTTTTAAAATGAAACACTACCTAGTCACACAAATCGGTATTCAAATATGATTTTGAATACAATCTAGCCTCATTTATAGGTGTTAGTACAAATATATAGTCCTTGGAAAAAAAGAAATACAACATATTTTTAAATTGATGGATTCAAAAATGAAAATATCTACAACCTAAAAACCATTAGAAGTTCAAAGAGATGCACTTGGCTCACTGAAGATCACAGAGTTTCAAAAACGGCTTTGAAGGAATGAGATCTAGCTAAAGGTGAGCCAACACATATTTAACTCAAGTTTGGTTATACCAAGCTACCTAGCCATCTCCTTTGCAATCCACCTTTGTTCAGTTAGGCTAAACAGCCCACATACACATTCAGAGTTTTAATTTCTTTGTGGGACTGCTGATGTTAAAGTTGGTAGATGGCATATATTTGCTCTTCAAACTACTGTTTTTGAGTTATTTATCCCTTGGTAAACCAAACTCCCATGTATGTGACTCACAGCATGTGTTCTGTATGTTCTGCTTGAAGATGAGAAGGAATTTCCCTTTAATTTAGTTTCCATTTTTTCAGAGTGTTTTGTGATTTCATACAGTTTTTAGGATTTTTAAGAATTTAGATAATTTTTAACATCAGACTAAACAACACTTTTGGGAAAAATCCTTTAAATACGAGAACCATACATGCCTAATTTTACTGAGTAAACAAAGAACACATCCAAACAAGAGTACATGAGCAGTGACAGCAAGCTCGGTCTCTCATCCAAAAGGATAAAATGAGTACTGGGACACAGATGGTCTTACCTTTTCTTCTGAGGCAATTGTGAGTTTGTCACTGGATATAAGACTGCACACCTGCTCTACACCAAGATTGAGGTATTCTTCACTAAGTACGACATCAGAAAAGTGCTGTTCTGTTTGGAGGAAAAGTAGTACTCTGACATACAGTGCTAAGTGTTTCCCACAACAAGCATTAAAGCAGCAGAGGAAAACAAGTCAATATGCATGCTATTTTGTCACATCTAGAAGCAATACCTTAACTTAAAATATTTTATATAGGTTAAAGCTTGGTCTCACAAACAGCTTTTATTTTTAAAAAATCTTCAAAATAAATGAGATGTTAAAACACATTATACTAAGTAGCAATCATAGCAATGTAACATTTTCAGCATTGCTTCATCTCAGTATTTGTCCTTCACAATAACTTAAATCTCATTTTGCTAACTTTGTACACACAAATACAGCAAAAAAGGATTCCAGAAAAAGAATATGCCCTCTATGCTGGTGACACATGTTTTAAACCTGCAGTTCAACATGAAAAATGGCTAATTTATTAGAACTAACCAGCAGTTTTGCAGTCTTAATGCAGGTCAAATTAAACAAGTTTGGATCCTGTTGTATCTCTCAGAGCTTCTTGAAGGTCATGAAAATATTACATATCACAATCTCTACACAGCGTAGAAGAAGTGTAGTTTTCCCTCAGCTTTTTTGAATGCCTGAACTTAAACAAAACTGACAAAATTCAGCATTTTAGTTGTAGAACCAGAGTTGTCCTCTTCCTTCCTTAAAATTGCTTTTTAAGCCATTCAGTTGCTTCAAAAGTAGCACCAGCCAGTTAACTGTTATTTTTCCCCTTTTCAGCTATTCTTAACACAAGTTAGAAGGGACAACTGTTACTGGGAATTTAAGAATTCACTCGTAATTAGAACAAGTAAAAAAAGTCATCAAACATATTCAAACTGAAGAACTTTTTCAAGCCTTTTCTATCACTCCACTAGCATTACTACAGTTAAGACTCCATGCTTGACAAATAGTCTTAAGCTGCTAAAAAAACTTAAAGAATGCTGACTGCTTCCAGACCAAGAAGTCTAAATTTTTCAGAACAACTTTGCAGGGTATGACAGCTTTTTTTTGCACTGAACTGAAGATTAGAGTATAAAAAGATAAATCTGACACAGTATAATTCTAGTCCTTTATCTAGTTCAGCATCCTGTTCCTTGAAAGAGGCAGCACAAATTGCTTCAGACAAAAGTCCAAGAATGTGTATGGAAGTATGATAATAAAACCTTGCCCCATAAAGGTCTCCCTGTAATCATGACAGATTAGAGATTGGTAGACAGTAGGATGATATTTTACGTTAACCACAATTTACTAAACAATGATTTTAGTAAGACACAGTCCAGTCTCCTTGAATCCTGTAAATTCTTGACTTTAATACCTTCCTATAGTAATAATGCCACAGCTTCATTGAACAAAAAGCCTCACATCTAAATTTGACACCCAGTTTTTCGTTAATCAGTTTTCAATTAATATCCCCTTTTTCTAATGCTAAATACAATGATAGGGAAAGCCACAACCTGTCTACTCAAAATCATTCATTCATTATTCTATATTCCTTTTTTAGTCTTCATCTCTGTTTAAAGTAGACAGTCCTTGCCTTTTCAGTCCCTCGTCCTACCAGCCTTTTCATTCATGCAATCATCATCACCCCAACTCCCTCCAATTTCGCAGCAGTCTCTTACAATGGACGCTTAGTATTTTCTGTCATATTTCAGGCAATGGGAGAGAAAGGTTGAGGAGAAATACTACTGATTTTTATACCACCGCCATTACTTTTCCACTCCTTACGAATCTTTATGTCTGTTTGTCTGTTACATAATTTGCATAAATTAATTTTATTATAAACTCCAAATTTCAAGTGACAGTGCCACAAAAGAGCATGTCCAGCTGTACTGAGAAGGTAAGCAGGCAGAAAGGGGAAGCACCACTTAGCCAAATCTCAAGCAAATCTGAGTTTCAGAAGCCTTGTTCATCCTCCCTTGAGAAAGCCGATCCAACAGTGGCTCACATCCACCAGGATACACTTTGGAAACTAGAAATACTCAGTTGATTTTACAGGCTCATATACAAAAGCCTTGCTTTTTAAAAGTTGATTTAGAAATATGACATGCTTTAAATTGGAAGAGATCCAGCCTCTAAACCAGAAGAGTAAAAGCTGAGAATTTTCAAAGTAATACAATGAATGTGAAGCTGTCTCCTGGTTTCATGACAGAAAAGAGAACTGTAGAGGAAAATCTGAAAAAAAAGGCAGTACTTGAACAAAAGCTGTTCTACTGGATGTTAGCCTCTGAGCTTAAAACATAAAACAAGGCACATGGGCAAGAGAAAAAAGAAGAGTGGGAAAAAAAAGGAGAAAGAAAACCAAACTACTCAGTCAATAGCTACAGGCTCAGGTTCTGAAGCAATACCTGTAAATGAATCCTCAGATGAATGAATTACAGGAAGAAAAGAGAAATAGGAGAGTAGATTGCTATATAAACTTTAGTCATCAAAAAAAAGAGGTAAGGTGAAAACACTTGTTGCTTTAGAACCCGATCTCTTGCTGTCAAGGAGACTGTCCTAACTGACTGATAGATAACCTTTTGGCAGAAGCCAACTGAAATTACAGCTAAATGGATTATTCAAAATAATTCAAAACTGAAAAAGAACAAGGAAATGCAAAAACACCAACTAAATCTGCCAACGGCAATTTATCTAAAGCTGTGCAAATGTTCAAGACAGAAGGCATTACTTTGTTACATATAACAGTGCTTATGAAATTCAAACTTTTTGCTTCCTTTTAACAAGATATCAGCATCTTTGAAATAATAGGATTCAGTACCAAGAGTTCCAAAAATCCTACTTAGATCCTCTTTTTCCAATAATTATGAGAGAAAAAAAGTATTGAGGGGGTGCACATTTTTTTGCCTTCTTTCTTAGGATTTATATTATCCCATACTATTGCTCACATCTTGAAAGCTTTGATAATCTGGGGATATTAACATCAAACATCATGAAACTTCTGATTAAATATTTCATGCTTCCGTCCCCTGCAAGATCTCAAAATCTCTGGGTTTTTATTTGTTGCATTAGGTAATATATTTCTTTCCTTATTAACATCTCCTAGATAAGCAAACAGATAGAACTACCTGGTTGGAAGTTTTCACGAGAGTATAAAACACTTATTTTTTTCCAAATCAGAATTTTCCACACAGTGTGTGACTTTGACAAATTTGTATTGGAATCCTGCCCCACACTGAAGCCAGCTGGCTCCAGAGTCGGGCAGCCTGGAAACAAGCTGGCTTAGAAGCTGCAGAGGCTCCCAAATTCCCACTTCCTAAGCAAGTAGAATCCTACTTCTTTATTATCAAAACTAAAATCTGCCCTTAAAAAAAAATCCCTTCCATTTTAGGACATTTCTAAAATATCTGTTCCAACTGCATATGAAAAACAGATTTTAACATTTTCGCAACTGATAGATAGAGTTTCTGTCTGACTAGCTAAAGATCTGTCCCTGTCTGCCCTGTACCAGTAGGATGGGACTTCAGCTTCAGGGACAAACTAAAAGGAGAAAAAGGAAGTCCTTAACAACGTGAAAGGGGCTAGTAACAAAATGTTTGGAAGTACAATAAACAATGCCAGCATGGAGAGCCCAGGAAGATAATAGGAGCTATAAATATACCACTTTTGGGAATTATTCTTTGTAAGTCTCGAGATGTGTATTATAAATGCACACAGCAGCAGTAAGCACTTGACCTACCTCTTCTATCCTAAAGGCACATAGTCTTGCTGGCCATAGAAATATTGACCCTAGCTTTATATTTTTCAATTACATAGGAAGGAAAGCTACATCTGAAGCCTGCACAGGACATTTTATGCTATATACATTTGTGGATTAATTCACAAACACTATTTCACTCATTTATATACCTACATTCAGACCTTCTCTGTCTTAATGGACTTCACGAAATGGAATAAACAAGTACAGAAGCAAAGGTCTGCTGAAGATCCCTCAGACTGAAAATCTTTCAGTGAAACATGGTGGCCAAAAATAAAAGCCTTTAACTCATCTTCTCCTTTTTGATTTATGACAGTGGCTGTTGTTAGTGTTTGTCACTGTGTATGACATTGTTGAAGACTGACTAAATTTCTGTTCCATCATTAATAGGCTTCAATCATTTTCTAAGATTTTTCTGAGGTGTTGCAGCAGCTGATGACACTTAATATCCATTTCCATTAACATTTTGTACACTTGCAGAAATATTATCTCAAAGATCTTCCCAAAGCCACATTAACATGTATGAAAAACATGGCCAGAACTTATAACTGCCAGAGGCTGCAGCTGGGAAAAGGGAAAACCCCCTCATATTCCCTAGATCTTTTCATGACTATAATCCAATGTATGTTAGTGCGTGAATCAAATTACCACAATCGAATATACCACATCTCATAAATGTCCATTGTCTGGTTTAGGCCAACAGATGATATTTTTTATAAACTAAATGGAGTACCTGCATCTTTCTGATGTGATAATGCTACAAAACCAGCTGGAATCTTCCAGAAATGTAGCTTTTTTTCTAGACAAGAGCGTATCAAGCTCTTGTTTTAGAGCAATGCAGAGCATGGGAGCTTGGAAAGATCTAAGCCTTATGTTCACTTAAAAGAACAATGACAATTTCTCAAGCAGATGAAACAAAAATATTTAGCAAGAATTCATTTTTAAAATTTTTGCTTCAATTCACAATGTCACATTGTGATTTTTTTTGGCTGGGGACAAAAGGTCTTTGCTAATGGCCTAATGTAAGGCACTGGTCAAGCAGGAACCCCAGTCTTATTACAGAGGGACAGACACAAGCTCTGCCAGTTGGAGAATCAGCAGATGCTAAACATTGCAGAATCAGGGTTTTTTTTTTAAATCTGATATACTTGTCAATTTTATGCTTAAATAACTGCTTTTGAGAACACCATGAAATTCATAGCAGCCAAGATAACAGCAGCATAGCAACAGACGTTGCTACTCAGAATAGGATCGTAAGAACGATTCTGCTAACTATGTCCTTCCAATCACAAGCATACAAATGTACACAAGATCAGTCTGCAGGAGACACGCATGCTTCCAAGTCTAGTCCGGGATCGAAGTTTTAAACTCAGAGCACCAGAATCAAGAACACCGTATCCCACAGTTCTCTACCACACAGCAATCCCTGCTTCACAGCACATTCACAATCTTCATGCCCTAACTAGTTTCTTCAACATCTCCTTGGCGTGATGCTTAAAGGCAAGAGGCTTGCTGTGTAAAACTGGTCCTCAAAGTGTCAAAAGACACTTCTTCAATGGACAATCAATGTTTCCAAACCCCATATCGGCCTATGCAGTGAGATGAAGTACATTATTATTCTTTGGTTATAACTAAAAGGCCTAAGCACTGAGCAAGTGTCTCTCTAGCCCAAGATGGCATACCCCTCTTCATCTAAAGGCCTTACCAATCTACCTTCAGGTTGTACGTCACATTAGGATAACTATAAAATGCTACATATTCTTAGGGAAAATTGTTACTTTGGGAACATCCTCTAAGATTACAAAAGATGTATCCCAGACTAAAACTGAGAACGGGCTAGCAGTGATCATGCCACATACTCTTCATAGAGATCCTCACACGAGAATGGTGAGAGGCTTCGTCTGTACATAGCACCTGACTATGTGCAAGTGTGTCACGACTCAGAGCAGGGCTGCTTTCTGGAACATCACAAGAACAGGTAGCATCCCAGAAAGCTTATTTGCAACAGAAACTTGCAACTCATTCCAAGTATCAATTGTCCATTATTTTCAGGACTCTCCGTAGGCATGATAGATGCATATAAAAGACTCTCCTAAATTATAAAAATCTCACACTTTGCTACAGGAGGACCATCCCCATCATAGGATTATGAAGCTCCAATTTTCATGAAAGTTGGATTTTTTACTCCCATTGGAAGGCCATTCCAGAGTTTCACTTTTCTAATGACTTCCAATCTCCATTGGCATCCATTTGTTTTTATGCTATCATTGTCTATTAGCAGAAGTATCTCCCTGCCTCTTTTTCGTAAAAATAAAGTATCAACGGTAACAAAATAAAGACTGGGAGAAGTTAAATATCCAAATGTTTTTCATTTTCTCTAGCAGGGAAATATTTTCACTGCTTTTTCAATCTGATAATCTTTTTCTGTACTCATTCTAGTTTCTGGAGCATTAATCCCAAAATGTCTGCTCCTAAGAGTTCCGCTGTCTGTGATGCAAGGCCTAATTCTGAAATGGCACAGCCACGTATCTTTGGCTCAGACTTTTAAGAAAATTTTTTTAGTTGTGAGAAAGAGCCTTGGCAAAGTACAGAGAGCCATTTGAGATAAAAACACAGGGGGAAAGAAGCTATGATGGCTGAGATACAGGCAGTAAGAAGCTTGAAAATTCAAGAGGAAAAGCACTGACCTGAAAAGATATAAAACTGTACAGAATAAAACCAAGGAGTCAGCAGACAGAAATAAAGCAAGCCTGATGATCAGCCTATTCCAAGGAGAAATGAAAGCCAACCCTTTATCGCTGGGCACTTTTACCAGGAGTACCAAGCATGCTGGTGCTCAGCCTAGTAGCTTGCAAGCCCAGCAAGGACCAACAAACGAATAGCTTCCTTCTCATTTCCTCTTGCCTGTATCCTGCTTGCAGCGTGAGTCTCTCCAAGCACAACAAAGGATGCCTGAACAAAACGACCCTGAGAGGGAGGGGTACAAGTTGGGCACAGTTCCTGTGCTCTCAAACACATGTATCAAATATTGCATTCAAGGTCTTGCCAGAGTCCGAGATTTTATATTTCTAGAAAGTAATCTATATAAATACTAGCTTCAACTACTTAACTGAACAAAGATTGTTTAGAAGTAACTGAAGCAGTTTAGAAGTTAGTAAGGCGTAATCAGAATAGAAGTTGGAAGAAGTAATTTAAAATTAAGCAATTGATAAATCAAAACGTGTTGCCTAAAACATTAAATATCTGAATTTTAACTCTAGTTAAAAAATGTACGCCTTACTTCCTATTGTATAAAAGGTCAAAAATATGATAGCTTTTTGGATTTCATATTACAATACTAAAAAAAAGGTTTAATTAAAACTTTCTGCATAATAGTCTAAATACAGTTATCACAAAGTCATTCTGTCACATGCACATTAGAACTTCTCCAGTAAGGTATGCATTTCAAAGCTAGTAGTCTCAAAACCAACCTGTATAGCTTTTGAATTTTTAAAAATTTATATATAAATAACCTGAATACAATTTCACTAGATTAAAAACTTCTGACTATGGCTGATTTGTATACCTCAGTTTCATACTTAAGACAGCAACCAAGGATTCTGTAGAGAGACACCTAATCATATAAAAAACAAAACATTTCTGTTTTTTCCCGAAACATCCATTCTTGATAGAGATACAGTAAGCTCCTAGAGTGGGTTAAAAAAAAATTATACTAGAAAACAGATTTTTTAGGAATTAAGGCAACTGAAAGCATTCATCAAAACCCTTCTTTTTATGAGGTCTAAAATTACTCAAGGCAATAAAAAGCCTATTATTTGGACCTAGACATATGAATTGAAGCACTTAGTGCGCTATTTTAGAAAAATTTTCAGTTTTACCTCTCTGCTAATTGTTAACGATACTAATTGGTCACTGTATATTTTAGAAAAGTTATGACAAGCAATACAATTATAAATTTTTTCTGCAGTCTTATGAGGATATTTAGTTTTTAATTCTCTTTTCTGTATTGCTCTTGTACTAAGCCTGACAGAGTGCTAGGGATTAAGGATGGTAGCAAAGAGAGCACAATGCAATGAAGTAGCTCACACTCTGACTATGCACAGCGTATTTATCTCACGAGTAAGAACAGAGTGTACATTGCTTTAAAATTCACCACACAAATACAGCAAAAACACAGTAGGAACTGAGCTGGCAGCTCATGGTACACACCAGCAGAACTCCAAGAATGTGATAACAAAAAGGGAAGCATAGACAAGGAAAGTACTTTCTAGAGTAAGTTGACAGAAATTAAAGGTAGTTTGATTATGGAGGAAACCAAGCACGAAAGGAGTAGAGAGAGATATGAAATAAGAGTCAAGTGTGGGTAATTCTGCTGAACTGAGAAAGTCAAGGATGAAAGGTTGGAATTTGATCCCAGGAAAAAGGAATATTGAAAGAGTAGTAAAAATTACCTTAGACAGAGAGGAAGTTATGGCAGAAGGAGATTTACATTGCAGCAAAAGGGTAACAATGTAGAACAGATTTGGTAGGGAGGGAAGAAACAAAACAGAGGAACATGCAACTGAGTAGTTGAGAGAAAATGGCGGAGGAGAGTTAAAGTTGTCAAGTTTATGAACCTCAATGACTGAAAGAACACTGAATTCACCAGTGACAGAAAAATCACAGAATCACTGAATGGTAGGAGTTGGAAGGCACCTCTGGAGATCATCTAGACCAACCCACCTACTAAAGCAGGTTCACCTAGAGCAAGTTGCACAGAATCACGTCCGGGCAGGTTTTGAATATCTCCTGAGAAGGAGACTCCACAGCCTCTGTGGGCAACTTATTTCAGTGCTCTGTCACCCTCAAAGTAAAGGAGGAAGACAGGGAGAAAGAAAAGATGTTTAGATGGAAAACAATTTGGTTTTGCTGAACCTGAAGTAGAAATGAAACATCCAAGAGAGACTGAAAAGACAGGAAAAGATCTGTGACTGGGAAGACAATGAGAGCTGCATGTAAGGAGGCATACCTGAGAGTCACTCTCAACCTCTGACAAACACATGACTTCTGAATTTCCAGACAAATTTGTCCTACTCTGAATATTCACTGCCAAAGCTCTAATCAAAATATACTACTTCACTGGCTAGTAAATTAAACCCTATAAAAGAGGGGTTTGTTCACTACAAAAAGCTTCCATTAAAAAGTAATTGCTCAGTGCAACATCTTTAGTCTCAACTCAAACATCAAGACCTCAAGGCACACGACACACAAAGGAACAATAAGGTAATTGCTACTTGAACAAATTAAAAGCCTTAGTTTTGTTTACAATGTTAAGCTACAAACTTACAAGCTTACACAATGTTTTCTTTACTTCTTAGTAATTACATTTTGCAACCTTTTTTTTGCATCACGAGCAGTCAAACAAGGTTTTAATCCATTATGTTAAAAAAAAAAAAGATTTTAGCTTTAGATTTAGATCTTTTTCGTAAGCTAGAAAGAACTTCAAAAATATCTGGTTTTTGCACACAGATGTGATTTAGGTCAACTTAAATAATATGTTAGTCTAATCAGATTTTTTTACAGATACCTAACAGGAGAGAGTCCATAACTTCCACTGACAGCTTGCCTGATCTATGATACTTTTGCAGTTAGATTTTTCCTTAAGATCTGAAATGACTTTAAAAACACCTCACAAGTTAAGATTACTCATTTCTCAGGCATTTTTACACATAGGAAGATTTACACTCCTCATCCTCCTAGCTTTTTTGTTTCTTGACTGAAAGGACCCTCTTCTCCCACAGTCTTTGTCATAGGTCAGTCTGTTTTCTTAATATGTTCATGTTAGAGTTCCTTGCATTCACTTCAGCCTGTTTGCATCTGACTTAAAGTTTGGTTCAGCATTTTTCCACCTGCGGCCTCACCATCAGCAAGAAAAAGGGAATAATCATCTCCTTTGTCCCTCCCATACAACACTACTACTACCTCACCACAGAATGAGAATTGCTTTTCCATTCACAACAACAAGCAAAACAAGAACCTAATTTTCAAAAATGTCAAGACTCAACATGAGCCAGTCCTCTTACAAATGTAACACAGTCTAAGATGACCATGACAATGTATGTCTAGTAATAAAATTAAGAATTTCATGAACGTTTTATTCAGGGGAAAAAAAATGAGACACAATCCAATGGCAAGTGCTCTTTGCAAGGAAAGTAGAATTTTCTTGGTTGAGTTATATGGTCAGAAGATGGACATCTATCTACTTTGTGTCAAGGTAGAAGAATGAGGCTACAGGTATCCTTTATAGTAGGAAATTTCAAGCGTTGAGCTAGATGAATAGGATTTTCAGAACACAGGTTGATAACACAATACTCATGGTACATTTCTTGCGGCTTTGCCAGTGGAATAGAGGGGGTACAGACACCCCTCTCCCCATGCCCTCATCTTCCTTCCCCCATGTACTTCCCACTTTGACTTGTGGCAGTTGACAGAATTTTAATTCTTCTTTCCCGATTTCCTCCCCTAAGTGATGGTGCAAAAATTTAAACAGCAAGCTAGCTTCTTTCGGATTACAAATTGCTTGGACCCTGCATGGCCCTGATAGGCCAAGAAGATACTGCCCCTTTATATGCTGCATATTATAACTATGTTCCAGCCAGAAGACTTTATTTGTCACGAAGACATTCATTTCAAATGCACTCTTTGTCAGAAGATACATATCTGCAATATCCTGGATAAAATTTGATTTCCTCTGGGAGAGGTTGGGTGGGCACACCCAACACACACAGATATCAAGCTGTAAGTTATACTAATGATAACTTGCCTGCATATGTGTTGGCCTTGTTTAAGAGATCTGTGCATGCATGCATGTCAGCAAAAGCACGAATCCCCAAGCAATTGATAGGATGAAGCTGGGACTCCAAAAATTCACAGCAAGTCCTTTTCACGTCCTGCAGTTGCAACAGGCCAGCAGCTGGGAGAAGTACCTGTAAGAAGCAACAGATGGTTAATATCCCAATTCAATTCTGCGCTTATACAAGAGCATTCTCAATATTAATAAAACAAAATAATCCATTAAAAAATTAAGACTAAAATAGAGAGGAAATTTTCAGCATTATGAGACTGAAAAACTTAAAACCCAACATTAACATGATTTTACCTCCCTGCAAATATCATTTAAGATTTAAAGTAACAAGCAACATCTCTACCACCATGTTCGCTGGGAAATCATTCCATAGGTAATAATTCTCACTTCATGTAAATTCTTCCCAATATCCCTTCATGAGTTCCCTTCTTACTGTTCCAAACACTCCATAATCACATCCAATTTCCAAACCTTCAGCATTAGATATTTCTTTAAATCAAAGACCATGACAGAATATGTAAATCTTGTTTGAATGCAAGCAAACAATAGACATTGTACCATTTTTTAGCATCAATAATAAGCATTTTTATGCAACTGATTCCAGTAAGGACTCAATTCAGCTTCCAAAGACATCTGTGACCTTCATAGAAGAATGACAATTCAGACATTTAAAAGCCTGAGCATATAAAATATTGTGTAACTCATTAAAAATATCAGTGATTAGTGTAAACAAAGTATCTGTCCTTCAACTTTCACAAAGCAAGCAAAAGTAAAGAAGAATTTAAAAATCTGTATAATACACTTTATTTGCCCACTAAATCTCAGACATAATTGTGCCTTTGAGCAAAATTCCATATGGCTCTCTACAATTTCTTCCTCACAATATTTTCATTTTCCATGCTTTTGACAGTTATTTTAATGAGACTTCTATTTCAGAATATTCAAGTGTGAAATTAACATTGCATCTTCAGTGGATGACAACAGGCACGAATTTAACACTTATATCTTGCAACTGTTCACTTACATATAGAGAAAACATATACTATAGGACTGCATCAATAACAAGCAAGGAAAAAACACACCAAAGATAAGGGCTGCACTACTCTTGTTAATGTTTGCTTTTCATTTAAACAGTTACTTGGGTAGAATTAAAGTGAGTCAAACAAGAAGAAAACAAAGAATAAAGAGGGAGATGGAAGAGCAGAGTAAAACAATTTAGAAACGTGTGTAACACTACATGAAAGCTGCATTGTATACTTCTACTTTATTGCTCTTTGGAAGAAGTTTTAGTCTTAGTAACTGTCTGCAGAATCAAGTATTTGCCATCATCTCTGTAAGCATCTGCCTACTCGGCTTCTAAAGAGATACTGTTATGGTTTAGTCTTAATACTTTTTTCTTGAAATAAAACTAACAATTACAACCCAAACTAAAACAAAAAGGATTTCAGGTGATACAACCTTATAAAGCTAATGACTGCTTTAAACTTCAGTTTTGGTACCACTTCTACTATTTGTGGCTGTTCCTCTCCCTTGAGCTTGCCATAGATGAAGCCTGCTTGAAAACCATCTTTCTGTTCCTCAAGATATGAATCCATTTGAAGCAATAATCCACTATAGCATGTGTTTTTACACGTTTGGGTATCAAAGTAGACAGCAAAAAGGAACAATCATACATTTAAAAAGACTTTGCTTTACATATCGACTGTTAATGACAGAGAAATGAAGAAAAAACACAGATATGATTGCATGGAGATACATGGACTGCTGCTAAGCAAAATAACTAAAAACTAGTTTAAATCTTAGATATTCCTTGAAAATATTAAGTCTAACAAAATAAATGGAGCTCTGTATGTCATAGGCACACATGCCACAAAGTCACACAATTCAAAACAAATTTAGTAAGCTTAAAGGTTACTAGTGACAAGGTTAAAACAGTGCAGTGAACTCATTTTATTTAAGCATACATTCATGAAAATAAGAAGACAATATTAGTAATAGTTTTTATTACTAAAGCTACAGTATGATTAATTATAACAGCAAGTATATACTTCATTTGATAGTGAATTCTAAGATGCGGTATGATCATGAAATTACATACCAAAAATCAAGGCTAGAAATCTAATACAAATATTTAGTTAGACATCTTGGCCCAACGAAGAAAGCATTTCATGCCTGCTTACAAATTCAGTAACTAATTCAAGCACAGTCCTAGATAATTTTAGGCATGTTATCAGTATGGTTGAGCAAATAATTCTGAGAACAGTCCTTGACTGCTTAAATGGATTCAGCAGAGAAATATGTAAAATCATCATCAAATCAGTAAATAAAATGAAAAGGTAAAATTCAAGAATGGTATGCAAAAAAGAATTTAAGATTCGTATGCACACACACACTGAGACACTTGTTCACTCAAATGAACAGTAAAGCAATGTTACAAGAATTAGAAGATCACTCTTCATTGTGGGAAATTTACATCAGTTCTTAAATCATTGTAAATCATTAAATCATTGTAACTGAGTTTGTCAAGTTAAAGATTTCAATACATTTTAGTTGTAAGAAAATAAGACATTTAAATCTAAAAATATTTATGTGTATTCCTCTACTGAAAAGGGAAAAGAGAGGCAAAGTGCATCAAATTTATCCCATTGAAATTATATATCGGGCTTCGGTTACTAAGCAACAAGAGCTGTGATAACACCTAGCTATTTCCATTTGTATCTATAGAACTGTTAGCCTGGAAGCTGCACAACCTGTATTTAAAAATACAGTTTCATTACAGGCGGATTCACTCTGCCGAAGCCAGGGACAGAACTACATGGTGGGGGGGAACCCCAAACTCCTCTCAAACCCATGAAAAAAGACTCCATTAAAACTGCAGCACAGATTAAGTTTAAGTGCTGATGACTGCGAACTGGTAGGCTATCGCTCAGCTTTATTTCCAAAAATAGCCAGTAGAGGGTATCCTAACTTTCCAATAAAGATCAAAAATACTTTAACATGCATACCACTTCATACTGCAAAAAACGAAAAGGAGGGGAAAAAAAATTCATCTCTGCTTATTCTATGAAAACATAGCCTCATCACAGTGGTTGTTGTTTTTATAATCAAAGAAACTGGACAGATTATTATTACAGATGGCAAGTAAGAAATTATGTATTCTCTTTTTTGTGTCAGAGTCACGGTGATGAATCTTGGAATGACTGCTACATTTCCTAGAGCAGATTGTTTAACCCTTAGAAGTCTTTGAAGACTATTCCCTGGTTATCTCCTCCTGATTCTCCTTCTTGCAGTGACAGTCCTACTTCCAAATCTCTGTGCACCTGCCATGCCAAATACACTTTTCCAACCCCACTGAGACAAAAAAAAGGACCGCGATCAGGTACAAGTATTTGTTTTCAAATCCACCTGCCTAACCAGGAGGGACCTACTTAAGACCCTAAACTTGGGCCCTTGTTTTCACTGGAGTAGATTCAAGCCCTTCAAAATAACTCAGCTAGGTCACCAACCTCTATCTGGGGCTGCTGCCCTCTCTTGTCGCACTTCAGACATGTGCCACGAATATGTTGAGGGCTGAGGCTATCAACACCGCCTGCAGCTTTTCTCCCTCTTTCTTGCCAGACAGCATCTGTTCACCTTTGTGCAGCTGGACATATGTACCTCATGTGACCAAAACATACACACGTGTTGAACTCTGAGGCAAGGAGCAGCTGGTACAGGCAGGCACCGCTCCAGTTACCTGTGACCCATCAGTTCACAAGGAACACGTTTATAACAGCCTCAGGGAGATACAGCCTGCGTGACCAACCAACAAAGCCCTACAATGGAAGAAGGCTCAGAGGGAATGGGCAAGGGAGATGAACTCAGGGAAGAAATGCAAAAAATAAGCACCAAGTGGCATAAAGAAAGCTGAACTTAACACAAGGAGTACTGGAGGGTAACCTTTCATTTAGATATATGGCTGTACCAGTGAGTCATCAGGCTGTGCAAACAGCCTTCTCTGAGATAATTAGTAGAGCGTAATGTCTTCCCGAGCTAGCCAGACCAGTGCAGGGAGAGTAATATAGGTGGCTCAACCCAACATAAAATATAAAAACTGATCAACCAACAGAAGGAGCTCTGAAGAGAGCAACAGGCTTAAGCTGGCTTTAACCCACATATTCCTTCCTGGTGAACTGGGAATACCCAACATCCTAACAGTGGGCATATAGAGACCAATAACGGGAATAAACTTTGCATGGTGATCCAAATGTCTATTGCAATTGCTATATCACACTTGTGTTGTGATTTCAGTATACCACTGTATCTCTCTGCTAAATCAAAACATAGCACTATGTATCACCAAGTATCTTCAAATCAGTATATTTTATATCAAACATTATTAACACTATTAAACCCTCTTCATGGGCTATCTAGAAGAATCTGGTCAGAGAAGCTGCTCTGGACTGCCTCCACACCTGACAAGAGAGTTCATCCTGCCCAAAGGCTGCCAAATGGCCTAACGGGCATCCCTTCACAATCTACTCGCTTCCCAAAGTTCAGTGCCACACTCCCCTTCACATAGCCCCTTGCTCCCACAAGTTGGTACCACTTTATGCAACACATAAGCTTTAGTAACTATCCGACTGGTTGAGAATGGAGGAACAGGTCCAGTGGAAGAAGCCACCAAGATGATCAGAGGGCTGGAGCATGTGATACTACAGAGAGAGGCTAAGAAATCTGAATTTGTTCAACCATAAAAGAGAAGACAAAGGGAGATATTATTACTCTCCACAACTATCTAATGGGAGGGTAGAGAAGAGTGAGCCAGACCGCTCATGAAGATGCATAGCAGTGGGACAAGAGACAAGTAAAAACAAGGGAAAAATTGATTGAAAAAAAAGGAGTTAGGTTGGGTTTTGTTGTTTTGTGGTGTTCTGCAGGTTATTTTAAAACCATGAGGGATGTTAAGCACTGAAACACGTTTCCCCAAGAAGTTGCACTATCTCCACACTTTGAAATATTCCAAGTTCAGTTGACAGGTCCCTGCACCTGCTTTAACTGGACCTGCTTTTAAAAAGTTCAATGCAAAGTAAAATTTAAATAGATTAAAGCTTTCTGCCTGCTGATTAAATCAATTTGATTCAGTAATTCTATATGAATCCACACTATCAACTTTGAACTCCTCTTTGTACTGATAGATTCTCCTAGCCAGAACATATTGTGATACATGCAGTTTGAATATATTTACAGCAATATTTTAATCTCCAGTTTTAAAATTTCTTGGAATTTAAGATTTCTGTCATGAATTCTTGTCCAAATTCAAATTGATATGCATCAACAATGCATTAAGATCAGTATAATGCCAATATGAAAATAATGAAAGAACATATTGCAGGTTTTAAACAAAACCAAAATTTCTCAGAACATTAAAGTACTTTGCAAGCAAATAAGCCAATAAAAATCAAAGCAGTGTATGTCAAGAGAATTGAGAAACATGCTGTCTAAAATAGGAAAATTTCATTCTTTATCACATGGAAAGGAAAGAAGAAAAACCTGTAACATTAGGAAAGAGATTAACCTAGTAAAGCAGATGTGCGAGAATCAGAACACAGTACCCTGCAACACAGAAGCAAGTAGGAGAGGAATTTACACCCTTGCTAATTGCAGATATTCCACATTTTCAGTTACAACATTAAAACAGAATCAATTTCAGAGAGCAGCAGTTACGTTAATGCCTGTCATAAAACAAATCTTGAGGAAATACAGTAAAGTTTAACCTCTATTTCTAAGGTTTAAATAACCATTTCAGCAAACTAAACTCCTCACTTGCTGTTTATACTATCATGGCATAAGGAAGATGGAAATTAAAATAATAGTCTAAGATCATCCAAACTATCTTTTTTTCTTATTCTCATCTACATGCATCTGTGCTGTAATTAAAACTGTGGTTTGCAACTGAAGTGTAGCCTAAGTTCCAGTGAAATCATTCAGCGCTGCATTGAAATTACACTATTTGGGAGTATGCATACAAAAACCACTAAAATAGATACAAATATTTTAACACTTGCATCTGTGGAATAAAATGTAGAAGTTCCAATTATGGAAAATTCAACCCTGCTAACGTTTCTATATGAATAACATGTTCACTGCACTGTTCCAGTGTTAAAATACACAAATAAGATGCTGCACTGGATTTAAATAAGCACGTGAGCTGCAAGTTTAGAAAATGATACCATGTATCTTATAAAATACCTGCTAGGTATCTTAACATCCTTGACTTTATAGGCTATTGCACAGTAAAGACATGGATGTATAAATCTATCCTTTAGCTTAACGAGCCCCATCCAATTAAAAATCAGGTGCAGCTGCAGTTCTCTAGTATCAGAGGAAGGAATCAGGCTGCTAATCAAGATGCAGTCCTCTTGCTTCACATTCACTTGTGCGTTGGGTTTGTGTCTGGCAGGGTTTTGGTGGCTGGGGGAGGAGGCTGCTGGCTTGTACCTGGTGGGCTTTTGGTAGCAGGGGAAAAGCTGCTGGCACAGTCCCTGTAAGAAGATTCATGAAAGCTCTGTCCCTCAACCCCAGCTCCGATTCAGCCCCACCTCTGGAGGGGAGTAGGACATGGGGAAGAGACAGCCATGCAGTCACCCAGGTTAGTGAGGAAGCGGTTGGGGAGGCACTCTACAGCAGCCCTTTCCTTTTGGCCTGTGGTGAGAGGGCAGGCTGCTTCCTTGCAGTCCTCAGAGATCACCGGAGGAGAGAAGGTCCATTTGCGGCCCTTGGAGAAGCCCATGGTGGAACAAGGAATGACTCCCAAAGAAGACTGAAGGAGACGCGCACTGGGGCAGTTCGTTGCTGGGAGAACCACAGTCGACAGAAGGCCCGCACACTAGCTGGAGGAGTTCATGAAGGACTGTCTCCCATAGGAGGGACGCCACATCGCCCCAGGGGAGGACTGTGAGGAGTGCTTCCCTTGAAGAGGAAAGATCAGCAGAAATAACATGGATTGGACTGGGACTGACCACAACCCCCATCCTCTGCCCCTCCCGTGCCCTGTGAGGGGCAAGGAGGGGGCAAAGCTGGGCCCAGGAATGAAGGGAGGGATGGAAGGAAGATGTATTTAAGATCCTGTTGTTTCTCTCACTGTCCTACTCTGATTGGACTGGTGGTTTAGTAGTGGTTTTGTTGTTTAAATTAAATTGATTTTGTTTCTGCAAGTCGAGTCTGTCTTCTGCCCGTGACCATAGCTGGCGAGTGAGCCCTCCCTGTCCTCCATCTCAACCCTTAAGCCATTGGTTGTATTTTCTCCCGTTGGAGAAAGAGAGAGGCTCCGTGGTACTTGGCCAGCTGGGGCTAAAACACGACACCTTAGTACCAGACAAATTGGCAGAAAACCATTTCAGTTGAAAAGAAGCAAATAATCATGATAATGTAATATTTTGAATGACTGACAATCTACAAAATACTAAGCAGCTTCCAACCTGGAAAGCAGCAGAACAGATTAAAATTAATTGTAAGGAAAAAGTAACTGTTTTACATAGCTGCTTTTTAACCAGCATCATAATCTGTACTTAAGAGTCCATTTCATTTAGTGACATACAATTTATAGGAAATAACTGATTTGATCAAAAATTGGCTTTAGAAGAGACATCACTTTAGAAAATGAATGAAATACTAATTATTAATGAAAACATTTGGAGTAGAGGTTGGGTTTTTTGTTGTTTTCTTGTTTGGTTGGGTTTTTTTTAAGGGGGTAGGTGTAGAAGTTCTGGGAAGGATTTGGGATGCAGTTAGAAGTTGCTGAAGAGAAGAAACAAGATTTATGAAGCAAGCCAAGTAACAGAAGGGTCACCTTAATCAAGTAATACACGATAATTAATGGTGTCCATCTGGTCTACAAGGGAGAACCGTGCAGTTTTGTTTAGCTGGAGGGTTCTACATCTTCTCTACCAGAACAGTGCCCTAACCACCACATAACAGCACATTTTGGCTTAAGCCTCCAAGAAGAGAGACAGATTGATTGTCTATTCTGATGGTTATTTTTGTTAGCAGTCATGAGCTTAGCCTTTCATATCCTCTTCTTCTGTTAAAAGATGCTGGAAATAGAAATGAAACATTGTCTCATTTGGAGTGAAACATTCTTGAACTGAAAATAATTTTAGTTAGGATTTTAGATTGTTTTTCTTCAGTGGAAAAAAAAAATCATAGACATTGAGTTGATAGAAAGCATTATTGATTTGAAGTCTGGTCACTAAATTTAAGTATATGTTCAGTAAGTCATCTAAAATGAAAGCTCAGAATCTTTCATCATACCATAATTCAGTGCTTAAAAGATTATACAGCTGCATAAAAATACCTTTATATTTTCTTAGGGACAGGAGAATTTAAACAAGACTAATTAGAGACGGAACAAAGCCACTTGCTGCTGATAGTTCGTCATTCAGAAACAGGGCAATTTATTCTTTAACTATGGGAGCTGAAGTGCTAGCCAGTCCAATAATATACAAGGCTCCCCTGCAGAAGGATTAAAAGAAGCTGAATACCTTAAGTAGGCAGAATGACATAACTCACACTATGTGGTCTTAGATCTTTCTGTAAAGGCTGACCCACATAAAGAATCGCTGTATCAGCTGATACTTTCAGCTAGTGTGCTTCAGCTAGAGGATTTACCTGTAACATCTCATGCCTTCAGTACCAGAACACCCTCAGTCTCAAAACCCACTGAAAGATATGCTGAGTTTGGGTATACCAAAAAGTACTATGATAGAAGTATTCTTTAAAAAATTCCCTAAAACTAAAGGCATAAATACTGACAAAAGAATCAAAATGTTCATGTGCTATGTTTCCTAAAGTATAAAAGACAACTTTGTGGGGGACTGAAGGGGGAGGACACCAAGCAAGGAATTGCTTGTTGGTTTTCTGGAGTTTTCTCTACATTATAGACTAACTTAAAACAAATAAGGCTTGTTCTCCTAGTATAACTGCATATTTTCTGTCAATCTTCAAAGACAGGGATTGAAACACCCTAACGCCTGTGCTGGAAATAAATAGCAGCATAACTGGGATAGTAGACTGCGAACCTCTGATTTCTCTGGTACAGATGACGCACCCATACTACTGAGTTTTACAGTAACACAAAACTGAGAACTAAGGACAACAGAAACAGCATGAAGTAGAAGTGCCTGGTGCTTATCTCCAGCACAAAAATTGTGCCAAGATTAACATCTAATGTGCAATAAATGGCCCTTCAGTGGACTCAAAAGACATTTGATTACTCTAAGCTTTTAGCAGTACAGTTGTATGTTTTTATATTTTGAGACAATCTTTTATCTTTCAGTTTCCTACAGCCAACCTTATTTATATTCTCCTAGAAATGTCACAAGGGAATACGTCCTCAAAAAAAAGCATTAGGCTTAGTGACAAATTTCATAATCACTTTAATCTAGATGCTGTGCTTATGAAATTCAGGTATGTAGGGTCAGAATTCCCAAAGCAAATGACACCTCTAAGCCTCCCAGATGATTTTTTTTTTTTTCAGATGAAGGTTTAATGTATACATTTCATGATCTATAGCATGACCAATATCCAGAAAACAGAAACATTTTCAAGGAAGTCTTTATTCAGCTTCCAGAAATTTAATCTTATGTTTAACAACATACTGCTGAACTTACTTGAAAGTGAGAGAGGTCAAACGTGGAGTTTCTTCTTTAAGTGGCTTAATTTACTCATAATAAGCATCTTCAATTTCCCAGGGAGGTGGGCAGGCACACATGCCTCATTTGCATAGAACGTTTTAAAAATGAGCAAATGACCTCTGTGCTTTATGTTAGCAAGGGCTGTCTTTCAGGTTTTGCCATAGGTAGCTTTATGGTCATACAGAGAAATAAGATACGTGGATGCCTATGATAAAGGTCATAGCTGAGACAGAAGTAGCTGCTTTCATCTGACTTGACAGAGGAGAGTTCCTAACACAGCCTAGCAGCGTCATGATTTTAAAGATCACAGACTCAGAAAAGTTGCACAAGCTGTTCAGTCTGAGAAGGCAGCTTACATACAGAAGTTCTTATTCATTAATGTCTAGTTAAAGAGCAACCACATCCTAGCGAGGCAGGATGAAGGCACCAGGTTTCAGAGTTAGAAAACTTGTGACCTAGCCATTGGTAATCATATCTCTGTTTCCCTCCTCCCACCCTTTTTTTTTTAAAATAATCTATTGTAGTCTGTAAACTCTTCTGTGCCACAGCATACTTACAGCTTGTTGCTATAATACCTGTCATGTCGGAATCCCCATCTTATCTGGCCCATAAAACAAAGAGTCAAAAAAAATTTTCCAGACTAGCCTAAAACTTTACAGTTTTTCAGCTAAATGTATGGGTAAAATCTGTCTTCTAAAAAGAAAATCAACTGCATGAAAAAAAATAACCTCCCAGTTTCCTTCTGCATGATCTTCCATTTGCATGCTCTTCCCACCCTATTTTCAGAAGGCAAATGCCCTGGTGTAGAAGCTGAGCACTTCCAAACAGTTCCAAGACCAACCTTAAGTCACACTAATAATGAAAATACAGGGATAACTATGTATTAGACCAAAGCAATAGTCTATTCACCCCGGGTAGTTTAGGAACACCCATCTTCATTGACTATCAGAGTGCATGAAACCCCAACAGACCAGAGTAAATTAACCACAACAGAGAATGTTTCCTTGAAACATAAGAAATAGCTTGTTCTTGAAGCACAAGGATACATCTTATGTTTTAGAACACCATTTCTGGTTAGTTTAAACCAAACTTCACTTGAGAAAAAATGGCAGTGTCCAGTGCTTCGCAGGTAAATAAATGTAAGGGCTGAAAAAGGATAAGAGCCTGGTTTTCCAGGTTTGAAAGGGGAGAGCAAAAGATTGTGGTGGTGGCCACGGCTCTGGTTGGCGGGTCAGGAATGCAGGTTTCTTTTAAGAGTAGGGTAGGGGTAGAATGTAAAGAGGAAGAAACAGCAAAAATTTTGCCCTTCTTAGCACTGTTTTTTGTCTAGCTCTGCTGCAACCAGCCAGGGATCTCCTCCACACTCTCGGCCACAATGGAAGAAAGTTCGGCTCCTGGCTCAAGACAGAATCCATTATGTCCGCCTCCCTTCTCAAATATGTGTCTAAATCCAGTATTTACTGAAATGAAGCTTCACGACACTGCTCTGCTTCCATCATCACCATGTCTTCCTCTGTTTTCCTACCTTCCAAGGAAAAGGGCAAGAGGAAATCTAGGATGGAGGAAAGTAGAACAGGTGAACCCAACCCAGACCTGGACCTCATATGCTCTCACCTAATTAGGGAGGTAAACCTTACTTACAGGGTGAAAATACCTGCCTTGAAACACAGTCTATCTAATGGTAACCCAAGGTTCATAGGTAATCATTTTCAAACCAACCAGCATAGCTAGAAAAGCACACTGCTCACTTTCTGCATCTTAGGCAGCTCCTCTCATACATTTTGCAGCAACATGCTCTGTTCATTACATATCCACTCTAAGCGTAATAACAACAATAATACATATTCACATCTATGTTTTTGTGCACTCCTCTCTAGGTATCCTAAAGAAAAGCTTATTGGCTTTCAGCATAAGTAACCCACTCTTTCACCCTTAAAAAGGGTATGTGGCATCTTCAAAACAGATATTGGGAGAAAAATAGACTCCTTGTTTAGTCATCTCACAGCCAACCTTTAAAGGGTCTGAATTCTCTCCCTCCCTCAAATGATAGCTTTTCCATGCCTTTAACAACTGTAAGCCAAAAGCGGTTTCTATTCATGTCATATTTTAGACAATCCAGCAGAGTGTTACAGGTGAGAACACAGATTTATACAATGACATACAGAAGCTGCTGTGCTTTTTTTTTTTTCCACTTCTTTTTAAATCCACTATTTCACAATGAGCAGAAGTTTTTCTAAGGTAACTACAGTATGTTATTCTATACTAGGAAAAACTGTTAATGTAAAACATAGCAATACGTAGGAGTAATTCAAATTTTTCTTTTCATGCATTACTTCACACTTTCCAACATTGCATTTGGTCTGCGATCATGCTAGCCTGACATCTAGCTTAGCTAGAACGCAGTGAAATTTTCTATTTTTGTCTGGGCTTGAAAAAAATCCTTAAACCAGTTTATCGCCTACATCTTTTGCTACCTACTTTTCAAAATTAAAGAAAATCTGTCCTTCTTTGGAAGCTTGTGACACATTACAGCCATTTTGATCCAATGAAAACCAACTGTTTATTCCTATTTGTTCCTGTGCTCCACAGGGATTTTTGATCTATTTACTGCTCATCATGTGACAATTTAGGAGAGACTAGAACTAACTTAACTTTCAAAAGCCTTTGATATGGTTATTTCAGGACCACTCAAAAAATTACAGGAGGTTTTTAGGAGCTATGCACAACTCATTAATAGAATTCTAAAACATAGAAAGTTTGAACTTCCCTTATGTTACCTAACAAAAAAAATTCTTGATAGTCTCTCTAATGCTTAGGATCACTAGTGACATGGTACTGATTTACTAAAATGTGAACTGAAACTGCAAGGAATAGCCAGCTAGAGAATGTAACATTTTATACAGTCTCAGCCATCTCACTAAGAGTTTCTTCTCCATGGCTATGACAGAATTATTTTTATGTATATGTCTATAAAATCTTACTTGCCCTAGTGATGTGATGTTCATTTGCTTCAGTGCCTCATCTTTTGACCCCTTCTCTAATTCTGCCCTTGATCTGTAAGAGGATGCACCTTACATTGGCGTAACTAGGACTTTCCACCTTAATTAGTTTTTGGCACCTTGCTCACGCGTGGCTCTGGCAGCCTACGCACTCTCCTAAATCACTCATTAAAGAAACAATATGCAGGAAATGAACAGCTGTTACATTTAGAGCTGCAGTGCTGAGTAAAACTGTTTTATTCTTTTTATCGTTTAAATTAAACATGCCTGTTTAAATCCCTCAGTGACTTCCCATTCACCTCCCACGGTAATCAGAACCACATGCTTCTGAAGTGCAGGGTTACAGATCAGTATCTTTTCTATAATGTACTCCTGCCTCAACCCCACTTCTGTCTCACCCCATCACCTCCTCCATGGGTTTCTGATTCATTCCTTGGCTCTTGCTTAGACCAAGCTGACACAGCCAAGCTACAAGCCTCTTCACCGCCTTTGCCCAGAAGTCTCTCTTCCAAATAAGCAGAAACAAGTGGGTTTTTTGGTTGGGTTTGTGTGTGGGGGAGGGTGTTTATTGTTTGGGGGTTTTTTTGTTTGTCTTTTCTCTTTGCCCTACGCACTACGCCAACACATCTCACACACCCTCCAAAAAATTAAACCACACCAACCCAACCCACATTTTCTGAAGGAACAAAGTTTTTGAGATGATAGTCCAAGACAGTCTTTTACAGCCTCAGGACAATTTTAATTCACTCCTCATACCTTTTGATCCACATTTTAGATTAATCTTTAGTTCTTGTGTTCATTCTTGGTTCTGTTTCTCCCTTATATATTTCTCTTTAGCAACTACAAGCTGATGTACAACAACAGCTCAAAGTTCCATTCAGGTATCTTTTCATTCTTACAAGGCTCATACCCTTCTGCCTACTCAATTTTCTTTATGAACGAAGTTCTGGGATCTCCCATTTGGCAAGACCATAGCAAAAAAAAAAAAAAAAAAAAAAAGTTATAAAAAGATTCACTGCTGGAAAATGCTGACAAAATGTGAATAAAGCATCACTTGAAGGACAGAGAGAAATAGCAGCAAGGTATCTTACTAGAGAGCATGTGTCATTCGTCTAGTGGCCAGCCCAGCCTTAACCCATGACAGTATCTTCAGAAAAGAAAAAAATAAAAAAAGGCAGGAATGTTAAAATGTAAATAACTGAACACCTCAGGAAAGAGTAGTCGCCATATCTAAGCAACATCTGCTGCTCGTGGTTCTGATGGTCCTGCTACCATTTTCCTCTCTACCTCAACCAGTGCTACAGCTGTACGTAAACAGCAGTTGCCTTCTCTACAAACTCCTTTTGTTACCTACCTCCTGGAACTTTACCATACCATCTATAACCAAAGGGAAAGAATAGTAAAGAATTTTATCCCTAAACAAAGAAGTATGAATTGTATTTCTTCGGCTTGGCTTAAAACATAATTTGGGAAGGTCTACTCTATATATAGCACCACAATGCAAAAGAA
Organism: Bucorvus abyssinicus; assembly: GCA_009769605.1. Taxonomy (NCBI): domain Eukaryota; kingdom Metazoa; phylum Chordata; class Aves; order Bucerotiformes; family Bucorvidae; genus Bucorvus; species Bucorvus abyssinicus. The sequence goes on from CM020026.1 coordinate 43,319,654, forward strand.
GGTGTTCAACAGACATGTCCAAGAGACTTTTCGGGAAGACAGCCCAGCTCAAGACAGAATCGAGGAAACAGCTGAGCGTTTCTGTTGCGTTGATCTCATGCATGTGTGGCTCGTTGCATGTATGTTTGCTGTATACATGAGACTGTGTATACACCTACTGGAAATACATGCTCCCTCAGTACCAGCTGGAGCTTGGGGACATGGAGCTGCAGCCACCTTGCTGTAATTAGGCTACCAGATTCAGCAACCCTTAACTTCTTCCTCATGTTAAGCACATAGTGTGATTTTCTTCTGTAACGTGTCACCAAGTAAACCAAATCAGAAAAGGAAATCCTTTAGTAGGGCATCAAACATCTATCAGCCAGGTGTGAGGCTTTGGAATACATCTTCAACCAAACTAAAACCCCCAGTTTCTTAGTCTTAAAAACCAAAATAGAAAGGGGAGTTTTAACAGAGTAACCGTATCTACTCTGCAGTGCACACAAAATATTGCCCCAAAACCCAAGCAGTTTCTACTTTAAACATACATAATAGCTAAAGTCACAAAAGATGGGCTATTGAAAAAAAAAGTAGAGAAAAATACATACTGTTCAATATGCAAAACTGACAGAGAGCAAAATATTAAGTTTCCCCACAAAGTCGTTTGCTTATTATTCTGGTCAGCAGCTCTTTTATGCGAAGCTTACTCATTTAAAGGGCAAATTAATAAAGCCTGCATTGGTAATAAAATATGCCTGTAGAAAGATCATGCTCCTCTTTTCCCTTCCATCTTAAACTCACTCTCCTGACAAGCAGGCATGTATAAGCAAATGAAGAATGCATAGTAGGATTATTTCACTGGAGAAATTAGATAATTTACTGTTGCCTGACATGTCTTACAATGCATATAAATTCAAGAACTGTGCCACTGTCTCTCCTCCAGCTAAGCCACATATTAGTTGTGCCCTCAAAAGAGGTAACCAGATTGTTGCTTGAGGCCTAATGTATAAAATATACACAATAGCAAAACACTCCACTGGTACTCTTTCAGCACACAGTCAAACAGTATACTATAAGGCTGTTTAGTCCAACATTAAATTCCTGCCCAGTAAGACTTCAACATGTTTCTATGAATAGGATTTTTAATGAAACTCATGTCAGCTTGGATTTAAGTACCTCTCTGCAATGTCAGCAAGCCCCTACTATCATCAGAACTGTGCTGGTATAAAAGAATTAAAGTGAAAGTTTGAAACAACTCTTTATATGGAAATTCAACACACATCAGGATTAACTGAATTTTTTTTTTAATTAGTTTTAAACATAAAAGGATGAGGCAGTTTTATAAAACATTTTAACCTGAATGACTCTGAATACAACTTCAGAATCTGCAAGAACTTCCAGAATTTAGTAGCTATGCCACTGCAGCCACATGATGGAGATGACCAGAAAACCAAAGGCTTGTTTATTTTTAAAGCTCTAAAAGTGGATCCAATAAAGAACTTCATCTCCAACTAAAGCTTAATAATATCTGTGTCAGGGAAATAAGATCACCAACTGCCAGTACCTTTTCACACTCAATAGCTCTATAACATAAAACACGTTTTCTAAAGAAAAATGCTTTCAAGAATTAGTGCAGTTGCCTGAAACCTATTAGTAAATCAAAAAATGAGTTTGTGGACAGAAGGTTTTACGTCTCCATGAAGGCCACATAAAAAGTGATGGCAAGCTGAAATATGGTGGTTTCAAGAAAAGTCAAGCCCAGCAAACACCCACTGGTGGAGGATATAGAAGATGAGCGAGCTGAAAATCACAACAAATACTTTAATTCCCTCAGAAACAAGCAGGATTTAACTCCCTCAGAAACAAGCAGGACAACCCAGGTCTCCTCAGGGTTCAATAATTAGCACCTTACCTGTCATATATTAAAGGCAAGAGGGGCTATCTACAAATATTTTACAGGAATTGTCACATAAAATATTGTTAAATGAACACTGAAACTGTCAAATCGATTAGAAAGTTGAAAGCATCAGTTGATATACCCTCTGTCCTTAAAAACTCTACAGGTACAGCTGTCTTTCAACCTTTCTCCTTCTCTTCCCAAAACATTCTCAGAAGGGCATAAACTGTGAACCACAGTGAAAAGAATCAGTGAAGGTGCATGGCTCTCCATGCTGGGACATACTACATAGTCTTCAAATGCCTCAGCACTCTAAGACAGAGGAGAAACAATTTGTATTGGCATTCCTGAATTTTAGCCCTGATTCTAAGTCCCTGGTCCAATATTTAGAGCAGCAATTACAGGCAAAAGTGTTAATTACTAATTTCTGACAACTGTATTTCATCTAAAAATTAATGCAGCTGACAATTCAGTTGGTTACTGCATAACCTGCTTTTACCTCATGAGGAATGATGTACCTGTAAATCACTTGTGAAAGTCATATCTTGACAAGTTATCCTTTACCCACAGAAGTAGTAGAAGAGCCCAGGTGTATGGTTTAACACATGGCTGCAGGTGCGACAAGTTGTTGTGGCATGCAAGATGATTATCAAGTCTTAACAAGTCAAAACATCAAAAAAAGACTTCATCTGTTCCCATTTGAGGCATCATAACACAGTGCAAAGACCATTTTTGTTTGAATGGCACTGAAAAATTATGCAGGATGACAATTTAACCTTTCATGTTATTTAACATTATGTGGTGAGAAAATCCATTTTTGAGCAACTGTATCAATTTTCATCAGCCAGATCTGTCCAAAATGTTAAGCTTACGGGACATTATTTGGGTATCAGAATTCAGTATCGGCTCAGAAAATAAAACTATATGAACAGCTTGAAAGATAGCTGTACAGATTTAATGAAAATTTGGCTTAACAGTCTAAAAAACTATGTGCTGCACCAGGATGCCTTGCTGAGAGTTTCTGGCACGTTAAATTTAAGTCACAGGAAATAGAAATTCACAGATTTCAGCTCTAAAGATGTCGTCAATGATATTTATACACTTTAAGTCAAGTCAGAGCTATTTTCATTTAAAAAAAATCTACTGCAGCTATTGACAGAGAAAAATCAGTGCAATATTGCTCTACTTTTTTTAGGGACAGTAAAAGAAACAATTTCAACATTCTACACACACACCCTGCCAAAAAAAAAACTATTGCTGTTATCTTCAGTAGCATTGGTATTGTCTGACCTGACATCATTCTCCTTTAGAAATCTTGCAGAGTTCAGCAAACCAGCTCAGAAGGATACTCACATGGCCCAATATTCTGTCTGTAGCATGAAACATGCAAGCGGACACGTATTTCAGGAAAACCTTTGGAAGCTAAACCAAGACGAAAAAGTTGTAAGAAGTGGCCATCCAGGCACTGTGGAGATCCAAGAGGACAGCTGTACAAAGAACTGCGGTAGGAAGACACCCACTGGCTTAAAACATACATCTAAGAACTCAAAATTATATTTAGTTAATAAATAATATAGTGAAGACTTCAGTGGGAAATACAGGTCACTCTGCAGAATGATTTTTAGATGCTGTCACCAGGCAATTGTAGTCAGTAAATAGGGGTAATAAAAGCAAACAAAAGGCCTTTATCAACAACCAGCTTGCAAACTTAAGGGATGGGATACAAATTTAACCTGTAGTACAGCAGTAGTAGTTTTAAGTTACCTGCTCCTGCTAGAAGATTGTGACTTCTTCTAGCCAGAAAAATGGCTATCATTACCCATATTGTCATCACCACACTGCACTGTCTAGCACATAATAGTCTATAAGAAAACCATTCAGCAACTGCTATTAATTCAGGATAAACTCTTCTTAAGGAGCCCTGCATTTCAGTAGAGCACACAACTGGGGAGGTACTGGACCTATATTAATTATCTGTTGGTCTCTTGGTGACATGCAAGGTGTTAATCAAAATATTCCTTTGACTCCCAGCTCAGATACAAATACAGTATGGCTCTGGAGATCACTGGAATTTAAGCTATAAGTAATTTGGTCATGTAAGTGTTCAAAGACTGGGGCAAATACTAAGTAAAGGAATGAGTCTTACAAACTGACTTATACTAAGTAATTTTTTTATTTTCTTCAAGCTAGAAGTACATACAAACAACTGCTATTGTTCAGCTGATGTGCAGCGGTAAGTTGTTAAACTGGTAATTTCATCAGGATCCTGAATGCCCTTTTTAATTAAACTCCCGTAAACTGGTGTCCCCATCTGTTAGTGGAAAGGGTACTGAAGGAATGAATCTGAAACCATCATGAGGCACAGGCAGAAGGAAAAAAAAAATAACTTTGTTACTGAATCTGATATCGTGGTAATACAAGTCACAGAAGAAACTGGTAGCCCCTAAACTGAGGTCATTTCACACATCCCACCAACATAAAACTGTATGTGATGCATCATAAGCAGACCACTTCTAAGTATAATACAACAATTAATTCTGAATATTTTGTTCTGAGCTTATCCCAGTGCTCAGCAGAAGAACAAAGACATATTACATGCTGCTTGGAATTTTATTTTTGCTTTTAAACTAGTATCCAGTAAAGATTAGGCACGGTAAATGTAGACCTGATGTTTACATGGACTTCATATTACTGGTGGCACATATTTTTATTACATTTTATTGGAACTAATATTTACTCCGTGATGGTTCGTTGGGGTTTTTTGTCCTCCTCAACAGAAACAAGTCTGGATTATTCAATCTTCTGCATTCTATTTGGTGTAATGGTATCTTCAAAAGATATTCTACATTTTTCTTCCAAACATTTTAAAAATCACTTGTATGCATCTTTCTTCCCCACCGGTGCCCTCCCACCCCCACATCTGCTGTAAGTTTACAAGATTTTCAGTAGGCCATTCTTCTCTGTTATTGCTGAGTTTTAAAAGACATCATTTCTCCAAAATTAAAATAATTAATTTCTTCAATTTTTTGTTGAAACCAGTTTTAACATGTGGCTATACTCTGAAAACAGACTTGCAAATTGACACCTCTTCATAGCAGGTATTTCCCAGTGTGAAACTGAAGTCTTGCCCACTGAACTTATTGAAAGACACTATGCTACTATAAACCAGATAACGATGACTTCTGGTTCTGGTTTATTAGAAGTATTATGACAATAAGCATAAATACTTAGAACAACAAATCACTCAAATTGGCATTTACCAAAATTAAGAGGTACCACAAGTTCCTTCTCCCACTGCATGACGACCACTTTGATGTTCTCATTCTCTCTCTCTCTCTCTCTCTCTCCTGGCATAAAGAGAAAGCAACTGCTAGATTCAATGTCATGTTACTGGAAAAGAGAGCCAGCTCAATGACATAATGAAACAAACCCTGAATTTTACTCACAGGCATCCTTCACTCTAGTCTGTATTAACAAGGCCTCAATGGACTACTGGGTCCAATCTTGGTCATCATACGTTAAAAATGTAGATATAGCTGAAATGGAAAGAGTCTAGAAGAGCAACAAGAATGACAGAAGATTTAGGAAGCACTGCCTCTGAAGAAAAGTATATGATGTTCAGTCTCAAGAAAGAAAGTAAATTATATGAATGAAAACAGCCTTTCAATAAGTAAGACTGTTACAGCAAAACTAGCAACAAGCTGCTTTACAAGAAAGCAGGAGGAAGTACCAGAAATTGGTCTAGTACAGATCAAGGAAGATTTAAGTCAGATACTATCTTTTTAACAAGACAAGCTATTAAAGCAATTGAAACAAACTACATAGGGACTGTTACAAAGTTCCCACTGTTAGATTAAATATGCTCAACAAGACTAAATACATTCAGTTACTTGTTTCGCTTTACAGAGTTCAATAGCAATTATATTTTACGGTATGCCCTGTAACTTCCCATGCCTCCTTCGTCTGGGGTCCTTTAGCATACCCACAGTCCCACCTATCCAACTATTTGTGGGTCAAGCCACAAACAAAATTCAGAAGCTGACCATCTTGAAAAGCACACATCTGTTTGCATAAGCTGTTGGACTTCTCCGAGTGTTGGTGTGAGGTCTCTCTTAATTTTCAAGCTAGAGGACTTTTCAGGATTCAACAACCCTGCAAAGTTGTTCAACCAGTAGACCCTACAGGTGGTGGGGTGCAGCACAAATAATCAAAGTCTGTGTTACCAAATATTGTACTGTAGACTGATGCCCTTAGGAAAAAGTTTTGGACAACATGAGAATCTTCTTTTTTGAGGCCTTCTTAGGGAAATCAGCTGCTTTTTCAGACCTTGTTGTTATAGGCCCTCAGATCCAATGTACTGTCAACTCTCATGGCTATGCCCGATGACAACATCCAAATAGAAGCATGTCTGCTGTACCTTAGAAGGCAATCTGTGTGAACAGTTAGAGTTACAAAGGAAAGATTCATACATATTTTGTGTTCATGTGTTTATAATATGCTTATTACTATGCAAACATCGTTCTGGAATAATTTCAGAAAATGAACACAAAAAGTGATAGATATTAAAAAGGATCTTGTCGAGGATTTTGGACTTTGTATTGGTTGTACCTACCAAAATTCTTTAAAGGGAAGAATATGCCAGGACAGAGCTTTGTAAAAATACCACTACTTGTGATTTTCTCTTCTGCTCTCTCTCATGCACACTTCTTGTTCAAAAGCAAGATAGCACGTTTATCAGTAGGTCCAAAGTAAAGCTATGTGTAATGTCTTCCCCAGGCAGCAGGGAAATGTCCACTCCCTCTACGGGTGTATGTTCCCACACTTCAATACACTAACCCACAGCATCATGAGAACACAACCGGCAGGGCCATGTTATAAACCAGATCCTTGAAGTGATCCAAGTTAAGAAGAACTAAAAAAAAAAAAGCCAGGGGGAGTGGGAGGGGGAGGAGTGTTGTGTTGGTTTTTTTTAATATAAGTTCAGTGATCTGGTGTATAAAGCAGACCAGCAAGAAGTCGTATCAGCACAACTACAAGAACAGAGAACTGCAGCAGGGAATCAGAAAGGAACACAACCAAATTTATCCCATGTTTACCCCAATCACGTTCCACTCACCCTGTACCAGACTGACCTCTAAAGCCCATAACAAATCCACAGTCCACAAACAACTGCAGGAATTTCTTCTCCAATGTATTTGTTCTCAGTAGAGGCCCTAGGTATGTGGCTGACTAAATGCACACTGAAATGCATACACGTAGTGTGGGAGAGTTACTCACACATGAGCTTCTTATAATATCCAACTCTCCCACATGGTGTTCTGCATTAGTTAATACCTATATGGAAATTGAAAAAAACTGATGTGCAAGAAAGTTGATTTGCCTTCTGAAAATATTAACTTTGATGTTCCCCTCTTAAAACAAGAAAAATGTGATAATGCATTAAGAGACATTTAATTTCATTTGGGGAAAAACAAAGAGCAGAGAGTTGAGAATGCAAGAAAATGTGACATAATATGTAAATATAACAGAAACACTGGTATAGCGTTATGTGATGTGTCATTAGAGATAACTGATAAAATAACTCATTTGAAATGAAGAACAAATACTAGAAGAAAACCAAGAACATACACATTCATATACCAGCTGTCTTACTGTTGGGGCTGGGGGGAACCTATTGAACCAAGAACTGCAGAACAAACATTCTTTTGTATTTGACTAATGTAGCGACAACGACCAGTGCTGAGGGCCTCTGATGTTGGTAGGTCATGTACTAAATGAATGTTTTTCTCCTCAGTCATTGATTACACCTCGCTTTTCTACCCCCACCTCCCTGCCCAAAAGCATAGAAGTGAGAACACCACAGCAGGGAGCAGAAATTAACAGCTCTTACTCAGAAGTAGCAAAGGTAAGGAAGCAATCTCCTGTCCATGTCTAGATGAAAGAAACTCATCGTTAACCTGTCCCTTTAGAAAGACCAGTGAGCTAGGCCATGCCATGAAGTATTCATTTACAATTAGCTTTTATAACTATACAATGCAGCTATTTTAATACCAAAGAGTACTTAGTAATTCTACATTACTTAAACATGAAGCACTCACACCCATTTCAAACATTGTATTACATATTAGAAATTAATAGAATACTTAGTCTTACTATGCAGAACCTGAAGAGACAGAATAACGCACTTCAAACCCCATGAAGAGTATCAGAATAAGAATCATAACTGGCTGCCTAGAAGGTGAAGCTCCAGTTTAGCACATTAGCCCAAATCCAAAACAAGTTAGCAGAGACAATATTATATGGCACCTTAGGTTTTCATGGTTCTGTATTCCTACAAGATTCTTAACTATTACCAAAATTTCACAATACCTTCTGGTACAATACCTATTCCTGTCATAGAGACAGGAAATTGAGAGCTAGAATTAATCTCAAGAGCATTTGACACATTTACGGAGAGAATACAGATTTAACTAAGGCCTGACAGCCTGCGCTAGGTTTCTAAGTTTCCAGAAATTCACAGTAACAATATTCCTACTTTGGCTTTTAAACTTACGGAAAAGGACTTGAATCAGTGCATTCATTTTTATCCATAGTGTTTGGTTCTGCCACAATGCAATAAATGCTACATATCTAGTAGTAATAATGCAAAAAGGATGAAAGCAACAAGCAAGAATAGCTTTACATTCTTTACCAGTCATACTACAAGTATATTCAGTATCAAGATTAAAGTGTAACCATATTGCAATAAATTAAAATCCATTTAAAAGCCTGACTGTCTTCTCAGTACTGAAGTAACCATGAACGTGTAGTATCACACACCAGACCACATCATTTATAATACCATTCTCATCATCATCACATATATCCTCAAACAGATAATCTGGAGCTGTGAAAATTAAAGCCCTATCAGACTCCAGAGCTTTAAACATGGATATTTCTGGCCTTTAGTGAGTCCTATATGAGGAAGAAGTATAACACCTCCCCTTAAACACAGAAGAGTCAGCATTGCCAACGATGGACTAAAAATGCATCCTCCTAAGCAGCACCCACAGCCAAAATACAGCATGCTGCCTGTTAAGATGGGTCCAGTACTATGGATCAAAAGTACAAAATTAAGGTCATTAAAGTGTGTTAGCAAGACAGAATATCCTGCTTTAAGGATGAGAAGTTAGCATGATCAAGCAAGAAGCGGTCTGTTAGCAAATCTGACACCTCTGGGTTTTGTCCGAGGTCTTCCACAGTGATACAGAGATTTGTGCAACCGCCAGATTGGTAAAATACCACATAATTCCAGACAGCTTTTTCCAACTACATGCACCCATCAGCACTCGACCAGAAGTAAACAGTTCCTTAAGAAGTAGGTGACAAAAAAGTAATCTTGCAGATTAAAAGACATGGTATGACCTAAGATACAGATGGTTTAGTAGTAGGATATTTTGTTTCAAGTTGGTAGTATTTCCCATTTCTAGGCCTTCAATCAAGCACCACTACAACCAACAGCAACCCCATCGGTTTCAGCAGCCAATCAAAAAATCTATTAATTTAAGACTAATGCCCAATAAAAACAATTAATTTTGGAATACATAATTGCAACAGAAATTTTCAATGCTGCTACAGCAATATGGTTTTGTCCCCTGCAAAAACAATGCCAGATTACAAGCAAAATCACTGCTAGTAATCTTGCATTGGGAAAGAGCATAAACACAGGTAGAAGAGAAAGAAGAAAATCATAAGAATGAAATATATCACCTGTTATGCAACTAGTTTTAAAATTTCCAAACACCTACACCAAATATCAAAAAATAGTGGAAGGAAAAGCTACTCTGTCCATCTTCAGGATTTGTGGTTAGAGAACATTAAGGGCAGGAAGCCATGTTTTCTAAGCTTGTGTGTGTTTGATGCTAATTGAAGTTTCAGCCTAATGCACAGCCAATTGGAAAATTTTATTAGCTCTATGTGGGATGGGCAAAACCTTCATGCTAGATATTTGTTGATTAAAAAAAACAGCAGTGGGCAAAAATTTCTGCACAACTGGCCACTGGCAAGGTACAGAGACTGAACAGGAGAAAGTACTTCATTCTGCAGGCTAACAGGAAAAAAATTAAACAGAACAGCTTAATTGGAGAACATAGTTTCACATTTAGGAGAAAATCTACTTTATGTAAATTACACTAAAGTATGAGAGGAAGGGTGATGCAAAGGTGGCTGACAGCATTAATTTTCAGGCAGGGTAGACCATTTCTTTTATTGTGTTACATGAAGTTTGGTTGCAAGTCCCATGAAAGTCAAATGACTCTTCATTTACTTCAATAGTTTTTGAATTTGACCCAGAATTTAAACAGCATGACTATTTACTTTGTAAGCATAAGGTCTGAAAAAATTCCACTTTGCAGATGAGATTTCCCATGTCGGAGTTGAACCACACTGGCAAAATAAATGTCTCTGCACGTTATATCTCTCTTGTTGCCCAAAATATTCTCTCTTACCTGCACATTTTCTTCTGTAACTTGAATTTCAGCAGTGTAAATATAATCAATAAGCATCCTTAGAGTCCAGCCATCGACTTCCTTTATTCGAACTCTCTTTGCTCGGCTTTCACTCATCTCACCTACAAATACAGTTTATTAGTCAAGTAAATTACACAGAAACACAGCACAAATGTAGAAGCTTAATAGCAGCAGAACTTTTTGCGTATGATCAGTTGTGACAGTAGAACAACTTTATTAATAATAATTCATTTTCTTTCCTTCCTCCCTCCAATGCTAAAGGAAGACTTTGTTGTTACCATCACGCAAATGCTACCTGGGTTAATACTTTTACTGCAGGTGACCTATTTTCTCCAGTGTACGATATCAGGGAAATATTGTTATCAGGCCTAAATAAGATTTCAATTGCATACAAAAACATTTTGCTGGCAAAGCGAGCTATTAAAATACTCTAGCTTTATTAACTTCCTAATCGAAGGAGCATACTCAATGCAGCCTGGAATAATTTTTATTTAAGTAAGAAAAATTATATCCCCACAGAAGAATTAACATACATATTTCTTTACTTGCCTACTTATTATTCCCTTAGCAATCTCACCTCTGTTAGAGATCTGATTTAACAGCTAAGATAAAATGGTAAGCAAGGGAAAACTTGTTGGATCTCATTTTGTGGAGGCTGACATATTGGCCATATGCCACAACTGATCTCCATAGAAAGGCCTACAAAATAGCTTCTGCCTTCTAAAATACAAGCTTTCTCAAATGCAACATCTGAATAATTGCCCAAAAATACCTTTTGAAGTAACGATTATAAACCTTCTCCATGACTATCAACCACACATCCGGTCATCTCGGACCTTTAACCCTTTTTGCATTGACTTGCATTGGGAAGCAAAACATGAACTACACCGGGTATGTTGGTAGATACATAAACTTTGACTTGGGAAGAGCATATCCCAGTCTCTGGAAACATTGATTTCTTATTATTCTGTATTGGATGTATTCTTCTTTCTTTCCCCTAGGCACCTAGACAAAAGGGCATTGATGAAATAACAGATTTAATGTATATACCAGCACAAGCAGACAGGATGAGGAAGTGAACAAGAAGATGCTGATCACTGCTGATACTTCCTTATGAAGTCCGTGCCCATTTCCATTGTTTGTTACCCTGAGGTCTCTGGGGTTGGTGCCAAATAATGCATTTTACACATTTGCTTTTGGCAAAGGGATCATCACTGAGAAATTTGTTACCATTATTCATGCCTTTTTTTTCAGCTGAAGGGTAAGGAACAGCATTTTAAATCAACCCTTTAAGTGGTAGGATGTGCAGAAGACCATCTACAGCAACATACTACTACTTAATGGCAACACAGGTTGCTAGCATTCTAGAAAACACTGACAAAGACCACATCAAAAGCAGCAAAATCCAGCCCCTGTAGAATTTTCTCTTTTTGTCTGGTCTTCTGAAAAATTTCCCTGCACCTTTGAAGGATGATTGCAGCATGTTCTTTGCAAGTCCCTGTATTCCAAGTCTCTACTTCTAGTTTGACACAGATTAAACCTATTGATCTTCAGAGCATGTATGCTGTAAGTTATTTATTATGCAAGCTGCTGTGGAGGTGGTCCTTTGGGAAAACTGTGTGTGTGGGAGAGCAGAGTTTGATATTCTGCAAGCATATTAGGTTTGTTTTCAGATTTTGTGTCAAGGCTTCTAGAGCCATGGATAGGCACCTTCTCTGTTTAACAACAGAGCCCAGAACATACAAAACAAAAACAAAACCAAAGACTTGCTTCTACCTTTCATGCTAAACAGACATGCAGTCTTACTACGATTCTAGATTGGTCCTCTTGTGATCCAGACTTGTTAGACAGATCATATGCAGGAAACCATATATTCACTTGCTAGGCAGTCTAAGTCTAGAATTCAGTCTGCTGAAGAACTCTGTTCATGACTGGGAAGTTGCACTACTGTGTCTCCACAGAGTTGTTAGTGACAGAAAAGTGTATCGTAAACAGAAAGGAAAGCACTGAGCTAATCCAGCCTACCAAGCAGGAGCAGCAGAGTGCTACTTGAGTTGAAGTTGCTAAAAAGCCTATATTGTTCCTCAAAAAGTAACGTAAGCAAGGCTTTTCTTTTTTAATAGAATTTTACAACTGCAGAATGGAAGCAAAGAGAGGAGGTAATTCCCTAAGGATTCTGCCATCACAGAATAGAAAATTAAACTCAAGTCACCCTTTAGCCAAGCCAGGCCCTATGGCCACTGAAGTGACCTTTCCTCTAAACATTTAAGTATATTTAATTCAGTTCACAATACATATTTCTAAAGAATTCTGCTGCATACAGAAGGAAGAATTATTCCTAGTAAAATAGTCACAGGTGTTAAATCTTCCTCCTCTCCCTATCGCCCTCCTCCTCCCCCAATAGGATAATTGTTACTAACTTACTAAATTTTTTAAGTTTAAAAGGCGGTAACTTTTTCTTTCTGGATATTTAATAGGGCTACTTCTACCATTAAAAGTTTAAACAGGAAAAAAAACCAAACAAACCAGGCAGAGGGTTTGATCTCAGTTAATGCCATATCCTGGCCCACATAGTAGTCATTACCTAATGACTCAGGAAAAGATGGAAGTAACCTGCAAACATGTGTCTAAATATAAGCATCTTCCTTCTAGTCAAGAAGTAACCTTGAAGCATAAAAGTGCAACTTCTTTACTGTCTTTTCAGTCACTTTTATTCTGGATGGAGAAAGACATTTTCCATTTGGTTGTAGCTGATTAAGGGATCAAATTTGCTTATTTGAATTTGCAGATTACTAAATGAGAATACAAATCCACCTGAGAAGTGTGAATTGCAATGTTCATGGTGACGACAGCTATGAACTTCAAGATTTTTTTTCTGTGGGGAATGGCTGAAACACACCAACACCACAGCTGGGCCTTGCTGAAAGCAACCTATGAGAGTAGTATAAAATCTGATGATAAATCTTGAAGCCACACCTAAATTCTCTTTAAACTCCCACAAATTTGGTTCCCCAACTATGCAAGCACTGCCACAGATGCATGGGTTAAATGCTTCCCACCCATTACTCAGGTGAGTGCTCCCACCTCCACCACTGAGGGTCAAAGTCCTACATTTAAAAACACAAAACAAGCAAAAAAATGTAAGAGGGACTGAAGCAAGGAAAGAACCAAGATTTGAGTGATTCCATCTGGAGAGTGGCCACAGACACTACTGCACTCACACCCCTAATGGGTAATAAACTTTGTTCCAGAAAGGGCAGTCAGGGCAAGCAGAAGTATCTTAACCACAAAGCATAATATAAAACTCTACTCTGAGTAAAGAGTATTTTCAATGTGACAGCCAACAACAGTTAATCTTTAATATAGAACTAATGTAAGAGGCTTGAGTTTCTCTGTTACTAAGGTGATGAAAAGGAACTGTAGAAGCAGCTGTTTTCATTCTAACTTTTAAGGACAGCAGTAAAAATTGAGAAAGAATGTATCCATCACTTGGAATGTTTGTCTTAACTGCAAATGCAAACTTGAAGAACTACTAGAGGAATAGATATTTAACTTTACACACAACTTTAAAGCACTGTTGCTGCCAGTAGTAACTTCACTTCTAGCTTTGGTTGTGCTGAAACACATAAAATAGGATAATAATCAGCTGCTTCCCAAGGACACAACAGTATTTCAAATTTCATCAATCTTCCAGTTGCATACAATTAAAGTTATTAATTAATAAGTTATTAAAACTCCAATGTGCTTGTGTACTGGTAGGCCAAGAGTCACATTTCTCCCTCCACCTGAGCTGGTGGTCATTGCAGAGAACTCTTAATTTCAAACAGTAAACATTAACTACCAAATTGGCACAAGATTTGAGAAGGAACAGACAAAGCTTCAGAAATTAATTTTAACAGGCATTTAGTAGCATTCCCACTTTGACACTGAAGTCCATGTCATTTCAATGTGATTTATAAACATTATGGAATTAAAGCCACAGCACAGGAATTCAGCTCTTTCTGTTGTAGCCTTCAGCATTCCTGTTGTAGCATCAAAGCAGTACCCTGGCCAGTACGAAGGGAGCAGAGGCAGAATCAAGCCTGCACATTAGATTTGTGGCAATGATACAGAGTACATCTGTCAAGGAGAATTACTCTAAAAATACCAAAACACGTGCTCCAGCTAGAGGCTGCCAAAGCCACAGAAAGTCCTCGTGTCTACTAACAGCCTAGAGTACTCGAGGCCTGAAGAATACAGCAACAGTGGCTGTTAAAGGATATAATTTACTCCAAAATTCACATGAAAGTTATTTTTACCTTCTTTTACCTTCTTTGGAGATTGCTAGACCCTTAAAAGGTATAACAACTCCATTATTCCCAGCTTACTTAACACATAAATTTGTTAAAATGCAGAAGACTTTTTAAAGCAGTCATCATGCTAACAAAGAGTAAGTCTATGTCCTTTGACTGTCCTCAGGAGACAAAAAATCATTAAGAATCCCAAATGTTCCTATTGGCTTATCTAAAAAGTAAATGAGATCCTAAAAAGCAAAAGTAATTTAATTTTGCACTTTATACAGTTGCATTAGATTAGAACATAATAAGTATTGAAACATTTGGTACCTGTAAACATGGCATGGAAGTAGGGGCTGCAGGCGGCTAGCACAACTCTATGCGCTGCAATTTCCATGTCTTCAGCTACTATCGTCACATCACACAGCAAGTTCTGACTATTTAGAAATATCAGAGAAGGCAATTTCACGTAAGTGAACTATAACAGATAAGCATATAATATCACACACAATTTCTTTTCCCACGCTCTCAAAAGAGACAGGCAGACAATGTTGATGAAGCACTGTTTTTAAAAGCCTTACATAACCACATGGCTATTACTCAGTCAGATTACAGATGGTGCTTGGGTACACAGAACTTTCTAAAAATCAAACAACCGAATTGTGATTTCTTGCACAGAATTTTTTTGCATTGAATAACCAAACTCTGTAACAGCCCAATTTATAAATTTTCTCACTGTCAGTCTGAGCCTCTTTGGAAGACTATGACAGAAAAAAAAGATGTGATATAAACAAACACTAAAAATTTGAGCTAAGAAGTAAGACTTTACAGAAAACAAAGAATCCAAACTTCAGTTCTGATGCCTGTGTCACATACACTGGAAGCTCATGCCTACTTAATTGTTCAAAATCACTACTTGACCATCTCTATATTTAATGTTTTCCAAGCATTTTTCATACACAGCACATGCACGCAATAGCAATTATTTTTTTCCGCTCTGACCAGTTTAGAATTTATGGTCAACTTCATATCTTGCCTGACTTTTTATCTTCATTATATCCATTTTCATTCTTGTCCTTTGCAACTGTAATGCATATATCCTCCCTCTTCTGTTGCCATAACGTAATATCTCATTTACAATCATTCTTAATACAGGTATACAAGTGTTTCCAATGAGGTTTACAGCTATTGGATATAGCTCTTCCATTTAAACCCAGCAAAAAAGATGTATAATATAAGGTATTATAGAAATACAGTTCAGAGGAGCTTGAAAACAACCATTACATTTATTATACAAAAATTGAAACAGAAAGCTGCATGTAAGAAGCCATCAGATACCCAGCTTTTTCAGACACCTGCACTTATCCTGACAACAGCAACAAAATGTTTTATACTTAGCTGCACAGAAATACCGAAGATAACAACAAAGCCAGAAGCAACTTAATTACATCAGTGCAAAACTCCAGATAATTAATTACACTGCACATATATAGACATAGTAACTTAGAGCTAGTCCAGATACTTCTCTAGTCTGGAACCGCATTAGGTGAATGAATATGCTCTGCATTACTACAAAGCTGACCAGCTAAATAAACTACTAAATAGAGAAATCACCTTATAAACTTAATCCTGTACTCTTCTCCAAGCATCTTGTGGCTTCCACAGCAACTCAGCACCTTCATTTCAGGAGGGCACACCAATTTATTTTAGAAAAGCTTGCATTTTGAAGCACTACTGTACTAATTTGCTTGTATGGAGTGACTGAATGAACAGAGCCATCGAGGATACACCATCTTGGTAAAGGAAATGAGAAAATGAGAATGGGGGGTGGGGGGAAGTATAGATTTAAGAACAGTAACTGTTTACCTGCTTGCTGGTTATTCTTCATTGGTTTGTATAGAGAAGTCATTACCCACATGTTCAAAAGATTTTAGTAAAGTCTTGTTTGTAAGAGTGTGGATTTTAGCAAATGTAGGTAAGGTCAAATTCCATTGTGATAAAAGCAAATTATAATGAAGAGGAAAGATAGGCATCAGAGGGTAATTTCTTCATATGTCAAGAACTAATTAGCTATCCTAATGATCTGACTCAGTGCTGAGGTGATGGTAATGAAATGACAAAAACTACCAAGGAAAAAATTATGGAAATTGTCAAAATTTGAAGGCCCAGAAAAACCCTCCTATGAGCTAATAGGACCAGGCAACTTGACACAGGCCAAAAACATAATATAAACTCACAGACTTAACAATGCCCAAACCAATGTATTTTAGATGCTTAAGCAGATGATTTCTTCACTAGTTATCCACTTTCTGGAGAGTATACCTCTGGCAAACACCCGCTTATGCTACACAAACAAAAAGAACTGAGATAGAAACCACTTTAAAAATGTAGTCAATAAAATTGGAAAATATAATTTACTTGATTAATATTAGGTCTTCATTTAGAGTAATGAAGTCTGAAACATTTCTAAAATATTTCAGTTTATTATTTCAAATAAATAAATGCAAATATTAATGTTTATAATCTTACCTAATTAGCACTTACCATTTTAAAAGCTGTACGCAGCTTAAACAGTAAACACTGCTGCATCAGCTACCTTATTAAATAAGAACTACAGTTAAGTTTGCATGGCATTGCTCCTGTTCCAACTTTAACCATTTATACAGGTAAGACAAAATTGCTCAAATTGCTTCTACAGCAATTCGAATTTAGGTAACCATGGAAACTAAAGTATATTCTGAAAATCATCCACAGCTTTCAACAACACGTCCTGCTGGAGGACCACATACCTTTTACTCACAACACTACAAAATGCAGGTAAGGTTTCTGACTTCTGAAACTGTTGTAAACTGAAAAACTGTATCGTCATCTAAACTCTTGCTCATCCTTAGGAAGTCATGGCTACTGGCTCTAGCCAGGCTTTCTTACACTCCTTAAGACACTCAACCTGGTTACTGAGATCCTTGAAAAAGCCAAGGGGGTAAGTAAGGTGAAGCAACAAGTATCAGTCCTTCCAGCATAAAGTAACAAGGCTGTTAACATACTAGAAGGATAGTCTCTGCTCTTATCCCATTATGCTCAGACTATGAGGAGTCTTTGAGCTGGATTTAAGTAATTTATAGTCACCGTATGATTATCTCCAGTCTTCCAGTACAGTACAAACTGTCACAGCCAGATAAATACATTGATATGATCACAGTTATCTACCATGGTATTAAAGATTTACCCATACAGAACAGTGGAGATTAAAGGCAGAGGCATACTTTAATAGGGTAGCAGTTGCTGTCTTTATTTTCAGGTAAAGCCTCTCTAGTTTTGAATCTTATATGGAAAGCAACAAAGAAGTACTGGATTTTCACACCCTCCAGTATCGTCAATGCTAGAGAAGTGTTTTATTTATTTAATTTCTCCATTGCTGCTGTTAGTTATAAAGCTGAATTACTGTCACTGATAGTTGTGAGTCCTAATTACCAGAGCTCAGTTGTGAGCTCTAATTACCAGCTGTCACATTTTTCAACACCATCTCACCTACTCATATGTAGAAAAATAATCACTATGGGTGCTAAGAACAGCACCAGCACCAGTCTCCTAGTTTTGCTGAAACTGATGGTAGTATCACTCAAGGTCTTATAAAACTTCGAGAAAAGTTACTTTCAGCATTTGATCAGCAAGTTCATCAGTTTCTCCAGGGACAAGCAAAAGATAACTAAGAAAATAAAGCATACTACCAGTTGATTTACATTTGTTAGACTGTGGCCTATACCTCCAGACTAGAAAACTTCAACGTTTTTCCACTTCACAGCCTACCACAAAAATCAACAGGCATACAAAGAGCCTTAGGCTCAAGCAATTTTTCATCTATCCAGGATCAACTACATACAAGACAGGATCAGTAGCTGTAACTCCTTAAATACAACCTCCAAGTATTTTTCAAGTCTCATAAACCTACTTTTGATTAACTCACGAGGGGCAAAAACATACTGCACACATTACAACTATCATCACATGACTACCATTCAGCTATCACTTCATTGTATATTTAATTCTTCTCATCAGCTACACTGCTGGAATCACATGTTCTTAATAAATAAACTATTATTAACTTAATAAATGCAAATGAAAGTAAAAATGTACTATGGACTCCAGACAGATGTATATAGTGAAGTAATACCTTCTTAATTCATTCATGACTTTAAAAGCTTTCTTCATGTGCCATGGATTTACTGTGACAGGACAGTGAATTTCGGTGTTATCATCTTTCAGATCCAAGGGCTTCTGATGGCAAAGTTTGGTACACCTGGAAAGAAAGAAAGAAAAAAGAAAGAGAGTTAATACTTCTGTCTAATCTCCAGTTCTGCCACCCTTACTTTCTCCACTTTCATCCTGGGGAGGAGAAGAGGACTTGTGCTTCAGCATCTTTATTCCAAGCAGTTTTGGTTTCCCTATTACCAGCAGTGTGGAGGAGTAGGTAGAATTCCTGAGGGGGCAATAAGTTGGTAACCAACACTAGTGTGGTTGACAGAGGCTCTCAGGGCTAACAATAATCTCCACTAAGGAAAACATGAAGATGATGCTCTAGAATATTTCCAATAAGCCCTGAAGTGAGGGGAGATTCAGAGTTCAGGAACTTTTAGCCTGCTGCATATACAGATTGATGGCAGAATGCAGCATCCATCACCCCAGCCTCTCAGTGCCTTCACTGCCTGCAAGACAAAAGCCACTCCCTGCCCTTCCACCAGGACCTCCCTTACTGGTTCGTGCAGCTTCCAGTACATTTCTGACAGGAAGACCACATTATGACTACTGTGATTCTCCAGGCTTTCCCTAGCAGAGGCATGAGTGAGTATGAGAAAAACTGGGTAGTTCTGCAGATCCACTCCATGTTTTGAAAAGCAAAAGAGACCAACCTCTTAATTTTTCCTACTCTCAAAACCACAAAACAAGAGAAAAACTCAGTAGTGTGAAAAATCATTAGCTCTATCTACAATTATATCTTTCTGAAAGAAATACCCAAGTTCTGCAGACACTAATTTCTCTAGAAAAATTACTCTGTCACTAGGACTGTCCAAACAGCAAAAGGGTTTTTCACGCCAAGTCAAACCATTGAGTTTTGTGGTTACAATCACAACGTTATTCTCACAAGCCAAATCCCATTGTTGTAGTACTTAGAAAATGCTTAACTCAGCAATGTTTTCATCTATGGTATTGTAACCTTATTCCCAAACCTCTGAGCTGGAAGTAAGCAAAGTCACTGAAGTCACTTGGCAGGACAACTGACCCTGGTATATCAGAGATCTGATTTCAAATGAAAAAATCAATCTTACTTGCTTTAGGTAAGAATAGTCAAACTGAATGTATGCATTGACTCCCGTGATTCCAGCCCCTCTTCTACCATACCTAAAACTTCTTAGTTGGGCATTTCTAAAGAAGCTTAAAAGAAAAAAAACTAACAATAATTTAAGATTTTAACCCAGAACTTTATGTTCTGTGCACTACAACAGCATGCAAAGCAGCTAACTCTCCTTTTCATTCCAGCTACAAAATTTTGGACCAAAACACCACAAAACTGCATCAAGCGACAAAGGAATAGAAAAAGTCTCTGTAAAACACTGGCTAACAAAGGTCCATCTACAGAACTCAAACTACTACCAACTTATTACACTGCACCATGAAACCACTACGAATTAGAAGTTTCAGCTCTATTTTGAAAATTATAAAACTCATTACTGAAAAGGGCCAAGTAACAGACAGCAATTTTTCATAAACTGGAAAAAAGAAATCAAGTTACATGTTATAGAGCACATACACATGCTGTTGTATGGAGATAAAAAAAGACATCCTCTCTAGCAAATTCCTTCAGACTGAATATTACTCTTCTAAATTACGTGACATTCAAAAACATTATACACAGAAATTGGTGACTTCGGGAAACATTCAAAACACCGAAGAATAACTGTGAGGAAGAAACACAGCTTTTAATTATACCACTGACTTATCAAGACCAAGACAACACTTCTTACATGGCACCAAAGCAATGCATCAAATACCGATGTGTGCATATCTGCATACGTATACAGACTATATACACAGCACATACAGATACACAGAGGAAAAAAAAGTGGTCAGAATTGCCCAGAAAGAGCTGCCAAGCAACCTGAATAGACAGAAGAGTTCCTATGAAGCATAAATTCATTTGCTGAAGTCTCATTAGTTTGTGACAAAAGATGACTTTGTTTTAAGGTAATGAAGCCTACAAAACCAGCAGTCATATGCCTTCTGTTCTGAGAACTGCTAGTCTGCCTGAAGTTACTGGAATCTCTCTTACCATTTCACCAGCTGGGTCAAAGCTGTCTGCGATTGGTTCCCTTTCGTTTTTTCTCAAGAGCCTCACCCACAGCATACCTGAAAACCACCTCCTGAAGGCGCAGGATGAAGCTACACTGAACTAGAGCACATAAAAGACTGGATGAACCTAACTGAAGTGCAGCTGGAAATACGCGGCTTGCCTAGTGCACTGCTACTAAAGATGCTTAACTCAATAACCAGAAAACCGAGAGTGTGATGAGCATGACTGCTGAGTCAAACAGGGAATAATTCGGAACCACATATGGAGGAAGCAGAAGGAGTGAGGGGGAGGAGGGAAAAAAAAAAAAAAGCTTGTCCCCGCAAGCTGGAAGGCACAGGGGAAGGCGGCGGGCGGGGGTGCCGGCAGCACTGCCCGCCCGCAGGGAGCCCAGTGCCCGCTCCCCTCACGGCCCATCCTGCCCGCCCCGGCACCCAACACCCCGCCGACGCGGCCACCACAGCGGGCGGCAGCGGCACGACGGGACATTTCAAGCCTCGGGGCGGCCGCGCTGGCCCTGGAAGCCCCGACCCGCCGGACACCAGACACCGCTCCATCGCGTCAGTGACCCTCCCGCCGCGCTGCCCCGCGCCGCCGCGGCCGGGTCTGGGTCCCCTCCCCGGGTACCGCTCCATCCCGGTGCCCAGGGGCCCGCGGTGGGCCGGACACGCCACTGGTCGGGCGGGCTGCGGAGCGCCGCGGCAGCTCAGCGCGCTGCTACGCGGCTGGGCCCTGACCCGCGCCCCCAGCCCACCGCACTGCACAGCGCTCTGCTCCAGCACCGCCGTCCCGGCGGCTCCGGGAGCCCGGCAGCCTCCCCGCCCGCCCAGCCACCGCACTCACACGGGCGGCAGCAGCATCTCCATCGCGGCTCCGCTCGGGCTTCCTCCGTGCAACGCAGGCGCGGCGCACTGCCGCCAGCACCATGCCAGCCGCCGCTGCCCCCGCCGCGGGGTGCCGGCTGCGCCCGTCCGGCGGAGCCCCCGCTACCCGCCGGGAGCCGCCGGCGCTGCCCACTTCCGGGTTCCCGCCCGCGGGAGGGAGTCGGTGGGGACGGGCCGCTGCGCGCAGGCGCGGTGGCTGCGGAGCGCTCGTCCCGGCCCGGCCTCTGCGAGGTGGGGTGGGTGCTCGCCCCTCGGGCAGTGCCGGCGGCCCGAGTCCGCGGCGTGCGTTGGCTCCCCCACGCCGGAGGCTCCCGCCCGGGTGCTGCGCTGGGTGCCTTTGGGGCAGCGGGGCCGTTGCTGCCTCTTGGTGGGCCAGCCCCGTTCTAGGGGCTTTAGGAAGAGGAGAATGAGGTGCCGGTGCCCTTTGCTCCAAGAAGCGTGGTCTTGTAAGGGGATGAGCCTGGGTCCAATGCCCTTCTCCGTCCTAGGACACCCAGGCGCACATCTGCCAGCTCCCAGGAGAGCAGTGGCTCAGGGCAGGGCTGGAGAGCGACACCCCCGAGCTGTCCTACACAGCGGTACGTCCCACGGAGTGCCCAGGTGTCAGGGTGTCCTCAGCAGCGGGGAGGACAGCTTGGGGCACTCGCCTCGGGACACAGAGGTGCTCTAGGCCCTGGAGCCAGGGCTCCTCTCTTAGAAGAGCAAAGGGTCACAGGTCTCCTCTGTGAGAAGACCCACCGCAGATGCACGCCATGGAGGGGGCAGCCGCAGCTTGGTCTCAGGCTGGCCGAGGAGCCGGCCTGATCGTGACTCATGCAGGTGGCTGCTGCTCGAGCAGGGTCCGAAGCAAAGCCCAGAAGCGCATCCGGGTAGAGAAGAGGGATGCTGCAGATGGACAGGCTGCAGCGCCGGTGCGCTAGTTCACTGTGACCTGCTGAATCTCATCCACTTTTATTTGAGCCAAGCCAGCGGAACAGTGACAGTGCCACTCAAAACAGCTGCCCTCCTGTCTTAAGTCATACAATCGCCAACGCCACTGATGTTGAGCATGAAGTACTTGAGCTGTGTTTTAATATTTGCTTAGGTAGCCAATGATGCAGAACAGCAAAAAGGAAACAGAAAGAGGACAGGGATCTATTTCAAACGTGTCTGCGAACGACACTAATTCATGCAGTAATGAAGAAGACTACATTTAGCAACCTCTAACTGAGGGCATTTGAGAAGAATTTACTATACTTAAACCTCTGTAAGTTAGTTCTAAATCACAGAAGACTGCGTAGTGAAAGATGTGTTTAGCAAGCTGAACACAATTCAGCCACTTAAGTTTGATAGCGTTTGTAAAAGTAAGATGCTTCTTCACTGGAGTAAGAGATTTTATGTTGACAAAATAACCGTAATAAATCTGCCACTAACTGACCAACACTATCTTCCCAAGAGTAAGAGGAGTTTGAGGACAGCACATTTTAATTAGAAGGTAAAACAGAAAATGGTAGGTGTGTTTTGGGTGAAGAATGTTATAGGTGGATACATAAAGATTTCACCAATGTTTCTCATAAAATCACAAGTTATTAAAACTAAATGTATTTTAATTTTTTATTTTCATGTTGGCTAATCTTTAATAATCTCCCTTGCTTGGAAAATGCCATTTTAGTTTTCTCAGTTTACCAGTCCTCTTTCTGGGAACACTTCAAAATATTTTCAATGTGTTTCCACAGGAGGTTTTTCTAAATTAATACGGACAATTGTCAGTGGCTGTTTTTATGAAGTCTGCACTTTGGAATTGCTGAATTTGTCTCTTTGAGAGAGATGACTAGAGTTGCCTCTGGGTTGTATTGGAGAAGACAAGGTAATGGTTAAAGATTTGAAAGACACAATGAAACCCTCTTGCAGGGCACTCTGCTCCAAAGAGGCCAGCTAGCAATAATGCGCTCTGAAAGGGAGGTTTAAAATTCAGCTGCCTCCATGTGGCATAGAGTCAGCAAGTTCTGAGTTTATAAGCAGGTCTGGCCTGGGTAGATCAGAGTTGCTGAAGAGTGTCACATCACACTTCCAGGTTTGCGTACCCTAGAGTAAACTCCTGTACACGTTACTTTGTAAGACAAGGATCATAGCTTTTAGTGATTTGTAAGACCTAAGGGAATCCTACTAGTAATAGACCATGCTGCGTTTAAGGATCTACAGTAGACAATGAAGTCAGTGTAAACTTGTCTGGAAGCTGATGAGGGGTTTCGTGCACTACTTGCCTGTAGGCAGCTGCCCCTTGTTAACATAGCAGATCTATTTAATAACATTTATTCTTAAACGAACATTAAGCATTTCCAACCTGTGACTTCCCCCATTTTCTTGCAGCGTTGTTTT
Source organism: Bucorvus abyssinicus (assembly GCA_009769605.1). Taxonomy (NCBI): domain Eukaryota; kingdom Metazoa; phylum Chordata; class Aves; order Bucerotiformes; family Bucorvidae; genus Bucorvus; species Bucorvus abyssinicus. The sequence continues at coordinate 43,343,896 of CM020026.1, forward strand.
GGCTATTGAGCCAAATGTTTAACATTAGTTGAAGTAACTTCTGTGATGCAGAACATCAAAAAGAAACACAAATAGGGCAAGGTTCTATTTTTTTTCCAGAATTATGTGTTTGTACTTCAGTAATACTGAAACAAATCATAAAAAGCTGAAACAAAGATGGCTGCATCCAAACTGCAGTATGTGGTCATGGTAAAACAACTTAAATATCTAACCGTGAGAAAACACGCCCTTTAAATACAGTGTTTGAATTTCTATGGGGTTCTGTGTGATACAGTACCTTTTCCTAGAAAAGAACTTTTAGAACAAAAAACCTTATTTGTATATGGGGGAGGGTGTATGTATGTTGTTTTGAAAGGAAACAGGCTACATTTCTTAACTGTAATGAAACAGCCGCCTTTTTTGTTTATGCTGCAGCAATTCAAATCACTGAGGAAATTCCCTATCGTGTTTAGGACTGCACCTGTAACTACCCGGTCCTTTCCCAGTTGTTTCAGAGGGTTCCAAAGGAATGCTGCTAAAGCATACTTAGGATTGTACGGTTCTTCAGATATATAGACACTAGAAATACTTTAGTGATACAGAAATCCTGATACTATATATCAGTGAAGTACATCCACTGCAAATGAAGCTCTGCCAGCAAAGTTCTGCTTTTTAGCAAGACAGTTCCACAAGTTACACAGTCCTACAAATGTAACAAACAATACTGGTAAGAGCCAATGTAACTGTGTGCATACATGGAGTTTTACAAGCATCTTTAAGGGATCACATGCCATGCTCACCTGGTCATGTTAGAAGAAATGTATGTTAGGTTTGGCCGCAGAGAACACTGAAATAAGTTCTTACTAGTATTTTTAATTGATAAACTCAAGTTAGGAAGACCTCTCTGAAAAGGACAAAAAATGTGTTTGTAAGAACATTTACTTTTGTTTAAGGTATTAGAAGTTGTAGCTTCTTAATATTTGGGCAGAATGCTTATGAGAAGATTCTTCTCAGGCTGGGGTTCTTTTGATGAAAAGGGAAGAAAAAAGGAAGGGGCTAGAACTGAAGACTTAAGTACCTCTCTGTTCTCCTATTGCTTCAAACAGAAAAACAAGGTCCTTTTGTACTTTGTTAGGTGTTAGGTTATCCATTATATTTGTATCTTGCTGAATTTAGTTGTGGGTAATTTATGTATAAAATTTGTGTAAAAATAAGTATGTACTTATCCAAAATCTTTCAGGGCGCATATCCATTTTTTCCCCCCTGCATTTCACTCCCAGTAACATCACCATCTGGCAAGGCGGTACTTTTATACAACCAAGGCTCCTGCATCGAAGTAGATACACAAAGACCCATGTGGAATTCATGATGTGACTTGGTCAACACGGACATTAGCTATTACTACATTCTTTTGTCTAAGACACCAGCACTAATATCAGCATTAATACAGCATTACCTAATCTTAAAAGGCCTCAGTCTAGTGGAAGACACTCTTCCCCCGTGCCACACCCCACCCCCACCCCCCACCAGAAGAACAGAATATTTAAAGTTTCACAGAACCATTGAGCTAAGGACATGAATGCAGTTGAGAAGAATTATACTGCAGAGTAACGTGAGAAGGAAAAGCAAGAAAGTGCATGCAGCAGACTGAGGAAGGGACCAGATTGTAGAGGAATATGTACTGGAGAGTAGGCAGAGAGAGAAAAAATAAGATGTGTAAATTGGGAACGTGAAATAAGGAATAGCAAAGCAGCTGCTATAAAAAATAAATCATACTGTGACCAAAATAATTTAAATACAATTAAGCATGGATAAAAATATTTAGTCTTTTCTAGCATGAAACTTCTGTGTAAACAATTGCTGGAGCACTAAGAATGATACATTCTCAATGAAAATAGGTTTTATTCTGTAAAGTTCATGGACCTTTTAATGATGATGATAGAAATTAGTAACTAAGAACTGGTTTTTCAGTGTTCAAAACCAGACATGGTGTAATTTCCAGAAAGACTTGATATGGCACACTGTCTAGTAAACAGGCTTTGAATACTCTAATCCTAGTTTTGGAAAAGAAAGAGAAAATAAAAAGCAAATGGTATGACACTTCTGAGTTCTACTCAATGGAGAAGTGAGGTCCATGTGGTCAGTGCTGAACAGTGCAGTATTCCTGGTAGATTACAGGTTCATTTTACTGCCACAGAAAAAGAAAGTCCCAGCTCAAGTAAGCATTATGAATGGAAGCAAGTGTAGGTCATGGCTTTGATTCATATTAGTACTGCAAACTATCAAGACACACAGTGCAGGTGATGTGCAGATCTGAGGCCCAGTGCTGCAAAGGTTTGGATTTCACATATGATGTGTCCCTGACAATACTGTGGAAGAGGTGGACCAACTCCTACTCTCCTACGTATAGACTTGTGTTGCTTCCTGGGCACTAGATTAGGCTATTGTGTCTGTATACTGAGTGGGTTCCAGTCACTGAACCAGCAGAAAGCCATAATAAATTATTAGATTTCACCTTGTAGCCATGTGATCACTTAGACATGATACAAAGGTAGAGCAGAAACCTGCAGCAGGGATTTCTTGGGCAAAGCTGGACCATCCCAATCAGCAGCAGGCAAAGCTGATGATGGAGCTCCACCCTTCAACACAGAGCAATACCTTGCTGAAATAAGTTTTGCACAGGTTTTGTGTACAATCAACACCAGGATAAAGGAAAAAAAGGTGGTGGTGGTGGGGAATTGCAATATTCAGTTTTTAGCAAACAATACATCATGGATAAGCAGGACCATTAGGGTAGCCTCCTTGCTCACAGAAGTCATCTCAGTCATGAGTGGTTTTTTCCTGATCATTTTACTTTAAAAAAGTGTAGACTATTATGTTCAGACATACTTGTTTAACTTGTCAAAACATTATTTTCTTGAAAAATTAAGCAAAAGTAGTTTTCTTCATAGATAATAACTGTAAGGCATAGTACTGTATCTATCAGATGCAAGTCCATCAAAGTCCATATAGTTCTCCTCCATCATATTCTCCAAAAGCTAGTGTCCTGGTTTTCCTGGGACAGAATCCTAGCCCTGCCGTGGTCTGCAGGCCATTAGCAGTTTCGAGTCAGCCAGAGCAGCTGACCTGAGCTGGCTCACAGGTGTATCCCAGACCATAAACCTCATGCTCAGTATAAAGGGGGAAGTTTGCTGAGGAGCAGAGGTTCTTCTTGCTCTTCCTCTTCCTTCTTGTCTTGCTTCTCTGTATCCCTGGAGTGGTTTGCTTACTGTTCTGCTCTGAAGGACTGCTTCCCTGTTTAATGTGACCACTGTACATTCCCTAGGATGAGTATAACTTTTTATACTTTATATTTGCATTAGTGTCAATATAAGCTTTGCTGTTTCATTAAATTTCTTTTCATTTCAACCTGTAGGTCTCCTCTCCTTTTCCTGACCCATTTCTCTGTTGAGGAGGGATCATTAGCTGATAAAGCAACTGCTATAGTTCAGCTCTGGATACAGGCTAAATGTAGACACCAAGTCAGTCAACTGATAAACAGCTTTTTGAGAAGAAAACAGGTACACCTTATTACTTAAAATTGCATTTAAACAATTTCTATACTGCCATCTAGTGCTTACTGAATGCACAGCCATGAAGAGAAATCCTCATTTCAATAGTTCTTGGTATCTGTGATTGGTCTATAGCAAAACAACAGTTAAACTCACCAATTTGTATGTAGGCATGCATATAGTGAGCTTACCTAAAAGAACAGTAATTGAGAGCAATTTACCCTATGAAAAATGACACGCTGTGCTGGAAGAATTAATCTGAATATATGTTTTCATATGTGTAAAAGCAAGACTGGAGGAACAGTATTTGCAGAGTCTACAGCACTAGAGGGGGCATTCAGTGAAAATGAAAAAGGCTGTAGACTGGGAAAGAGCAAGAGCATTGTTCAATTCTTTTGTTGTACAGAGGCAATGAAATTAAAGACATTATTAAAAGATTATATTCAGGGAGTCATAACAATAACAATCACCCATTGGTGTAGTTACTGAATGTAATTTTGCAGACAGGTTGTTCCTAGAAAGTGAAAACCATATCATGCTGCTGTTCAAGAAATTGAGACATTGCTTACTTTGAATAATCTTTTTATTGTGTGTAAGAAAGACTAGTGGTATTGAGAGCTCATGATAAAAATTAAGAAAAGATCTCAGGATCAGTATGATTAACTGTGTAGAATGTGTAGTAAAGTTGGACTCATATTAAATTCAAAACATGCAGGGGAAATTGAAATCAAAAACAAAAGTCTGAGAAGTTTTAGTCCAGTAATTCTGGAACAAGCAGACAACCATACAGTGAGTAGTTTTATTATGGTGTTCCTGGAAGACAATTTTCACCGATATCAGAGTAAGTCTCTTGCCAGTTTTTCTATGCAAAAGAACATTGTGTTCTGGACTAATATACTGGGGGGAAAAAAAGGTATCCTCAGAATCTAAAATATTCAAAAGACTACTTTGTCATAACGTTCATATTTAGCCCAAATACAGCCCAAAAAGTTAGTTTTAGTTTATGCAAGCTAGTTCTTGACAAGTTAATTTTATGACTTTCTGGCAAAATATTTAGAAAATGGAAAAAGGATTGGGGGGATGGGGGGTGGGGGAGAAACCCCTAATTTGTCATCCTCTGTCTTTATTTTAATTTTATCATTAGTTTTCTTGAAGTAAATTATCTCAAAATTTCTCTTATACCATCTAGGGTAAAAATAATGAAAAACCAAATATTTTCAAAAACCACTCTGCATTTCCTTTTATATAGTTCAAGTAAATGCTTGTCATAACATGATGGCTTTATAATGTGATATAAACAGAAATGTTATTTTGAAAAATCAGAAGTGAAAAAATCCATAGTTAAAAATTACTCTGCAGAGGGAATATTTTTCACCCTGCAAATTAGGTGTTCGCTTAATCCCTAAACCATTTAAAACTCTCAAACTCATCTTTAGAACAAATAGATACATTGTGATACATTGATACATAGATACATAAATAAGATACATTGTAATACTTAGTTCTGAAATGTGATTTATTCTTTTTTGTGTATATTTCTTAAAATAAATATGAAATTAGCAAGTTGTATCCCTTCTTTAACCTTAATTTCTTTGCCTTTGGACACAGCTGTAAATTCAGTAAGATTAAATAAGTAAGCAAGAGTGCCCATTCTGTGGTTCACAATTCTTCCATGCACTGTTCCATTACATCCTTTGTCCTATCGGTGTTAAGCAGTCCAAATTCTCTCTACGGTTATATTAACATTTATCTGTCTGTTTTCACCAGCCCTACCTCTGGTCTTCATTATGGACACGTAGGACAATTTGCTAAATGATTTGTACTAATAGATTTGCTGACTCGACAGCATTTGAAAGCCTCCAGCATTCAAATTTGTATATTAATTAATTGGTGAAAGACTGTAAGAGTTTTTATTAATACCAGTGTCATGCTCTTCTCTTTTCAATAGCTTGCATATAAAGGCCACAGAGTTTTTAACAGCCATTTTCTTCATGAAGCCAAAGATTCATAGCAAGTGGCAGTTTTTGCATGAACTTCCCCATGCTGCTCACCAAAACGCTTACACTTGCATGATGTGAAAATCTGAAACTATGCATGGAGAGGAAAGATCCTTTATCTTAAATGTGTCCAGCAGTGAAGTGTTTTTTAATCTCCACAGGATTTTAAAACTGAAGCTTGAAACAAAACAAGTACCTGTGAATGGTCTCTAATTTGAGGCTAGAATGTAGACTGTGCTTATTTCAGTATGACTGTCAGGACTATTGCAACCAACTCACGCAAATAAAAATGTCTGTACTGTTATTTTTACTTTTTTACTTCCCGTTTGTATCTTTAGTCATGCTGGAATCTGTCACAACCCCCATATTTTCAGAGTAGAGACTGTATTCTTTACATAGAGCTGAACACAGTTTAAGTACTAATTGTACCTGTGATATGAATAAGAAACAGTAATAATAATTACATCTTATAGTTGAATGTGAAAAAGGTTGTGAGCCCAACCCTGTTTCCATTCATGCCAAATTTTAAATAAAACTGAGAGGAAGAAAAGTAGATATTAGGCCTCTTTGTGAAGATACAGTTGTGAAAGTTAGTCCCCAAATATTGTAATTATTACTGAGTATAGGATTATTACGAAGCATAGGATTTAATCTTGGGTATCTAATCCATGCTAGCTTTTCTTAAGGGCAGCCAGCAAATAAGGACATCATAACATGGCATTGTTCGGCCATACCACATCTCTTAACCTTACCCTTACCAGAAACCTTCATTGTTACTGATGGAGTTGCAGAGGAAGTAATTTAAGAACAGACCGTATCTTAATCTGGTTTAGACTCCCCAGCACTGGATCAGCCCTCAAAAGCAGACTTTAAAGTCATGTGCACTAATATGTCAATGTCTGCAAAATTTGCCAGAAGATGGAACAGGAATTGAGCAGAAGAGAATCTTACTTCATTAAAACCTTATTTGCATTGTTAAAACCTCTTGCTATAAAAATTACCTGTGAATCCAGTAATCAAAACAATATATCAAAACCAAACCACAGATTGGATGATCTAGTAAGAATAAGAGTAGACTACTACTATAAAGATTGTATACATATTTTAGGTAAACCAGTTGAAATGGGCAGTCACATATTTCTGTAAATGTCAACTGGTATTGTATACTGTAAATATTTATGCACTTCAAATATTTAAACTGGTAATTTTTCCCCAACTGTGCTCTTTAGTAACCCTTTGAGAACACTTCATTTTCCATTCAGTAGAAATAATACTTAAAATTATAGATAAAATTATACATATTCAAATGAGTGCTAATAAACTTCCTGGGACTTTAGGATTCTAAAATTAGAAGAATTTATTTGATTTTTATCTCAAATACTTGTCTAATGGCATGTATCCTGCACACTGCATATATGTATGGAAGCCATTGAAGAGAGGTGTTTTGTAAGCGTACAGCTGTTTGCAGTAATGGATTATACATTAGACCAGATTTCTAAATCTTTGAACAAGCACAGAGAAATGGCAACTACTTAGCAGCAATTGTATTCACTTTTTAAATAGTATGCTGCTGGTACGATGTAGAAGTATGTGTTCTTACCTGACTGTATCAGAGATCTGAAGGGACAGGCTAAAACCAAGACTATAGCTAGCCTACAGTGTTTTATGGAGACTAGCAATAGCAGGAGTACTTCCACAACCACATGTACATAATGAAAAGGTTGCTACTTGAGCTTGTGTATCCAAGTGAAGAATCAAACCCCTGATTTTAGGCTTCTTGGTTCCTAACTCTTTGAACAACTGTTCTAAATCACTTTTTAAAATTATATCTCTTTCCCCCTACTGTTTCCCTTCATGTATCATCCTTGCCAAATTCAGAATCCAAACACCCAGATTAAAGGACAAAAACATGTCTGCATTCCTAAGAACTCATGTGAGCAAGCAAACAAAATTGGGGGAAACGAGAGAAATAAATGTGGAGTTCAGTGTTTTATTTGGGCATAAATGAAAGCAATAGAAGCTAAGCAACACAAGTGACTTTTTATTAAAAGACTTTTTTTCTTTTTGGGTAGTTTTTTTGTTTCTTCAAAAAGTTTAATGGTATTTTACTTCTTAAAAAAACTTGCTATAAAGTATTTTTAATCAATACAAATGCTTTTATAGTTAAAAAAATTAAATATTCTAGCCATTGTCATCAATTGGCGCTGTTATTAGCCTCTTGGCTGTGGGACTAGGTACAACACACTGCACACTAGCATTTCTGGTTTTTCTGGAACAGACACATTAACCAGAACACATTGTTGCTCCTTGAAAAACAAACAAAAGGTAAAGACTTCAGGCTTTTCAAGAGGAGCAAAAGCTTAGACAATGGCACTACGCTGGTAAGCTGTTTAGTTATACAAAGAAATGTGAAGTTCTGTCAGTCACAGAGCATTCTTGTAAAAATTACATAATCAAGTTTCAGACTGATCTACTGAAGCACCTTTATCTTTGGTTATTAGATCTGCGAGGATGAAGACCACACTTGCCAAGCTAACTACTTGGCAAGGCAGACGCCTTACAAAAGAAATGCCGATTACTTGAACAGCAACCTGCAAATTCTGGTCTCACTCCACTGTCACACAAAACCTTTGTCCTCTGACTGCTGATCTGTAGGATTTGTGTTCTTGTGAGGAAGTAATAAAGAACTCTTGGGCTAAATAACTAAGCAGGTTCTTATCGCAGGAGTTGGATTTAATCTTACTGAAACCAGCAAGTTTAAGGCTTGTTTTTCATTTAAGGTAGTTGCCCAGTTTGTTAAATATGTGTTTCTATGTAAAACAAGAATAGATGAATGCAAGTGATGAACATAAATGCTCTGGGTGGGAGGTTACAGTTGGGTGTTTTTCTACAAAAAGATACCCAAGAGAAGTCATAGAAACAGAGATTAAAAACTTGGGACAGCCTGCAGAAGCCCATATCTCAAAAGCAGCTTTCACCCCTTGCCAGCTCTACACTCTTTCAAGAGAGGAAGAGCCACCCCAGCTGTTCAGGGTGCCAGCAGTACACAAAGAACACTTCAATCCTGGAGATGATACAATCTTGCTTCTTTCAAGCCCACGTGACAGCTTTGATCCTCTTCAGTGCCCTTACTAACATCACCTCAAGGCTCAGGGAAGGTCATATAGAGCAAATAGAAGGTTAAGAAACATTGGCAGATGAACAGAGCACACAACAGATAATAAATATGCTGCTTTGTAAACTCATACAATGCACATCCTTGAACATGGTGTCATTCTGACCCTTCTTGTTTCAGGAAGGATATAGCTGAAAGAGGTCAGAGAAGCTAACAAAGGTTATGAAAGAATAACTAACAATAACTAAGTGGTTGAGGAGTATTCAGCATACAAAAGGGTGTCAAGGACAGAGACCCATAAAGTGGGTAGCATGGATGCCCTGAGTGGCCATAGTCTCTCTCAGTGTGAGAAGGGTTATAAAATGAAATTAGCAGTAAGCAAGTTTTAAAGAAAACATGTTTCTTCACAAAATATACAACCGGGCCAAAAGTATCTTTGACAGCTTAAGTGCCTTGCGAGCGCTAAAACTTTCCGTGGTCTTAAGGGGCAACCAGACATGTTCATGGAAAAATCATCCACTGGAAAGAACAGCTAAGTGCATGGACTCCTCCCCTTCCTCAGGAAGTCCCTCCAAGGCACATTGTTGGAGATGGGAAAATATTCTGCACAGCAAGCGGAAAGCAGCACCACACTGCCTGTATCCCCACATGTTAGCTAGGTATCTGCTGCTGGTTTGCTTTCCTTTCCCCCCGAGCCACCTGTCCCGCAGGGAAAGCAGCCCTGGGCCTGCTTTAACTAGTCCTCTTTTTAAATTCAGTCCAGGGCTGCCCAGTCAACTGGGTTCAACTGGCCTGTCAACTCGGATGGCCCAGCCATCCGCAAGCCACGGCGCGGCACCGCGGGGCGGGCTCAGAGGGCACAAAGTTGGGCCCCGGATGCCGGTTTACTGATCCTGGGGCCAGGCCCTCACCCCCCGGTCAGAAAACGCGGCCCGCGATGGGGGGGCCGGGCCCCGACCAGGGGAGCGGGACGGGGACAGCGCTGCGCCTCGGGCACCGCCCGCGGATAACACCTCTCCGCGGCAGAGCCCGGGCCCGCCGGCTGCGGCCCCGCCTCGGGGCCGGTGCTGCAACGCGGCTCGGGCCCAATAGCGGCCGAGGGAGCTAATGGCGGGGCGGGGCGGGGCGGGGCGACGGGGCTTGCGCCTGGCCAGCCGGCGAGCGAGCCGTGGCGGGGCCGCCGATTAAATTCAGCCGGGGCGGCGGTGGAGGGTAGTGGAGATGTCGCTGACGGGGGGGAGGCGGCGGCAGCAGGACCTGGAAAACGTGAGTGCCGGCGAGCGAGGCTGGGTCGGCGGTTCCTCCTGGGCTGAGCGGCGAGGCTGCTGTTAACCGTGGGCACTGCTGGGGGAGCGCCTCGCTTTCCGCTTGGTTTCTTTCGCTTCTTTTTTGCTGTTTTCTCTGCTAAGCGCTGAAGGCTTTACCTTCTTCTTCCGGGGCACCTCGTCAATGGCTGTTTCGGAAGTAAGGAGGCCGCCGGCGCCGCTCCCTGGCCTGGCCACTGCCCTGCGGAGCGCCGCTGCTCCCCAACCGTGCTTGAAATACCCCCCAGTAACTGGGCTGTGGGGTTGTTTTTAATCGGTATTATTGATTTAATCGAGGCTGCTCATCCAGCTTAGTTCTTCTGGGTTATTTTTTTTCACAGGCACATCCTGCGAGTGTCATCTTTGGTTTCTGTGCTGTGTGTTGGCATGACTAGGGCGTTTTTCTGTTTATCTGTGTGTTTCCTCCCCCCCAGCTAGAAGCCTGCGCGGTCAAAGCTTGCTGGCAGTGGCTCTGCCAGTGCCTGCCCGCCCTCCTCCTCCTCCCGGTGCTGGGCTACTGCGGAGTTGGTCACATGCTGGAAATGGATCAGGGAGCCAAGAGGCTGAAGCTTTAGCCTGTGGTAACATCAGTGCTTAACAGAAGGCCCATTTTTTTTTAAGGCGTTTTGGCTTTTGACAGCTGTGGTTTTGGCTCGTCTTAATTAATTGAAACCTGTGTTTGATCTAATTGGGGCACTCAGTAGATTTTTTTCATGTCAGATTGTCCACATGATATCATTATCTCTCTTGCTTTAATTCTCTTCCTCCCCACGTTGCCTGTAATCATACCTACTCAGGGAGGTTATGTCATCCAGTGCTTCCTAATGCTAGCTGTACTTAAGGATGCAAAGATGGATTGTAGCTGGTCTTGCAGTAAGTAACAGGGTTAAACATGTTCTGATAAAGCGCTGTCTGTCAAGGAGTGTGCTAATCTGCTGTGGTATTGCAGAAGTGATGAGTTCACCTGTTCCCAAGAGACAAAGGATATCCTCCTAAGGAGGAGCGCTGTCTTTGTGGGAGGTGTGAGCTGTTAACTCTGCTATTAATTCTACGATAGGGAAGAATGAGGCTGCTGGAGTGCTGGTCCTGCACACTTGCTTTCAGAGCTTAAACTTATACCTGGTCTCTCAAAGTGGGAGATGAGGGTCAAAGGACATCTTTGTACTCTTGCTTCTGGATCTTATATCAGTGACATAAGAGGAGTGCCATTTCTAAACTTTTAGGTCTGTAGTAAAAGGCCATCTTACCAAGCAGGTGTTTCAGCAAGGGTTGTTTACAGTCAAAGACTAAGCTAATTAAAAGGTATCAAATAGGTGAGGGAGGCCTGTTCACACTCTTCTGGTTGGGCAAGTGTGGCATTCATTAGTACTAAAATAAAACTGACTGCAGACTGAAATAACCCTTGATGACTAGTTCCTTCACTGTAGGCAGCTGTCTGTAGGTGAAATAACATTGGGGAGCCAATCTACATTGTCCTGGTTAGTATGAAATATAAACCTAGGCCTAATCCCAAAATGTCTTTATCTCTTTCTTCTTGTGCTAGTGTCTAGAAGAATGACATGCCTCATTTGTCCTGAGGCTTATGCTGCTTTCTGCTATGGCAAGGAGGAGTCATCAGTTTAAAAACAGTAAATATCCCAGTGAACATGGGCATGTCTCTCTGATTAGTCAGAAGTCTGGAGTATGAAGGGGTCTGCCCTTGTCTTGTTCTGGGCTATGGTTGGTATCACTCAGGATGAGAGGAGCCAAAACTTGATAGGGAATCTTGAGTTTATTTCTTGAAGCAAGCAAGTCATAGCATGGGATATAACAGGATGTAAGAGGGAAACCTGAGGAGTTTGAGCATTCATAGTGTTTGTGTTCTGTTCAGCTTAAGATGTATTGAATGACTGCGTCCTGGACTGGAAGGAGCAAGAGGTGCATAGCACTGGGACAAGTCGTTGTCCACAAGTAAAGGTTTCTTCCTACACCCATGCTTAGTTCTACTTTTTACTTTAAAGAAAAAAAAAAAAGAGGTACTTCTGGAAACTTACATAGCCAAAACATCTGAGCTGAATCTGAAGTCAAAGCCCCAATACTGTGTGTCTAAGTGACAAGGGCTGCATGTTCTCTAGTGAATGTCTTGCCCAGTACTTGGTAGCATCTGGTTTCCTCTGTGTACTACTGCTTCTTTCTTGCCTGGGTTCAGTTTGAACAACTGCTGTAGGTGTTTTGACATGTCAGTAGTGTCAGTGGATGAATCACTTGACACTTTTACTGGTACACTACAGCTTTGTTATTGCCCCTACCTGTAGCTGGACCAAAGTGAGGATAACAAGAATTTTTGCATTATCTATATTAAGTATGTGAGAGAGACTCTAATTATCACTTTTCCCACTTTTTCACATAAACATACTAATGCTTGTGGCATCTCTCAAGAGTGATGTTCAAATACTTTTAATACATTTTAAAGATTAAAGTTCCTGAAGACTGGGTGTGTAGCTGGGAGGTAGATTAGTGTCACATTCTTTGGGGACTGAGTTCTCACTTAAAGATGTGATGAGAGTTTACATAGAATTTAAATGTTTCTCTAAAGATACTAACCTAGGGGTTTTTTTTCCCCCCAAAGCTTGATTTGCTAACAGGAAATTGCTAAAACTTTGTACTTTACTTTTAGAGCTTACCTGTTACTACTCTTTGTCCTCCCCTTCTGATCCAGGGTTCCTTGGAAATAACACAGAGTTTGGAAGATGATCTTCTACCAGATGCGCCGCTTATTTCATCTCATACACTGCATTCCCAACTGAGGCCAAGATTTCATGCTATCCCAACAGTTCTCCTTGCCAATTTTCTGTTGCTAATACACGTAAGTTTAAGAAGCATGATTTCCTTATGAAAATTTGCTGTCTCTGTTCTGAATTCTTACTACTCACGTGGCCAGAATTCTCCTGAGATCTGAATACACTGTTCTTCCAAACCAATGAAGTCCTATTTACCAATGAATTTTGATAATGTATATGCTACATGATACTTGCCGTGCTCTCATTCTGATTGTTTGTTGTTGCTAACATGCTACAACACATCCTGCTAGGAAGAAAAGCCTTTTGAGTTGTAGTTCTTTTATGCTGTTGGAAAGGTACTTTTAAAATAACATTACTCCTGTAGAAGTGCTTATAATAGTTATAGAAGGCTAAGATAACTTTGAAGTGCCTTCTGGAGGCTGAACTGAATTTCACAGGGAATACTTAAGGTATTTCTTATGTTAACTAAACAAGTAAAGTTGGACTTGCTCCAGGGATTTTGCATGGTAGTGGATGGAGAGATAAAGGAATCCAAGTGTTAATTCCTGCGCTAACTGACTTCCAGGGGTTAAGGGTGAAAAACACAGATAAAGGACAGATCTTGTACTGAACAGCATGAATGCCTTTTTGAGGTAGACAGATTCCTGCCTGGTAGGCTGAAGAGGCTTATTGTTGCTTGTGAGCATGTGGAAACCAAACATGAAGAAGGAAGGGTGAAGAGCTCTGATCCCAAGGTCTAACTGAAATGGTACTTGTGTGGTGCACTTGGTAGTGTAAGATAAATGATTGATGATCTTAAAGGTCTTTTCCAACCTAAATGATTCTATAATGCTGCTAACACTGACCTGAAGGTAATATGTGTATAAAGCCAGATAGTGCACAAGACGTGAATGTATGTGTTCCTAAAATAGCTCTAAAGTGTCTTTGAACTCAAAAAATGCTGTGTCCAGTGCTCTGTAAAACATACTCTCTGCCAGAACTCTAAGAGCACATACCAACTTCTAGGGTCTCTCTTTGGGCAGCTGCATAAAGCTATTCAAACAATATGCCCTAGCCTTCTAACCTTATGAGTAAATGTTTTGTGGGCCTCTTGGAAATATCAAGAAACATACCTCTGTCTGTCAAGTAGACTTCAGAAAGATTTCAGCAGTTCTGCTGAATAAACTACCAAAATTCCCTATGGAAACTGCATATGCAGCGTTAATCCCTTCCCCTACCAGAAGAACTTTGGTGCAGTCCCATTACGATGGCACTTGAGGTCTGATTTACAAAGGTAGACACCGCTATTGGTAGTAGAGCAGAAATGTTTTACTGCCTAGCCTTGGGGCCTTACTATCTACTACTGTAACTGATGTAGGCAAATGTCAGTCACACACATACTAGGAAATGCAGTGACTTCTGTCCCTACCCCTTCCCCTCTCCTGCAAACGGAGAGAAGTGTGGGGAGGTGAAGAGGGAAGAAGTGCTGAGGCCTCTGTCAACACGCACTTTTGCAGGTAAAGTCTTGCTGCGTTTGCTGAACCTGCTGCAGTGGCCAGCTGGTCCTTGGAGCAAAATCGAGATGTATCCTTTTGTGTCAGTGAAATACAGCGTTATACTTGCCATGTGAAATTATGCTGTCTCTCTTGCTGAAAAGTTGGATGGGGAAAACAAGCTTATTGGATTTCCTTCCCCTCTGCTTCTGCAAATGTGCACAAACCTTGTGGAATGTGGAGACTTCAGGTTAGCTTCTGATGCACAGCCTGCCAAAGGGGCAAGTATCCTGGAGAAGTTCAGCCATCATTATTATGCAGTAGGCTTGTAATGCATTTCTAGAGTAATTTGTATGTAACTTGGAGTATTTCTTCTCCAGCCTCCTGTGCCTAGAAATGGAGTTATGTAGCAGATAACTAGGCAGCTGCACTGAAGCAGCTGTGTGCAATTCTGGAGTGTGTGGGTAGGATATGCTCAAGTGTGGTAGGGCTGGGTTTTTCAGTGGCTTTCCTTCTGCCAAGCCTTGCTTTTCTGCAGACTTCTGGCTCCTATCAGGTGACTCTAGAGAGCAGTGTAAAGTGTACTAGCTAGAAATAATTTCTTTGTATTAACTCTGTCTTTCCTTAATACCCTCTGTGTACATGTACTATTTAAGTTCAGTTTTGTAACTGAACTTTATAACTTTTTGTATATAAAAGTCCCCTGTACTAGGGTGAAGCACCTGTTGGACTGCCCTGAAATGTAATCAAAACGTCTTTAATAAATGCTATTCTTAATGCTAGCTACCTGTTTTCTCCTGTATACACTGCTGTAGGAGATCAGTAGACCTGCAATACTAGGACATTTCTGCTTGATTCTGTTTAATATATCATTTTCTATACTGAGATACATCCCTGTTGCCTGGAAGGAGTGAAACTAGATGTGTTACTGTTTTAAAATGCAAACCAAACAGTAAGTGGATCAAATAAAATATGGGTTAGCTGGATTATTATTAGCTTTGTAAGAAAAGGAGGTTAAAGGATTAAACAAATGTTTTGTTAATAAACTTGTCTCTTATTTAACTTCTTAATCCATCTCAAGATAATTTGGGATTTAATTTGCATTTGGAGTAATGGTCTTATGGATGATATAGGACACTTTCTATTCTATAATGTCTCTTTTAGGTATTAATGTTTGAGTGAAAAATATTTCCCCTTCTTCCTCCCTCCAGTTATCTAACTCTGTTCACAGCCAGAGGAATCTAAGGGCAGGTCATATTAAGAGAGTAATTAAGTGGTTTTGAAAGGCTAATTTCTGTGAAGAAAGTTGCTTGAGAAATGACAAAAATATGAAAAATAAGTTCAAGGGGGTGGGAAGCAGGTGGTGGGGTCTTTGTTTCCATACTTAATTCTATGGACATCTAAGCGAGCAAATGATAATCACTTTTCTCTATCTTCAGTTCTGATGTGTTTCTATTAGTTATAAAATGCAGAACATTGGACACTTAAGACTTGGTATTAGACTTTTGCAGACATGAGGAAAATTGATTTTTTTTGTTGTTGTTGTATGAGAGACACTCCAGAAGTAATGCCTCCTGTTTTATATTGGCCCGTGATATCAGAGGTGGATGTTGGTGGGCTGGCAGTAGAGGTTGAACCTTCCCACCAATATTCCGTTAAATTTTGTTGCCGTGTGACAGACGGCAGCAGAGGGGCAGTCTGATAACATGGCCTCTGACATGAGAGTGTGTGTGGAACAAAGGGGTGTCATTGAATTCCTCCATGCGGAAAAAAAATTGAACCTACTGACATTTATTGACACTTGCTGACCATTTATGGAGACCAAACAGTGGATGTGGCACAGTGAAGTGGTGGGTGGCATGTTTCAGCAGTGGTAACAGTGATGGTGGGTCCCCTCTGCTGGTGCAGATTTTTATGCTGAGTGTGTTATTCATCGCTGGAGAAAACTCACAGCTAGTGGTGGGGACTGCATTGAAAAATAGTGTTTTGTAGCTGAGAATTTGCTTTATCAAACAGTGTCATTGTGCTCTTTGTATCTGTTATAGTTTCCAAATAAATAGGAGGCATTACTTTCAGAGCAACCTATGTATATAGAAGCACCCAATTTACCTATGTATTGATGGGAGTTGCTTTTGTTTTCAGTTCTGTTTTAAAATATTCTGATTCTGTAGAGTGATCCAGGATGAAAAAGTATCGTATTTTTCTTGCTCACTGAATGAAAACAGCAGAGAGAGTGTTTTCTATGCCAAAAGCATTCTATAAAGATTTTAAAAAGCTGTGTATGTATACATATACTCCAGATAACGTGCACCCAAGCTGCCTTCTAGTTGGCAAAAGATTGCTGATGTTCACTGCTGATCCTGGGAAATTTGGAGAAAAGTCTAAAAGAAAGTAGAAGTTATGGCACAATGGTACTAGTCTGAAAGCATAAGTGTATATATAATCTGACTGACTATAGTCTGGTCATTCTAACATAAGTTCTGCACAAAATGGAAAAATCTGATAGTAAATCTACTAAAGAATGATTACCAACTGGCAAAGATGCCTACTCAGTGTTAATTATTAACTTTTTTCTAATGTCATAACCTGGAGATTCTCTTCAGTGGATACAGTAAAGGGTTGATTTTTCACTTATGAAATGCCAATTTAAAGAAACTTAGACTGTGCCAATAAGATACGAGGCTGCCCTGCTGAGCAGTAACAAGTGTAATTGAATGAGTCTAAAAAGATGCAATTTCTTTTTTTGATGGAGTGTAAATCAAGTTCCCCTTAAAGTAAAAAGACATGGCAAAGAGTCCAGAAATGAGATAAATTCACTATGAAGGGAAGATGTGGGGAACAGTGAAATTGATTTAGAGGAAATTGAGAAGAGTGGTGATTTTCAACTCTTATGCTGGAGACTGATTGCCCCCCTGGAAGGCAATCTTACTACTTAGCAATTTCAGTATGTTCCCAGAATGACATGTTGTGGTTGCAGTAAATGTCTCATGTTTTATATGTTATTTCAACTCTATGCATTACTTTCTGAATTGATTTTATTAATGAATAAATAAGTCTGGGTTTTTTAATAGTTAAATATTGACTTTAAGAGTGTTCCTCTCTCTTCCTTTCTCTTCCAGGTTGCTTTTGTTGTTCTAGCATTTTTAGCAGCTATGTTTTGTTCTTACCCCAATCCAAACCAGGATAAATGCCCTGGAAACTATACTCACCCACTGAAAGTGCAGACTGTCATAATTGTTGCAAAAGTAATTTTGTGGATTCTGCATGTTTTTTTTGAACGATATATCCATCACCATCACAGCAAAGTCAGAAGCAGAGGTTACTTCTCAATATACCGCTCAACAAGACATCTAAAAAGGCTTCCACTGCTGATACACTCTACAGGTGATGTAAACTTGTTTTCCTAGCTTTTTCTTCTAAAGTTTTAAACTATGACACAGACTGGAGAGTTTATATGTAAATGTATATTATATATTATGAACTTTTTAAAATGTGCCTATGAGCATTTCTAAATGACATTTTAGTCAGACCTCCTGATTGACCTTTCTGGCTTGCCAGATGCATGTTGTAAACCCTTTGTAGTGGAAAAATGCTCACAAGCGTGACATGGAGTAAAACATCTAGTCATTGACATCTAGTCTTCAGCCATAAAATGGTCTGCCAGGAAAGTCTGTGTTTGCCCGCTAGTGATCTGGATTTGCATACTCATTTGTGTAGTTGGATGTATGGCGAGACTACTAGGCCTTCCAGGAAGCGTGCTACTCTTTTCAAGCTCAGCAATTCAGTGGAAACAGATGAATTGCCTGTTGCTCAACAGCTGTCTGGAATCAGTAAAGTAAGCAGTTTTCTGATCTTCAGTGGAGCTATGTGTAACATTCAGCTCTACTTCTGCCTTTTTTCTTCTTTCTATGGACAAAGGTGTATGGCAGTGGTTTAACTATATTCTAAGTTACATCACTGGCCAGTAAAGCTGAAAAGTGTTGATACAACTAGCTGGTGTCGCTTTTCTAACAAACTGCTTCAACAAATCTAAAATCCATGTAACTTGATGAGATTTTTTTCACACAGAAATAGCAGTGGAGATGGGAACAGTGGTGGCTCTTACAGTATTTTGCTTCTTAAAATCCCACCTCCCTTCTGTAAATCTTCTGAATAACTGCAGTAGAGTGTTTTTCACCAGAATTGTTAAGTTAGTGGGTCCTGCTTATTTCTAGCTTACTTGTCATCCAGACACTAAAAGAGCTAGTCAATTTGATGAATGTGCAAAACTTCAGGCTCTGGCCACTAGATAGAGCTGGTGTGCAGTGACAATCAGGCTACAGCGGGCTTAAGGATGTTTCAAAAGAGTAAAAGGACGACTTCTGCCTATTGCAATGTAAGCTGGAATACTTAGCCCTGTGTTCAGTCTTAGATGAAGCCCAGTTCTCCTCCACTAAACAAACTCTGGGCATGTGTAAATGTTTAGGTGCAATCAGTTGGGCTGTAGACTTGATGTAGGTATCTGTAGTTCAGAAGGTTGTTAGCTCTATTACTGCAAACTCCATGCTATGCTAATCACTGCTGATACCACTTCCATCCTGACAGTTCAGTTCCCTAACACACTATGGAAAAGAACTGTACAGTTACCTTGCTATGTTAATGGTCTTTATACACTTGGTGCTTTATCCGGACACTGGTTATAGCATTTCTATAGGGAAGAAAAGAACATTTCACACACTGTATGAGAGAATAGTATGTGTAAAGAATTAAGAATGATTATAGGGTGTGTAACTCAACATTTACTCTCTGACTAATTGTGCTCATTTCAGTTAAACTTCCAGTAACTTGCAAATGTTAAAATAGTTAGCCAGCTGCAAGTTTATGCAAGTATTTCCCTGTGAAGGGAAGGTGTTCGGGTTTTTTGCCATTAGCCTCATTTAAATACACTCAAATTCACCACTGAATGGACTGTTGTGACCTCTTAGGACTGGAAAGAAATTAATAGTCTCCATACAGTTTTTGGGATGAGTAGCAGCAACAAGGCTAGAAACTGTTTAAACCCACGCTTATGTATTTCTAGTGCATTTCTTTCACTCTTTAAGTCAGGAAAAACCTATAAGAGAACTCATAATTCGCTACTGTTATAGTCAAATACTGAAATGAAACCTCATATTGCTGCCAGCAGTTGTAAGCTTGCATGACCTGTGTTAAGGAAATGAGCCAAAGAGGTAAGTATGGTATGAAATGGAAAAGCATTACTGAAATGTAGCCTAATGCAGATACTGGGGTTGAGAAAGTACTAAGTTATTTTCTTTCAACAGCTAATGAAATTGTTACACCTGTAAAATACAACATTTATTTTCTAGGTAATGCAGCCCTGCTTTTGATTCTCACAATGCAGCATTCCTTTCCTGATCACAGCAAAGTGTACCTGTATCTTATCCTGGGAGTCTTGGGCCTGGAGCTGATTAGCTCCCTGACATGCTTAGTGATTTATACAGGTGAGAGGGCCAATTTTTGCATTCTTGAGTGAGACTTATTCTAGCTGCTACTCAACTGTTCTGTTTGCCTTCACAGTAGTTCTTTTGGGTGTACCTCCAGACACTTAACAGCAACTATAAATACAGAATGATTTTTTGCTTATAGAACAACTAAGGCAAATCCAAAATTAATGGGAAGGTTGTCAGGCTTTACTTGGTCTTTGGGTGCTGTTAAATGAAAACTCCATATTACCCCAAAGCTGTTGATCCAGTGAAGTGGCAATAAATGCATAATTGTTGCAAAAAGTGTCCTGTGAATAGGCTTGTCTGTTTAGCAGTGTGTTCTCAAATGTGTGCATAAGCTGTGAAGCAGTAAGAGCTAGCTGACTTAATCAGAACTGCTTCTGGAATTTACATGTGGGACTTGCATAGTTGATAGTGTAATTGTGCCTTACTCTCCAGACTCTTCCTCTTTCCCTTGTCCCACCCCAAAAGCTGCAATTCCTCTTTGTTACTAAAATGGAAGATTCCCTCTGCTTCATAAAACTGTGAGGCATTGCTTTGTAGCGGTACTTCTGGCTTGTAAGATTATCTGCTTTTGGGTAGGTGTAACTGACAAAGATTTGATAAACCTCTTCCATTAAACTAATACAGAACTACCTAAAATGTTGATTAATAAATGCTTGAACCGAATAGTTTTATCTGATCTTATCTTTAAAACTGTTTGGTTTATGGCTTGCATCAACCCTAATGAAAATAACTGGGTTGAAATACAAACTAAAACACTGAAAAGGTACAAGACATGAAAAAATGCAAATATTTTTGTTGCGTGAGGAAAACTAGAGATGTTTACTGTAAAGTCCATGTCTGTTTAAATGACATGTAGTTCCTGCTCTTGAGTTAGGTAGTTTATACTCCTGCTTTTAAGATGCTGCTTTCTGATTATTTACAGCTACAAACAAGGAGATGACATCTTGGCTAAGAAGCCTCAGTAACCCTTGTCTCTCTGGGGGTGGGGCAGGAGGAACAAAACCAATGGGCAGAGTTTATGGTTTGCTCCCAAGTTCTAGTCAATCAGGAGGAAGGAGAGGGAAAATGCCTCCTTCAGGAGCTTAAAACTTAAAGCCATTTCTATGGTGGTCAGTATTTATGTTAATCTGACTTATGTGATTTCATAACTAGTAATTAATCTAGGATGTCTTTGAAAAAGAAAAGTTTGGTATGTTACTAGTAATGTAGTGACACACAGAGAAATCCTGCCAAGAAGCTTGGTCATCTAGGAAATAACACGTTCTTGAGTCTCCTGCAACACCATTGAAATAAAAATGCAAAAAGCAATAAGGTCTTCTAAGCCCTAAACTACATGCCCCTCTCACAACTGTGGCAAGGCCTGAATGCTTTAGGCTTGTCAGGCTTTCCCCTGAATGAACCAGCATGGCTCATGTAAGCTAACTGTCCCCTAGAGGAATAAAGGTAATGATGAGGGAACTCAGGCAAGTCCTAGAGAACTATTCCAAGAATGCTTGGGATCATCCCTTTGCATATGTATACTACTTTCCTGGGAAGATCAGGAAATAAGAGATAAATTGCAATACTTTAATAGAATGTCAGGAATTTCAGTGAAGCACTGTTTCTTGCCTGAGACCTCTTGGAGCTCAAATAGCTATGTTGTGGCAGAAGAACATGAGCAACTGCAAGAAAGTTGACCTTCATAGTAGTAAGGTCTGAACCTGGACTTCCATAAGAGCTCTTGAACTATCCTTCTGCTTGTCACTGACAGGTTCTTGTTTCCTAGCTTGTACTGTGCCAGTTCCTGTGCCCATCAAATCCATTAATCAGCTTATACTAGGAAGTTGTGGGGTGCAATCTTTAGCTTTCCAGCTGAAGAAGTCTTGAAGAAGGATCCAGTGACTTCTGGAACACAGGTGAAAGAGGAGCAGAGCTGCATTGCAAGGAAGGAATAAAGCAGTTCCTTCTGGCAACAGCTACCTTATTTTCTCAGCAGTCCTAAAACAACTGTCTAAGCTTCTATCCTCTGAGGTTTGGTGTACAAAAGCAGGGTTAATTTTTTGTGTAACTTAACACTTGTCTCAAAATGAGGAAGATGTCCAATCACCCCAGGTTGGGCAGTGTAACTTGTTTTCCATCCCAGTATATGTTGAGGTAATTTAAGAGACAGCAAGCATGTCTGTCTGTGTCTTGTGTTCGTGGTGGTTTTTTAGGCTGGTTTTTTTTAACATTTTAAGCACCAAACTAAAGCTATACTGAAGCAAAACAAACGTATTAGGCCAGTTTTGAAAATAGCCTGAGAAGCTGTAGTAATGGATTCTCAGGTAATTTTTTTCCTCTCAAACAGAGTATTTGACTGGATGGAAGCATGAAGCTTTTTCAGCAGGCTAGTTTTAAGGGCAGTCCTCTGCTCAGGGTTAGAGTGCCCCTCTCCAAGGCAAGCACTTAGCAGATACCATTTACTGTTAAGATAGCATCAGCTAATGTAACTGAGCAACAATGGGGAGACTAAGGTCACTTTACACTAGCAACTCACAATCAGTCCCTTTCTTGTGTTAGTATATTACTCCTAAATCTTGGAGGGAAGGTAACACTAGTTCATGCATGGTTTCTCCATGGTGGAATAATTATTTCTTAACTACTAGAATTGAGGTATAAATGTTTATCTGTAGAAGGCTAATGTACCTGACTCATTTTCATTTAACTGTTACTGGCTCATAGATGGAAGTGGTGGCATGGAATACCTGATTGTAATTCTAGGTATTTCTTCTTGCTTGTTGGAGCTATTTTATTAATTGTGTGATGCCCAATGTCCTGTGAAGTACTACTGTCTTTCTTAAAACTATCTCTATTCAGCAGTGTATGTATATATAGCTGTAGGATGCAGGATTCAGAAATCTACAAGGAATTGCTGTGATTGACCTATAACAGACTTGATGTATATAAGTCATTCAAGTGAGGTAAACATGCATGGAATGAAGTAGGATACAGACAGCTCTAAATAGCAGTTTACTATGGTAAGGTTGTTGCTGATCAAGCTTTAAAAGGTTTACTCAATATACATATTTAATGACTTTCTTACATACTTCTAACATCACTTGAATAGAAGACTGCCATTCCCACGAACAGTGCATGTTGGGAATTCCACATCCATTCCTTTGTGGCTTTATTTGTAGATCATAGAAATAACTAACCTTTGAGCCTAACTTATAGTTAACCCCTGGAAGGTCTTAGCATTGTTTTAGCAGGGTGGCCCGTAATAAACCCCATGACATTACTGACTTGTAAGGACAGTCTTCTCTGCTGCAGTAGTGTGAATTTATCACAGAGATGGACAGTAAAGTTTTAGTGGCATTAGCTGTATTGCTTCATGAGGAGCCCTAACTGTAGAGTCCTAAATGCATACTGTAGATCTCTCTGCACATTCCCCAAATCAGTATCTGATATTGCATGGCTTAGATATTTTCATCTTCCTTCCAGAAATAACACAGAGGATGCCTGCAGCTTCTCCCACCCATCCCAATTCCACATCTGTTAAATTTAGTCTTAAACTTTATTCACAGGTGCCCAGGAATGACTTCTGGGTTTGATAGCCCCGTTGCAGGGTTTACAATGTGAAGCTGATCACAGAGCCATGCTGGTTTGAAGTTAATGGCTTTCTGTAGCAAGTCTGCCCTAGTTTTAGAGCCAGCAGACAAGCTGCTGCTTCATTGCAGGTAGTCTAGTTAAAATAGTATTTACCAAAGAGCTTAAGTTAGTAGTTCTGACCTAGATACTAGTATCAAAACTTTACAGATTTTTTTTATGGCATGTTGCTTAATTTATGTCCTGAATTTGGAGACTGAATCTCAGTACACTCAAGTGTGACTAAAGTTTCACCCTCTTAGGTGATAAACTGAACTTTGAATATGTTAAGCAGTATGTTCCACTTTCCCCATTCAGGTCCTCACTTCACTGTTGTCTTTTAAGCAGCAGGGATGAGGAAAAAAAAAAAACAAACGCCAAAACCAAAAAAGCCCATCAAACCACTACTAACTATAGTCAAAGCCATTCCAGAAATGAGCATAGATTTTACTTTTTCTTTCCTTCCTCCCCGCTGCCCAGATTTCCTTATTGTCTTTCCATCTCCTGTCATAAGGCAATCTTATAATCCTTTGTTACAGATTTTTTTGGTTTTAACTTGGAGCCCAGTGATAAAGCTTTTCTTTTTTTGGTTGCTTTCCAACTAATTTATAAAACTTTGTTGCAGTGAAAATAAGCAACTTCAATCGGGCGAAGCCAAGACCTGACATAATTGAAGAAGAAAAGATGTATGCCTATCCTAGTCACATTACCTCAGAAGTTGGATTCAGGTAAGATTTTCTTCTATTTGTCATGGGCAGTGTTCAGCCATGGTATATAGGTAACACTGACTAACGTAACTGCGTTACTTTCTGTAGACTTACATACAATCTTAAATCTTCCAACTGAGGCAGAGGTGGGTGAAGGAAGAAGCTTAAGGCTGCCATTTTACACACACAGATGAGAAGCAGCAGAGTCTTGTACTTTTTACATAGTAATGGCAATTTTTTTATGATACAGAAATCCCCAAACATGAGGACAAATTATTTGACCATTTATGGCTATTTGCATGAATTGTTAATGTACTATAAATAACTGTGCTTAATCTGGTTTAGTTGACTTTATATGGGAATTTGAGGGAAAGATACCGATGTCTTATACTGTTACTTTAAGTACGCCTACAGAAGCCTAGGTTCTTCAGCCAGTTCTTTCAGGGAAGGAAATAATATTGTGGACAGTTGATAGATGAAGACAACAACTTTGCAGCTTTGTTTTGTGCCAGCAGCTGGACATGAGATTCTAGCAAGGGATTTGGAATATATTTCCAGTTTAGGAAGGAACTTTAAAGGTGGATGGGGAACTTAAGCAAGTTCTCAGTGAGATGGAGAAAAAAGATCCAAAAAGAGCCTTGCACAAGACCTATTGCTTGTTGGTCCTTTATGTACCTTCTAACTGCTTGAACATCTTCCAGTTGCTGAAATGAGTCTGGTATGACAACAGAAAACAATCATCAAAACTAACATGGATTTCCTTATAAGAGTTCTTTAAGAAATTTGCTTATACAGTATGACTTGCTTCTGTAAGTGTGCCTTAGTGAAAAGCTGAAGTGCAGAAATGACTAATGCTTTGCCCCTTCCCCTGGCGTCACAAATGCAGCATGCACATGCTTTTATGGAACTTGGAAGTAGGTGTCCAGGATACAGGAAGGATTTAGAGTTGTCCCAAATTTTGATACAATGTCTGACTTCCATCTTGATGTAAACACCATGATGAATGCATGATGGACCTCATTCCTTTCTCATTCAGCTTCTCCCCTGAGAAATTTCCATATGCCCAGGGAACAAATCTGCAACAATGACCAGCTGAGGAAAAGACTCTGATTAATTTTTATTAAGGAGTGCAAACTTCCTGTGAGAACTGATTGCAAATCAGTTATTTTAATTCAGCTCTATACAACTCTGACTCTCTTTCCTTTGAGAGTTAAGGTCTATTGAAAAGTGAGTCCTGGCAGCCCTTCAGTTGACCCTGATTATAAGAATGTTTTTTGAGTATTATGACCTCTACAACCTAGGTTACTGATCAGGACCTCTTCTGGTGATTTTTAGCTGATAGTGCTTATTACTGGTTAAGGTTGCAAGCTTTCTGTCTACAAAACTTGGGGGTTTTCATCTTTTCCAGTTTAACTACATAAGGTTTTTTATTGGACCTAAGCTTTTTCCACTCTAGCTACCCTCCTTAGCACTGAGAACTATGAAAAGGCAATGTTCCTCCACAAAATGCTGCAAGGCTGAGGAGCAGCATTCTAAGCTCCAAGATGTTCAGACATGTACTAAGAGAGCAGATACCCAAGTCAGTTAGGAAGACCTAATGTGTAAGGGAAGACTGGAATATGTTCAGGTATTGGTATTTGTTCTTGCTATATTCTTAAGAGTTCATAATTATAGATTTGACAAAATTCTGTACTCTTACAGATTTTTCTCACTTAACTTGGCTTTACTTAACATTGCAGTGTTACTGTACTAGTTAAAATGAAGGACATCTGAAAGCTGTAGATGCTTCAAGTGGGAGTATATCTGAACTAGCACAACTGTTTGGTGATGATG
Source organism: Bucorvus abyssinicus (assembly GCA_009769605.1). Taxonomy (NCBI): domain Eukaryota; kingdom Metazoa; phylum Chordata; class Aves; order Bucerotiformes; family Bucorvidae; genus Bucorvus; species Bucorvus abyssinicus. Next base: position 43,369,726 of record CM020026.1, read on the forward strand.
TGATGGTATTGTGACATACAATCACTCTATCTAGTAGTGTATCATGTATGCTACTGCAGGTTAATCAAGAAGTTTCTGTCTTAAACAGCTTTTGATCCCCACAGCTGAATATAAATACTATACTTGCTTAAAATAAGCTTCCTAATGTATTTTGAGGTGCCGTGGATTTCTTTGTATGATTCTGAGCATGTTGTCTGGCTCACTAACTTTGTTAAACAGTAAGAATGTTTATACTACTATGACTCTTCTGTAACTGTCTAGCAGGAAATACATAACTCAATTATGTATACATGGCATGAGGTTTAGGCAAACTTTTTTTCTCTTCCTGCCTTCTCATACAAAATGGAGGTTAAACAAAGTTGTTGTAGATTGCCTCCTCCCTCAAAAGTTAGCTGACATGAACAAAAGTAAAATCTGAAGGAAGCAGCTTCTTTAAGTATTTGTTAATTAAGTATGACATATTCTGTGTTAAAGCTGCTGTCACTGAAACCCATATTCACTTTTGTTATATCAAGGGAAAACTCAAGTTTAGAAGAGATAGTTGAGAAGCAAGGAGATGTAATAGAGTATCTTCAGCGACACAATGCACTGCTCAGCAAGAGACTATTGGCACTGACATCTCAGCAAATCAAAACTTAACAGCATTTGGAGAACCACTTCTTGAGCTGTGGAGGAAACACGAGGTAACATAATATCCAGAAGGATTTGTACAGATGGCTCTTCTTCAACCATCTTTCACATTTTGAAATACAAGTGAAGTTGGAAGGATGAGCTCTGCATACACTATAGCCCTGTTACAACTGGACACTCTGGCTCTCTTCAGATCATCAGTACAGAAAAACAGTTCTGGAGCTTCAATGATTTTCAATGCCTAGTAGATTAAAGTTGGACTTGAGGTAATGGTTTAATTTTGTTCAGTTGTTGCTATTATTTTGTACTGATGTAACCTTTATGCTTCAAATTACTGAAGTATTTTATATTTCTAGAATATGAATTTATTATCTAGAAAAATCTGACCTTGCAAAGAATGTCTTTTCAGTTTCTGGTGCTGAAGCTGAGACTAGATGTGTTCTGTCACCAAGTCCATTACTTTCCAGTGTTAGAGGTGGTGTACTTCAATAATCCTATACAAAGCAGATACTCACTTTTTAGAGCAGTCTCCTTCTCTCCTTTGTCAAGAAAAGGAATGAAAGTGCTGCCTGTGCCAGTGGGGGAATTTGGCATCCAGTTTAGGATTTAAAAAAAAAAAAGTAGTAAGTGCCCTAGAATGGCAAATCTCACATTTAAGTGTGTGGTGCAAAACAATGTCATAAGCAATTTGAGCAGTTGTTCAGAATTCTGGCTGTGAAACCTGTAAGAGGGATCTTCAGGGCTGATGACTTTCATGTTACTAGGAGTCTGTGGCAGCTAATAATCAACAAGATTCCTGCTCTGCTGACTGAACTAACTTAATACAAAACACAACATGCTTCCTGGCTCTTTACTTTGACTCTTCAAGAATGCCAGCATCTTGATTGAAAAGCTAGAATGGTGTATGTGGGGAGGTGAAAAGCAGCAGAAGACAAAGGTCTTCTAGAAGTTGGGGAAACAAGAATTTTCACTTCTGTTTCATGGATTTATTGGGAAGGCTGGTGAAAGAACCATTCTGTCTGGGTACTACTTTGTCTACCAATGTAGACCAATTATTTTAGAAGCCAATACCTCTGTGGGAACAGGATAATCACTAGTCAAAATGGGGAGGAAGGCTGTCATGAGGAGTGGTCTTGTAGTTGAATGTAAGAAAAACAAAAGAAAATTAATCCATCCTAGGGCACAACTTTAGAAATAACTAAACTAGCGTGGAACAAACATGGAGGGGTTCTCTCATTTAAAGGAAAACAAATATTGGAGATTTTGCTGCTATCCAACACCAGACTGTTCTTCTTAACTGTTGTTTCTTGGAAATGCAGCCAGGATTTTATAGTATACATCTAAGGAATACAAATGTTTTTGGTTTTAGAACTCAGGTTTTGATGTGATTGTGTGTATCAATTTATATAATTTCTATGAAAAGCAGTAAAATGTGACTGTGAAGTTCATGCACAATAAATGCAACTAAGGAACACTGAATTCTGTCATTTCTGAGCTACTGTACAGCTGTTCAAAGTGCAGTCTGCAGATTTTCCGTTGTGCTGAAGTTCTCGCAGCACAGTTTTAGCACCTAAATCTAGCCAAAAACTTAAGACAACGATAACTGAGCTCTTGTTTTGAAGCTTTTAGTTTTATTCATTTTCCTGGGTAATGTTTTTCCAATCCTCTTCAGACTTTCCCTGCTACTCCTGTTTCTCCCCAACACAGAAGAACAGGCTGCACAGTGTAGCAGAACAACTTTACTGTATTTTGAGGGCATTGCTCGTACCCTCCTGCTCTCATTCCAGGCTGCTTAAGGTAAAACTTGGGTTAACCAGCAGTAGCACTTTCTGTGGAACAGGGCAGCTGGAAACCAAAGTGCAGGTTGCCATGTATGAACAATGCACATCTCCTTCCCTTTGTACTTATGAAGAGCTATTAATTACACAAATGATTAACAACTTGAAACAGCTACCCACTATTCTTCTGTCTTCATCACTGTGTCTTTTCTTGGTATCTTTAAACTTTTAGGGAAAAACATGGCTCTTCACCCCTGTACAGGTTCCCCCCAGGAGCCAATGCCCTTCACTGCTCACCCTGAATGCTTTCTAACCTCTGGCCTTGGTCGGGCCTCAAGGACTTGTCCAGTTGGAGCTACCAGAGCAGGGCAAGGGCCGCATGTGCCACTGAGCGCTGGCCCTAACCCCTGGTCGGCACCAGCCACAGCCCCTGCCACGCTCTGCTGCAGATGCGCTCCCGGGCCGGGGCCGCACAGGAGGTGATGCGGCCCCCTGCCCCCGCACGAGGCGTGCCATGATGTCCTGGCAAAAGGGTGTGGTGCGGCATGCTGGGCGTCATAGTCCTGCGTGGGGGCGGGCACCCGCCTTGTGCCGGCCACCACTCCAGTGCGGTGCCACCGGGCCAGGGGCAGCCGGTGCTGCCTGGCGCCGTGTGGCCCTTCCCATGGCCGAGCTCGTCGGTTGTGCTGCATCCTGCTTGCTGGACACCTCTGCTGGTGGGGGGGTGAGGCGCTGGGTGTTGCGCAGGCTGCCCGACTGGCCTCGGAGCAACCCTTGGTCCGCTACCAGTGCTGCAGACTGGGTGACGGTCTCTGCAGCATCAGCACCTGATTGATCACAGGCTGGATCTTACTGCCTGAAGTAAAATGCATAGCATGCTGCACGCTTTGTAAGCAATAAAGCATTAGGTACAAGTTTCAGGGGGGAATAAGAAAGTATCGCCTTGTGAACACAGTGATTTGCGTGTGCTCCGCTGCAAAGCAGCACTTTGCTGACCAACACAGCCTTTCTTGGGCATGGTGTGGGAAACCTGAGCGCAGGTGAATACCTGTGAATCTGAACAGCTGAAGAAATTAGTGATGCTCCTTGTGAAATTACAGCTACTGAAATGCATAAATATTTGCAGGACCATGGTCTTAGCTTGGTTTAGTGGATTGTAACCGGGGCAGCAAGAAGATAATGAAATAGAAGGAATGTTTCCTAATGTTGGAACTGCACATTAAAAATCTTACTGTTTGTACTCTGATATCCTTTTGTTTCTGTAGAAAAACAATGTATTTTTTTTTTCAGATTTGGGAAAGCAAGTATTTCAGACCACCCAAGAAACAGAAAAGATTCAGGGTTGCACAAAAAATGTTCCCTTTTTTTTTTCTTCTAATAATTCAGCATTTCATCTAGAAAATGTGCTAAATACTTTGGACACATGAAAGAAGAGACGTGTTGATGTCTTGTGAATGCACATCATATGAGGGAAAAAGTCTCAGTTGACGTTCGTGTTTTGTCTTTCTGAATAGCTCATAGTGGAAATTCTATGTAAACGCTTTAGTATTTCACCTCACAAAGGATATCAACGATTGTAAAAGATTTTAACAGGATTTTCATGCTTTAAGGTTCCACAGGAACTTGCAGTTAAGCAGGCTTGCCTCATTGAATGTCATTCTTAACCTATGAAAGAAAGTTGTATCAAGGACCAAAGGGACTTGAGCAGACAACAACCTAACCTTGAGGTAATTCAAGAGACATGAAAACCCATCCTCAGCGTTGGTATGAGTTAGGCTTTGAGGCATTACTGCTAACTGAAAACACAGGTGGCACCGTTTGTGTTATTGGAGGTTTCCCACTTTGCACAAGTATTTTGCCACTGATCTCTAGCAAGAGAGATCAGGGCCATCTCAGTTGTGAGAGATCAGTATGCTAATTGTACTTGTCTGATGGTGGTCAAACATTTGAAACTTATTTAACATACTAATGCTTCTGCTGATTGATGTTGATATAAATCTTATGTGACCCTTGGCAAAATTTGGCTTTGTTGTGTAGAGACACTGAGATATTTATAGCATACGTATGTGGCGTAAGGGAAATATTTTCAGTCTTTATTCTTCTATAATTTCCTTTTTTTGCATACTGGAAAGGGAAGAAGTGATTGTTTATTCAGCTTTGGGAACACACTAATCCGCTGTTTCTCACTGCAGTCTTACATTTACCTGTTTCCTGGTGCCCTGCTGTTACATAATTTTGCATTTCACTCTAAAATAGCTAATATAATTTACAAGACTTAATGAAATGGACTTTCAAATAAAATTTTCATTTTTCCCATGGAACAAGTATCTACAAGGCAAGGAGTTAGTTCTAAGTTTCAGAAACTCACATTTTGCCTTTCAGCGTTTGAAGTCTGAATCTACCTTTGGATCAAGTCTTGATTGTTAGATTGCATCCACGCAGACATTGACTCCCGTTATCAATACAAAAGAATTTGTATTTGTACAAACTTCCTTTATATGTAAGCTCATATGTGCGCATGGAGAGTTCAGTCAGTTCAGCTGTTGTAGTGCTGTGTCCAAATGCTTCATATTTATATATGTCACCACACTGTTACCATGCAAAACTTGTTACCAGGTGAACCTTATATGGCACAAAAGGAATGAAAACAAGTAGTTTCAACAAAGTCAAAAGCAAGTCCTGCTCAGCTGAAAACAAGGTCCTTTGAAGCCCTGCTCCCACTGAAGATAAATGTCAACAGAGTATTGTGCTGTGGTAGCATCAGGGCTCGCTAATTCTACTATGCCAGACATCTAGCACTTAGAAATTTATTTACAGCATCCAACCTTTAATGGGAGAGGTTACCACACATTTTAGCTTCTGCTATGTTTCGGACTATTTCTGAGCTTGTTTTTTGTCCTGAAATAAGGCCATTTTCTTTCGTTTGTGAGAACATCCAGAACTCAAGATACAATGCTCTGAGGTAATTAAACTTGCTTATTCTAGACACAAAGACAATGCATAGTCTGGGTTCTGCGGTAATCCTAGCATGGCATCAGGATGTCATGATACTACACCAACCAGTAGTTTTAAACTAAGTTTTTTCTAGATGACTTTTATCAGAATTTCCGATTTTTAGGAAGATAGAAAATGTCAGGAAAATGTTTCCATTAATAACTATTTATTTGTGTCAGAAATTGAGTAAGAAATTTTTTTACACACTGATTCCATATGATTCCACAGAGAAACTATAAAAACTCTCCATTTTCTTTAGATGCTTTGCCTTTGACGGCTGAAGAATATAAATTTTGAAAAGTGTACGAAGTTTATTTAAAATGAGATGTTGTTTGAAGGGCATGCTATCTTTTTACAATATATACAATCAACCAGCTAGTTGATAAATACATCTATCAAAGATTACAATCAATGCTTTTTTCAAAGAAGATTTTATGGTACTGGCGTATGTAGAAATAACAGGTATTTACAATAATTTTGTAAGCTAAAGGACTTCCTAGGGTGCTTTAGTACTTGTTTTATTTATTTTTACATCTGTAAAGGAACATGCATATATAGCACTCTGATAGATACATTATGTTTTCATTAAAATTTTATCAAAGTTAATTGAATAATTATGGTTATATAAAATATCCAGTGCCACACTAAATCGGTATGCTCATTTATAAGACCTAACTGTTAAATAGTTACTTTTCACCTTTCTTGCTTTCCCATCCTCTTTACCTGTATTTCTAAACAGAGATAGCCATGGATGAACATGAAAACTAAGTTAAATAAATAATTTAAAAATAAAATTATTAGTAGTATGCCTCTAATTTTGGATTTTTTTTTTCTTTTTTTCAAACTCCAAAGGTTTACCTGCAGGGCTATTTGTTGGTATAGACAAGTTTGACCAGCTATGATGATTTTTCAAAACTCCAGAATAGGGTGTGATGTTAAAATTTAATTTTTTTTTTTTTCTATAGAGAAATCTGAAACTCCTGTAAAGCTCTGTCAGTATTAATCTGATTAAGGTTTCAGGTTCTTACAGATGAGGGGTAACACAGAGACACTGATTGGAAAGTTTCAGTTATCCAGTTTTCTTGATTACTGTTCTTTTACCTTTTAGAAACTACGTGTTGCAAGACAAAATTCTAATACTGAATTTAAACTGTGACACTGCTGATGTTCACTCGTCTTTATACAACTTACAAAAAAATGTTTGCATTTTGAGTCTAGTGCAATGACTTAAAAATCTGGGTATGACTTATTTTTAGGTTTTAGTTCCGCTAATGAAAGGACTACCTTGTTTTCCTTTGTAAGTAGTTTGTAATTTCTGCTGATATAAAAAAAGGAAATATGAAACATGTATTTTTAAAAACAAAACGTAAAATAAAAGCTCAATGTATTCTTAACCTCTAGTGTTGAAAAGAACAGCCTGTTTTCTGTTTGAAGTTCTCATTCATTGTAATGCTGTGTTCCAAATATCCCATTCATTTAAATTACAGGAATAGAGTACTACGCAACACTGGGCTTGACCAAACAAAGGTTTCTTTTCAATGGTCTATTTTTATGCTCTATTTATAATACTGCAGCGGGTATTTTAGGAAAACTACTATTAAGCAAATAGTTCTATAGTACTGAATTTTCAAGTATGTTTTAGCTGTCTGGTTTGGCAGCCCAGTTTAAGAAAATAAAGGATAGTCTTTGCAGTAACAGCTCATTAGACAAGAGGATGGGCTTGACCTTAAGGCCTGGCTCGAGAGATCCAAGTTATCAAGTTTTGCATGACCCTTGACTAATCTCTTATCTCTGTGTGTTTCAAGTCCCTATCTAGAGAATGAGGGATCATACTCTCTTTGCTTTCTCATATTGTAAACCCTTACTGTGCTTACTATACATGAAATCAGTAGGACCTCTAGCATGGTGCTGACTTTGGTACTATTACAGTAATACGTTCTATGTTATTTTTAAGGTATTTCCATAAAGATGTAATGTTAGGTGTTAAAACATATATGTATATATTATTAATATATAAAAGTATAAACAAAAAATGGACTTTCACAGTTCTTTGCTGGAGTCGGGACATTATTTATACCCTAAATCTTGCCCTACAGACAGCATGAATGGGGTGGTTAACAGCACATCCAATTTCTCTGTCTGAACAATACAGACCATTAAGAGTCCCTTTGGACAGATCCTTCTTAATGCCATTGGAAGTCCATCTCAGGCACCTGATGTTTGACTTGGTCTTTAACTTTCACTAGTTAACGAGCCTAAGAATTTATAGGGAATGTTTCAACCAGGTAAATTTCATGTACAACCTCTCACCACAACTCTGCGTTTCTTCCCCTTCTTCCTCGGGTGTGAGCCAGGGGCCTTTGTTCCAGGTCTCGCAGAATGTGACAGACAGGACCACTGAAGACAAGACTCTGGTGGCTCTTATCAGAACAGCTGTTGTTGATCTGGACTTCTGACTAACTTCTCTATTGGTTTAATTGTTGCTCCTTTAAAACACTGAAAAGCCCATTACAAAATTGCTGGGGAAAAGAAAAGGAGAGAAATAGCCATTAATGAGAGACTTAGTAGAGTCTAATGTCTCATACAAAAATATATTATTTATGACATACATGGTTGAAATTTGGGGTAATGTTACTTAATTTGGAAATTTCAGATAAAAAGGTTAAAACAAAATAAAAAAGCCAAAAGCAAGAAGGCTTCTAATATAATATTTTATTCCATTTTTTTTTTGGTCCCATATTTTGCCTATGTAACTGATGAAAAATCAAATTCAATCCTCTCATCATTTCAAATCTTGTTGCAAAAAAAGAGAGGCTGCTACACTCATCCCAGTTTCCCACCACCTGTTGAAATTCAGGCTTAAGGGTCCATCCCATTTGCATCTGCAAATAGCTTTATCCATATGTACAACTCCATTGAGATCAGTAAGATTGCTTATGTGAATCAAGTTACCCAGGCATGTAAATATTTGCTGAATTAGGACTAAACCTGGAACAGAATGTAAATGCAGATGGTAAATCCTACTTAAGATAAAGGAGCTGAGCACCTACAATAATGACTGGAGTTAAGAGAGTTAGTTCAGGTGCCTGTCACCCCTTACTCCCCAGTCAAGCTTTATGGATTTCTAAACAGCTTTATTAAGCAGAATTATCTTTAGCTAAATGTCTACAACATGTATTATAAATTAGTAAGTACACTGTTTCGCTTTGTCATTTACTTTTGTTACAAGAAATCGGTGCCCATAGAAAAGGAGATAACACCAAAAATACCTTTTATCTTGGTATTCTGTAAGGAAGATAATTCCAGTGTAGGTGCACATGTCTTGTGCAGTTTCAAGCAGAATGCATTATATACTGCACATTAGAGAAAACGTAGATGCTTTCTGCAGAGTCAATCTCCGGATATGGATGCTGAACTGAAGGAAGGGGGGTTAAATTTACTTTCTTAGGAACTGTAGCAAGCCATTCAGAATGATTCAAGAAGTCTCTCCTTCAGTCTGCATACTGAGTGAATTGATCTGACTGATTGCTTATTTTTTTAGGTTGATGCTTAAACTGATGAAGGAATGACTCTCTTAATGTCTCTTGTTGAAATGAAGGCAGTGAGGAAACATGGCATTCAGTAGTAAAGCATCCTTCTGGCATGTCCCTCTTTCTTCTTGCAGATCAGTTCTGTCACTCAGTGTGCAGCCCATCTGAGATTAAACTTAAGGTAGGGTAATCTTTTTTCAGCCTCACAAATTTGGCAGTTTACCATCCCATGTGCACTTTCCACATGTTTACAGGCCAGCACGACAGCGTGGACTGGTACCTTTTTTGCACGTCTGTTTTGGGAGTGGTGTAGGCCCTTTCCACCAAAGCAGTTTATGCATTGACAAGATTCTTGGTCTAGCGATTTTAGAAGTTTGACTTTGGTCTCCTTTTCACTGATAACTGCTTAGTAAATCGAAACATCTTGAGTCCACAGAGTGCAGGTTCTGCAGTCATTTATTTATGCTGCTGTCATGCCTGGGGCTCCAAGATTATTTTGATATATAATGAGTTTAGAAGATGCACAACTACTGACTGCATGTTTTATTCATTCTTAGATTGCAGGAGCGCCTTGGTTTCCTTTTGATGCCTACCCTATTTGCATATGCTACTTGTGTGCTTCTGCAGTCACTTAGTATTTGAATGTACATGCCCTCATCAGCTATAAAGCATTAATGTTTTGCACTTGTATAGCCTTTCATCCAAGGAGCTCAAAGTCTTTTGCCGACAATGATTAAGAATTACGGTCCCCTTTGAAGTGAGTAAATGCTACTACCTTCACGGTACTGACGGGCGGGGCGAGGTGACTTTGCCCTGCATCCAACACGAGAGTCAGCGCTTGAACTCCTGGAGCATCCTCTCCAGGAAACGCTTTGTGCAGCCTGTTACATTCACTACACTGATTGCTCCGCAGCTTTGCCAATAGCCTTAAACATTTGCAGCGCTGTAGTTCACCCCATTTATCCGGCTCGGGTATTTTCCGCTCTGCCTCGTCGAAGGCCTTTGAGCTGGGGTGGCGGGGAGGGAGGGATAACACGGCGGCAAGCGAGATCCACACTCCATGCAGAGGTGGATCCCGCCGGGGAGCGCAGGAGCAGCGCCTGCCCCGCGCCCCACCATGCGCCTGTCCGAGGCTCTGTTTTCACAACAAACGAGCGGAGCCCAGGTGAACCACACCTGTAGTTTAGGAGGCTTCGTCAAGCGCCTCTTAACCTGTTCCGAAACAGTTCACGTGTCAGTTAGGAAACGCGCTCATTGCGGAGAGCGCGGCCAGCCGCACCGCGCCGCCGGGGAAAGCCTGCGGGGAGGCGGCGGCGGCGGCCGCGCCCTCCCGGCGCGGTTAGCCGACACGCGTGGCTTACCTCGCCCGCGCTCCGCCGGGGGCTCAGGGGAAGGGCACCCTGGAGTGGAGCGGCATGCAGCGCCGGTGGGAGCAGCCGTGCCGGTGGAGCTTCCTGCGCAGGGCCAGGTTAGCTGCGGAGAGAGGCAGGACGTGAGGGGAGGTCGCCGGCATTGTGCCCTAGGGGGGGTCCTGGCGCGGGGGCGAGCGCTCCTGCCCTCCCCGGGACGGGGCAGCCCCGGCCTCGCAGTTCTCCGGGAGCTACTCGTGCCTTCCCCCGCTCCTGCCATGCCGGCGGTGCGTCCCGGCGGCAGGATTGCAGCAGCTGCCTACCTCGAGTCCTAGTTTATTCCAGCCACCCCCGAAGTTGCCAGACTCCTGAGGTACCTGATGCATCACCTCCCACTATCGCTATAAAGCAGAAATGAAGCGCACAGATCGAGGCAGCAAAACGCTTCGTCAAACGCTTGGCAGCGGAAGCCGGGCAGCTACGAGCTCGTCCCGGAGGGCAGAAACCTCGTGCTCGGGGCGGTCACAGGAGCTCGCCGGAGCTGCCCGCGGCGGGACCGAACACAGCACCCCCACGCCCGGCACACGCAGCCAGCGGAGGCATCGCTTACCTGGCCGCTGCCCGCCGGCGGAGAGGAGGGTCGCCAGGAGGAGAAACACGATACAAAGGAGCAGCTGGAGTCTCATGTCTGCGGTCAGCGTAGAGGCGCGCTCTGAGGGTGCGTGTGTATGTACATAGGCGAAGAAACGTATAGAATAGCGGCCCGCGTGGCTGTAAGAGGCCAGCAGCGCGGCGGACAGCCCCCCCCCCGCCCCGCACGGCTCACAAGCCAGTAATAAGCTGGGGAGCCAGCGCCAGAGGCGTTTTCCAGTAAGGTTAATGATCAGGCAAGGCAAGAGCAAGGTTCCTGGTTGGCACTGCGGTTAGTACCTCCCTCTCTTCCCTTCTCCCTTTCCTCGCTCCTTTTTTTTTTTTGTGTGTCACTCCCCCTTATTTTCCATAAGCAAACAGGAGTGAAAAGTCCGTGTAAACAGCAGCTCCTGTCAAAGCGTTGGGGGCAAGGAGCCTCTTGAACAATGCAGCGACTTCGCTTTAAATTCAACCCAGGCAGAAAAAAAAATATGTTAAACAAGCCCCGATGTTCCCTCCCCCATTTGCAACTGTTTAAACTTTGCATTGCCCATATTGGTCCCACATGCAGCAAGCAGTGGCAGGAAGTCACCGGCCCCCTCCGCCTTGTCCCTCCTGAAAGCGGGGGCTGGGAAGCCCCCCAGGCCCGGCGCTCCGCGGAGGTCAAATGCTTTCTCTTTTCTCTAAACTACCTGCGAAGTTGCGGCTATTCAAAGTGAAACTAGTAGCAGTTAAGGCTAATGGGTGTCTCTTGCACCATCAAGTATTTTTAAAGGATCAGAATATTCTGGAATTTTTGTCTTTTTTACCAGGTCGGGTAAATAGAGGCATTACACATCGGTCTGTTACAATAATCCCAGTTTTGGATGGGGCGGTATGTTTGCGTAACCCACCTGTACGTTGCATTATATTTGTACCAGGCGGTGGTGAGAGCTGGCTTTAACAAACCCCCTGAAAACACCTGGTATGGTAACAGCACAGATCCGCAAACTTCGAGAGGAGAAAGACAAACCTTTTGAAATATTAGTTAGCAGCAGTGATGGTTTTGAAAACCAGTGCATTACTGGCATCAGTTAAAATTCATCTGGTCCTTTTCTTATTTTCAACCTGCTGATTTCTTGGGATGGAATAACACCTAGTGATTTGGGAAATGAAAATTTGTCACTTTTTGGAGAAAGTTTGTGTTTTTAAAATACACAGGAAACAGTACATTTCTGAACACATTAAATGCTTCTATTATTAATAGTATTACCAAAAATTATCTAAAGTTATTCTTTGCCTAATTCCCTGAAGAGTGGAATATGTGGGGTTTTAATTCAATTGCCTCTGTACTTTTTTTTTTTTTCCCCCCGTTGTGGGTTTTCCCTAAACTCGATAGTGCATGCTAGTCCCTCCTCATACGTGGGTATGACTGGGTTACTTGATTTGTCCGGGTAAAGTATGCCTGTATGAACTAAAAGGTGACTTGCAGCTTGAATACATGGTGGAAGTAAGTAGTAGATGTTATTTTAAAATGATGTCAAGACTGCTGAGAAGGATGTCTCAGACAAAACAGTAGCAAAGGAAATCCTGTGCTGGTTGATTACATTGGTCTGTCCTAAGCAGCTCACGCTTCCCAGCGTTCACTTGTAGAGGTTGGTGGTCACTATGTTTTCTCTGTAAAATGTCTGGCCTTTAAACTAAAATTCTGTTTAATATTGATGCTAACATCTCGGTTCAAGTCAGGGTCCCATGGTGCCAGTGACAGAATTGTCCTAAAGAGTGTATAATTTAAAATATAAAGGTGGTGGGGAAAGAACAGATGGTGGAGAAGTGGGGTGGCCTGGTTTCAGCTGGAATAAACTTAATTTTCATTTTAGTAGCTGCTATAGTCTTGTGGTTTGGATTTAGTATGAGAATGATGTTGATAACACACTGATGGTTTTTTATTGTTGCTAAGTAGCGTTTATACTAAATCAAGGATTTTTCAGTTTCTCATGCTAAATCCAAACCACAACATTCTACCAGCTGCTAGGAAGAAAGTTAACTTTATTCCAGCTGAAACCAGGACACCAGGTCACACAGCAAGATTGTGACAGAATCGGAGTTACATCCTCAATATCCTAAATCTCACTCCAGTGCCACCTCCTCTGGGATGCCTTTAGGGATATGTTCACTTGTTCACCGTGAATGAAAACACGCTGGCCACCTTGTTCATACACCCCTGTAAATGATGATGACTTTCAATCAGCAGTGAGCTTTATAAGGTTCACACTCATCACCTTAAGGGCTGTGCTGGGTTTGGCAAGGTGAAAGGTAGTATAGACTTCAAAGTGATAGGGACTCTGTAGATGGCTAAAAGGGCAGAAAGAATGCATAGAGCATTGCCAATCCCTCGGGCTATCTAGGCCTCTTCTGCACCTGTATGTGGTGAATTTGACGGGTATTCTGAGGAGACATTGCGTTTTCAGAGAATTGAGTGAGGGTCAATATTTAAGTGCAATATTTATATATTTTTTTAAACCTTAGCTTATTATGAGTTCATGCCGCAGTTACTCCATGCAAAGGTTTACTTGACTAATGAAGTCCAAGTCACTGTAACACGAGCATCACAGATTTCTTGTAATCTTCATCTTACATGATGATTAGAGTAACATTTTGATGTTGACCCACTGAGGAAATGTCTAAAATGTATTATTCCAATTACAGTTCTTTTGCAAGCGGCTTTCCCTCAGGTACTTTTCATACGCCATACCACTGCTTGAAATTAGGCAAAGAACAACTGGACAAAATGTAGCAATGGAATGTTTCTGCCTTTTTCACAGGGTTTGCTGGTATTTTTTTAATTGCCTGAAGAGGAAAAGGAATGTAAAGTACATAGGAAACCTGGAGGTCTATAGATAATGGTTTATGAGCTAGAAAAATTTGTTCTTTGAATCAAAAGCTTCCCTTCTCTCTTATCATCTGAAAGGAACACGATAAAAGGATGATGATTTCAGCATTTATTATCTATATCATAGCTATTTTCCCAGCAGGCACTCTGTTTCCTACCTCCCCCTTGATAGGATCAAAATAGTCAAATTATCAGTTTACTTTCAGAAAGTGGGGGGAAAAAAAAAAACACATCGCAAAAATAATTTCCAAAGTTCCAACAGGGAAAATTTAGGACTGCCTTTCCTGTACACCAAACATTAACTGTAAGTAACATAAGGCATTGTCTTTTGCTTGACACTTTTCAGTAAGTCATATTCAGTACTGTATCACTTAACTGGATATAAATTGTTCTGCATGTCATTTTCAGTACAGAGTTGACTGTTACAGTCTATTTGTTTGGGAAAAAATAATTTGAAATAATCGTGCCATTTCTAAGAATAAGATTGGGAAAAATAAGGGAGAAGTGACTGAGGGAATGTAAAATTATTTTGTCACATACAGAAAAACAGAAAACCTTTTGATAATTTCTATGAGTAAGTGATTGGAAGCACAAAAGGTAAAATAATGGGTAGAAGCAGTAAAATCCATAGTTATAAGAAGTAGAATAAACAGAGTTGGATCAGAACAACAGGAGAGAAAGATAATTGGGCACTTCTTAGATGGAGTAAGGGCTTAATTAGCATTCCTTATTGGGCTGCTAGTCAGAAATTGAATCCTACTTTTTCTTTGAAGGCCAGAATATAAACTATAGTGTTTATCATTACTCTTTGAGAACGGCTGTCAAATGCTATCAATAGAAAATGTTAAATAAATGTTAAATAAATCTTCTTAAGTACAGGACTTAATTGCTGAATATGGCAATAGTGGTTTCAACCTCTGTATCTCAGATACCCCCTTGGATGCTATCTCTTCCCTTCCTACAGATCTATAAAAATACATTGGTGATTGTGGATCTCTAGTGTGTTATGAGAAGACATGCCAAATGCTCAGCAGTGATAGTAACAGTGAAAATTCATGTTTATTTTGACTTGGAAGTGTCAGATAAGATATAATGTCAGAGTTTCTAATCAGATTTTCTAAGTTTGTATTCCCCAAATTCATCCATCCTGCTGATCTGGAGGAATTATTTTACTAACCAGACAAGATCAGGGATAAAAACATTTATTTCAAAAGAATTTGGCGAAGCAATAATCAAGTCCAGTGGCAAATGACTTTAGGAAATGTTCTAGGCTTTTGCTAGTTCCTTTCTATCACATTGCAAATTGGTACATGAGCTGTGCAACACATGAAAGAAAAAATGCAAAAAAAATTGTGTGAGTTGCTGCTTGAGGCAAAAAAGCTGGCAAAGAAATGCTCAGAGGGATAAATTTTTTTTCCACAACAAATTTCACTGGGATTATTATCTCATGGTTTTATTGGGTCAATGTGCCAGCCACAAATACAAAGGATGTTTTTTCTTCAGCCCAGCGTACATCATCAGAAGGCAAATATGTTTGCCTTCTTCATTGACTGTTATCATGAAGACTACTTTTTCTAGACAGAACTCATTAGCTCAAAAATTAAGATTTCAGGAGAAAATGACAGACTTTCTATCATGATTTTGATCTGTGCTTGGAAACGAAAACCTGCTCAGAAACTAAAACCTGTTGCTTCTCTTCTGCATTTTATGCTTTTTCTGGAGAAAGAAAAAAAAAAAAATCTATTTCCCTGCCTGTCTGTGCTCAGCTGCCTTTCCTGCCTGGGGAGTGACGGTGCTCCAGAAGAAAATGATGGTCATCAGGCAGAAGGAATGTGCACCAGTAACCTGACACTGGAGACAGATGTGCTCAAGCAAAGGAAGTGGGGGATGTCTCAAACTAGGCTAAATCTTGTATAATTTTGACTTTTGTTTTTTCTTTTCTCTGTTTGAGAGGTTTTGCATGTGTGTCATAGTGATGCACAGCCTAGAAAATACATTTAGTTTAATTTTAAACTGGGTAGAAAGTTTGCTGCATCCAGGGCAGCATCTCCAGTACTTGTACTGCAGTACAAGTCATAATTATTAGAATAATAATAAAAAGGAAAAACATTCTCTGGTGGACTTCCGTCTGTCTTACTTCCGTAACCCTACAATCTGTAGGGTTGATTTCATTCAAGACAATGAAAGCAATACCAGCCGCGTACCTGGATAATCATAAAGTCCCTCCTAGACAAATGATGGTTTCATCAGTTACCTACAGAAATGTATTGATGGATTTTCCTTTTTGCTTAAACACATTTACAGGGGCTTGAAGGTGGATTTATTCTTCAGTTGTTTTCCATCCCTAACAAGTAAATTTGATTCTAAGATTAATGTAGGAAATATATATATATATATGTATTAATAGGAAAGGAAAGAGGTGAACTCTGAGGGAGCAGCGCCTGTGATCCCCACCAAAGCCACCACATGTTCTATGTCAAGCAACCCATTTGGGGTCAGATTCTTCTCTGGCACTGGTCATAATTTCAGAGGTTTTTTAATTTGAAGAGACATTTATGTTGTCTTGAATTAATGATGTTCAAGAAAAAAATGCAATGCTTGCAAAGCACAAGGCTCTATAATTAATTTTTGTTTGTTGGTTAACTTTCAAATATGTAACTGCCTTGCATATCTAGACCCTTTGTGCCCTAGGTTTCATCAGGGAAAAATCTTTAAAAAGGGTATTTTTCATGTTATAATGAAAACTCTAGTAAGTGATAATGTAAATAAGGTGAACAAGGTTACTTTTCTGCTACAGCTTCTAACATACACATTTAGGAAAGATTAGCACGTAGGGCAGTGTTTAACATACATGTTACTGTTTATATTTGCTAGGGAAGGTCCAGTGAAGTAACATGGTTAGATTTTTGTTCTAAACTGTAAATTTTAGAGCTTCACATGCAGTTGGAAAATTGTCATTTTTATCTAAATCTATCCGTTTAGTTGTACAAATTCTAGTAAATTTTTCAGATAGAAAGATTTAATTTCCTAGAGATAATTTTCTGCATAAATGATCTTCTGTTTTGGATCTGAGCAGCCACTAGCCACAGCAAAATTTCGGTGCAGGAAGTGCTGGCATGTGCTTGGCAAATTTCTATAGAGATTGCATGAGTGATTACTTGAGAGAGAATTTCAAATGACCCTCCACCTCTTTGCATATTTATACTTCTGACTTTGGGTAGTAAATTTGGGTTGCGGTTTCAGTAGATGTTTTTCTATGTTGCTTGCAGTTTATCATTAGGGATATGGTGTCACACGGAGCAGCTCTGTAGGAAGAGCAAGCTCAAGTTCCCATAAGGGGGTCTAGTATGGTGTTTCAGTATTCTGAATAATTGTCACCATTACTATTAACCCTCTGCAAGCCCAGTCATCAACTTGCAACAAGGTGAAATGTGCACTTTATGTGTGGGTTTTCCTATGAGGGTTTAGGCCATTCTAGCATAGTCCTTGGAACTTTACATCCAAGATGTAAAGAAGATGGCAGCTCTGCCTTGCTCTTTCTCAGTGGCTAGGCTGTGGTATTGCCTTCTCATATTTTTCCTATCTGAATTATTTATCTGCTGTGGTCAGGAAGTTCAGCCTTTCTGTTGCCAACACAACAGGTGAGGGGTGCAAAAGCAGAGAAGGTGTGTACGATTTTTTTTTTTTTTCACTTTTCCGACTTTCAGGCAAGCTGAAAAGCAGGAATTGCAAGCTTACATTCAAATAAGAGGTATCAACAAATGGAAGAGAACAAAGGTGAGAATGTCCAGCTATTATTTATGAAAAAGGTGAATTTCTCATTGAATTATTCCATTTTTTTGTCCCTTGACTGCTGTGTGGGAAAGGCCAGTGTTTTCCAGTTGCATATCATATAGTTTTGTTTCTTTAAAAGTTTTACAGTGGTTATTCTTACTTAAGAGTTACAGCACCTATGTGATAACAAGCCTTGAATATTTATCAGCTGTTCTAGATATTGTATACTTCTAACTAACAACAGATTTTCCAAGGATCAAGATTTACATTGTAGTCTTGAGACCTGTCTATTCCAGCCTCTTTTTTTAATTACATACGCGGGATAACTCAGCTACCGTGCAGTGGTAACAGAGTCTGGTCAACTGAAAAGATTGCTCTGAAGAAGCTCAGTGCTTTAACTGCTGCCCTTGTTAGATGACTGATCTGATCGATGCTTGCCATGGATCTCATACACTAATGATCTTACCATTTCTCTCACTGTTGAAGATTCACTAACAGGAAAGGTGGAGAATTTTGAGGAAAAGAGCCTACTACAAGACAGAGCACTGTAACCTATCACTCCCTTCTCATCCCTTAAGCTGATAACTGGCTGTACAGCACCTATAGCTATTCCAAATAAGGTCCAGTCATTTTTTTTTTTTTAAATTTTTTTTATCTTTATCAATGGAAAAACTAAAGACTAAATTCGCAGGGATGATGTGCGGAAAATTTTTGCGATGCCTGATACTAGATACAGGGTGCGGTGAAAAAATACCCTGTAGAACCTGAAGCAGATATGCAGCAGTTCAGCAATGGGTTGGGGATTTAATTTGCTAGTTTTGAAAGGTGACAATGATTTGCACTGGTTTTGCTTCTCCAGTGTATGTATGTATTAAATAATAGTCATCTATAACGTGAATAAAAGGTGCAAAGCAAAACACAAAGTAAATTGAGTTGATCTCAGTGTTCACCATGCGATCCTTGCAGTAAGCCCTCAAAGAAGATCTTGAGACTCCCAGCTCATCAAAGTTTTGTAATGGATACTGTACTCACTCAAAAATAGATGAATCCAGGAAACAAAACAGCAGTCAAAAACACCAACCCTCAGACAAAATACATGCTCCGTGGAAGAGAGGTTATATTAAATTATGTGCACATCTTAACCTAATGTCATGAAGTGCAGTTCAGGAGGTGTGTTGTGTCCCAGCTTTAGAAACTCTCAGTTTAATTTGGCAGTGTTTTCATTTGCTTTTGCAGCTAGTAAATATTTTTACCTTGCAGATTTCTACAAAATAGTAACAAAAATCTCTGTTACTAGAGACCCTAAGGAACCTTTTTTTTTTTTAATGTGTGATATTTCATAGTCTATTTTGCAAAAGGAGATGTGATACTTGCTCTTTTCATCTTAGTCCTGATTGCAGTGTTTGAATCCTTTAAAAACACAAAGAAAATGTTATTGATACCAAGGTGAAGATGCTAATGTATCAGATCTGCAAAATTTGATTCTTTTTGAAGAGTTCTTCCTTTAGGTAATAATTACTTCTGTGTGGTTTTGTGTGCCAATCATAAACTGGCATATTTCTTTGTACTGGAAGCACACTTACCTACAAAATGAGAAATCCTCTTTTCTGTTCAGTAACAACTTTTTATTAACGTGAGTAATTGGTATACAGTTGCTCCCAATAGTACAGTGTAATAGAATTTATTCCAAAATTATAACCCGATCTAGCAAAAATTTACACACTCGGTGAACTTTCATGCATCAAATTAAGTTGAGAACAAAGCATCTCAAAACTGAGACAAGAAAGTTCTCACAGTTTTTGGACTAGTGTTACTAACACGCTTACTCTGTACTTGAGTGATGGAATAGCTGGTACCTCTTGCATTAGATTTCAGATTAGAAGTAGAGTATAGTGGGATGAATATGTCCTAGAAAAGCTGTTAGTTGACCGACTTGGGCTTTTGTCCTTCAAGCTGATACTAATAAATATGTGTACAGTGTCAAGGAGTAATTAGCTATTTTCTTGAATCTTTTAACTATGCAAGTTTAAAGGATCTTTATTTTAGCCTTGTAGGCTGTTACTGAACAGCTTAAATTCAAGTTACATTGCTCAGTTGTCATATACTATGTAATACAATAATCTTGTTTTCTGTAATTATACATGAAATGTTTTCTCACAAAATATAAACTTGATTGAAATGCTCTTTCTAATGCTCATGAAAACAGCTATGTAGTGTTTAAATGTTTTCAAAAAGAGCTCTATGTTGAAAAGAAGTGGAAATTGAAAGTATTGTAGAAATATGTCCCACGGAGGGTTGACTTTTGCTGTGCTTTTGAAAACTGGCCTTCACATTTGGATGCTATTTTATATACGTATGCATAGTAAAGCTACATTTTTTTTTCCCCCTGTAATAAGCTGCTAAGGTGAGTAGTGGATAGCTAGCAGTGGGTCACAGGATATGCTTGAAGACAAAGTTATTTGTACCTTTGTATTTGAATATATTGGCCTAATGGTTTTCCAGCATGATACATGCAGGATGGAAAAATCCCAGCGTGAATGTCACAGCTCAATTATATATTGTGATGCTGATAGGTAGTAAAACACAGTTTATCATTTGTGAGCAAATTAAATAAGGAAATCTGAAAGCTTCCTTTGGCCAGTCCATAGCCCTTCCGAGTGCAGTAGGTGTGAGGTAGCTGTGCAGCGTCACGGCTACCAGAGCTGCCTGGGGCTGCTTTAGCCCCTCTGTTACTTCGTTTTAGGTTCAGCTGTCTTTAAAAGCCTCCTGGGAACTGTTGTGACTACAGACAGGGGTTAATGGGATGCAGGAGTCCAGGCTTGTTTCTGTTAAATAAGTTGAGTGGGTGGTGAAGTGGCAGAGGCAGCCGTCCGTAGTTCTGTCATTTCTGTGCTGTGCAAGTCTCCAGATATCTGCCAGGGGCTTAGTTACCATTTCCCTCTCCTGCTTGCCTCCTTTATGTTGTTCCACTGCTACAAAGGCATCATAGCAAAGGTCTACCGAGCATGAAGTCACACAACATCATCTTTGTATATCTTTTCAAGAACTTTGAGCTTGCTTCAATATGACTGCAATTATTTGCAGTATTTTTGTTTTCCTTTCATAGGTTTTATAATGGAAGAAAGAAACCCAAAGCGCTTACACGGCTATCTCATGTTCTGGGCACAAATGGCACTCTCAGACTTATTCCTTGTCCACAATAGATCTTGGTGATGTCCAACACTGAAAGCCTGGAGAGGTCTCAGCACTCCACTATCACATGTTTGAGACTACTGCAGAAGTTCAGATCTGTCAATCCGTGTCTTCATGGATGGAGTCCTGGAGGCAGTGGGCTTTCTCTGCATGCACTGCACTAACCATGGCACAGGTGAGCACCTCTTGCTTTCTAAGCCACTTTGAGAGAAGGTAGCTAGAGATGTGAGCCACTACTGTCCAGGCATTTCATTGCAACCTGTTTCTAGTTGTCTTCATTCTCAGGAAGAGTCAGGATGGAGAATACCAGCTGGATGAATTGTTTTGGTGCTGGCAGTATCTTGCTTCTGCTGTCTCTTCTGAGGAGCCCTTTGGTTTCCCATCTATCATATTGTGGTTGTATAGTTTCCACAAGATGTGGAAAAGGTTCTGTGGCCGGAAGATTGGAAGCAACTGAGAACAGGTTACAAGCTCCCCAGCTTGTTCTGGCAGACAGAAATTGTCCCGAGGACTGTAGTTTGGACAACTTGTGGATGGTATTTCAACTGGAAATCCCAATGAAGAATGAATTTATAGAATGAGCTTCACAAGACTGAGTTATCACTGCAGTGATTTACCCATACCAGCTTTAGATGTGCTAGTTCAGGTAACCATAGCGGTGTAACAGTGAAGTAGCCAAGCTCCTGAATATTTGCTTATCTCCTCTGAAGGGTTTACAATCTCTTCTTAGGGCCTTGCTGCCATGGTAACAGGGGTAGCCTTCCTGACCTAACTGATTTAAGGCCATCATTGAATTGGTACTATTTTCATCCTGATTAACCAACATTAAATGCTGCTTGCTTAGAGAGTTAAATAAATTTTGTGATGGGTATCTATAATAATATATTAATATAAGTGCATACTACTTGAAGGTCAGCAGCTACAGCTTTTATTATTTTCATGTACTTCCCATCACTGGCATATAGCAGAACAAATAGACCATGATCTATTCTTGTATGGTAGTTCATATGTTTCTCTATACTAACAGCAGTAAATACTTTCAACACCAGGCGTATGAAAAGTGTTTCAGAATTCTGACAGAAATTGACTGCAGTCATCTTTGGAAGACACCAACAAACTTGCTATTCCTTGTCCCTTTTTTCAAAGAATTAATGTATATTTACTAGGACCTTTTATTTGAATCTCAACAGCAACAAACTCAGCTTACAGTTTTATTTATAAAGAGATTAGTGTATAATTTTCTCAGTGTGTATCAGTAATAATTGAATTGTTAAAATGGTGTTTATACAGCAAACATATTTCTTTTTTCTCTTTGGTTTCTCCAAGAAGTCCTGAGAAGATCCTAAATAGAAAGTTGAGGTTTATTACCTCTAAATAGCTTAAATGAGTTACAGTATCCTATTTATAGAAGAGTCACTACACTTTTTATATAGAATTTTAGAAGAGATTTTAAATAGAACTTGGTGAATTACAGCTAGCTGGTTGAAATACATTATTTTCAGGGTTTGTTGCAGTTGTTACACATTAACTAACAGTGTGTTAACAGCTAAGTAAATGTTTGGCAACTCTAAATGAGGTCATAACATACAGAGAGGTCCTGAGAGCTTACAATTCCTGTGTGTCTCAATGACTATTAGGCATTCTTTGCAGCTTGTAGGCTCTGACCTGGTGGTGTGCTGGAGCATATGTGTCAATTTAAACCAATAAGTAGATCTGTCTGCTTCACTAAGGCTGCTCATCTGCTTAAAATAATGTACAGGAATGAATCCTGTAGGCCAAGGTGTCATGGAATAAACAAGTATTTGTTGGGAAAGTTTCAGTACGACAAGGTGAAAGACTTGAAAAATATCTTTGTCCAGCATGCTAAGTTGCTGCTCGTTAATATATGAGCAGCAACTGTTTCCTCTATGAAAAGTGTTATTTTCTGTTTGATTGCAGCTCATGAAATAATAAATATTTTTAATGTACTCTTGTTTTATCCTTGCCTAGAAATTATTGTTATAGCTAACATGATGCATGCAGAATTGTGAAAGTAATGACTTTAGGCTAATAGGCATGTTTCTTATGATGTCAGGCTTAATTGAAAGACGGCTATTTGGTCCAGTATTTCAGAAGGAATAGTTTATATTCCACTCATAGAATCTCTCGTAGTTTTGATGTAGTTTGGGTTGATGGATTGACTCCATTGCAGCGGCCACTAACTGGAATGGCATGGTAAGCAGAAATGCATAAGAGAAAAGTACCTTCTTTAATGAGGTGATTTGCAGGAAACATATCTTCTGAAGTATTTCATCGTAAGTAGGCGATAAGACCGCAAAGACTTTGCAGTTTGCACTGGAAAACTGATGACCAATTCTTGATACTGAGCAAACCTAATAGAAATGAAAAAGTCATTTTGACATTTGAATAAGGTGTCTCTCCTAGTAAGTGGTAGAGACCGCTGAGAAATACCGGTATAAAACACAGGAAAAGAAAAGTATTTTCTAGATTTTTTTGTTGTTGTTGTTGAAATACTATCAGTTTATTCAGTTTCATTACCTTTTCTGTTATCAAAGAGGAAATCCTGTCTTTGCTGTACTGCCTCTGAAAGGTAGTCTTATCACCCAACCATTCTTCGCATTTGGCTCCCCAAAGTTTCTTCCACTTCTGGTATCTCACAGAGTGATTAGCTCTGAAAGAAGCAGGTGGAGCCAGCCTGTGTCTAGCAGTCATACACACCATTGGATATTTTATTTGTGTGAAGACAGAGAAGATTAATCTTGACTCACTGAGGCTGACAAAAAAAGCGGCCTGGTTTTCAGTTTGTTCAGGATTCTACTTACAGAAAATGAAATCGCTACTCAGAAGGCACCTGGCCTTCAGTGGTGTTAGAACCATGTTTAGCAATACTATCAGCTTTATTGTAATGATACACTAATGTTGTTACTAGGTGTATGAAACCTAGTTACCTGAAGTTAAACATCTTGAACTGGGATGATTTTGGGAAAGTGTTTTGATTTTGTGTTGGCTTTTGAGTTAGGATTGGTTTGGTTTGGTTTTTTTGGAAAGAATTTGTTAAAATTGAGATTTTTATCTTTTCATGATGATTCAGATTGGGGGGGAAGGTGAGGGGTTTTTAAAACAGACTTAAGAAATTTTCTGTTGACTTAAAAGTGTTTTTTTCCAACAAAATAATTTTAGAAGAAAAATCCCAGTGACCTTTTTTAATAACTAATTTCTCCCAGGTTCAATAGGTAGATATAATCCCATACTGACTACTAACCATGAGGTAGTGTGGACTTCAAGGATGAAGATGAAGCTAAATCCTCGTAATAATTTTGTCATGGATTTTAGTAGTTATTTTTCATATTTTTCAGTTGTTTATAGCTCCCTTGTTCATATAGAAACAGAAAATGAATCAAATGTGAGATAGATCATATACTCATTGACTGCAGTAAGACTGTCTGTTTACTTGCAGGGATATAGAAACATTTGGAGAATCGTGATTTTTAACAATATATGCATACTTGATTTTATGCTTGTAAATGAAAAATAATCTTACTTCTTTAACATGACATAGTTGTTCACCCATTAACTTGGCATCTAAGATCCAGCTTGTTACAGATTTCAAATTCTCTCAGCAAAGCTCTAATTCTTTTCTTGATTTCCAGCCCTGCAGTATTCTCCTTGTCTAACCATAAGCCCAGTGGATATATTCAGATAGCATAACAACTTCGCTTCTTCTTTCAGTTCATCCTGTAGATGTTTCCAGGTGATGAAAGGAGACCTTTTGAAAATTGTATGCTCCTTTCTTTTTTGATAAGTGGTGGAAAACACACCCCAATACTGACAGAGACTGCTTTTGTCTCATTGACACGTACGCATAGTTTATACAGCCTTATAAATCTTGGCTTTATGGGACTATGTGTCTTATAAACAAGATGAAGAGTGTCCCTTTTGGAATGGATTTGTTAATGATGAGAGCGAGCCATCATTTTACCCTTTGGTAAAATAGCATGGTTTAGAGTTAATGGATTAATTGCGTGTATGGCAAACATCTTCATTTTCAAAGTCGGTGCGAGCTGACACCTGTATTGTCCTGTATTAAAAATAAGTGTTTCAGAAGAAAAGAAATAGGGAGGAAAATCTTGGTAGGGTAACTTGTAAAGAAAAGCCTATTGTGTTTAGCAGAGTAAACTTTGAAAGCATTGCATACCGAGGAGAGTACCCTACTTGATCAAACACAACTATTTTCAATTTATAACATGTAAATTTATTTGTTAAGAGATTTAACTTTAGTGTGTTAAATTGCCCTCTGAACATCTGCCCAGTAACATAGTAAAAGACCTTTCTGATACTCTTTACTGAATCATCAAAAAACTGCCAGAGGTGAGCTACCTTCAAAAAAAGTGAATATTTTGTATTCCTGTGTAAATGGAAAGTTAGGGAGAAATGAAACCATTAAACCAGACCTTCTAAAAACCACGTAGAAGCAGTAAGTCTTTTCACTAAGAAAAAAACCCCCAAACCCTAAACCTAATTTAGTAGCTAAATTCTACTTTTCATTAAGATTTATTGGAAAAAAGAGACCTTTGATTTCTTTTTCTCAATCACTTTTTAAAAATAAGTTTGCTACAGTACTGCTTCAGTTTGTTTAAATTGCTTACACCCCCCCCCCGGAGAACGTGTTCATTTGCTGTGGTCCTTGTTTATACACAGGAGTTGTGCTGACTTTGTTTAGATTCTGTAAATTGGCACGGCTTTTTATAAAAATAATGTGTGATTTAATGTTTTCTCCTAACATCTTAATGCCAATTGGCTACTAATTTATGCCATTCCATGTATCGTGTGTTTGATTAGCCTTTGATTTTGTCATAGTTGCTGGTCCTTGATTATACAGACTCAGAAATTTTCTCTTTTAGAAGATATAACAAATTTTGTAACAATTGTATCTCCTAATAGCATTGGTCCATCTAGTCCCACGTTCATCAGAAGTTTATCCTAGATCTGCAAGACTGGTAAGAAGTAGAAGTGATTGATCAGTATTAGTTGTATTGGCACCACAGCACCCAGGCAGGCTGGACGTAGGTTGCTGCCTGTTGCTCTTCACGCTGTACAAAACCACAGCTGAAACCCACCAAAACCCCACTGTGTAATCATAGCATTATTGTGGCTCTGGATGGTCTAAGATGAGATTTGTAGGGAAAAGGATCTCTCATTAGATCAACCCATTCTCTGAGAAAAACTGATAACTTCTCAGGCACACAAGCCTGAAAGGTCTGAGATAGAAATCAAAATGTTGTCTGTTCAGAATGCAGTAGGGGTATTTTTGATAGCACATTGTATTTTCCCCATATGTTTTCCCATCACCTAACAGTTTTGCATTTTAGTCTCTGTCCCACAAGAACTAATGAGCTTAAATGCTGTCCACTTACTAATACCCCCTTTTGTTATATCCATTGAACATTTTTATTCCCTTGGATCATCTAATTTATTAACATAATTAATATAAGCCTAAGGGAAATTGTTCTCAACTTGTGGCTTCTATTTCACACCTGTCCTAAATCTTGTCTGTTTATCCCACTTAGAGCTATAAGCCTAATAAAAAGTATTATCCTTTCCGAAATCCTGATCTTTTTATATTATAAGTGTAAGAAACAGTAGAGGGAAGAGGCAGACAATGAAATAGTAAGTTTAAAAGGCAGTGACCAGCAGTCTATTTATTCTGTTGATTTTCTACCTCCTCAATCAGTTGTGGATGAAAAAATGCAGGAAAACTAGATTTTTGCATTTGGCAAATAACAGTTTGTTTTAAACAGCATGTGTTGTAACTCCCAAAGCTCGAACAGTTTGTTTGGCATTTTCTGAAACAGAAGGAAAAAGATGGAATGTGGTTATCATTGGTTTTGTTTATATTTAAAAAAATACAGTGCCTGAATACATTCAATGACCTTCGGGGGCATACTTGCTCTGGCGTAGCAATTATGCAAGTCCTGGCAAAGACAGATGAAGAGATTTTTTTATACAGTGGTAAAATCTCCTTCAGAACAAGAGCTTATGGCAAGATCAAAATTCCTGATGATAGTAGCAGCCTCGTACCTCTTCAGCTTAGTATTTTATTACTGAGTATTGAAATGTGGCTCCTAACTTTTCTAATTAGGTGCGCTGCTCATCCATAAGTAAATGAGGTTACACAGCAGCAGCTGTAAGGACTCGTGTGGCTGGATGCGGCCAAGGCACACATGACTGGCTGCCCGGGTTGGTCCTTCATGCAGTTCATCAGGGGCTGCTTATGCCTTGAGCTACTGGGCTAGAAGCGCCCTTAGGAACAGAGGCAAGGGTGTTCAAGGTTCCCTGGCTGCCAGACCATCGAATCCTCTTTTTAACAGATAAGGTCTCTTGCTAATCTGCCCTCGCTATATTTCATTAATGTCTCTCATTTTACTGTTTTTTCACAAGGCTCTCTCTGCTGCCTCCTACGTTTTCCTCAGGAGTTGTGATTTTTGCTTGCTCTTTCCAAACAAGGCCCTACCAGTGCTGTTACAGCTAGTGGTGGCACTCTGTGGCTGTATCCGGAAAGCAGTGTGACTTGGGTTATACAGGCCCTGCTTTCACGCTGATAAACCTGGCCCCTCAGCCGTGCTAATGGGACCTCGGTACGTGCAGTCCAAGTGCTTGTTTGGTCAGACCTGGGTTGGATGCTTCTGCATGGTGTTCCACAGCACAGGGCAAACGAGCTTCTAGCTGATGAGATCGTAGTCTATCCTTTAACCTTTTCTCAGCTGCTGTCACTTAGATCTGTCTACTCCAGAACATCATGGTGAAGAGTGTTGCTAGCCTTCTAACGTGGCTGCAGTTTCATCAGTAGTGTTTTCTGTTGACATTGCTGTTTCTTTATTTTGTAGCAGAGCTATTTTAATAAAAAGTTGCATTGTCAATAAAACGAAAATAGCAGTAAAATTTAGGCATTGGTAAATTCTAGCAGCATCTGCTGAACAGCTTTCTAAACAGCTCTTGGGTGGTTTCTAGGTACTTGAGATATTCAAAGTTATGGGAAAAACTACTATGTAAAGCAACCCTGTCATTATGTGAAATGCTTTCTCCAAAACTATTTTTCAAGTAAGGTAGGGATTTGTGGCTGTGTCATGAACATGTGTGATTGATTGGAGATTTTAAATTTTAGATTTTCTTTTTCAGTGTAAGCATCTTGTTTGATGGTGGCTGGCAGATAAGAAAAAAGAAATTGTGAGAATGAACCGTCTTTACAGTTGTCTGGACTTTAAGTTACCCGGACTAGAATACATATAGCCCTGCATTCTGTCTCTTCTTTATTTTATGTGACTGGAGATGTGCCTGAAATGTTCCGATGCTTTTATTCCTACTCCACACAACTGATATATATTGGAGAACACTGATTAGTGTAGAGACACAGGAGTCTGTTGGTCAATACAAAAGTGGGGTGGAAGCTTGCCGTGATAGGAATGAATATAAAATCTGAATTTCTCAAATCATGTAGTTTTGAACTTTTTCATATATGCTTGAGAAGTCGAAGAGCTACTTCTCAGTGACACGTGAAAGAAAAGTATTTCTAATGACAGTCTGAAATATATTATGTATCAGTATAACGATGGGTATATTTTAAGGAGAGAAAAAATGTTAAAACACACAGCTTTGGTGTGCTGCGAGCTGAATGATGCTGCTGCAATGTCTTCCTGAGTATATTAGCGTCTTGAAGTGGTGGTTCAGAGGCCTCTTAACATCTTAGACTAAGCCTAAACTTTGTAACTTCCCTGAAGGGCAGAACAGAACTGGCATTTCTTAATAAACCGTGCTCGTATGTTCAGGAATAACTGGACGTAGCAAAAGTTACAGTCCAGCGGTGCTGGTCTTTTACACAGAAAGCTTGTTTTTTCAGCTTGCAGTATGCAAACAAATGAAAAGGTGTTGGGAATGCTGAAAACCAAAGAGCAGAATCAGTAGATGAACTGAGTATTACGAACGAGAAAATCTAGTCACCTTAATCTGTGAAACTCTGCAGTTCAAGGCTATGCACACCAGAACGAGCTAGAGGATCAAGGGCAGAATTCTAGTTTGTTCCATTTTTTTGTTACTGCTGGGTCATGAGTTATTATGTGCTCTTTACTGAAGTCACTGAAGACACTTGAGGCAAAATATTACATGCTAAGTTTGTTTTGCTTTGTTTTTTTATGGAGCAGTGTGATTCTGTCTTGGATTCCTCTTTATTATGTTGTTAATAATTCTCATAAGCAAGGCATGTATGTACTTTGTGAATGTGTATGAAGACAATGTCTTTTTCTTGAAATTCTTGATGTGCTAAAATTAGATTTTGCAGTTCAACATACTCAAAAAATTGGTTTGATGTTCTAAAAGCAACCCTTAAAATCTCATTAGGTTCACAAATCAATGCCTGTTTGAACTGAATGGTTGGAAATGGCGATAGTTTAAAACAACCTTTCGTTCTTAGCAAAAGGAAGTCAGAACTTAGCTAAAAGTAAAATTTATGCATTTTCAAAGGTATATCAACAAATCTTGAATTACTCAGACATTGAACTTTTTGTTTGTCACTGTAGGCAACCTACATAACATCAGTTTCTGGTAACTGCGATTGTATTACAATTTTTTTTTATGTAATCGAATTTTCTCTGTTTTGCAACCTACTGAACTTTTTTGGGGGGCTTGGGGTTTTTTTGTTTTTCTTTTTTTTTTAAATTCTCAATGTAGGCAGCTAATTCAGACGAAAGGACAGTGGTAGATGAAAGACAAGGCCACTTCAAAGAGTCTAAATGTGGGAAAACAATTTCAACCAAAAAGTTAACCACTCAAAATCTAAGACTGCTGGAAATCACCACAATTCCATTACAGAGGTGCAATATTGTCATTGTCGCTAGGGAACTGTCCAGGTTGAGCAGAGCTATGGTTGCTCTCAGGTCTCATTTCAGTGAGCCATCATTGCTCAATAAGGCTGTTAAGGTATATATTCAAGGGCTGGTGGCTGAAGAGAGATCAATTTAAGCACTTGCTTAGCAGCTTTGCTGTATGAGAACTTTCAGTCTGAATCTGTGTCTGGCTTCCTTTGCAAGGTTTGGGCCAGTCCTAATTCCCTTCAGTGGCAAAGTTAAGGAGGCGTTGTATGAACTTCTCAAATATGTGACACAGGCTCTTGGGGAAGACCCGTTAAGGCTCATGCACCTTTCTGGTGGTCACCCTCCAAGTAGCAATGCTATGAAGAAAGGGAATAGTGTTCTGTGAAGAGAAGCAGTGGGAGAAGAGCTGAAATTGGAAATGTTGTGTCGCAGATTGCATGAGCCTTGACCACTTTCTGAGGAAAGAGGGTGCTATTCACTATAACTGTTATCTACAGGCAATTCAGCTAAGCAAATACATACCAACACTTTCAGTAGTGGGGCCACCTGTCACCAAAATGCCAAAAGCTACCTTCCTGAAATCTTACTGCTTTTTAGATATTCACCTGAACTAACAACACAGGAATATAAACTGCTCATGCCAGGAGGCACTGCTTTCCCTATAACATGATATTGATAAAGACACATAATCTAAGAAAACCAGTTGAGAAATGCCATTCATATTCCCACTGCACATTTTATGTCCTGTCCCACTCAGAAAGTCTGTGGAAGATGTTTGGAAGGAAGAAGAGAAGTGTAGTAAAGTAAGAGATCTTACGAATGCAAAAGATAAAGAAATTGATGCTTTGATGAAAGGAGATAACTAAAACATCCATAGACAGGTTTTTGTCAAAAATGGGGGGGAAAAGTAAAAAAAAAAAAAAAGTAGATAATTTGATGAACACTAAAGAATGAGTGTTGTACTTTCTTCAAGCACTGAGTTTACTGCGCTGTGAATGAGCGGAAATGGGTGCTGATGTTTACACTGGGTTTCCCTGAGCACGCAGAATGTATACATCAGTTGCTTTTTAATCAAAAGGTGTGTCACATCTTTTACTTTCTCAGTTACTCTTTCTTTTTATAGTGTTTTTTTTTCTCTGCTAGAATTGCTTCTTCCATGTTTTTTTAGTGTTTCTGAGTTTATGTTCTTGGACTTGCTGAGCTTGGTTTTGTTCATGTGACAAAAAGGGAAGCTATTTTCCTTGCCAGTTGTGCTTTCTTCAGTGCTGATGGTGGCAAAAATAATGGCACCACTGTCAAGGAAGCATTATGCCTGGCTGAAACTTATGAAAAGCAAACCAAAGAAGCATAACCTTTTCCTGTTGCCTGTGTTTATGAGCAACTGTTTAGCAA
Source organism: Bucorvus abyssinicus (assembly GCA_009769605.1). Taxonomy (NCBI): domain Eukaryota; kingdom Metazoa; phylum Chordata; class Aves; order Bucerotiformes; family Bucorvidae; genus Bucorvus; species Bucorvus abyssinicus. The sequence continues at coordinate 43,400,731 of CM020026.1, forward strand.
AGGATGGTAATATAAAAACTTTCACTGAAGACTTAAAAAAAAAGTCTAAGAACCTAGAGAGACAGACTAAGAGCCAAGTTGGAAAGAAAAAGAAGTCTTAGATAAGAGTCATTTAAGTGATGCAATGAAGAGAGGTAGTTCTCGTAACAAAAAATTAAAAAGAACCCCAATATAATGGCTGTTTCTTTAGTACGAGATCATGACTAACTGCTGATGAAATAAAATGAATAGACCGTTGAGTAAAAAACCATTGTGTCCAAAATCTATTTCTTTCTTGTCTGATTTCCTGCTTTCTCTTCATCCTGCTTTTTCTTCCTTCCCTAATCTCTCTAATGATAATTTTTAAAATATTTTTTCTTTTTGTTTTATTCTTGCTCCCTTTCCCTCATTTTGTGTCTCCAACTCTCCTCCTCTTTTCAGATTCTATTCTTTGAGCCATGCCCTTGTTTTCTTTCCATTTTCCATAACCCAGTTTGAATGTGCCAAGGCCACAGCAACTACAGTGATGGTAGCTTATGCCGTCTCCAGTAACTCAGATTCAGGGTCTTGAAAGGAGAAGTAAAAACGAATCTCAAAGTTTGTGCCGGTTTTGGCACGTGTCTATGCAGATATTTGTATTTCATTTGGTGTTCATTCTTCAAGCTCGTGTTTTGTCATTCAAAGATGAGCAGTGTTATAACTGCAAAAAGGAGGGGAGTTTAAAGAATGTTCAGGAAGAGCCAACTTCTGGAGTTTTTGTTTTGAAGCTAGGTCGGTTCTTGACTTTTTGCTTTTAAACCTACAAACAAAAAGTGTTTTCAAAATCAAAAATGAGTTTAAATCAAATAAATGCTGGCTGATCGCTCGTTTCTTAAATTTCAACAGATTTTCTTTAAAACCATAAATGAAACAGATGTAATTTATAACAATTTGAAACATCTTAATAAATACAGCAGCTAAAACAACTTACAACTCATGATTTTTTTTTTTATACTAAAATACATTACACTCCTTTGCTATCTGTTTGGATTTTAAAAGGGAGAGACAGTGTTACCCTATACTGTAATTCAAGCTATACAATACATGTAAATTCAAGGATGCAAAAGGATCTGAATGCTTTTCTGAGGCAGGGGTAGAAAACGGAGGAAAAAAATGCTGTTAAAATAGGGAAAAGTTTTCCTGAATGTGCAGACATCCTGTGGAATTCATTCCTGCAGAAAGTTAGTGATTCTTAGATGCTCAGAGTCGCTTTGATGGTAAGCTATGAAAACTACGACTACAAATGTATCTGACTGAAGACTTCAGGTCTGAAATGGAATTTCTGCATATGCATGCATAATTGATGTAGCACATTACAATGTTATTAGTGGTGTTCTGAAACAAGTGGTAATGGGTAATTTTAAGAGGTGCTTGATTTTCTAGCATGGTAAAAAATGTAGCATGGAAAAACCTGTGTATTTGCTGTAGAGAAAGCTTTGTTTCAAATACCATGTTTAAGCAGAAAAACTAACAGTCTCAAAATGATACAACTTGCACACAAGAATTTAAAAAATGGCAAGAAAAAACATACTTTTCACTAAAGTTTTCTAAAAAATTACATTTGCAAGAATGGAGTCGTAATGAAAGGATGAGAAAATTATGTAAAATTTCATAAATGTTTTGGTGAAGTAAAATAAATATTTTGTACTGAATATATAACAGAGCAAAAAAACGCACTCAAGTCTTTCGTATCAGCTCTGGAAAGGTGAAAATTTTAGTAAATGTTAAATAAAGTACATCTTTGTTGATTGCTATGCAGAAGGAAGTCACAATTTTTTTTTCTCTGATAAATAATAGTATAAAGCGGTTGCTGAAGCCTTATGGAGGCAATAAATTTGCAGGGTCATTCCCCAGGAAGGGACAGTGATTGCACATCAAATGAAATGGATGTTCCATTTGGAACATTTATTAGCTCAGATTGTAAACATTAATCAAGCTTGGGTAAGAAGGTGTTTCAGCAGATTTTTGTGTTTATTATTGACATTAAAATGTGTATTCATTTGAGAGCTTTTTTTGGTGATAGTCTTATTATCAACTAAGGAATGCTGTTTATACTAAGGCAGAAAAGACAACAAAAATGGTTGGTTTGCCCTGCTTCATAATATTTGGTCTCCTCTTCTCCTTCCAGCTACTGCAAAACAAACGGAGAGCTAAAATCACCATCTCGACCCCTGTGTAACTGTGGTTTTGTGCTGTACGTTAGGATGTTTTCTAAAAGCTCAATTAACCTGTCGGTTGGTGCTGAATGTACCTGTAGTGTTTCTAAATGAAGCTGCAATTCTGATGCAGTCTCAGCTTTACAAGGTTTTCTGGTTTTTTCTGCTATTGTGCTTATTGTACGTGGTATGTGCACTTTTAGTTCCATTCCTTGATTAATAGGGTGTTCAGAAGAAGAAGAGGAAGAGAAGAAAGAGGAAGGAGGAGGAAGGAAGAGGAGACTTACTGTGTACCCTAAAGCACCTATGCATATCATAGCCCTTTAATAACTTTGTAAATAAGTTTTTCTTCCCTTCGTGTTCCTTGCAATAACTTGAAAGCAGACACCAAGACGCTGTATTATTAGCTCTGTACTTCCGTGTCTTTAGGCGTGGAGCAATAACATCATAAAATTTATGTCTGTGTTATTTTCCTTCAGTTCTGTTAATCTGCATTAACAGGGCTGTAAATAACACTACTCAGATTCCTTCTAAAATATAAAACTAAATGAAAAAGAGAGAGGGAAAATTTGCAAATAACTCCTCCCAAGGCCATGACCACCTCCATCTATCACAACCAGAGCAGGTAGATAAGGAGGTTTCATATGAAAGCAACGATTCTGAGTGACTAGATGTTAAATGAACTTGTAGATCAAGCTTTGACAGGTGCGGATATGAAGGGCTGGCAAAGGGCACATGGGAACTCTGTGCTACGTATCCATTATTTTCCCGCTTCCCCAGGATATCTGAAGAAACAGAAAAGGTGGAAATCTTCCGTCTATATAAGTTGTTCTTCACTCCCTTCTCACTAATGGATGTGCAGCTCTTCTGGAGCATTATACTGTTGTCAAGCCATAATATTTCACTCCAAATAATCTTTTGCTTGAGAAAAAAATACACCGAGGCATACAGCTAAGAGCTGAAGTGTTATGTTTTCATCAATTATCATTTCAGTTATTACTTTGGGCTTGTATCCAAGTGTAAATTGCTAATTTTATGCAGTTTCCACAATAATGGATAGTTAAATGGTACATCTAATAAAACAAAGATAAAATTATTAAAATGGTAAGGACATTTCTTTGATGTACAGTTCAAATCTTTCCATGCTGTTTTTTGGTGAGATTATTAAAACAATATGACCTGTACTACAGTCATCATCTCACTACAGAAACGAGGAAACAAGGATAGAAATAAAGAAAATTTCTTACCAGCAAACCCAGCCACGCAGAAAAAAAAGGCATGATTCGCATGCCTTTCTCTTCAAGTTCATCTGTTTCACCCAGTTGAAAATATCGTACCTTTGAATCTGATAAATTACTTCTTCATAGAGAACTTTGATGAAGTAGATAATGGATAGATTAAAAAAAAATTAGAAAATATACATCAAAGAGTAATCTTAAAGTGTAAATCCACGGTAGTAGCCCAAAAGGAATATGCAAACAGACTTTTAATCTTTTAGCACAACTGTTTCCAGGCCTGATTTGAATTCAAGTCTTTAGGGTCAGAGGTGCAAAACAGAGAAAAATGTCAAATTTTAAGGCTAAGTACTTTGAATTCTAACAAACCAGGCAAGTATATTAAACTTCAAGTTTGTATGCAGCTACACTAACTATATACATCCATGAAACTATACACTGTCCAGCTGCCTCCTGAATTTAGGATTTGTATCAGACGTGCACTTTCAAAATGAATATCCAATCACTCCCATTTACTGTTCTTTACTTCATGTCATAAAGGAGTAGCAGAAACTGCAAACTAGATTCTGTTCGGACTAATTAGAAATTGAAGATGAATACAACAGATGAAGTCCAACTGTTAATGTGCATTTGGTCCACAGAAGCTGATATCAACTAGTCTGAGTAAATGCACCTGAAATGTGTGTAGTGTGCATGTTGTGTCCTCAGCGTCAACTGTTTTGCTCTTCAAGCCTTCTCGTAGGGCTGTACTACGCGCTTACACTGGTGTAACTTCAGTCTTCTGAGTTAGAGCTTTGTCTTTTTGCAGTCAGTCTGGTTCTCAGGATTTAAGGATAGAAGTGGGCATACTCCTTTATAGTCCAGGGCACCTCAAAAGTGAGCCTCAGAAAAATCAGGAAGATAACAAGGAGCCTAGGTGTGTTATAGAAAAGGATAAGAAAAGCCCAGCAAGGGTGTATTTTTAAATTTATTTATACAGAGTACTTATTTTATGATTGGTCTGCCTTGATCAACCTCAAAAAATTGTATGGTTTGTAAAGTAAGATATAATGTCACATGTGTGTGATGCACAGCTTCAATACCACTGTACTTTGAGGGTTATTAAGAAAGGAATGAGAACACACCCTGAATTTTTTCATTTAAAAAATAGGTGAATGCTATTTTTAATGCTTTAATATGGCCTTTCTTTAGAATATGTAAACATAGAGTCCCATAAATTTACATATCTCAATTACATTTTAATAAATTCAAGATTTACACGTATCATATAAAACAAAGAAAAAGGCTCCACTGTGCAGCTAATTCCTCCAAATAACTCACTCAGACTAACATACAGGGTTTGGTTCTTAGCTGAAAAATATACTATATATATTAGAGAGATATACTATTTATGTCTAACCTCTTTCTTTTTTTTGTGGCTTTTTCTTCTGTGTTGTATTGCAACGTCATCTTTGAAGATGTTATTGCTGGAATTAATTACTTCTCCATATACCAGAGCACTGGCCTCCTGAATTTGTTACATCAAAGGATATTGACTGAGAAGACAAATAATTAAATGACCCGTAACATAGGTAAATGATACTCTTGGGATCAAAGGGATCCCCTATGAATGCTGTGTGCTGCTCTGTTCTGCCAGTCGTAGAAAGTGTCATTTGGTTGCAAAGACTGTAGTGAGGTAGCTTTTGTCAGTCCTTCAAAGTGAGGGGTTTCCAAACAGGATCTTCCTGTTTGTTTTCCTTGTTTGCTAATCGTTCAGAGAATACTCAGATGAATGTAAGACTTGGTCAAATATCAGTTCATATGACATGGCTACATTGGTACTTGTGGGCTAGGCTTCTGAACCACTTTCAAGTGAAAGAGAAGACAGTCACAGTAGTCTGTTTTGGAAATGGTTGAAAATGGCTAAGAATTTTCTGGTACAATAAAATAGTATGCGAAAGGTATTACCTTTAAGTCTTATCTTGAACCAAGACCATTGTTTTTAGTCTTCTTTGAAAGTGATTTAAACTTAAGATGTAAAAATCACCCCTCTTCCTGCACAAGAGTGCCCATGTAGAAAGTTAGTGGGGAACAGCTCGCGTCGCTGTAGCTTAGACTGTAAGAGCTTGGTTGTGTAGAAATGCTGTGATGTGCCTTCTGTAAGTATGTTTTCCCAGGAATTATGGATGTCAGCACCTCTGTCCTCTGTTACTTTACTCATTCCTCACTTTTTTTGAATATAAAGATCTTATTCAGCTGTCAACGTTAATACTTTACGTATCATTAGCTTTGAACGATGTTGGCTATTTCACTGTGGTGCAAATAAATCATGAAACTAAAAGTCCACTTGAGTATTAGAAAGCAGAAATAATATCTATGCTGTGAAGCATGTTCACAGCATGCTTCTCTAATCATGACGGATAAGGGCTGTTCTCGTGCAGCAAAATAATTTAAAATATATATATGTGTGTGATATAATATTTAGAAGAAGAATAAATTAAAGATATCGTGTTTGTCTAGAAGGTGATAACTACATCACCAGCTAGTGTAAATTTACGTACTGCTATTGAGAGTCAGAGATATTGCTAAATGACTCAGTACTGAGAATCAAAACCTGAGTATGTTGCCTGATAATATAGAACTATTTCCATTCAAAATGAAGCAGAAGACTACAGCTGCAATGATTTACAGAACATTTATTAAATACTGTCTGTTATAGTAAAATATATATTCAGGTGTACATATAAATAATAATCTCATATGGATTTCAACTGTTAGCCTACTATATACAAAATCTATACAGCTGCAATGGTAATCTGGTACATTTAATTTTTTAATGGAATTTCATGCAAATTAATTGTTCACACAGATTCGTTTTCTTTCTTAATATTTTTTATTACCTCTTTAAAGTTCATGGCTTAGATCCATTTTTGGCAAGGTATTTTCCACTACTTTTTAAAATAAACTTTCTCAACCAATGGTGATCTTTCTTTTCTGCTTCTTACTGTTAATAACCTACTAAAGCTTAATAAGGAGAGCAATAGTCAGCAGGAATTACAGCTATCAGTCAAGGCAGAAATAGAACACTTAATGAGTAGAACTAAGGAGCAATAGCCACTAAATCTTGGAATAAGAAAATAATTACTTCACCTGCACAATGTCTATACTGAAAGGGATGACTTTCCCTATGGAAGAGCAATGAAGGGCAACGAAGTTGGTCAAGGGTTTTGGGAACAAGTCTTCTGAGGGGCAGCTGAGGGAACTGGGGTTGTTTAGCTTGGAGAAAAGGAGGCTGAGGAGAGACCTGATCACACTCTACTACTACCTGAAAAGAGGTTGAAGTGAGTTGAGGGTCAGTCTCTTCTCTCAAGTAACAAGCATTAGGACAAGAGGAAATGGCCTCAAGTTGCACCAGGGGAGATTTAGGTTGGTTATTAGGAAAAATTTCTTTACAGAGAGGGTTGTGAAGCACTGGAACAGGCTGCCCAGGGCAGTGGTGGAGTCACCATTCCTGGAAGTATTTAAAAGACGTGTAGATGTGGTACTGAGGAACGTGAACCTGGCAGTGCAGGGTGAACGGTTGGACTCGATGATCTCAAAGGTCTCTTCCAACAAAAACAATTCTGTGGAGTCACTCTTATGAGACTTTTTAATAAGAAATGCATTATTGTTAGCCATGAGGATGTGGCCATTAAGCTGAACAAATCACTCCCCAAATCCTTGTCCCTAATTTGTGCCATGAGAAGGAACGGGCTATTAAGTCTAAGTTGTTCCCTAACTGAACTCAACTGTAAAAATCAAGAAGTGCAGATATTACTTGCAGGAAGGTTTGCAGCTGTTCAGGGTGGAAGACATGTGTTATCATTTTACACAACATAAAAAACACCATAAGTAGAACAAGGTCTCTGATTTGTGGATAATAATAGAAGACAACACAGAATTTTAATCTGGTAAAGTATAACTGCATGTCCATAGTAAAAGGTCTTCCTCTGTTCTGTGCTTGCATGGTTGCTTCCTGTCTCTTAATGGCTAGGCAAGTAATTAGGTGAGGATTGTATGATACCTTTAATGTTCCAGTGGGTTTTATAACTACAGATCATTAAAAATAGATTTGTTGTGACTGGGCAATAATGTAAGAAGTGATTTTTAACTCCATACGGCGTTATCTGCCGACATGTTTGTGAAAGAATCAGTCTTAGCCTGTGCAAGAAGGTTAAGTTGCCTTACTAGGAAACATTTTTAAAGTAATACAGCTCCTGTGGATATTCTTATTTCAAAGTAGTTTCTTCACAGTTCAACTTAAACATGTTTGCAGTTAGATTCTTAACTAAGATCCGAGGTGCATGATCTGATGTTCAGAAGATCTCTTCATGTGGAGAGAAATTTCTTTGCAGTATTTAATGTTAGTTTTTGTGTTGAGAGCCTTCAAGATGAATGAAATTCATCTCTACCTAACGGCAGCTTCTTTTGCAGTAGCAACATCATGAGAAGAACAACAGAGTACTTGTTCACACTTGTACCTGTTTTCATTGCAGGGCAACATTTTACTGTCTATACCAGAGTTACCTGGTATCCAGTCATGGTAGGCTCTCCCCTTTGAAAGTGGGATCCTAAATCTTCTTAAAGCTATTACTTACATAGGCCATGGATTGAGAATGTGCAATTTTTAATTCTGTAATTCAGTTAGTACACATGACATTTTTTAATGCACTTACTGTGCTAGGAGGAGGTCCCATGTACCTTCGATTAGTTAAAAGTTGGGCAAGTTCACTCTAGTTCTATTTAGAATGTATGCAAAAACTTGGACTGTAACTCACAAGAGGGACTGAATGCGTCTGCTTTATCTGGATCTTTCGAGCCATGATTCTGAATTGTTAAATGTTCTCTTATCTTTGTGTCAACACTGAATATTTTTTTCTGGATGTATCTCCCTTCAAACATGACATGTTTTGGATGAAAACATTGGATGCGAAACAGTGGTTTCTTTTTAATCAAAATAACTGCTTTGTAGATTAAATGTCTTTGAAACAATAATTAAAAAATTTAAATTAATGAAGGATCAAAGAAGCTCAGTTTGTGAAGCATTTCAATTTACTATTGCTTTTAAATAAAAAATGCTGTAATATGGATCGTTAGGTTCATTCATCCTAGAATGACTTGTAAACAGCTCATGACACCACAAATGCCTAGTAGAGTGTTCTCTCTCCTTGTTTACATAGAGGTCTTCCACTACATATGTTTAAATGACACCTGAAGATAAAAACAATGATTTCTTCTGTTATGTTATATGTTCTTTCCTTACTGAATTACCATTGGGTTGAAGGAAATTGTTAAAATAGTGGACCTTTAAAACACCATTCACCTAGTCTGTGAGCGCTTTATTCACTATGTTACATAGTTATTCACTATGAACGTATTTGAAAAATAATTTAAGTAAGGTAGAAGGTATTTGCAGCAAGCACTCTATATTTTTCTAATTTTAAAATTTTGCTAATTATAGATTTCCCATTTTATTTTTTCACTAGTTTGACCATGTTTTCAATATCAATAACATTTAACGAGCTCTTGGATGGTGAAAAAAAAAAAGAAAAAGAAAGATAAACTTGAGCTTGTGTTAACAATAGTGTGTAAATAGTGTGTATATTGGAAGAGAGAGTTTATGGGGTTTTTTATTACCAAGCCATTTAAAACAGTGTAAGACTTTTTTTTTCTTTTATTAAGAAAACTTGTTAGATTGAAATGAAGTGTTTTATTATTTAATCTGTTAATTCTGATACAGAAAGAATTTATAATACAAAGCTCTACAAGCCTCTTCCCTTGAGAGGCAATGTCCCCTGATGAGGTCCTGCATACACCACAGACATTTCCATGTGCAAGACCAAACTGGACTCTTACTTCTGCATGATGGCTTTCTTGCAGTTCGGAGTTAAAGAGGTACTGACTGCTGAGATGCCTTCCCCAGAAGCAGGATGTGACCAATCACTTTTTAACACAGTGAGAAGAGGGAATTGAGATGCAGCTGGCCATGAGACACTGTCTCTGAGCTCTTGCAAGCTTCCTGCTCTGCACTGAGTGTATTGCCAGGCTGCATTGAACCAGGCTGAGGACCTCAGTGGTAAGGTCTTCTTCATGGGGCACCAGTTCCCACTGAATTTCTGCAAGCAAAGCAGAATGTTGCCTAAAGGTGTTGATATTTTCTGCTTATTATAAAGAAGAGTGGAATAGTATATTTTATGTTAGGAGGTTTTGACAAGGCCTAAACTGGACAAGTGTTCCTGGAATTGTCTACCATTACCAGAAAGCATTTGTAATTTAGAAATCAGTTTTCATAGTGAATTGATTTGTTACGGGAAAACCATTTTTGTGCTAGTACTGTATACATATCAGAACTTGAGCTGACAAATAATAGCTAGACAAAATATGATATTATCCTTCCAGCAAATGACTCTAGCATTGGTTTGGTCATCGATTAATATGCAGCTTGATTAATTTTTAAATTAATGGCTAATATCAACTTGGGGGTTAACAGTTTCATATAAACATATGGTCTATAAGAAGAGAGTGAATTTAATTTCTTAAGGATTGAGTAGATCTGGATTCTCAGGGATCTGTCTTTTTGTCTCTCATGTTATTTCATGATTCTTGCCATGGGGAGGGCAGGTAGGGGAGTCAGGAAACATCAGGAGATGTAGCTAGGAGTGAAGAGAAACCAGTGTGGAAGTATCACTGGAGAAGATAGGGAAGTTAGCACGCAACGAGACTTGGAGCTCTCTGGTATAGGTGGGAAGAACGTTGCAAAATGATGGACTTGCATACTTGGCAAAACATCTTAGGAGAAGGCTGGGGGAAGGTATGTCTGATATGGAAAACCAAGAATTATCAATCCTATATCAATCCTCCATTACTTATAACAGCAAAAGACCAAGTGCATGCATTATAGTGATCAGGGGAAACTGCTGAGAGGCTCCAAAAGGAACTTGTCTTGTTCCCTTTTTCTAGAAAGCAATAGTGTGATATGGGGTAAAACAGGGAGGTTTTGTTAATATTAGTTATCTGACAGAATAAGACATTGTCTTTACTCCTGTGAAAAACGCTGACAATCTGAAAACAATGCATTGTAATTAGGCTGCTCAACAACTATCATCTGAGGCTTCTTGATATTTTTACTCTTGTCACTGTGGTGAAGAACAAAATGACTTTTCCTTCCCTACACGTGTTATACCTTGTAGCCCAGACCAGACCTCTTCCAGCTTTCTCCTAATATGCAAAAGGGAGTCTTCTAACAATTAGTCTATGAGCTACTTTTTCCATCCTCTTGCTTCTTTTTACATGTGGACAGAAGCAGCTGTGCTGGTGCAGTATTGGTACTTGAGACCTAAGGAAATGGGTAGGATGTGACAACTGAAAAACTGCAGAAATGCTTTGTCCATGAGGCAAGAAGGATCAGTTCCATCCTCAGCCTTAGAAATTCAGCAGATCTTCTGAACTTTGGGGAGAAAGAGGTATTGCTTCATTAGCCATACCTGCTCTTTGAAGAGATGGAGGACTTCAATATCAAGGCTGAAAGAGTGACTTTTCAAAAGCAGCAAATCAACATAGTTTTTGTAAAGCATAGTATAAACTTTTTAAATATCTGAAATAAAAATTGGTACTTGAATATAGATGCCATTATACCGGAGAAATTTTTTAAAAAATATTTGCTTGGTACTTTTCAGTAAGTTTCAGCAACTTATTAATATTAATGTAAATTAAATAACTGCTATAATAATACAGTCTCATTGTAAAAAAATTATCTTCTGATGCCGATGTTCTGTTGACTGAACAGATAGAAAAGTAAATACACTGCTGTTAAATATACCTTATACATGACTGAGAAGTGGGGAAGAAACCAAGCAAACTTCTGGATTTCAAGTTTCTTCTTTTGGAATTTAGAGCAGATGTGTTCTGTAAAATAAGCCCTGGATCTTTTATTAAGGCAATGAAATGGGGTTGTAAAAAGGTGCTGAAGCAGCTTCATGTGCTGTGGTTCATTAACTCTAATTGTCATGTCTGGATTCCATCTGATGGATGATCAGGTCCTTTCTTTCTCACATCCGTTTTCTCACTGTCTTCAGGTGACCAGCTTCCAGAGCTACCTCCTTCAGAATTATGTTCGACAGTGGTCCTGGGTAATAGTCTAAACCACTTCAGTCATATTTGAATGTGTCTTCTTCTTGTTGGATTTTTTCCTTTTCTTGTACTCTTTCTGTGTGAAGCTTTCCTCTAGAGGGAAGAGAGCCACCATTTTAGAATAGTATTTTAGATTTCGAGAGATTATGTTACATAAAAGTTTTCCTACTTGAGAAGACTTATTTTTGAAGGTCAGAAAATTCTTGCATACGTTAAAAATAGAAAATGTAAAAGCCTTATGGAGCACCAAGTGCCTTCTGATTTCAGGCTTGATATGAGGGAGTGAAGAAGCAATGTTTTACATACCACCCATGTAAGACAACCCACATAATTTATAGTATGTGGCCATCTGTGTGTTTCCCAAGTTCTTGTTTCTTTATTAGAATTAACTGTGAGCCAAAACCAGAACATTAACTCTACAGGCAGTGAAAAAGATATGGAATAAGTAAAGAATGTTCCTCCCTTCATTTCAAGCTGTTTGTAGCTGAAAGTTGTGTCATGATTGTTTGGTGTCCAAAGAAAAGGAATGAATGCTTTCAGAACAATGTCAGATAGCACCTCTCTTTTTAGCAGTAAATATATTTATATGGGCGGTACCTGTTTTCCCCTCTAGAATTAAAATATTCAATAAATTTTCGGAACTTGGAATTTATTTGGCAAGTCTAATTTCTATGCATAACTAAAACCTCATGTCATGGTAACAGAAGGAATGATCTTTCATTGCCATGAAAGATTACAACTTGATTGGTGTTCAGTGTGGTTTAAGTACTCTTTTTTAAAATAAGTACATAAACAATGGTGTGTTGTTGAACGTTAATTTCATTAGCATGATTGGAAGCAGGGAAATCAAGAGAGATGAGAGCTGTAAATGTGAACGTATTTTCTGAGTTTATAAAATCAAAGTCTAAGATTCCATAAGGTTGTCTTTTCTTGGCTGCTAATGTTGTTATAAATATTAAAAAAATCTTTAATTTTATACCCCTGGTATCTTGTGCCAGAATAAAATAATCAGTAAACTGTAAGCATGTGAAACAGCTACAACACTTCTCATGTTACTAGTTTTATATCTATTGAATTGTTTATACATGTAGACCCTAAAGTTTTTAAAAAATTCTGTTAAATCAATTTTGCCACTAATAGCAGACAGATAACTTCCTAGAAGTATTACCAACATCAAATATCTGTAAGTGTATTAATTTTTTTCAAAAGTTTTTTCCAAGTGTTTTCCATTTTTGTTAATGAATTCATTTTCCTTCAAAATGCCACTGTCATGGGATGTTCCTATCAGAATTGCCTAATGCTGGTTCCTCAAAATCCTGTCAGCATTTATATTGCTTTTAACATCTTTCCTGTATTGTAAAATAGGAAGAAATGTCACAGATAAACTGAGTATCCTACTTCCCACTTCTGTTAAGTTGTTAAAAAGGTTGATAATGATTGATAAATCGATAAATTTTACTAATTGATAAACACAGTTGGATATAGCCATCTATATGACCTATGAATGTTAGTACAGTATTATTCTATTTGTTCAGGGTTATTATCTGAGCAGTGGTTTAATTCTTTAAGTTATAATCCTAAAAAATTCAATACGCATTACAAAATTTAACAGCCTATCTTACCCATGTTGCAATATGCCTTGTGACTTTTATTAAAAGAGTCCTCCTATTCTCTCAAAAAAACCTGGTGCCACTCTATAGTATAAACTCACTATTTCATTCTGGGCTCTGCATATCAGTATTAACTTCATTCTTTCACTGCCTTCACTTTTCTATTATTTATTCTAGGTCAGGGTCTAACTGATCCTAATTTAGCTGTGGCATGTTAAGCTCATTCATCTATAACTCTGCAGTTTTCTCCATAGTATTCATGTGCCTGAGAGCATAAAACAGAGGTGAAAACTGGTGGATTATTCAACAGCATCTCCGGTCTTTAGTCTCACCACACTTTTGTATTTTTATTGTCTGAAAATCAACTTTTTTCCTGCATTTTATTTATAGGTAAGGAGCTCATTTGCCTTATTTTCAACTGCAATATCTTAACTTCAGCCTGTTGTGGGCCTTTTAAATTTTCTTCATAACAGAAGGAGGTGAGAGGTGTTTAAATATAGTGATAAACCAAAGCTCTCACTTCTTCAGTCTCCAGTGTTAATTTACGTCTTTGGCTTCCACTTTTCCTCTGGGAAGCTCTACTAATTTCCTTCATGTTACAGTTTCACATGCATCCTAGTCCATGTTTTCAGAGGTTTGACCTTTATTAACTATATAAAATAGAACATCGTTACTGCTTTGATAGCAACCCTGAAATTCATCATTAGGGAGTTACTCCATTTTCAGTTCTTCTCTCTTGGACCACCACTAGTTGTTTTTAAATTGCAGTCTTTGCATACGATGAACATACTTAGGCTCTGCTATCTGATCTATACAATCTGCCATCAAAGAAAATGAGGTCAACATATATTTGACCTGTTGCCTAAATTTCCAGCTAGGAAAAATATTACATTTCCTGAGAAGAATGCTGGTGCCTTTAGATGTTGTGAAGTCTAGTTTGAATGTCTTCCTTTTCTTTTTTGTTATTCCCTCATCTCTATCTACTCCTCCATACTTCCTCTGTAATTGACTGGTCCTGAAGCCCTTAGGTGTCTGTGTCCTTACCTTTAACATAGGCACTTTTGGTTTTGCAGTCCTCCAAAATACGGTTATCCAATAATTATATTATTTGTCTAACCTGTCCTTTAAGTATCTTCTATATTTGAACTGTTACTGGACTCAGGCCTTCTCTCTTGCCTTGGCAACATACCTTTTTTGAATTGTCCTTTCTGTTTGGGCTCATTTGTCTCATTTGTTTCATTTAGGCTATGGCCTGTTATCAAACAAGGCCAATTTATGTTCCCATAAGAAGTCACAGATGAACCGTCCTACCCGTTCATATGCGTGTTCTTAACTTGCCCCACATGCAAGGAAAGTGCTCTTAGTTCGCATGTCAGTGAAAGAAGTTTTCAAAAGCCCTGTGTTTCAGATAGGGGAGTCTAAGTTCATGCACAGAGGAACAGGCAATGTAGACTCTTTCTAGAAGAAGGAGGTGACACAGAGTTATAGAAATGTAGAATAGGCGGAGAGTGCTTTGGGTTATATAATCACTATTGATTTCTAATGCCTTTGATATTAATTGTCTCACCATGTTTCCATTTTTTATAAATCTTTTTTGATATGAAGAGGTCACTGAAAAGCAGCTATGTTTTTTTGCCTTAACTTTGCCGTATTTTGCCTTTGTACTTTTAATTCTGCCTCATTGAGTGCTAGTGTTTTCTTTCTCCTGTGCCTCCTGACCCATTACGTTATCTTCTATGGAAATCCCATTAACAATCTCTGAATCTTTTGGAAACAAAAAACTTTCTTTTTTGTTTTGTTTGTTCATTTTTGGTTGGTTTTTAAAACAGTATGTTAAATTCCCTCAGGTTGGAAAGACTTCTGGATGTTTCTGGAAGTTAAGAGCGTCCTTTGCCATGGAACAGGGAACAGAAGTCTTCAGCTTAGAGGATAGTAGATTTCTCATTGTATTTGGGTGGAACTTGCATGAAATCAAATCATGGTGAGGAAATACATTGATTTAAAAGATCTGACATTTTAAAAACATTTTTTATTGATTATTTTTCTCTTTGATCCTAAGATCAGTCTTATTTAGTAGTGAAAATATCTAGAGAAAGAGAGATTTTTCTTTTAAATCAATGCATCAAAACCTCATCTCCTCTCTTATACACCAGTTTGAGCACATATGATGTTTTCACAGAAATCTCCCCCCCACCCCCTTTCTTTCCACTCCATTAGCCACAAACCAAATGTATGGAATTTGAAGCTATATAATGAAGAATACAGGAAACTAAAGAAAACAGATTTTATTTTGAGGTATGTTTCTAAGATTACAGCCGGGTCCTGCAAAAGCCTACCTAAGGTCACTTATTTATGCTTCTACTCCTGCCTGGCCTGTATGAGAGTTGCCTGGGATCTGTGGAGGCGGAGGTGGATCAAGAGTTCAAGGGAACAGAAAGGAACACAAGAGCCAAGCAGAAGAGTGGACTAATTCAAACACTCACATTTCAAATGTTTCTAGCTACAAAATGATTCTGCGTACCTGCTCATACACGTAGCTTTGCAATACCTTTCTAGTTTTGTAGGGCACAAAGCCAAGAGAGATCCCTGAGATTAGTGAGCCCTTCTCTTCTTATATTCTTTTAGTTGTAAATTCTTCTACACATAGAGAACTCGGCAGCCTCTATCCTACTCACAAAACACAGTCCTCAGAAATCCCTTTCTAAACAGCACTCACACAGATGGGGTGCAAGAGTATCATATTACCAAGGGAAAAATAGAATTAGTAGATAGAGAACAGGAGCTGGTGGAGTAATCTTATTTATTGCTTTCTTCCAAACCAAACTGTTAGGTTTTTAATCTGGGAAGGACTCCTCAACCTCTCTGGCACTTGCTCTGTTTTATTCTATATATATATATATATATATCAGCAACATTTACCTCCCAGGGAGAGGAAAACTCTTCTATATGTCTGAGTTTATAAGAAAGTCATCCAATCCACAAGTGTTACCCAAGAATTCAAAAGCAATTCTATGATTCCAGTATGGATTGAGTTTAGTCCTAAAATAATATATAGCAATTCTTTAGGGATTCCTGGGAAAGTCTCAATGTCCAGTTCTAACTCCCACATCATCAATTTGAAAGCACAGGGTTGGTTCTTCCTTTCTTTTCTATCCTCCCCTGTAGTGCTTTTCAAAGGTGGCTTATTTTCCCTGAGTTTTGCCATGAAAGGGAGTTAGTAAACTTTAAAACTTGTATGTTGGGAGGCAAAGGAGTGACATGAAAGTGCACTGGTAATGTTTTTGTGTGGGGGAAGACTTGCTGTAGGCCTATTAAATTTCTCCAGAAGCTTTCTTAGAAAAGAAGCAAAACAAGAAAGCTATTTTGCTCCCAATGTCCCAGACCCCTTTGATTTTGACATAACTGTCTTTGAATACCTCCTTTTCATTCTGATCAGCACAAGGCATTGCACGGTCTGCTCATTGTGCCATTTTTGATTTGAAATCATAAATTCAATATGCACTTGAGAGTGCAGTGACGGATGATGTTCATGAATGGCAGCATCTCCCTGCTGCTTACACTGACTGAACGGGAGGCAGGGAGGAAAAGCACTTCTTGCAACTGGGCTTTCTCTTGCCAGAAAAATGATATAATTAGCCAGGCACCAATCCTGGTTCTCTCTGTTGCTGCCCTGGGATTTTTCTCATTCCTGATGATGTGCTTCTTGCGGCACTTTCTGCCCTATCCTCAAGCAATTTGGCATAGGTCCTCCAGTGGAACAGCCACTACGTACATTATAAACACTTAGTGGTTAAGACCATTCACGTAGGAAGCGGAAAACTGCATTTCAGTGCTTTCCTCAAGGGAGCCGAAATATTGTAAAGAAAGGGCTAACCTCCAAATTATAACCTGAGCTGAAAGAACAATCTGTCCTGTTGCAATTGTGTAGAAATTAAATTTCACTAGGCTACTGCTGTGGTTTGTGCACTTGCCTAGAGGAAGGTGCACAAGAAAGTCTTCTGAAAAGAAGACTTTATGTTTATGTTACACTGTCAACTCAGTACTCTGAAAGCATTGAGCCCTGCATTAAGAAGGCGGGGTGTGCCTTTGTGTAGCCCTGACGGTCCTACAGACCAGCAGATGATGGGCTTTGGGACTCAAAGCCATGTGCAACATAGTATTTAACTCAATGTAGTTTTCTGCTCATCATCCCACTCAGATTCCTGCTCAGCGTACAGAGTATAGGATCGGCCTAAAAGGTGCATCTTGCCTGGTATCCTCTCTGGCAGCAACCATTAGCAAATGCTTACAAACTCTTAGCAAAAGAGTTAAAGAGACAGGGTGTATGGAGTGAGTCTTTCCCAAAGCATCCTGTTCCCATGAATTTATAGTGTTCTCAGATGTTTAGGAACTTCTTCGTTCAGCCTGCCAACCCCTGTTCACAGCAACTGACATGTTCATCTGTGGGTTCAGATCCCTAAAATTTAGGGGAGCTAAGTATTTCCTCAGGTATGATCCTAAATCTTTTCTAGGCTTCTTTCTTTTCACCTTCATCAATCTCTTCCTCTTCTGGCAAATTTTCACCTCTAAGGCCATGTCTGTGTTGCCATACAGATGGTTGTGTTTCAGCTTTTCCTATAGTCCAATCCAGTGTAGACTCTACTGTTACTAAATAGCTGCACCATGGGTGGTCCAATACACCTTTTTTTTTTTTTTTAAACAGAGTGTAAAAAGGCCCTATGTTTCCGTTATGCAGTAATAGTCTGATTTTAGTAGTACCTCTGCAAATTCTGCTGTAAGCTGTACTTACCCCCCAAAACCTCCATAAGTCTTAAGAGAAATATGTATGTGTACAAATATATATTGTATAGAGAAGAATATGAAATATAAAAATCCTCCCACATTAACAGTTCTAATTAGCTACCATTTTAAAGAATGTTTTATTTTAAATAATGAAATTAGGAACATAATTATAATATTGTCTCCCACTTTCAGTATCTTCCAATAATTGAATGCTTGGAGTACTTAAATTTTGAGAATGTCCTCTTCCTGCGTTAATATCTTAAATATATATTTTCTATTTTGGCTTTAGGATTAAAAGTTGTTCTTTTGAGCATGAATCACATATAGTTTTATTACTTATTTGTGAAAGGGCCATTCAGGTCAACAAAAGCTGTCTCTCAACTTAGATACTGTAAAATGGATATCTGGTGTTTTTTAAACTGCATCAGAAGGTAAGTAATAAGGAAACTTTCAATTATAAAGCAAGAAATAGCAGAAAGCTGGAATGTGCCTCCATCCTGTCATGTATCTAAGGATGTAATTACTACTTACATGTTGCTCCAATAATATTCTTAGATGAGACATGCTATGACTGTGGACAGACATAAAAATAGTTCTGAATGGATTCTGATTCTGAAGCACAAGTCTTTCCCACAGATTTCAGCAAACCTCATTTCTAAGTACTCCCAGCAGTAAAAGGGACATATGCCACATACTGGGGAGTCTTCTGTGTTCAGGTAATTTTATTCAATTTAAAAACCATTATTAAAATCTCTGTTGTGAAACCCAAGTAATACTTCTCTATTCTGTGTCCATAATGTAGTGTAACTTCTATTATAAGTAAGTTGCCCAAGGATATTATTGCAATGTTTAAAGCAGTTACTGAAAAATACCTTTATTTTATAGCCACATTATTAAACAAGAGTGGCAAGGAACTCACGTTTATGGTTGATTATAAAACAAGAAACATAAATTCCAAAATGCCAAACTGTTTTTTATCAAATTAACCAAAATTTTACTACATCTCGCTATTTAAGTAGATAGGATATTCTGATTATTTTAAAATACAGGTATAGTTTTGGCCTGTTACTAGAGACATACTTAAAAGAGTATTTTTAAAGAGCTTTCACACAGGGCAAAATCAAACACTAAAGACAGAAGGAATATAGTTGCTAAAGAAAGGTGATGACCACAGCAAAGCCTGAAAAATACTAACTGCATTATTCTAAGCAGTGACACAATCTTTAACAAGACCTGAGAGCAGCCCGAGAACAGTAATGCAGCAGAGAAAAAAATCAGTGAGTGACTGAGTAATCTCACAGCCTTTGATGTTTTTAATCATGCTGCCTCATTGTGTGGATTAAAAAAAAACAACCCAAAACCTAAACATGACTATTTTGCTGGTTTAGAGTTTTGAGAACATTGATCTCTAGAGTAGAACGCATCAAGCACATGAATTGTGCTATTGCCCCTCCTCATGGAAAGGAATAGATACTAAACTATCAAATGAATGCAGGTCACAAAGTGATGTCACCACGATGGTGAAAAGGGTCGCTTTGTGATTAATGAAAGGTTAAACGTTAATTCCCCAGCTTCCTTTCTGCAGATCTAACAATGTTGTTCCGTACTTTGATTTTCCCTAATAAGTGCATAGCCAAGTCTCTTTATTACTGAAATTCTACTTGGTAGGTAATGTACAGGTAAGGGTTGATACAGCTGGGATGGAAATGTGAGGAAAACTTTATCATACTGGTGCAAAGACTTTTATTTAAAAATTATTTAGGAATTCCTAGTAATGGGTTAAAATTTATATTACACGATTATGTGTTTCCCTTCCCTCGGTATTTTGCTCTCCAGTGTAATCAGATTTATCGACTAGTACAAAACAATGTCACTCTTTCTTTCTTGCAGTGCTCAGGACTTGGCCCTTACTCCTTTCATTCTGTAAAGTAGCAGCTGATGTACAACATTCATTGTTCCCTTTGGAAGGTTTAGCTGATGTCATTTTTCTAGAAATAATCTGTTCTTTGTAAATGTGTGATCACTGAGCTTGCTTGAGACTTTATTTTTCTAAGAAAGAGAAACAGAAGGGGGTTTGTCTGCAGACCTGTATCCATGTGACTCCATGGCCTCACAAGGCTTACCAGCAGTTCATAATCAAAAGAAATTATCTTTAGAGAAATCATGGGAATATTAAACTTTCCTAATATACAACATATTAAGAATAATAAAAGTATTTTAAACAATTCATAGAATAACAAGTTCTTGAGTGCACCTAGTATTTGCACTAATTACTGCTCGGTGCATTAGTACTCAAATCATTACAGAGGTTTGTAGTGGAGTCTTTACAGTGATCAGCTCAGACAACATCAACTTTTATGGTCACTAGTCTTAAACATCAAGGATCAAAAAAGTCTTAAAAATATGCAGTTTCATTCTCATGTTCCTCTCTGTTGTGGGGTTTTTTTTGTTTGTTTTGGGTTTTTTTTGTGAATATAAATCTCATCATAAGTCTCTGCACCCCGTGTGAGCAAACTGAAATGTAACTAGCTGGACATATATGATGAAACTCTGTGTACTGCTGGCATACTTCAGTACCCTCTGGTATTGTTTGTGAGGTAAAGAATAAAGCAAATTCAAATGCATCTCATTTCTTGTCACTGCCCATGAGAGCTAGGCAGAAGCTCTGTCTTCCTGCATAGTGTATAGTTCAGTTAGTCAGCTGTATTCACAGCTAACATGGCTGTCCTGGCTTCCAAAGCATTTTATTTAAGCTCTGGTTCTATAAAAGGCTCCTAAGATGTCCTAACTCTGATTTTAAAATCTGCCCTGCAGGCATCCCCACTTGACACACTGCCTTGTTTAGTATACATTGAGGGGATATAGCATTCCCCTGTCTCCACCTTTCCAGAGAAGTCCAGGCAAATAGCTCATGCTGCCTCCCAGAAAATGCTCCTAATGCAGAGTTTTAAGAAGTATTTGATTGAGGTATTCATTCAAGAGCAACCTCTCCCTGCCTCAAAGCTGCAGTTGTTAACTATTTCAGAAAGAGGAGTCACCCCTCTGGGGGAGAAAGGCTCCAGAAATTTATACTGTTTGCTAACTCTTTTGAGACATACCCGTTGGTGATGCCTGTGTCTGTGCAAGAGCTATATTCAATATTATTACCTATCCCAAAAGGGAAAGTTAGATGCTAACCCGCTTCCCTCAGCAAGGACATCAAAAGTACTTTATGTTTAGTGTTTTTTACACTTTCTACATTTTATGTATATGTTTACACATACTATCTTAGGATCAGGTAAATTTTATTAAAGATACCTAAGCAGTTTCCAAAACAGAGACCAGATTCAAATTCCCCAGCCTGAGGTATTTTTCTTGCGTGATTAGAAAGCCAGGCTACCTCTTGCTTGTTCTCTCTTCTGTGGAGGTGACCTTGTACCCCTTCTGTGGAGGGGATCTTGCACCCCTTCTGTGCAGTGGCGAACTGCTGGCAGCAGCCATCAGAGCCTGTCTTGTGGTCTGGCCTTACAGACCCTTCTGGACAGCGTATCTTTTAATTCAAATCCTCTCAGGCTTGAGAATGGCTTTCAGCTGACCCATACCTCCTAAATCCCGGTTGACTGGATAACAGAAAAAAGAGCTGCTGCTTTTCCATCTGCATGCTCACAAAGGCTCAGTCCTTGCACGCAAGCAGACAGTAAGTGCAAAGACCAGAGAGACACTGAAGTTCAGAGCTGCGCTGGTAGCTCACATTTCTTACTGACTAACCTCCCAGCCACCATCTCTTCTGCACAGGTAGGTAGGCATTGAGCTCAGGGTATTGAGTCAGGCTGGAACGAGTCACTGAAGAACTGGGATATGGTGTTAAACACAGTGTGTGCCACCTCTACTTTCATAGAAGGATGGCATTTACCTCAGAGTAACTAGAGCTTTTTGAAATACCGTTTTAATCACATGAATCCCACAATTCACTTTTAATGAATGCAGACAGACTCCAGTTATGGACTTTGTACCACTGAAGAGGGAGAAGGCATTGGGATGCCTGTCTGAAAAAAGGCATTTTGAAGAATTTAAGTAATTTTAATTTAATTTACTTTTAAAGTAGTGATTTAGTATAGGCAAACCTTCCTTTTTTTATATAAATATATACTTGTAAAAGATACATTTATAGAAAAGGAGAAACAAATTTTATCAGGCAGGGAATATTTCTAGCTAGTATCTTCCTTGCTGTCTTGCCATCTGGATTATGCTGTGTAAGTGGAGCAAAACAGTACAATTAGTCCACAAAAATTCAATTAGTGCATATGGAATTAAATTTCTCTGAGGCAAAATTCTGCTAAGTAAATAGAATAAACTCCCTTGCATGTGCCTGTGTTTGGAATATCTTGTCACGCTACGGAGCTATGAATGGCAAGACAGGCACATTAATCTTCAGACTTGAGATTTCAATTCTAATAGGCACTGCTGAGACCAAAGCTTCCAGGAATTCATGTGTTGTTTCTGGTCTTTGCAAGTTAATTCTTCTCCAAGTAGGACAGCTAGTGGCTCATGGTGACTAGACAACTCCCTCCAGTGGGAGATTTATTGCATGAACTCTGTTTGAAACTATGTTCTAATGACTGTCTCTCTTTGGCAGCAAATGCATCACAAGCTATTAATGTCTTGTTCCCTTTTACCTTTTTACAATAAATCTGTAATCTTTTATATTTTTTAAAACAAAACTCTGTAAAGCACATTGTGCTTTGCTTCAAGGACCTGTGGTTTGGTTCCTGAGACAGATACAGGTCAGAGTTAAAGGAATTAAAGTCAAGGCTTATCTGCTACACACAAGAAAGAAATGAAACCAGAAGACTGCTTCGTCACTGTTATTCTTTGCACAGAAGAGCAACAGTGGTACTGGAGCAGGAAAATTATGTTCCGTGTAAGTTGTGACAGTCTCTTCTAAAAGGGCAGCTGGTAACAACATGCTGCAACCTCCTTCAGAGCGATACATCCATTGCAGATCCCCAAGCAGTCTGCATTCTTGTCAGCTCTTGCTCTGATCTGCAACGTGTACCTCTGGTTGAGCCAGATGCTAGCCTGTAGACCTCTACCTAAAGAACAATACGTAATGCCGGCAAAAAAGGTTTTGTAACACATGCAGTGAGAATGTTCTTGATCTGACATCTCTATTTTCTGTAGGCTTCTGTAGTACTTCCAGAAGCTACTATTATGCATAGTATAATGATAAAACTCTAAATTTAATTTTCTGAATTAAGTTTAATGTTCCTTATGGAAATAGAAATCTTTTGGTTTCAAAAGAGGTGCGGAACAGGGTTTGGCTACAGAAATTTCCTCATGACACACGTAGTGAGGCTCTTCTGCATTTTTCAGCAGTGTTCATCTTTAATGCTAAGATATAATTCTCTCCTGTACTTGTTCAGTGCCCTTCCTCAAGTATCTCAGTTGCCATGTTATTGGGGATTTGTCTTATTAGGGCCACAATTAATGACTTAATGGTCTCAGATTGCCCCCAACCACCCTTTTTTTTTTCTTTCTAAACAGGTTCCAAACAATCTGCTTATCTTCTTCAGTTAGAAACAGACGTTTAAAGGAAGATGTATTTACATTTGCATGGATTACTGCATGTCCTGGTTTGAGTTAGAACAGAATTAATTCTGTTCAGTGATTTCACTTTCCAGCTCAGCCTCTACTAAGTCACTGCACTTTCTGAAGTTAACGGCATATTTTTGCAGACAGTATCTGCTTCTAGCAGTGATAATGCTTGATGTGTACAGTCACTACCAGGGATTGGTCTGCAGAAAGGCTCTGGCTTCTACTTGCTCCTGTGCAGACCAAGGTCACTGCTAAATCCTGTGTGCCACGGTGGGGTGCAGTAAGTGAGAGGCCGCACCTGTGGGGAGGAGCGGACAGGACAGGTGACCCTACACTGACCAACAAGGTGTTCCATCCCATAGACGTTGTATTCGGTATAAAGCTGAGGGACCACAAGGGTCAAGCTCTCTTCTTCAATGGCCGGCGTCCGAGGAGGACTCTGTCCATTCTGCTTTTGATCCCAATCTGTGCATTCCTGAATCCAGTTCCAGAATCCAGCTCCTGAATCTGGTTCCTTTCTGCTGCTGAGTCCGGTCTGGGACTTCTCCAGTGTCTGCCCAGAGCATCAGTGACGGTGATGCAATTGCCATAAGGGGGTTTGGGTTCAGAATTGGTTTTATATATATTTGTATATATTTCATTTTACTGTTATTATTTTCATTAAAGCAGTTTTAGTTTTCTTTTCCAATCCTTAAGTCTCTCTCCCTTATTCCCTTTCTCTTCCCCTTGGGGAAGGGAGAGGGGTTAACAGAGGGTAGCTGTCATTTGTCTCGTGGCTGGCCCGGCCCTAACCCATGACACTGCATTTTTTCAAACATGGGATAATCTTACAGAACAATCCCTCAGTTTTCTGAGGGAGGAAAAGTCTGTCTTTGAATAGAAGGTAAGCATACCCCTTCTCACTTCCTAACTACCTTATTTGATATTTCTAGTTGGCCACACTTTACTATGCATACTCCTCTCTCTCAGTCCCATTCCTCGATTGAAGTGACAGATCTGAGAATTGGCTTTTGAGCTGGCAGAGTAACTGCCGCTTCACAGTATATGCTATACAATACCAGGATAAAATACTGTAATTTGAGGTAAGATTGTTCATTTGGGACCATTTTCCTCAAAAATTGCTTTAGAAGCTTGAAAAATACAGCATAATGTTTCTAAATCTCATTTTCCTTAATTTAAATAAATAATTGAAAAATGCATTCTGTGTTCTACATTGTGGGAAAAGCAAACAACTTGCAAGCTTCATGGCCACAAGAGAAAATAAAGCAAGCACACACATCTTCCAACAAAAGTACAACTATCTCCACCTAAAGAACCAAAATAACTGAAGTATAAATAAGAACCCTCTTGTAGCCCTGCTTTTCTGTTCAGATAACATGCAACATGGATACCACTTTCAGCTGTTAGGAGAATTTACTGTCCCAGTGCTGTACTGCTGTGTGAGAGGATGAGCATGCTAAAAGTGTATGAAGAACATCTCCTCACCCAAACATCTGTTTCACATAGCTTTGAATCAAGACACTTTTCTAACATGCCACCCATTAACGTTAGCACGAAGAGGTTATGAGGTTTTCTGCTGTTCTCCTGTTGCCACTGTATCTTAGGCAGCAGGCATTAGTTTAGATTCTCTGCTTTCCAGTTGTTCCTCTAAGTGCAGAGTTTAAAAAACATTGTAGGAGAAAGACATAAACATGGTTACAAGGCTCTGTAATTGCAAGAGGATGTTGTCTGAATTCAGGGGTTATTTCACTAGCATAGAAAGTGTGATTTGTTCTCACAGCAGTTCTGTCCAAGGTCACTGCGTACAAGACACTTTGAATATAGCCTTAACCTGGAATGTGAGAACTAAGCCTGCTGAGCACACCGATGTCTAGGAGACATTTGACACCTGTGAGCTCTTGCATCAGGATTCTGCGCTCATGTAGTGCTCAGCAGAAGATTTAGCTTTCTCTTTGCAGACTGAAAGCATGGCTGTGGTGATAAAAGTGGAAAAGTTCTTGTGCAAGTTTTGACACTAAGGTGATGCTGTCAGAGCTACTCACACTACATCTTTGTTGTAAGTGTTGAAGCTGAAGGTAAGGAAGGAGGCCTAACCTCGTCTTTGCATGCTTGCAAGCATAAGATTAAAATCAGTATGATTCCATTAACTTCCCTTTTTAACTTTTAAAAACACAATTGAGTTATAGACAGGTGAAACAGTGTCTTGTTTTCGTGCTTGTGCCTGTGCAAAATACGTTCGTTGCCACGAGGACTGCACGCCTTGTAGCACATACTTCCCCCATCCTCGTTAGAGTGTGAGTAGTTGCTGCCATGTCAGTAGGATGGACTTCTCCCAGGAAAAACTGCTCATGTTCACGCGGGCTGAATGAGGTCAGTTCTCATGGCAACCACACTTTATCTGCAAATATGTGCATTGTTTCCTAACACTTTCCCCTTCTGTGTAGAAATTATGTAAAA
Organism: Bucorvus abyssinicus; assembly: GCA_009769605.1. Lineage (NCBI taxonomy): Eukaryota > Metazoa > Chordata > Aves > Bucerotiformes > Bucorvidae > Bucorvus > Bucorvus abyssinicus. The sequence continues at coordinate 43,426,711 of CM020026.1, forward strand.
TCCAGGCGAGCAGAAGAGCAAGAAAGGAACCTAATTGGCATGCAAGTGGCAAATGCTGTGACACTTCTCATGCTTATCACTATTTTTTCACTAATTATTAGGCAGGCCAAAGTTCTAGAAGACGACACATACATTAAGAACACTCCATTAGGCTTGCTCAGCAACATGCTCATAGAGTAATTTTTTTTTTCAGACAGACATCGAGTTAATACAGGATTAGTTACTGTCAGACGTGGCAGAAACAAACAGCTATATTGCTGTGTGCCTTGATATTATTTCAGTCACTTCCCCCCTCCTTCCTTTCCTTCCCCCCTTCTCCAGTTTGAGGAAGCTTGTCGGGTGCTTGTCGGGGATCCCATGGGAGGTTAGGAAGGAGAGAGGAACTGCTTTGTTGGGGATGGCCAGAGCTCCCTGCTCCAGCTCCACCCCAGCAGCCCGAATGAGGCTCCTGCAGAAGGGCATTAGGTGGCATGACTGTGACAGTAACAGCGCTATGCCTGTAACACAGGAGTTCTCTGATGGTGTAAGGTTGTGTTAAATCTCCTTTAGAACTAGCAGCAGATTGGATTTTTTTTTTTTTTTTTTCCAGATTTCAAAACCTTTTTTCGAGATTTCAAAACCTTTTGAACAGGAGAAAAACACCCCCTGCATTAATGGCATTTTCACTCTTTTAAAAGGGAGCAATGACTTGGCCTCAGCCTAATAAAAACAAACACTTACCTTGGTTACAAGAACATCCTCAGTTTTGCCAGCATCTTATAACTCCTCAGACCACGTGGCAGAACTACTGCCAGGAGAAAAGCCTCCTCTACAGAGAACAGACACTTATTCACTGGGAGGCTACTTACAGTGCTGCCTGCGGCTGTGTGGCGTGGCTGCACGCAAGTGAGCAGATCCGGCTGTAAAAGGTCTTGCTGTCATACCTTAATGCAATTTCTACGCTTGTGGCTTTTATTGATGCCTTAACTGATTACTCTCCACCCTTCGTATGTTACTCGTAATACTAGTGTCAGGTACTGTAAGTCTACCAGCAAGATTGATCACAAACCCTGTAACTAGAATATTAGTAAAACCTGTAAAGTACTAATTTTAGATTATTACCTTCTTTGTTGTCGTGGGGGTCACTGTAGATAGAAGCCAGGGTAAACAAGGAGAAAAGGACAAAAGCCAGCAAGATGAAAGCTACTTCAAGGTTTGTGAAGGGCAGCTCCATGAACTGTTACTGCTTCGCCTGGGAAAAAGTGTAAATGTTTACTTGGCTGGCTGTGGAAAGGGACTGCTTTCAACAGAGAAGTTAAGTCTTTAGTCAGGAGGATACTAGATCCTGGTCAAACTGGTTAAGTAACTTTAGCAGCTAAGGAAAGAATACTGCTGGCTCATACAAGAATGCAAGTTCAAGCCCGTTTTACTGAGGATGTAGTATGTACGGTTTCTCTAGGGAACATTTACAGCAGTTATTAAAGTAAAGCTACACTTAACTAGATGTCTATATCTATCTGTATCTTATATTTATTTTATAGATATTTATGTGCAATGCATTTATTAGCAGGAGCATATTTTGACTCTGAAGGAGTAGTAAATAAATCCTTATTAAAACAAAACCTATCTGTAAAGATCTGTAGGAAGGCGTAGGTTTTCCTAACAGTAAAACTCTTACTATATAAAAACTGTGTAGTGAAAAGTTTAAAATGTATGAGAGAAAGCCCTCACATTACAACCAAATTACAAATCAAATCCCAGTCAATAGCCCAGGGATTTCGAAGTCAATGGGAATTTAAAGTGTTCAGACACCTACAGGATTTAACTCTAAAAAGCAGTCTCCTTGAAAACTTAAAACCCAGGAGTCCAATACATTTGGACAGAGAAGGTGTGAAAAATAAGAAGCATATAAGAAAATGAAAACAGTTTGCAGTAAATACAGGGAAGCCAGCACTTACGGATTGCCAGGAATTTGTATGTATATTCCATTGGAGTTTCTTCAAAATCATCCAGTTCTATAAAATGATTCAATATCATGGACTGAGTTAAGCACTCACAGCTGGAAAGATCTAATGTAATGTAGTTCACTGATGCTTTTCAGTTGCTGCCTAGTTTGCAGCAGGTACCGTCCACATCAGACTAGAGAGTAGAGAAAGTGGAAGGAGAAGGCACAGCTCAATGTGTTTTTTTTTCTTGTACCTGCCTACAGGATGCTGGCGATGTGTAAGCAAACTGAAGCAACAGTTGTAGAAATGCCATTGGTGCAGTCAGGACTGAAGTTTGTACATTGTAAATCGTGTTGAATCTTAAGCCCTAGTGAAATATTAACATAATAATAAACAAAGACTAACTAGTATAAGAAAGGAACTCAGCTCAGTAAATGCAAAAACTTAACCAGCAAGAATTTTAGAATCCAGATCCATAATGATAAAAGCAATAATAATTAGAATGATATGACTATGTCAGCAAGGACCAAACCTGTATAGATACAACTTATAAGAAAAATAGTCTTTTTGAAGGATCTTTGTGATCACTTTGTGTGGATTTTGCTTCTTGTAAAGACACAAATGCCATTTATACAAAGCATCAGTCACCTCTGATTGTGTTAGCTACGTGTTAATTAAAGGGAATTTTTAAACTAGAATATTTTAACATTCTGATTATTCTATTGTTTAAAATTATAAAATATTTTGACATTGCTATTTTTGATCTTTTGTATAGTGATCTATAGAGGAATATTGCCACCACAGGCAAAGGAGTGATGCTTATGAAACCCAATGTCAATAACATCTGAATAAAATAGGAGAATGTGGAGATGATTTGATCTCTGCTGCCTCCAATGTATCTTCTGCTGGATCACTTTTGAAACAAACATTTCATTAGTAGCTATTATAAATCTCTCTTTATGATTTCTAAGCGTGAACACATAGTCACGCATATCACAGCTTCCCTGTCTATGTGATGGATTAGTTACTTAGCCCGTTTAATTCAATAACCAAAGAATCACCTGTTCCAGTCAGAGATAAACTTACACCTGTAAGAGTGTAAAGAGAATTCTGATAGTTTTGGAATCAGATTAACTTGGAAAAAGATAGGGAAGGTCAAGATGATTTTTGAAAGGATGTTAAAAGGTTCGCTATGAATTATACCCATAAAAACACTCTAAAACCAGATGAGACTTACAGAACGTCCAGCTGTAGCCGAAAGTAAATTATATGTCTCATGATTTATCAGTTTACTGGATGGGGAAAATAGAGTCAGCACAAGAGGTGGTGTTCAATTGTTGCATCACATTTCTTGGTCTAACTTTTTCAAAGAAATGTGTATGAAAAGTAGTTCAATGTCCAGATTCTACAGACTTTTATCTTCTATAGGAAATTCTGGCCCCACTGGGATCTTCAGAAAGCTGATCCATTACACTGGTGTGGCTTGGATTTCACTAACTCAGTAGCAAGTTCCTCCACAAATATATTTGTTGACTTGTGCGGGATGACTGAGAAAATAAAGAGCTAAGTCTCACGACTAAATATATACTTATATCACGCCCATAGAAAAGATGAAAGAAAAACGTGAGGCTGAAAAGAAAAATCCAACATTTTTCCAAGCAGAGCTTTAAACTTAAGAGGTTAGACAAAGACAAAATAGACATCAGAATAAGAACTCAGTGAGAGCTGGACAGAATTGCATCCATAATTTTAAGTCTTTTTCTTTGTTTTACATCTATACACACTTTTTTCCAGTCTAGGCTGCTTAATGTAAAAAAAAAATCATTCCTTTTCTATAGGAATGATAAAGTAAAATTGTAGAAAAAAAATGAATATGGGACAGGTAGAAAATATAAAGGAAACATTTATTCTACATATTCCTGTCACTGGAAAGAGTGCTTCCAGTGAAGTGGAAATATCCTTCCTGATAGTCTTATACTTAGTATATGTTCTTACTGTTTTTGCAGAGACACCTCCTTGTATGCTGACCCTGCTGTCACAGCGGTTGTTGATCACTTCTGAAACTGAACTGTGGACTTCACCCCATAGATTGTACACTCAACCCCAAAAAAGTATCAGAAAATGAGGAAAGGAAATATCTGAACTTTAATAATTTTCTTTTTAAATTAAAATCCAGCTTTGTAACTGACAGAAATTATTTAGGTGGCTAAAAATGGTTGACTAAACCAAATAAAGTGCAAGGGTCAAAAAGTGACTTATGAAAGTGTGACGTCTACAGCTTCAATGCAGTGATTGTTCCTATTACTGATAACATGAGACCAAACTAAGCAAATACGAGCTTTGTAAGATATTAACTTTAGTTATTTGTCTTAATCCAGTGGGACATATATCATTGGTCTCCATTAAATTCCTAGTTGTTTTCATAAAATTACACCACACTGCCAATTCTTGAGAAAGACTTATTCTGCAAATGTGGCCTTCTTTGCTTTAAAGTAACAAATGCTGTTTTAATTAGACTAATACTATTCACAAATGTACTGCGTTTTGTTTGCTATACACAAGTCCTTCAGTTTTTAGCAATATTAGAGTCAAGCTACATATTAAAAAAATTCACACACTGGGGAGAATGGATCCGAGAAAGACTCCAGTACAGTGGGTTTTGAAGTACCACCATTAAAGACATTAAATGATTTGTTGGTTTCTAGTGGTTTTCTACCCCTTGCTGCTTTTAACAGTTACTTAACTCTGCTGCTTGGCAAGTCTTTCAATCATCTAAATATAGAAAACCTGACTCCTATGCTATGACATCATCTATTGTAAATTAGCATCATTTGCTAACTTCAAAATGCTGAGGATCTGATGAGCAGCTTCTTCAGTGAATTACAACCTGCTCAGCTGTGGTGGGCTGGGCATCCTAATAAAGAAGTTAATTTATTTAAATCTGCTTGGCTATTTATGCAGCATAGGTATTTCTCTGGTCATTAGCTCAAGAGTGAACTGCAATAGAAAAAACAAAGTCAGATACAGAGGAAAAGGTAAGAGAGGGGTTGTGGAAGGAACAGTCAGAGAAGTGCCAGTACAAAAAAAAAAAACCTGCCAGAGGTATAAATAAGTGAACAGCATGTAGAACATGTATGTATCAGAGAGGATAAAAACAGCCTTTGGACTTACATATCTGTAACTTCTCAGTTATCTCAGTATATCCAAAGTTCATAGTGGGTATATTCTAGACTCTTGTTTGCTGAATCTCCTCATTTTGTTTCCTTAACTTGTATTCTAAGGCTATCAAAGTATAACTTCAACTAGATATATTAGCTATAAAAAATGTAATATGGCATACTGAAAAATAGCTAGTTTGATATAAGGCACTTGGTCCCTTCAGAGGGTTTAGCTGTATTAACAACTATATAAAATATGGGATATTATAGAGGTTAAATCAAACTTTCTAGCCTTTGCTGCTCCAATGGTTAATGCCTGTGGAATGCTCATCTTAGAGCGCACTTCCTTCTTCGCTATCTCGGTGAAATGAGCCAACAGTGTTAGTGAGTCAGCAAGGCACGTAAGCTCTTGCTAAATTAAAAAAAAGGCTGTTGAATTGCTAGAATGTTATTACAGAACAGTGCTGAAGTTGCTCTGAGCCTGGCTTTTCCTGACTTCTGTTTGCAGCTAAACCGCATTCGGTTCAGAGGCATTTTTCCTTCATAGAAATTGCCAGTGATAGAAAGATTTGCTAGCTAGTCTTGTTTAGGGTTTTTTGTCACTCTTGTGTTTTTTTGTTCTCTGGGTGTTATATCCAATGTCTCTAATATCAAATATACCGATATGACTTTAACTTTGCCTTCCATATATTGTTCCATGTTTTTACCTGCCTAAGCAACTAACATGGATTAAAAGAAAAAAGATTCTGGTGTATTTATTTCTGTAAGATATTGATAATGTTATGACTCAGCAGTGGAGTGACACTTTGTTTGTAGAGCTGAATCTAACGCTGCTGACCTACAGAAACAGTTCTCAATATGAGTGATTTTTATTACTTTTTAAATATCAGCTTGAGGTCCTCATAGGTCATAATGCAGATAAGTCCAATATAAAACTTGGTGAATTTTGTTCTGGCTCATACGACATTTAGCTATACAAGTAGTACTGAGCACATCTTCCTAATTTCTTTCGTAATGCTTAAAGGCATTTTTTGTGCAAGAATATAATGATAAAAAATTGATATGTATTCTTTTACAAAGGAAAGACATGTCCAGTGAGAGATGTGAAAGGGTAGAAAAACTTTTGGAGTAGGACTAGGGTTTCCCTTTAACCAGTAAAAACCCAAAATTGTTGTTTTTTAAAGACATTTGAAAGAAAAGCCTTGTCAAAATGGAAAGTTCTGTATCCCAATGACAGTTGTACATTACATAAAAATTTGGATGTACTTTTGTGCAGAACAACTATAAAATATTTCCATGCTCAGAAAATATGCCTAAGACCTGCAAATACATCCTAGCAGTGAGACCCTGCACTCTGTTTAAGACAAGAACAGTATTAGTAAACAAAGGAATTCAGAAAGGTATACTCTCCTCCCATTTCAAGCTCAGTCCTTTAACTGGGAAGAAAAGACTGTTCCTGTCAGTCACTGGAATAACATTTAGTACACGCGTAGCCAAGTGGCAGAGGATGGCTTGGCTCACCTCTGCTCCCAAGTCCAGGAGAGCACAGCTCATCCCATGCACATCGTGCCAAAGCACCTTGCAGTAAACCAGCTGCCAGATTGAGACTGTCATTGTAGCCTGGAATGTTGGGCTGGTTTTATGATGGGAAGAATCAAACTGCCAAGCTCTCTGCAACAAATACCTGGTGCAGTGGGAAAAGAAGTGTTTATCTGTTCTTCATTACAAATAAAATTGCAATAGCATGTATTTTAATCTAAGTAACCAGTTTGATTGTTACTTTGAGTGCTGTTTCCACTAGCACGTCTTGGAGAGATATTGAATATACAAATTCAATGTGGTATTTTAAAAAAAAATATTCTTTTCTTTAAAACAATATAGATAAAATAGGCAGAATAGATCTCTTTAAGCAAAATTCTACTTTTCAAACTTAACTGGGCTTAGTTGGTCAGAATTTTTCCAACTTTTTTTTAGTGACAATAGCAATAAGGATATATAAATATTTTATTCAATCAAAAAAAGTAACTTTATTATAAGTGAACTGTCAGGAGTGAAAGATTATCAAAATGCTAATTAAAAGGAACATGATCTTTTTTTTTTTTTTTTCAGAATCCAAACTTAAAATATTTTAAACTCCTTTTTTCTTTTTTAAAAATATCTTCATTTTGATCTTGTTTCTCTTTCCCTTTTAGCTACAACTAGAAAACCTTTCTACTCAAATGTCTAAGCTTCTGGGTGGTTATACTTCAGCAGAGGTTCCTAGCGATTTAGACAACATTTCCAAGGGGAGTTTGATTATTTATTACAAGCTATGTGTAAATTGTGGGGTCTAGGATATAGCAATAACTGAAAAACAGTAATTTTCCAACCATGATGTTTAGCGTTGTTGAAGTATCCTCTCACCACTGTAAATTTCTTTGGTCCAACTTCTGTTTGGGTATATGCATCACCCTTATCACACTGCATTAGTTATGTGCTTTCCATTAAGCACCACAACTAATAACTTCATCCTCAGCCCCTCCCTTGTTCAGAAGTGAATTGTGTGCACAGCAGAGTTTGGGCAGGGGCTTTTGTTTGTTTCTTTTCTCTGTAGACACACTGCTACACAGTTCTCTTTAGAAAATTCGTATTAGAGAAGTCATTCTAGGCTGCTCCTTGGGCGAAAGCTGTTAAGCTTTAAGGTAGTACATAGGATCTATTGGATGATATTAATTAGAAAGACTAAACCCCAAAACCTTGCAACTGCATGAAGAAATCTTTCTGAGTTTCTTTCAAGACCCTAAGGGCTGTTTTTTGTCTTTTTAATAAATATATAACTGAGGACACATCAGAAAATACACAGATCCTATCTCTGAGATATTAGAAGACATAAAGGGGAACTACATAATCTTCCATCCTAAGTCGGTGGTAATTATCTTTTAATATTGAAAGGATTGAGCATAAAATTATGACCTGCAGTGTAGTGACACTTTTAGCTTAGATCATATCAATAGGAGAATATGTTCATCACTTCATAGGAAGCATAAATCACTTTCCAGTGTTATTGAGCAATATATCTGTGTAATACTAAAAACTTTAAATGAAAACAAAAAAAGGAACAAAACAAGCAAACTTAAATGTGCTGACCATTAGAAAACAAATAATTAAAACCAATTTTTATTTTTCAACTTAACTCTTCTGGATGTGCGGTTTTATGGTCTGTATTATCAACAGATAATTGCTTTGCTTTGCCAAATCAGGTGACTGCTTACCGACTAGCATGACTAGGAAGGCTATGTTTATTTTTCCATGGCCAGGCTATTTATTTGCGGGGCACATCTTGCATAGACAAGAGGGTTCCTGTTCAAAGCCACAGCTAGAATGAAGTTGAAGCTTGGTAATAGCAAGTTGAGCTTGGGTTCCTTTTTTCCACTTCTCGGTTTTCTCGCAGTTGTCTAGAATTTGATTCTTCTCACAGAAGCTTTGAAACTGAGAACACTTCACAGCAAGAAAGACTCTGCAAGTATTTAGCCGCTTGGAATACACATTTACAGATACATTTTCATAGTTGCAGGCATATCCATATGCAATGCAAATGATGGGTTCCTAGACCATAAAACCAATATGGAGTTAATGGGTAGATTTACATCAACTTTCATGCTTATAGTATCACTAAAATGATCAGGTAGAAAAAGATCTGGTAGACAAAAGCCAAAAAGGTGAATTTTCTTTTGAACCAGTGGTAAATGACTTTTACTAACTATGTTTTTTTAGGGTTCAGTTTGACCAATCTGCTTATCTCGGTGTAGAGAAGACAAAGTAACTGGAATTGCCCAATAGTGAATCCTCCTATGCAGACAAAAGAGTGGAGATAACATAACAGCTTCCTGCAGCCACAGCTCCCAACCCCAGCACCGTTCCTCTGATAGATTCACAGTCCAGGAACACCTGTCTATTGAGATCTGGGCAGTATGGGGTGTGTATTCTCAATTCCTCTGTTACAGCTGACTCGGCATTGGGCTAAAGTGCTAAGTTAGCCTTTCAAATACCCTCATACACTTCCATGAAACATATATGAAAAGGATTAAAATTTAGTTTTCAATCCAGTTAAGTCAAAAGAGAATACAGGTCAATTTGTGTGACATAAATTATTTTATTGTATCTAATGAGAATTTCTGGGAATAATTTGGACTTGGATAACAAATAATGGGATATGCTTGCCGATTTGATCTTACAGTGCCCCATACGCTTCTTCAGTTGAATCCCTTTTTTTATAAAACATTGTTATATCATATGTCAACACTGACATCTGATTTACAACTCCGTTCTGTGAAAGCTTAAAGGAGATATTTTGGAAGCTCATTTTATGCCCAGTACTGCCTGGACTCTGTAGATATCACCCTTTTGACTATTTTAATGGTGGTATTTTGTTGGTAAATGAATATGAAAGGGGCTTTAAATACATTAGAAAATAAATATACAAATATATGATTTAACATGCAAGATTATCCACTCTCCTTCATTTACTGTCATTATCCTAGGAGCAGTAGGTAAAAGAATAGTTGACGTAAACATACACTTTATAATTTTCTCAGAATGCCAAAGAAAAGTGTAATTACTGGTGTAACTCAGTCTTGTGTTTTTATGTAATCTTTGGTATTTCAAAAGGAGGTAACTCTGCCATTTCCCCCAAATGAATGTTTAAAAAGTTCCCTCCCACATACTCAAAAATCCATCTGTGTCATTTTAATACAAATATACTGTATTTGTCTTTAAGTAATTTGGGACAGCCTATCAATGTGGGCTTCCTTACACTCCACTAAGCCTACAGAGATTAATGTGCACATCATAATCAGTAAAGTCAAAATAGAAGTGACACCCAGTTATTTTGGTATTCTACTGTTTTCCTTTCTTGCTTATATTGCCTATTTGTTGTGACCAAAATGCTTGCCTGAGACCTTCCTGGACTGAAACTTTGCAGCCATAAGAAGTTTGACTGAAATAGCTGGGGCTTTAGATCGGTTCCAGCTTTTATTCTGTTGTTGAATCTCAGATGGCAAAATTATTCGGAGGTGGCTCCTTGCTTTTGTATCCCACTGAGAAGATGCTACGTAGCTTATACTAAAATACACAGCAGATGATGTTTTGATATAAAAATTACTACAACTAAGTACACTTCTTCTTTAGAAAAATCTGTATCCATTTGTTCCAGTTTATAGATAAACCTGTGTGCAGTCAATTTTTAAGCTATTATAGAAATGGTACTGAATAAGCTAAAAGAAGAAATGGAGTTAGGATACATAAACCCCCTCAGATTTCTATTGTGAGAAATAACTACCTGGAACTGATGAAAAGTGTTTTTTGGGTTTTTTTTTCATTAAAGATCGCATTGTCCCAGTGTTAAGCCATTTGGGGGAGGCAAATGAATGACAAAATGTAAGAGCATCTAGATATCATGCAGTCAGCTATTGGGTTTAGATGATGTTTTAGGGATACACTATGGTATGCAAAACTCATTGACAATGTCTGCTTAATTCAGGTTACTCTGAGCTCTCTGTATGCATCTCTTTAGAGTGGCATTTACACTAACAGTTTATAGTTTATATCCTATACAGTACCCACAGTTGCAAATGACCAAACCAAAGTTAAAAGTGATAAACTTTGTATTCCCACAGTACTGGCATGCTATAATCAGCTGAAAGGGTAGCGGGTATTCAAGTAACCTTTTGCTTTAAGTGTGTAATTTCCATTTTCAGGTAGTTTACATTTCAGGCAGTGGATGAAACTTGGTTTTGCAGCTGTCTACCAGAGATCTAGTTTTGTTCTTTGGGTTTGACCTCCGAGAGAAGAAAATAAGAAATACTAGAAAAAATGTTTATTCAGGAGTGTCAAGTTTCCTAACGCCCACAGGCCTTGCTGATTCCGCCCCCCAGCCCGATCTGTACTGAGGGATTTCAATTAACTTAACTATGGTGGTTTTTTTTCTCTTTGGCTGAAATCAGAGAAAGGCATTTTAATTATTTTTAAAAGGGAAAGATACAATTTGGTTTTAATCAAAGGACATATTTATTGAAAATTTTGTAGCAGTATTTCTGATAAGTGCATTACAGGAGAACTGAATTGAAACAGAGGCAGTTGTTGAAGAGCTCTATCCCCACACGAGCACTTTGGAAAAATTCCAAGCAAACATGTTGGCATTTATAAACCTTCATAAATTCAATTCTACATTTATTAGAACATTCATGTTAGTGATAGCAGGCTATTCTATTTTATAACCTCCTGACTCTTTAATTATTGCAAAGGCTTAGGACTGTTCTCTTGTAAAAAGTCTGAGTTTATGTGACCAGTCATATGTTATGGCATGTATTTTTCTTCCTAACTTCCAGGTCCTCTATTTTTTTTTTTTTAATAGTTAGGACAAGCATACACATCCCCAGCTTCCAGGGCGCAATCCTCTTGGCATTCTCTAACCCCGTAGTAAAGCATTTGTACTGATACACTGACCAGTCTAATATCTTGGAATGAATCTGAATTCAGAACATTATCACAAGAGGGAGCCCTTGTCAACACCAAATTCTGAAGTTCAATACATGATTCTGCAGATTAATCACTTTCCAAGGCAAGTGTGGGTTCTGTGCTCATGCATGAGGACCTTCTGAGACAGGTTACGTGCAAACTATATTACATAGGAAAAAAGCCTAGAAGTTATGGCTGAGCATTTGAGTAGGTTTGAATTGAGATTTTAAAATTTTCTTTTTCTACTTGTTACTGTTATATTTCTGTTTATTAATGATATTTTATTTAGGAATGCAGGTAGAGCCTTCATTCTGGGATAGCATAGTAGGAGCCTTCATAACAACATTCATCGTATGAGGATTACTTATGTGTTAATAACCTGTGTGTTTACTGAACTTAGTTTAAGTTAAAATGAGTGCAGAAGTCTGTGCAGTATGAGAATAAGTTAAAAATGAAAAAATAATAGTAACCAGATCAGTTTGTATTAACTTCATCCTACTTGTGCCTTTTATTCTGTCAATGTACAAAAAAAAAAAAAAAAAATTTAGGTAACTTGATTCCATTAGGGGATCAAGGTAGAGAAATAGTACAGATGTGGAACCACCATGGGAACTCTATGTTGTTCCATGAACATTCCATAAGGACTTATGGATAACTCCTGTTTTGTCACAAGTTTTGAAAAACAGAAGCCTCCAAAATCCTAAAATTACATCTGCAAAGTATTTTCATGATATCTCAACATCCAACGATTTCTTTCAACCCTAGAAAGTCTCTCATTTATGCATTCAGCATTGAGACTTGAGCACCAACATGAGAGCTGGGATTCTGATCTGTCACAGTGACACTTCTGGCTTACAAAAATGGCTGGTCCACATGGGTCCGTGTTACATTTGGAATTTACTTAATTGTAGGAGTGATGCCTCGAAGAGAGAAGGGTGGGGGTTTACATACTAACCCTGTTCTGAGCATGTATTTCACTTAAATTCAATAAATAATCTTTGGAATCAGTTTTTGTAGAGTATATAAAAGGATATAATAAAACTCTGACTTTTGAGCTCTTTAGAGGTAGCTAAACTAAATGAGGGCCAAGGCGGTGAATGGTGCACAGAAGTAATTAACCCATTATGGAATGATACTTTTGAGGTTCAAAGCGTGTTATTCTGATCTTTCTCTGATCAACAACTGCATTATATGAAAGACTTTTAAAGAGGGATCATCTTCTGAGAAGTAGAATTTGTATCTGGAATTATATCTCAAAATCCTAAAATCATGCCCCCTGCCTCCCAATATGTCTCAGTCTTCATAATAAAACCAGGAGGGAAATACAATCTCTTAACTTCCTTATTTATTCTCTTTAAGTTGAAAGTATTATCCTTTCAGGTTCTCATTTTGTTTCTCTGGAAACAATTCTTAACAATTGAATTAATTTGTGAAACTTATGTAATGTGAAACATTTTAGAAGAGACAATTAAACCATGTATTATTGTTGATATATATATCCTTAGAAGTAGATGGCTGAGAAAAGATTGACCTTGAATTTTCTCACATCTGCATATGTGAGGAATGTAACAATACTAACTTTTGTAGGTAAATACATGATAAATAATCTGTTGCAACTACCTGATAGAAAACATTACAAGTATTTTTGAATAGCAAGAGATGTGAAGCTAGAGCATTATCACTCTCAATTTTTTTTTAAAGATTTTTATTCTTGTGAAAATTCAGTATTACTCACTTGTCAGTTGCAAACTATCAATGGGAATTTAATCTGTGTCCATTTAAGGCATGAATACATTCTGAATGATGTTCTCTAAAAAAAATTCTTTATTTTTTCCCTGATTTAGGCATTGCTTTACAGGGGAAAATATTCAATCTGGTTTAATGTTAATTGTTTTGGTTTGTGTGAGAAAATTAAATGTCTTATGATGTTATGGTGCTATCATGGTGAAGTTCTAAATGATGATTGGAGAATAATCTTACACAAAATAGAAAAGGTTAGTTATAATTTGCAGATTTCTTAAGCATGTTGGTGTCTAATCACTTGAATAAATGAGGTCTTATACTACAGATGTAAGACAGCTTCCAAGTATTTTACCAAAAGGCAGAGCATTAGTAATGATTCTGTCTCCTCTCTGTCAGTCACATAATTATTTCTTCTTCATCATTGAATGCTATTGTTCTTCAGGAAATTAAGAAAAAGTTCCTTTTCATCTAGACCAGAAAACTAAAACAAAAACAAGGGGAAAAAAAAAATCAATCTCATTCCCTTCAAAAAAATTTCCTTCCTATTTCTAGTGTGTTGTGATCGTCACTTTTTTTCACACATTATTTCACATTTTCACACACTTATTCACAATGTGAATAGTAAATGTTTCATTTGCCTGTGAGTTATCTAAGGAACAGGCAGAATGACAATGAGAATTTTCTTACTGTCAGTAATATTATGAGGAGTTTAACAATCCATACAAATCTACAGAATAAGAATCTGTACTAACAGCAAACTGTATGTGAAACATTCAAAATCATAGGAAAAACATCTGCTTTCAGATTTGGTTATGAATTCAGGTCTTCAGCCGGGTTATGAACAGTGGTTGCCATCTTAGGAGAGCTTGCACTCAGCTACAAATGAATTAGCTGTTCTGGAGCAGGGCAGAGTAGTCCAAGAGATCTCTGACAAGCCAAAACCTGAGCCCATGTCCTCCGAGACTTTGATTAGCATCTCTCTGCCAGTCAATTTTGCTGAGGCCAGAGACTTTGAAAATGTTTGGGAATCTCCTTTTACAGATGCACGTATGTGACCTCAGTGGTGGCTGGGCTTCCCATCTAGCATTAGGTAAGGTGGGAGAAGCACGCAGAACAGAAAGGATAGAGTAGGAAAAAAGTGAGTAGTGCAGCGTTGTTAGTCTTCGTCGCTTGGCAATGCATTGCTGCTAGTAATGAAGAGGTTAGGTCTGACGTGATACCCAAGGGTGAGGAGGAACAACTGTCCTGAAAGGCAAAGAGCACTCCAGGTACAAGGGATAAGGAGAGGAGGAAACATGAAGTTTCTGAAAGAACTCAACTAGCAATGCTGCTAGAAACACAGGAGACACAGATGGTGCAAAACGTGGTAAGGGGATAGAGTTGTGGGAGGTTCTAGTGCTTCAATATCACTGCAATATCAGAGTTTTCTCCAGTTGAGCCCAGCTAAGAAAATACTGTTGCTATCTGAAATAACAAGAAAGGGTGACAGCCACATAGAAAATATTTTCACCTGCATTTTTAGAGAAAAAAATTAGAGATTAACTGGCATTATGTAGCAAAAGTAATATTTTTCACACCTGAGTTTTTTTTTTTTTTAAAAAAAAAAAAGCCTGCTTCCCCTGCTCTTCCTTTTTGATCTGCTGTGAAAGCACTGAAGTGGATGTATAATGCATATTCAACATAAAGACAGAGTTAGGTTTCCTGACTCTTTGAAGAGGGAGAAAAGCAGGACTGCATGAAAGGTTGTGGTGGAGAACTATCTCTTTTATTAACACTGCCTAAGGAATCATTCAATCTGAGCATTTCATCACTTGCAGAAAGAAAAACCTCAGATGTTGCTGTAATAACTCCTTCATTTTTTAACTTTTCAATACATCATCCAGTTTTCAAGTGAAGCAGAAGATAGGATCAAGTTCTGAGATGCTTGAATATTTTACTATATGATTTTTAAAAAATGTACACTCTCCAGACTAACAGTAATGCAAAAACTTGTCTGTGATTTTTTTTTTTTTTCCCTCCAGTGAAAATTAACCACTTTGGATTAGGAAAAAATAGAAAAATAACTTTGTACCTATGTCCAGTGACAGTCACACATGAATCAGAAGGCAGAATTTTGCACATCAGTGACTGTTGGCTCAAGTGATGGAGCTTTGGGTGAGGATGTGCACCCACTCACCCATGAGCTCTCTTTGCTCCAAGGCCAAATTCTACAATCATTACTGATGTAAGTCGATGTTGTATGTCGTGAGCAGTTAAATCAAATTATGCTATTATATCTTTCTCCACAGAATCAGATGCCTGCAGAACTTCATCAGGCTCTGATATTGTCTAGCAGCTCCACTTGACCTCCTAATTCAGGGATATTTGCTTTTAACAGAATAAGAGTATTTTATTCAAGACTAAATAATTCAAATTGACACAAAATTTACAAGGCATTTTACTTTGTGTACCACAGCCATTTAACTAATATTATAGAATATATCTTGCAAAGTTTTATATTTATTGTGAAAAATTGTCACCAGAGGCAGACTTAAAGATATTTTCATATTTTGATTAGACTGTGCTTTTTTTTTACTGTTTTTTAAAAAAATCTTAGTGTGAGGGTTGGTTCAAACAGGGATTAGTAATGGCCTAGAAGACTGTTCACATCTAGCTCAAGCCACTTTGGAGAGCTGCTCTGGTTTGATAGTTCAGCTTTACACATTAGATCGGATCTGGTTCAGCTGGTCCATTAACAATAGATGTTGTATGGCATATAATACTATCTTTGTCAGTCAAAATTATTATGCTAGGTTTATATGAGAAGTCTAAAAGTATAGTGTGCCAAACAGCATATCTGGAAAATAAGATAGTTAGCTTTTATACATATGTGATGTAAAAATAGTGGATTTTATTTTTTGATATTTTAATGTACTCTCAGGGTAAAATGAGCACAAAGAAGAGAAAATGTTCTACTCCAGAAGTAGGTTTTTTTTCCATTTTCATATGTCTCATTTAAGTTATCTGAGGAAATTATTTGCCCACCCAGGCACCCTTCAAAATCACCTTGATTCTTCTGAATGAACCAAAATGCTGATGCAAAAATCATCAATAATGGAGCACACTGTCACAGTCTGCACTGATGCATTGCAGCGACTCCTGAGGACACATTAGGATGCACTTCATCTCTGTATGAGGAAAATATTTTGATGTTTATATGGGTATAATCTACAATATAAATTTAAATAAGTCATGGAACTGTTACTCTGTATATACAATTGAGAAATTTAGTTTTAAAACATTAATAACATAACAACTTCATTATTGTTTTCATAAAATGTGAGCAAATTGAGAGCATTTACTTTAGTGTTAAATATTCATTCTGAGGCAAGGAGATTTAGTGATACAGTTTCTTTTACTATTTATGGGCATTGATGCAGTTAACCCCTGTTCAGATGTAATGATGAATTTACTTCTGTATTTCTGAAATCATCATTTTCAGTATAGAAGGGCTAGTGACTACAATTAGTTGAATTGAAAAGAAAAAGAATTACAAATGCCTTAGAGATAAAAACCATTTGGAGACAAAAAATGCTTTGACATTCTTGTGGAGATGCTGAAACCAAGTAAATATTAAATAACAGGCCAATTTAGCTAAGCTTCTTGTGTACAATTTTATATTTTCTACTTCTTTTCTGAAGAATATATACATTTTACTCCCAGTTCTCATAAGGTAGGGGTATTTGGGTGTAAAGATTGATCCTTTTAGGGGATGGTTTGAGGTTGAATTACATTAAAATCCTTTCACCTAATTTTTTGTGAATTATTCCCAATGGCAAAATTTTTGCAAAGATCTAGAGCAGAGACAGATATGGTATATGCAGCTATGCTACTGTTAAGCCTCTTGCTTCCTTCCCCCATTCCCCCCAGGCACTGGGCTTTAACCTGTGTAACTATTACACTGAAGATTTGTGGGCTTTGGAACCCAAACGATTCCGAAGTGTCGAGGTTCAGTAGAGCATAGGCTGGCTTTTAGCAATATTTCATCTCTCCTTACCAAGAAGGACACGGAATGACCTAACCACTCCTGAGTACCATATCCATTAGATGTGCTTTGTTCACAGCACTGACTGCGCTGAACACAGTGACATGTCCACCTTTCCTCAACACTAGGTGACCGTAAAAGGGAGCAGTTCTGTCACAGAGCAAAGTAGTGGCTGGAGTACTCGTCCAAGAAGCAGGTCTCAGCTATCCTAAGTAAGTTTAGCTCAAAGTCCTGCTTAGAATCAAGATTGGGATAACGTTCTCCTCTCTTATCACTGGAAGTTTATGACTAAAGAATTCAGAAAGAATAAATATGAGGAAATTGACTCTGCAGCCTCAAGAAGAGCTCATGATCTCAGAGACTGGGCTATGTCTCAGCCTGTCTTGTAAAAGAAGAGAGCTGTTTGCCTTGGCATTCTGAACCTTGATCTGAACCATGCAGAAGATGCCTGCCACATCAGCCCCTGAGGACTAGAGCAGGGATCTTTGCTGAGGCGTGCTGTGGCACTCCTCTGGCCACATCTTTCAGCTTCCTTCCAGAGCATGGGGTTAGAATGTCATTGATCCTTAGGTGTTTCACTGTTGAAGGCTCAGGCATTGAGACCTGCTCTTTGGAGGGTAGGGAGCTTAAGATATGCATACCAGCCCTGAAGCTTCTTCTCTTGCAGTTGCAGTATTTCCACTAGGTACTTAAAATGGTCACTCTGAATAGAATCTGCAGCAAAAGGAAAAGGAACCGCTCTTAATTATAAATATATTTCTTTACCTGTGTTTAGCATTTTTAAATGCCCTGCCTGGCTTTCCTTATTGAATAAAGTCTTTTATATTGATTTAGCACAGAAATCAATTAGGGCAGCTCACACAATCTACACCTTTGACTCAGCTCCACTGGAGAAATGCACACTGGGGCAATGGTAATTAATAGGATGAGTTGGTAACTTCCAAGCTGCCTAAGCTATGTGGTCACTGTGTGAGTTAACTCTTTACATCCCTATAGCATGATAGTATTTAAAGGAACTGAATTCTGTGTTGTGTTCTTAAATTATCAA
Organism: Bucorvus abyssinicus; assembly: GCA_009769605.1. Taxonomy (NCBI): domain Eukaryota; kingdom Metazoa; phylum Chordata; class Aves; order Bucerotiformes; family Bucorvidae; genus Bucorvus; species Bucorvus abyssinicus. The sequence goes on from CM020026.1 coordinate 43,445,104, forward strand.
AATTTTTCATGAAGGAGACAAATCTGTCATTTGCTGCAATTGCTGGAATAATTAAAGCATACTATGCACAAAAATGAAGGAAAAGTGCTGAGGTTCCTAATGGAAATATTTCCCATTTCTTCTTTATATCTGTGAGTCTGTGGAGGAGTTTTGCATGTGTGGGAGATGACAGAAATATAACATAGATGTTCAGCTGAAGGGCCATGACCAAACAAAAGGAATGTCACAGAAATAAAATACAAAGATTAATGGTAACAGAAGGATGGAAAGGTCTATCTAACTATTACTATTATAATCTAAACATAAAACACTTTTCAAGTTTCTGTTTTCTGAAGGCTGGGATATTAACTCATTTCCTTGCCACTGTCACACTGGGTAAAAGGATCCTTTTTTCAACTTCAAGTCCAGCCAATGTATCTCTTGCAAACCTGCTTTTTGTTTGTATTCTCAAATGACACCGTTATGGTGCACAAAATTATTTTCCAAAAGAATGACTCACTTTTCCTTCTAGTGAGCATGCTTAAACGCTTCCAGTTTCTAAAGCATTGTTTTAAAAATAAGTAATAGGAAATAATAGGAAAAAAGAATAAAGATCTATTAGGTAAGGCATTAAACGAAATGATTAAGGATAAATCTCCCCTTGCCTACTGAGTCCTTGCAAGTTGGTACTTCTCCTCAGTTTTGTACTACTATCCATCAGCTTTTCAGTGGCTTCATGGGTTGCATATTCCTTTCACAGCACTCTTTATGTCCTAAAAAATGCTTCTTTACTTTGATTCTGGTTAGTGAGTCTTCTCCACGTTGCAATTAAGTGTTTTTCCTTTCAGGAGTATCCCAGGCTCAACCCTTACTGCAGTTGTCCATTATTCTCTGCTCTGCATACCAGAAGTGTCTCCAAGCCGTGTGCATTTTTTGTTTGGTTGTCCTGTTGAGTAATCTTGTTAATACATTAGGTACACACAGAAATAAATGGAATTATGGTATATCAAGATGTGTTCTGTATATCTGTATACTGATACGAGATTTGGGCAAGACATTTAGAAAACTGGAACTTTAATTATTTCATGTGCTGTGCTTACCTGGAAAGGAAAGTAAGGAGATTGGGTAGGTTATGTTCAAATGAATGATGAAATTATTAAATTCCGCAAGTGAGAAAATTTCTTAGCCATTGTTTTAGGTATACAAGGAAGGACTGTCAGCTACAGGAAGGACTGACTCTTTAGGCAATTGAAAGGGAGTTCAACAACTCTTCCTTAACAGTCAAAGGAAAAAAAATGCTTTTCAGTAAGATGACAAAGGGCTTCTGAGGGCAAATATAGACCACAGCCCAAAAAAAGGAAAAAAGGGAGTCTGTGTAAGAGAGAAACTTTCACTATTATTTTTCTACTTAATATAAGGGAGAGTGGTTATGTATGACCATACTCCTAAGAGAGATTGCTTTGCTCTTCCGGTTAAAACACCCCAAAAAAGAAAAAGCATTGAAAAACCTTTCAGACAGAAAAATACATGAAAGCTTGTCTTCTACTGTTTATTTTCCTTGATTTACTTTTCCCATCTGCCTCTAAAGGGTTGTGATAATGATCCTAGCACGTAACAGGTCAACTTTGGGCATATTTCTAACTCTAATGCACATGGATGCTCCTTGTTGCCATGGAAACAGATAAAACTAACAGTTGAGAATTCAGCAGTTACCAGCCCAACAATAGATTATAATAAAACTGAACAGCGATGCTAGAGGATTCTGCAATAAATGGTATCTGATTTGCCACCTTTGTCTGTAACAGGTTTCAGACAGTTGCTCCAAAATGAAAATTGTCCTTTGCAAAGTCACTTGTAAGTAGTGGTCCTTTGCTTGTGAGGATATGTGCTTCTGTCTTTCACAGTAACTTCTAGATTCCTAATGGTAGCCTGGTCTATATAATCTGCAGTCAGATTAAAGGAGCAGTGAGTCTATTGCTCCATATAGCACTCTATATTGTTCCATATATACACCACCAGTATACTGCTTGGGATACCGGAAAAAAAAAGTGCAACCTGGGCTCTTGACAAGACTGAAGTGCTAGATAAAACAGGATGTTGGATGTTGAGTTTGAGATATCTGAGGATAGGTAAATACATACATTGTAAAATATATTGTAAAAAAAAAAAAAGTTTTAGATTGCATTGTACGTATGTATGTACAGACACACTTGTCTCAAGCCATGTAGGCACCATGGTTAATATAGCACCTAGTTTTGAGAGGTGAAAATATTTGTTTAGGATGAATGATGGTTTTTAGAGCTTTGTATTGTTTTGGTTCGGTGGTGCTTCAACTGGAACACGAACTCACGTAGACTTGGAGCACAGCTGGAATCCAGGGCAGGCTGGATCTCTGTGTAAATCCTGAGTGAATACAGTGATAGGAGATCATTACAGTGTGCCGTAACTTCGGTTTTAGTAATACTCTTCTCTCTTGAATAATTAATTCAAAAGATATCATTACAAAATGTAAAACCCCCCTGAGGAAAGCAATAAGGGAAAAAGGAAATTGAACAAAACAGAAGAAAAGAAGTTTGAATTTGAAATGAAGACAGAACCTTGTACTTGTCTGTCTCAGCTTGTTATGTCGTGTTTGTAAGACAGAGAAGATGTGAGAACTTTTCCCTAAAGACATCACATTCTTTTTAAAAAAATCAAGAAAAATCAGAAACTCAATAGAGACCATAAAATAGTACTGCTATAAACTCCTCTGACACATTTATGGAGAGAATTATTTATTTAAAATATTTATTTTGGGTCTAACAGCCCCATTTTTACTCCACATGTCATGCCATAGCTATTTTTGGCTGATCCCTCCTGTAGCTTCAAACAAGGTTCACAAAAGCAGCTACCTTTTATCAACAGACTCTTTTGGAAACCAGAACTCAGGACTTGGGCAGCTCAGAATCTCACGTCATGACATGGTGGTGCATTCTAATGGTGCAGAGTAAAATGAGATTTCTGCCCCTAGTTGTAGAATGAACCTGTAAAATATTCTCCAACTGAGATGAATCTTTTGGTGTTAAACTAGCCAACTGAATCCTCTTGAACTGTTAGGTTTCTCATTAGGCTGATTTTATTAATGGTGTCTCAATGTATGTGGGAGAGGGTCGTATGTTCTGAGATCACTTTTAATTATCTGTGCCATGTAAGCCGAACATCAGTGACATCGAGTGGCAGCACACATTAATCACAGGCATGCTATGTTTCATACACCTTGAGGGGTGAGTCTCATCAATTTGCCTCTGTTTGTGATTTGGCTTAAGGTCTACTTCTGGGGAGCTCAGGTGCATTTTGGAAGAATCATGTTTTCTGGCATAAATAGTAGGTAGACACGCTGTTACTACAGGGTCATCTGACAAACAGTAAAGGATGAACAAGATTAATCTCAGTTATTAGTTACCAACTCAAAGAGTAAGTCGTCTTATATGCAGTAGTCTTGTGTTATCCTATAGGATTTTTTTAAAATACTTGAGCAGAATTTACCAGAATTGCCAAGCAAGAGAGAAACAAGTTTTACAGCAGCGTGTAAGAGAAATGATGAACTGTGCTGGAGCAAAAGTGTTATTTAGAAATATCTAAGGAAAATTTTTTTGTTTGTTTTCTTAAGGTGACAGAACTTAGGGACTTGAATGCAGAGTGCAGTAGTACACTATTTCAAAATGTGCCGTTATCTTAATAAATAAAATTGTGTTTCCTTTACCAGACAACGGAGGCTAATTTAAACACAAGATACAGCTACGTTTCTATCAAACTTTCTTCACTGTACCTACAGCAAGATTTTTACCAAAGATTATTCTGAATCCATTATTTCTTGCTGAGAGGAAATGAATGTAAAACTATAGAAAGTCAAGCTCTAAGCTAAGGTGTTTGAAACAATCATTCAGTTTCAATAGGCACTAACTGAAGGCAGAGGAGAGCCCTTTTTGTAGTACACAGGAACTATATTTAACGAAAAAATGTGCATTTTAATGTTTTATTGGAAGGGTTTTCTCCTTGATACTGTTCTTTCTCAATGTAAGTTCATGCTAATACTAGAAGGTAAATCATGTGATAAATATTTAATTGTAGTAAATTTCTGATGGAAAGTGCTGCTTTAACTAAGTCAAAGTATTTCAAGAAAACATAGATTTTGACAAAGTTTTAAAGGGAGCAAAACTAAAGAAATGTTTGCAATTTCCTGTTTTTAAAATTTGAAACTTTTTACAGTAATATATTTTCATTTCAATAGAATTGTTTGATTTCTTTTAAATAGGTGTTAATTTTTTTAGTATTAAATAAAAGCCATCATTCTAAGAATTTCTTTCTTCAGGAGCTTTTTTTAGAAAACTTTGTAGTTTATTCTGATTTGGAAGGCAAAATGTTGGAACTTGTGCTATGCTACTTGTTTTCACTGTGTTTTATACAGGTCTCCCTGAGTCAGTATTGATCATATAAATTATCTTCGAAAATAAGGAAGTCACAAAAATATGACATCAAGTATTCAGTTACGTACTCTGTTCTGTCTGCCGTTGAAGAACAGCTGATTATCTACCATGTGATAAAAATGCAGTTATGTCACCTTGTTTTCATTAGGTTGGAATTCTAAAAGAAGGCTGAGAATTGCATGTGCAATTCTTCAATCTGCTTCTCCACGGTTTTGCCCCTGGCAATAGGAACAGTCTACACCCTGTGGAGTTCCCACATAGTTTCAGTCCGTAGACCTTCGCTAGAGGTTATAGTTCTTTTTGTGGGGATGATAATGTCTGTTTCTGGTCCTAATTTAGAGGTATATCAGATACAGTAGTGTCTGTATTGGAGGTAGCGGGTCAGGACTATCTGCTTTTCTTTCTCAATAAATCAATTCGAGTACTGTCACTAGGACTTGCCCTCTCTAATTTCATTTTAATGTATTTTAAAATATTTTTAATTCCATGAGAGTAAGTGAAAACAAATCTGAATATGCCTGGCAATCAGTGATTATTCTACTCCCAGATGTGTCTATTTTCTACAAATAGGCAAATATAATACATTCCATGTACTATGCTCAAATATTTTATTTTCAGTTTTTATAACTACATATTTTTCACAGTAAATTTAGACATATAGCAGATTTAATAAAAACATTTTTAAACTTTTTTCAGTAAAGAACTCCTACTGTTCTCTGAGTTAATGCAATAAGATTTTTAATATCACTGTAAAGAAGGAAAAATCCTCTGACATCAGCATTAGATTAATGAAAATGAGACTGTTGGATAAAAAGAGAGAACAGTATTTATCCAACACAAATTTTTCTTCAGCAATACTGTTCCAGCTATGCAACAAAAAACTGTGGAGAAGCTGCCTATGGATCCACCAGGAAAGATCAGGAGATATGCCTGGTACCTAGTGGCTGTTTTCCCTCTCAGTTACAGCAAGTGGCCTCAACACACCATGCACTGAAAATTCTGTTTCAAGGGGGATTTCAATTCAAAATTCTTGCTGTTCCAGCTGAGGAAAAAAAAAAGATAATTTTGAAATTATCAGAAAGTTGGGGAATTAGAATATTTTTACATTGTCAGATTCTTTTGCTGACTCTAAAAGATGACATAAAATATTTAATAGGTTAATAAAATGCTTAGAATAAATGTTGTTGTGTTGCCTGCTATTTTTCTTACTACGTTTGCATGTGGCAGATGTGTCAGTAAAAGGGAAACAGATCAAATTGGTTAATCAAATGTAAATTAGTAACTTTTTAGCTATTAGAGTAGAAATAATGCCTTGAAAGGAAAGTCTCTGTGTAAGAAAGAAACACCACATGTTTTTCTATTCTTGTTGTTCATATTGCAAAAGCATGTAGAAAGCCAATCTAAGGAATCGGTCTATTTTGCTAGATAGGTCCAAGCTAATGCAAAAGATGGCTGCAGTGTGGAAGAGAAGATGAAAGAATGTGACCACAATATTTTAATTTTTATCCCAGCCAACAGCAGTACAGAAATAAGCCCATGAATGTCAAACAACTTTCTGATTTCTCAAGAGAATCCGTGGTCAGATTTGTTCTGTTCTTGTGCTATGAAGATGGATTCTCCTATTCTTCTGTGACAAATGACTATTTCTGCCTGTTTATAGGGAAGGAAGATGCAGTTAGAAGAAAAATTCCATATTACAGCTTCTTTTGACAGGCTCTTTGTTTTACTTAGATTTGTTTGGAAGAGTGAGGAAATAATGCCTGATAAATCCATATGAATATGAAGTCATGTGAGTATCTAGAAGAGAAAAATAGAAAACAAGAAAATAACCCCCCACAACTCTGATGCAGAGGGTGGTATCCCTTCTTACAGAATTTTTTTCAAGGAGTGGGAAGTTCATTAAAATATTTACAAAACTCTATATCCATCCATATTTATTTCACTAAACCAAGAAACTACTGGTTTTGCATGCGAGGAGACGTGCCTGTCACAACGACCCACCCGACTGATTCATAGATTTTACTACAAATGTTTAGCATCCAACATTGTCACTTCTCAGACTGTCACTGTGGCTTCCCTGCTTTTCTTCCTACTCTCTGCTGAATCAACCTATATATAAAAAAAGTTTATTTAATTTTGAAGGGTTCATTATCAGTGCAACTTATTTGCTCACTATATAAGAATTCAACTTCTAGAATTTGTATCTCCCGTTTTTTTCAGGTTCTTAAAATTTTCCAGGTTCAGAGCATGACCTGCAAAATCCATTTGCAAGCATTTTTAAACATTTTGTAGCTACAAGCATGATTTCCTCTGGACCTTGAGACATGAGGCAAAAGGGTCATTTCTTCACAGAAAGCATTCACTCAGCACCTTCACTCTCACAGCACAGCTGAATTCCCTACATTTTCATAGGAAATAGGATGTGAGCTGTTGAAGTTACTTTATAAGCTTGAACTGCTGTACAGGCAAGTAAGTACAGTCTGTGGAAATAATGAAAAAACAGATACTTCTTGTCTTCAAACTAGGCACAACATTCCTTAAACATACAGGTTCTAATTTCAGAGGTCATCTAGAATGTTTCTGTTATTTTTGAGTGATGATAGAGCCTCCCTGTAGGTAAAAGGCAATACTTTCACTAGTAAATAGCGAAATGTAGATCTGAAAAATAGAGGTCAGAGTGAACTGGAAATCAAGCAAACCATTTAGGAAGTCTCTTAATTTCTGTTATTGCGCCTTTCTTTCAAAGATTTAACTAGAGAATGGATTTGAGAACTTGTCTGCACTTTAATCCATCTAACTTCCATCTGTCTGCCCGTATTTTTGCTGAAAGGTCATTTCTGTTCTGCTGTATTTCATAAGCCTGACATTTAAGAGATTATTCTGCAACTCATTTTCTCCCTTCTAATGTTAAGTTTTTCAAAAATAAACTTTTAGTCTAAAAATAACATTTTTTTTTTTTTCAACATACTCTTTAAAGACATGTTTAACATTACATGAACCTTTATCCGTAGTGAACAAGCTCTTGTTCAAGAATGAGGGTGCGGAGCAAGATTAACGTCAAAGTTGTTTCTTCTGATTACTGTAGCACACCGTGTTATTTGGCACCTGAATGGAGAACAAGGAGGGGTCCTCTCAGCTTTTACTCCTCCCCTTAAGATTTGCTGGAGAAGAGGCCTTCTTATCATACTGCCAAAAGGAAGAAAAACAGAAACAGAGAGGAGACAAAAGCAGGTGAGAAAAGAAGCCTCGAATTGTTAAAAAAATATTGTCCTTTAACGGTTTGGTGCAAAAGAGTAGCTGTAAATAGCCAGGGCTGGGAAGGGAAGAGCTGTCTTACTGCATGAGATGTTTAGGTTAAAAAGCAAGAATAGGAGGTGCTAAATACAGTGATTCGGAGGTGGAAATGAGAGACAGTGAGACAGAAGGGAAAAATTAGCAAAGGAAACAAATGTTCAAAAAGGCCTGAGCTTGGGTTAGAGGGAGCGGAAAGTCTCATGACTGCATTTAATATTCATATCCAAATCTGAATGTAACCTGAATTTCCAGAGTCATCATTTCTCTGTTCCAAAAGGGTATTTTTATTATATGGAAAAGTAGTTTCCATCTCCTGTTTATTACTAGTTTAAAGAGTCTACGACTATAAAAACATTAAACTTTACTACTGTTCTTACTTGTTCTATACGATTAAGTAGAAAAGATTTCTGCAGCAGTTGTAGAAGTTGCAAATATAGTAGTGAACCACATAGGCGCCAATACGGTACGCAAAAGAATCTGAACTTTCAGTGTAGTGTTTTGTTACGTAGATGCTTGTAGACAAACTTCATCTAAAGAACACATCAAGGCTGCAAAGTGAAACAGAAAGCTACAAAATGCAGAAATCAGTATGAATTTTTATTTTCCTCTCCTGCTTTAATTGCAATTATGTATCTCTTCCTCAGGGCTCATTCCCATATTTAATGGATAGGAAGACTGGATCTGATTATCATTCATAACTCTCTCTGTGAAAAGATGATGTACACTAGATCACAACTTCATTTGTGGCAGAAAAGGTAGGCAAGAGTCCCCCTCCCTTAACAGTTGTCAGCTTTACTAATAATGAGGAGACAGAAAGTATGTGTGTGGGGAAAAAGGTGTTTCTGATTCAGCAAGCCATGTTCTTCCTTATTGAGGACAGCCAACAGTACGAGGGCAGTGTTTAAGTTATTAAAATATTCAAACGTTGTTCAAAATAGTTCATTCTTAAGTACTTGAACTGGATTGAAGACCTAGATTCACACTGTCTTGAGATTGCCGTATCAGTGAACACAAGTTAGATATCTAAAGAGTATATGTCTGGGTATCTTCCTTGATTTCAACCAAAATGATTATTCAAAGACTTAGCAGGTTCTCTGAGGCTGATGCAGAAACCTCAGTGCAAGTATGAACTTAAAGTTGGATATAGTGTGCAAGAGACCAAATAGATAAGTAACTGGACAAAATGCTCATTTAGTAACTTCAGTTGTTTATATCACCCATGAAACCCCATTCAGGGATAAAATTTCTATAGCAAGATTAGAAGTCCTCCTCTGCCCTCTTCTGTTCTGTAGCATCCTTTCCAAATCCAGTGTACCGAAACAGAAATGGATGATGGACCACACTGGTCACTTAGACTGATCAAGCTGCAGGATACAGTGATTTTGTATGGGGTTAACTCGGCAGATAAAACCTGTTTTGGTCTCCACTACAGACATTCAGGGAGCTGTAATGACTTTGTAATGGCAGGGATTCTAGATAGTGTTTTCAAAACAAAGGATTATTTACAGATCTTTAGTAACATAATGAGCATGAAAGAAGGTTAAGTAACAAAAGCTGATGTATGCATTGCCTTAACTAAGATTAGTCATTCTGCTACAATTTAAATGTACTAATTTTATCAATCAATAATGGGACTCAGAGAGATATTTTTCTCTGCTGCTGCACGTTCTTTTCAAGACCGAGTCCCTGATTTGAATTTTGGGTAAAAGAGATGGGCTTAGACATCTCAAAGTCTGTGAGAAGGTCTTTTAAGATTCTGATAAGGAATCTTAAAGCTATTCACACTGTTTTACACAATTGATCCAGGTAGGAGAATATGAAAATGTTTTTGCTGTAAATCTCCTTTTTGACAAATTGGATAGCAAACAGTTTAAATAGTCATTGCTAGTTTTCTGGATAATCTAACCTTCAGATTAAAATTCTGGAGTTCAACCTTCGGATTCACAGAATAGCTGAACAAAGACATTGACTACACTAGTTTGAATTTGAGCCATATTATAGAAAAAATCACGACTATAATTCATTCCAAGTCCTAATCGTGTTCCTCAGTGGGCTGAGATATAACCCTGAAAAAAATTCCACAGCATTTCCTTGTTCAAATTTCCAGTTGTAAGCTTTAGAAACGTGGCCTGTATTCCATCTCTTCATCCTCCAGTCTCACAATCTTTTGCACACAGTGCGTCAACTCTGCTCCAGCCTGACTATGGCCACTAAGACAGGACAAATCTTACCTCATTTTGACAGTCCTGGAACAACATAGTATCAAAGAATACCTTTACGTTATTCTTGAATGTTATGAACAATGCTGGCCGTTATTCTCCCCTAGAATATAGACAGCCACAGGTATGCTGGAAACTCTCCCTGCGAACTATTTTCCAAGTATGTAGTCCCATTGTAAACAGATCTTACTTAAAAAGAGTAGTGTGGTGGTTTTTTTTTTTTTCTTTTTCATGAAGAAAACTTAAGTGTTTTAAGGTTGAAAGACCTTCACTGGATGCACGTGGGGAAGATGTGTTTGTGTTAGTGTTTCGGAAACAAGACATCAGCGTGGCATCAGACTGTCTAACTAATGGCACAGCACTGTAGCCTGGTTTTGCATCCTTCTTCCTTTCCTTAGGAAACGAGGGACAATATTTCACTGTAGCAGTATATTTCTAACCTGAATAGGAGAGAGAGATGCATCGGTTGTGAAGTAAGAACTATTCTGGACAAATTAAGCCTCATATCTTACTGTTTTTAAGTATCAAAAGCTTATGAATGACTGAACAGTGAGATATGTGGTCCACAGATTGTCTTGAAATCACACAGATAAGGCAAATAATAGTGATTTGTAAATATGCATTGTTTGTTGCAAGATAATTCCTATTAGGCGAAAGCCACAACTACAGAGTAATAAGGCATCAGTTAAAATTTTCCTTACAAAAATCTGCCAGCAACTTACCTGAAAACCAAATATTGCTTTTGGCTCAAACTTGTCTCAGAGGGTTTTAGCTAACATAGCAGAGCTTTTTAATTATTCTGAAACTGATTTATACACAGATTTACACAACTGGGAATTTTGCAGTTCTCTGCACCATGACAAACAGTTGAATTCTGAGTAATTACTTCTCTATAACTAGGATTCTGAATGAATTAGGTTAATTTCCTCTCAGTCTGAAGTGAGTGTTTATGCAAGTATTTAACATTTGAGACAAAATCCCCATTTTTAGAATAGAAGACTAGAAAAAAATGTTCCCCAAAATTCACATGGTAGAAAAAATAAATTTTTTTAAGAGTCTGTGGATCTCTTGGACAAACTAATTACCCTGTGTCATTGCAATAAATCTTAAGTATAATGGATACACATTGTGATTTCTGAGATAAAGTTAGTCCAGTGTTATACTGACATAGAACATGGGAAAGGTTATAATCAAAAAAGAACAGATGGATGGAGATTGTACTTGGTTATTTTACTTATATATTTTGGCCTATTTAAAACCAAGATTCAGAACAGAGCTCAACATAGATCTCCTGCGAGACCAATCTAAATGTGTATAGTTGTCACTCAGAAATAAAATATTCTTGGAACTGATAGATAACCACATAAGAATCTGTAAAGCAGATCTTTAGTATGACGTTCCAGACAGATTCACATTTGCTTATGCAATCCAAATATCCTGAACATCCCTCATACTTACTTCCTAGTCTTCATTTAGTCTATTGACTCATGCTGTATGAATAAGAGGGTTAGGAGAATAAAGCTCTTTACCAACTCCCACAAATGAGACAGCATGTTTCATCCATGTGAATAGCTTTGTCTCTAGGCACATCATAGTCTATGAAAGTCAAGAGGGGTACTTACTGGACTAGGCACTATGTATGTGGAAAATACCCCATGTGTTGATTAAATTAAAGCCTTTATAGAAAGTCTGACACTTGAAAAATACAAATTTATTTCTGGATTGTCCTCAATTCTAAGTGCTAAGTTTCTTTTGATAATATTTTATCATATATTCATGGGGTTTATTAACCCTCCTTTGTATAGACATTAATCAAAACCAAATTAAAGTTGAAGAGTGTCTGTCTAGTGTTTTTTACTGTAATACTGCTGAACTAAAAGTCTTTGGCCCTAAAGTTAAAACAGCAATATGCTTTCACCATATTCCAGGTGCTGGAGCGGGTTCAGAGAAGGGCAACAAAACTAGTGAAGGGTTTAGAGAACTTCTCTTCCGAGGAGTGGCTGAGGGAACCGGGGTTGTTTAATCTGGAGAAGAGGAGACTCAGAGGAGACCTTATCGCTCTCTAACCCTCCCTGAAAGGAGGTTGTAGTGAGGTGGAGGTCGGTCTCTTCTCCCATGTTATGAATGACAGGATGAGAGGAAATGGCCTTAAGTTGTGTCAGGGGAAATTTAGGTTGGATATCAGGAAAAATTTCTTTACACAGAGGGTCATTAAGCATTGGAACATGTTGCCCAGGGAGGTGCTGGAGTCGCCTTCCCTGGAAGTGTTTAAAAGACATGTGGATGTGGTGCTGAGGGACATGATTTAGGGATCCTGGCAGTGCAGGGTGAACGGTTGGACTCAATGATTTTAAAGGTCTCTTCCAACCAGATGATTCTGTGATTCAGCATTTTGCTTGAAAACACATAGCTAGAAGACAGAACAACAAAGTCAAATGAACGCAAGCACTCCAACTGAGGAGTTAAGGACAATATATAAATGTTGGTCTTCAATATGGCTGGCAAATATAGCGCCTACAAAGAGGGAGGATGTGTTGTGAAGCAACACAATGTGGGGAAGATTATCCAAAAGGACACCCTGAGTAGGCTGCTCTTAAGTCAGCACGTAATGTAACATTTTCACATTAAATTTCTCAGTAAATGCATAATAGAAGACCGCTTACAAACTATTACAATATATTAAATGGTGAAAGCACCATAATTTTAAATCCTAAAATGTAAACTAGAATGTCAGAGCAGTTAGGAATTATAACTGCACCAGGCATATCTTAGAATACAAACCAAAGGAGATGAGTTATTATAAACCCTATCAACAATACAACACTAATTTAAGTTAATTTCAGGGACAAAATTTTAATTGAAAATAAAGAGAATTCATTGGCTATATTAAAAAATGAATAAACTTATGGTTTGACCTGAAAGTTGTAACTAATTGTTTTAACAACCCATAATTCCACCATAGGGGACACAGCATTTTTAAGCTCTTATCACATGTGATAAGAACACATTTAATAGATGAAGATGTGGTCATTCATTTGAAGGTTTATTATTCCTTCATTTTACTGTAATTTTCCCAAGTAGCCTCCAAATTTGACACTTACAGACTTTGAATGTCCAGGTTTGCGGTGGTGAATTCTGGTGACGTAAAATTCACGGAAGGTGAGTTTGGTTTAAATGCTGAACACATTACCTGAACAACCTCAGGAGGTATTGACAGAGTATTTAACAGAAGTGCGATTTGGTGAGAAGAGTAGAATCTGCCTTGACTCTTTTCTCTCATTCTGAATGTAGAAAACAGTCTGTTCTTGCAAAACTTGAAATATCCAAATCTTGGCAAACTGTTACAGAGAAAGAAATCACCCACTGGGTGTTTGCTGGAAGTAGCCCTCCTGTTAGCTGTCACATAAAGTACCTTGTAGCCATTCAGATAAAAACACATTGGTTTAGTCTGCATCTATGATTGCTAGACTGGGAAAAGAAGACAACAAAAAGAAAAAAAGAAAGAAACAGAGAAGGTGCAGAAGTCTAAAGCCAAATCTGAAATCAAGCTGAGAACCATCCTGACTTACCCGTTAGAACTATTTTTTCCAGTATTCTCCTCCATACTCTTCCTCTTTCTTTTCCCCCTGACTTTTCTATCTTAGGTATCTATTACCCTTGCACAGTCTCTGTATATCTATCCCACCTTATGTACCCATCTCGGTTCTTGTTCCTTCTCCTTCATACTCATAGCCTGTTTCCCCAGCTCATTCCCCTCATTCCTTCTCATTTCTTTTTTACCCTGATCTTTCCATGCCTTCCTACACCACCAACCTCCCCCCATCCCGCTAATTTTCCAATTGCTTTTTTCTGTTTCCTCTAACTTTTCTCATTTCCCTTTCTCTGGTCTATCTTTTTGCTCTCTTTCTCACTGTAATTTTTCATTCTCTGTTGTTTTGTATTGGGTCATTATTGCTTCTCTAACTTTTAAATCAAGCTTCTGTCTCTTATCCTCAATTTATATGCTTTATTTCTTTACCAACCCTTTATGTTTTTAATCCCCGTGCCCTACAGTTCTCTACCATTAACTACACTGCTTGTTCTCCTCTTTTTCCCCGGGTCTCCATTCTTTAGTAGAAAATGTCATGGAGATACGGGGCAGTTTTTATCAGCACAGTGTTGTTGCAGACCTGATCTACTCCATTTAAACAGTCATTTCCATTTCACTTTACGCAGATTGTTACTACTAATTCCTTTGAAGTGTGAAATCTATTGTTCTGGTAAAATACTACAGTAATGCATTATGGGAGGAAAAAACCTATCCGTAATGGAATTTTAACTTGCTAAATCAAAATCACAGTGTCGGACAGATATGGAAATAATTAGTTATTTATACTAGCTGTCACTCTACCTTATCTAGAAAATAATTCAGTAGTTCTTATACACAATTGTGCCTGGCATGTATTTTGATGTGTGGTAACTGTAAAACATTATCAGTGTCAGGAACTGTACGTACTCACATCATTTTTCATTTTAACGGAGCTGAAAGTGCTGAGAACAAAGGCTCACAACTGATACAAATCTTCTTCTGATTAATGCCAAGTTTGAAGTCTGTTGTGCACAAGAGAGACTGCACAGCCTTGTTTCAGACTGCCCATAAGCATAGGCAGAGGAATTTGTAACTGAAAATGAAAAGAAAATAAAAATCTTTAATGTTTTGGAATTGATTAGGCCGGTATCCAAATGATTGCAGACGTTCTTTGTGCACATTAAAACTGAGCATTCATCGACTTTTAAGTACATTGCGGCAGTTTGCTAAATATTTGTTGTAACGACATTTTCTTTCCTTCTATTTAAAAAAAAAAACACCGTAATGTAGGCATTCTGACTCATTTTGTATGTTTGCAGAGAGTAAAAGGTTGCTGCATTCTTGGAACATATGCTCAAACAGTTTTATCATCTGCTCCTAGTTTTCCGCTTTCCTATGTCCATTTACTTACAAATGTCCTTTAACCATATGAAGCGATCGGAAACCACTGTAAAATGGGCTGTAGAGAATGACAATATCCACTTTCAAACTGTGACTACTGCCAAATGCATGCATGGGAAGAGATCTTTATGTCTGCCCGTGCAAAGAGTACATGATATCTTGGCTTGTTACCTCTTTGCTCAGGTGATCTGATCAGGATAGCGGTTTATGTTGTGAAGGAACGTGCCTGGATGAGTTCCCCGTCCACTTGCTGGCATGAGCTGCAAAGCCCGTCCTGCATTTCCTCTCCTCCCCACCAGGTAGGTAGCCTGTTACGGTTACTCTTCCACTAACACACTTCACCCATAAGAGACTGGTTAGGATGTGAAGAGGTAAAGTGACAATGTCAGGGCTGCTGATTTCTGTTAAATTTAACAGTACAGCAAATGTTGAGTGGAATGGCAGGACAGAATTCCAATACGTTGTCCTCTGATGGAGACAGTCTCCTTTCCCGGTGCCCACTGTCATACAGTAGACATACAGAATCCTAGGAGTGTCATACATCCTTGGGGATATATGGTATACTCACAGAATCTTGGGAATATTATGTATTCCAGGGGACCAAGATCAAGACGAATCGGGTCCAAAATATTCTGAATACCATGTCTTTTTTTATATACTCTATAGCACCAATTTATAGAGGCACAAACTTTATACAGGGTAGTTATACAGTATTATAAATATCCTGATTAATTTCTTAAGAGTCACCCCACCTACTATGATAAAAGTATAATCAGGCCAAAAAATCTAACCTGGAATGAGAGTAGAGACAAGATACTGAAATTACAACTCCCTTAAACAGCCACGGAAATTTCTGGTTTCAGTAAGATAATTTTGGTCAACACATCTTATTCTGAATACACTTGTAGGCTTGTTTGTTTGTTTACAAAATGCTGCAATATTTACTGTGAAAAATTTATACAACAATGAATTAATTTTCTCTTACACTTAAACTTTCTATTATAGTGAGAATGGCACAGAAACTTATGCCAGCTCTCTTCAGAGGTGTCCTAAGATGGTCTTTTCAGATGTGCAAAACCTATTTGAGATTTTGAAAACTTGTCATTTTGCCTTTGTGCTCTCTTTCTCAAGAGAGATCAGAATGTCTTTTCAGAGGAATCAAAGTAGTGGGCATGCAAGCTTCCCACTAGCTTGGGGTCCTATGGAAGAACCAGGGAGAGCAGAGATATAAGATCTTGCAGAATATACCAAAACACTTTTGGATTCTTTAGTGTTGGGGTAGGTCATGAACCAACAAGAGAGGTACAACTAAGTTTAGATGGAATTGAATAGAAAATTTTCATTTTCTGGAATTAGCATTTTGTTTCCCAAGGTCTAGTCTTGATCATAGCCTGCCTTCTCTTGTGTAGGCACATAATCCTTTTTGGGTAGATATGTAATCCTACATGGTTCAAGATAGTGAGCGCCTTACAGAGTGCACAGGATCTTTTTTTTTTTCCCTGTAAGTGTCTTCTGTCTTTTTGGGTCCAGCCCAACAAACCTCCATAAGAGTATTTCTGTAGATCAGTTCTGTAAGTTTGTGTCATTGTTTGAATTTTTGCAAGATGGGGTTTTGCGAAACATACATCAGTCAGTTCTTTCTCACACCATTTTCACATTCATGCAGCAAAATTAAACTGTCACAAAATGTTCCTTTACTTTCTCTGTCGATATTTTGTGCTCTGAAATGGAGAACCACATCTCTTTCTCCTTTCATCTGTCGCAAAGATGCAAAACACCCTGACGTTCAGGGTAAAGATTTAAAACCATAAGGACAGTTTCTTGTGAGCTCAGAAATGGTTCTTATGTGTGTGAATATATATATATACATATGCATGCGTGTATGTGCATCCCATGAGAAATGAACCTGAAGAAAAATTTTGATATGTGGTTATCTGGATTAACATCTTCTTTGCAGAGAATGGCAGCATTATGCACAATTTCTTGTTTTACACAGATGCATGTCTGTTCCGATGCTTCCTATGGAACAAGGTCTTGACTTTGGTCAGTTCCTTCTCAGTAAAAACTCACCACTTCATGTTTTCACCTCTTTTTGAAATACCAACCTGGTATTTTTCAAGTGCCTTCTGCTATGTACTAGATAACACATACCTTTAAAGGCAATAATTTTGAACTTAAGACTTCCTCCTACCCTTCTGTTCTGCTTGAGACAGGGGACAGAACTGTTCTCATTTTTTTCTGACTTATTGTCAGCTGATCATTTCAGGAAAGTTGCAATTATTATAAGCACCTCAGTAAATGTAAAAATGTCATTGCTATATTCTCCTTGAAAATACCAAGTACTAAAACCTAGATATTGTGGGAGCACCATTTTTTTTTTTTACTTTCTATTTAGAGTGGTGAAGAATTAGGATAGTTGGTTAAGGAACACTTATTAGAAAATGTGTGTGTGCGAAGTACTTGTTGAAAACTCAAGTCTACTGTTTTCTTCATCTATGCAGGAGGAATTCTTTTCTGCTTTCCATGATGAATCATAATGTTGCTTTACAGCTTTTTCTCTATCTCATAAGGTCCTATGCAAGCTTTGGAAAAGTCACCAAGACAACCAAAAAAACCAAACCAAAAAAACCAATATAAATAACATCCCAGGGCTTATTTTCCTCCTCCAATTGCTATGCAATCCCAGCAAAAAAAATTATATAAAAGTAGCTTTCTATAAATCTTATGTTAAATAGCTGTTAAACAAGAGAAGGAAAATCCTAAGGATGACCACATGCAAATACCCTAAAGAAAAAATACTGCTCTCTGAGGGGCAGACACTCAAACTTTTTATGAAGTTCAAGGAATCTTTCTAAAGTTACAAAATACCTTGAGACAGAAATACCTTCTTGAAGAACCCAGGCTGCTCCAGGCAGCAGATCATAAATTACAGAATGCATAGATTTTCAGTCCTCACACAATTTCTGTGTCTGGCAGAATAACTCTATCTCTTATATCTTGCCGCTACCCAAGAAGATTTATTAAAGTGAAGAGCACTATATCTTTACTGAAAGAATAGCAGAGTACACTTACTATATATATATGTCCTATCTATAGCAGTTTATATTTGTACAGGAGGCTTACACAGTGAATTTTTTCCTGACTTGAGTGATAAATTTTTGGAAGTCCTTGGGAATAATTATCTGAAAAATGTATTTTCCCCACAGGGCTCTAATGTTTTTTTAGCCAGTGGCTTCAGGATCCCATGTATGATACACATTTGTAGCAGGTATAAAGCATTTTTAGAGACGGACTGATAATGGCAGGTTAATCCATGGTTAGATTGTTTCAAAAGAAGACATAAAAAAATCTTGCATACATTTTCCCTAAACTTTTAGGGTTGTGATATTTTGCCAGAGGGTCTGATAACAGACAGGACCACAATGCCTTAAGGTATAACCAGGGCTATGCCTTAGTGTCTTGGTCACAATTTTGATGATGTTCTGCAAAAACAAGGTTTGTTTCTCAGACAGTATTGATTATTCCTCTTGTGCATTATAATATGTAGTGAATAAAATTATTGTCTATAGCTGCACCTATTCCTGCTCTTTTCTCATCTCAATAAGGGTTTCTGAGATAATGAATATTGGAAGGGAAGGACACTTGGGACTAACTGTGACAAAACTGTACAACATACAGCTTGTATCGGTGTTATGATGAGGAGGTTAATACAGTTAAGTCACTTGAATAAGAACTGTGATTTTTTTTTTTATTATACTGTCTTATTTGATAATTGTCTTTATTTGATAAAGTGAGGGTCATCAAGAAGAAAAATACATATTTCTCCACCTTTTATAACCTCTCCTATTGCCTTTTCAAAGAAAATATACTTCTTTTGCTTAGGAGCTGATCTTCTTGTTTAGCAGTTATTTAGTGTAAACTAAAGAAAATTAGAGAAAAGTCATTGACCAGAAAAATTAAAAATTCTTAACTCTACCACAGTCATTTTAACTACTAATATAGAACTGTCACCGTCCTTCGAGGTATTTAAAAGACATGTATATGTGGTGTTTATGGACATGGTTTAGCGGTGGACTTGGCAGTGTTAGGTTTATGGCTGAACTGGATTTTAAAGGTCTTTTGTAATCTAAATGATTCTATGATTGTGTACAACTTATTCCACAAAACCTTTTATATGTTTTCCCAGTGCACCTTCCCCCACCCCTCAAATATCACTCAGTTGTTGGGCACCGTTTTAACCTTCATGACCACTTGCATAACTTCAGTGCCCATTTGCTCTCATTATTACAATACATATTTTGTCATACAAAGCACAATTTAACCGAAAATAAAAAAAGTCAAAAAGGTCTTGAAGGGAGGACACTTCTGTGACTGGACAAACGTGCTTTCTGTATTTTTCCATCTGGCTCTCTTATTAAAAAATGAGCATGTTAAACAGCAGTAAGAAATCAGCCATATGGAATAGCTGTCTCCAGAATGATGCTTGAATGGTTTTGCCCTGATAAGGTATTGCTACAATACATCAAAAAAAAATGCAGTTTCTCTGAGGTAGTTGCTACTCGCCAAATACTGCAGTTTGGGAATAATCACTACTTGTTTTCAGCTGAATGATTTTGGGAGTAGAATGATAACAGGTAGGCCACAGAACTCCCCAGGGTTCATTTTCATAAAATGGTTGACAAGGAAGGTAACTGTTTGAATTTCAGACCTATTCCAAGAAAAAGCATATACAAATTGAGATGATTAAGCCTTTATATTTTTTTTGCATATTTGCTAAGCTACACTTCACAAACACTTCTCCAACATATGTTACAGTGAAAGAAAGTCAAGGATAGACCTTTACAAGGAAGTTGTTGCTTGAAAAATGGTTTGATGTGAAATTTTCCCTGGAAAAAATTCAATACCTGGTCTTTTAAACACCTTATATTCAAAACATAGGTAGTTTTTCATACTTTAAGTAGAACTGAGACTGCATTTCCAATAGTATATTGTACTGCGTCCCAGAAGAGGCTCTGAATGACTGAGGAAATTAATACACTCTTGCTCAAACTAACCTGAAGTCCTACTGATGTTTGTCTTAATCTTATAGCACAAACCTGAAGAAACGGTCCTGTGTCTTTATTTACAATTCATTCTTTTTGATTGCTCATGCTTTTCTTCTTCCATATTCATTATTTTCCCCTTACTATGCTACTGCCCTATCTTTTCTAGAAATTCAGTGTCAAGGATCACATTAGCATACTTCAGCCATGACTTCTTTAAAACTCCCACTATTTCAGAGAGCGGTTACTTCTCTGTTTCTCTAACCCTGCTTCCATTTCAGTGCAGTTACAGCATGGAGGAAAAGATTAAAACTAGCAGGAGATGTAAATTTATTGTCTTTTATGGAGACTTTAGGTTTTATATAATCAGCGGTCAGTTTCCTGCTGGTTTAATGAACATGGAAAATATTTCAGCCTTATAAATACACTCGAGTTCTAGATCAGTACCTCATGAAGTATACACTATAGGCATGATTCAGGTTGCATTAATTGGTTATCCTTGGGATATTCTCCTGATAGATCTGCACCTGTAGTGACTGAATTTCACCCATGGAATTTTGCTAATACTTACAGTTACGGTATACTGCTTGATGAAACATTGCTATTATTTAGAAGCCAACTGACTTTGGTAATTCATCAAGCAACATAGGTTTGGAAAGCAAAATTGTATATTTTTCCAGATATAGATCAAATATGCAAGGGCACTAAGAAAAAATAGTTACCAGAATTCTGAGATTAAAGCACAACTCTATCTATGCGTGTGATTTATTGATGCTTTTATTTATTCTTGTGCAATTTTTAATATCAAGTCCTTATTTAAATTCCCAGGGAAATCTCTAAAATACAAAGCTCAATCTTTGGGTCACTGAATCCTGCAATTTAATGTTTTTCATAATGTATCTGTTTGTGGTTTTCCTCCCTCTTTTATTAGTGTTTTAATACATACCACAGCAAAAATACTTTTCTAATACTTAGTGGTTTTTCTTTGACAAATAACCTAGCCTGCATAAATGATTACTTTCAGCTGTGTTTGTGATGATTTTCTATTGCAAATGCTAGAGGAACCAGCATGGGTAGTGGATTATTCTAATGGGTGCTCACAGACAGGGAAAAAAATTGATGGTGAATCTAATTCTCATGTCAGGGTTGGCTGTAGTGTTCCCAAGACAACAGGGTTCCTGATCCAGATGAAGGCTGGGGAGATAAGCAGGACAGTAGGACTCTGCACTCTAGGCACATGGGGATTGCTGCCAGGTGTCAGAGAGCAACAGGAACTCACCACCTGCAAGGGAAGATGAAACAGGAGCCAGCAGAGCCAGTGGCTTCCTCATAGTAGTACCGTCACACAGTACCCAAATGAGACAAGCAGGTCTGGTGAGGGCAACCAGACAGTCCAGTGATCGCCGGGCTGCCCAGGGTCACCACAGGAAAAGGGACAGCTCTCGGATGTGCTGTCTCTAAGTAGTCCCTGACCCCTGGCAGTCAGAACTTCCGGAAACGGGATCCTCTCAGGGCTCTCGGTCTGCATGAAACTCTGTTAGTAACCTGCCAACCTAACAGTAACAGAAGTGGTTGTCATGTCTATGCCCTCCTCCTCTTCTAGCCACAGAACAGCTAGAATAGATGTGCACTTGCTTAGGTTAGGAGATTAGTTATCAAAGGTCCCTGATTAGTTTGTCATAACAATGAAACACCAATGAAGTATTTGATCTTTTTTTCTGCTTACTTCATTATCTATAATTAATGTTTCTGCACACAATGTACCTTAGACTTTTCCATCGCTAAGGTCACATTATCAGACATACTGCTGCCTGGATCACCTTTCTTTTTTTTTCAGCTATTATTACTGTGCTTATTGTTCATTAACTCTGTGCCTAGTTCCTGATCTGATAGGTGTATTAATAGCCTTAATATGTGATTTAAAATTATACTCAGTTCTTTTAGTGTCCTGGTATGGAGATTATGTGATGTAGTCAGACAATGTAAAATCTTCGCATTTTTATCTTACTGTTGATGTAATTTCATTTTCAGTATTGCCAAACTCTTTGCCCTCACACCTTTGACACTGCACTGGATGCCACAGTCCCTACGGAAAACTGAAGCAAAGTGTTGATTTAGATTCAAGGCATAAACCTCAATTAGCTTCAGGCTCCAGGCTGTCTTTACTGAAAAGATGTCCCAGCTCTTTTTTTCTTATTGTTTTTTTCACTAAATTGGCCAAACACTTTCTTTTAGCTTCTTTCAGACAATCTACTTGAGCTCGTTTTATCATTACTTTCATTTTTTCTTCCACTTCCATGACATAATCCTTTTTATTTGAATCTGTCCTTTTTTCCATTCCAATATCTTTCACTTTCTATTAAGATTTTCAATCCCCATTTAACCAATTCTTTATTTTTCAAATATGTACTTTTCAATTCTACAAGCTTAATTAGTTAACTAGCTCTCTTTGAATATCTGTTTTATTGATAACATGCATTTTCTCTGTTCCTCTTACATGCGTATCTGTAAACCTAAAAAATAGGCAAAATGGTGTCAGTATAAGAATAATGAAACTATACATATATTTGGATATTTTTCAGATGTAGTAGGAACTTAAATAACTAAAGAATGTGCATTTTCCAGTGTATAAGTAGACTGATATCAAAATAAATAGAGAAAATTAAAATTGTAAATAAGCAACTAAAAAGGGGGATTCAAATACAAAAATCACTTTTTTTCTTTATTCTAGTAACTGTTCTTGTTTTGTTTGTTTTTTTCCCCTAAGTAATATATTGATGAGACTTGATACCTTTGTGGGAGAGAAAATCCAAATGCTTCAGACCTATAAAATCCATTTTGTTCTACAAGTACCCTGAAAAGCAATTACACTGTTTAGTATTATTACTTTGCATGTTGACACTAGGAGCCTTTTACCTCCCCTAGGATCAAATTGCTTACAAACAGTGTAATGAAATCAGTTAATTACTTGCCACTGTAATAAAGTTAATATGGACACACCTGGGAAGCTCGGTATTAACGTTTGGTCTTGGATCGGGAGTGTGCTTTTGAAACACATCTCTTGCTCGTTCCCCCCTACTGAGCCTT
This sequence comes from Bucorvus abyssinicus, assembly GCA_009769605.1. NCBI lineage: Eukaryota > Metazoa > Chordata > Aves > Bucerotiformes > Bucorvidae > Bucorvus > Bucorvus abyssinicus. The sequence continues at coordinate 43,468,160 of CM020026.1, forward strand.
GGCTCACATCCCTCAGCAATCTTGGACCATATGCAATGAACCTCTTTGGGGTAAAATTAAACTGGAAGATGCGACCTGGAAGCCCACATAATGCACTCCAGCTATAACTAGGTATGTAACTGCATGATGTCCAAAATAAAACAGCTCTGGTGTGCAGAACACAGACCTCAGCTGTTCAGCTTTATTGATCTCTTCCTATTGGTCTACATTAACTGCTAAGGGAGACACAGCTGCTGATTTCTTCGGAAATTGTAAGTACAATACTTATTTAAAAAAATTCAGGAAAGAAGCATTTTACAGGAGGCAAACATATTCAATGTTAACCACATGACCATACTTTTGTACTTCCAGAGTTGAAAATGAAGTCCACAGAACCCTATGCTATTTTCTAAGCAGCACTACAGGACTTCCAGAATCTCAGAATCACAACTTTAATTCTGGTCCCATTGAAAAAAGCTGGAACTTCTATTGAATTGAACAGAAATAGTGATTGATAAGTTAAGTACTTTGTTAATATCTATGGCATTTTCAATATTGGCTTTAATAGGCACCAGTGTTTACTTTGTAAAGTAAAAATGCTTTTTAAGCCTGTTCAGTTCAGTGAAAGCACAAGCGTGAGTAGAAGGGAAGCTCGGGGGGGAAACAAAGCCCACCCCCCATTTATAAGTGGTATGTTAGGTTTAAAACGATCCCCACATTTTAAAATAATGTATTTTGGGGGCAAATCCAATGAAGATGCAATGGCAAGAAAGGAAAGTTTTGAATCTAAATTATTAACGTTATTCCACCATTTGAACTCTGTGACAGGGTTTTAAGTACTTTGCAATCACAAATATTCTAGTTTTATACAAAGGTGCAGACTTTGCATGCTGCTGAGATACTTTGTAACTTGTTGTATGCATTAAAAGGGACATAGGAAAAGTGGTTATTTTGAGGGCTTTGCTCTTCCTGGCAAAATAAATCACATATCTAAACTCCGTTAAAACATTATCCTGCCAGGGGTCTATGGTCTGAAACTCCTTCTTGTTCCTCTTTCATCTACAGGATCTTACTGACAGTACTAATTTTCTCTCACCTTCCAAAATTCACAGGAGGCCTAGGATCACGTGGGAAACTGATGGATGAGACACAACACTAGTTTTAGAGATTCTTCTTCCTGACATCCTTTTGCCTGATGGCCTCTCTCTCACCCAAGCACAGGAAGAATTTGTATTTGTGTCCTGGGTTGAGGACCCTTGACAATTTGCATTATTTACAACTGTCATTTTTATAAGTTTATTTTACTTACTGTCAATTTTTAAATTTCTCAAGATGTCCTTCAAGATTTAATACTCATCCACAATGAGATCACATTTTTTTCCTGGCCCCATTTAAACCAGGTCATTATCTCACTCAGTGAAATAATTTCTTAAAATACAAACCCATGTTTCCTCACACTCCTTTTTAGCTGATGGGAAAAACAATTCTCTGGAGAGTCATATGATTGTTATGACTAATTTGTTACGTACTCAAAGCTACAAACATATCAGAGACCAATGGGGATAGACCACATCCTTTTAATTTTCAGAAAAATAATCTGATTTTTGCAGATAAACTTCATTTTTATTATAATGTCCATCGTTGTTGCCACATTAAAAAAAAAAAAAAAAAAGGGCAGAAGGAAAAATTCTGGATTTCTACCTAAGCAATCTGAGTACATGTCATTTCACTTGACTTCAAGTGAACCTCTTGAATAAGTAAAACCAGCCAGTCTTCTGAGACAGATTGTGGCCTGCTTCTCCAGGATAATGCAAGAACATGAGTAAACATCATTTATGGTGTTTTCCCCTGTTGCTCCATCTTCTGAGGTCCCTTCCAACCTGCAAGCCTAGGAAAGAATCATGATCCTATGTACTGTGTAGGAGTAAAAACTAAAATAAAATCTCTGAAATGCAACAGGATAGAGGTGATCTGGCATGTCAAGTGCTGTTAGCTTCATTTGTCATGTGTCTTCATATCACAATGAGCCATAACATGCTATGACTAAAGCAGTCCAATGTGGTACATACAATTCACCTCACAATGTGACAGATTTGATGGAAAGTATGAAAGCTAACCCGTTTTCTGGAAAGTGAGAAGCATCTTTAAAACAGCTTCTATTCTAAATTCCTTTAAAATAGATTTATTGTAACAAAATGAAAACCACCCAAGCCTTTGTATTTGCTGCAAAATTAAAGTTGCAAACTGCGCCCCCCCCTCCCCCATCCCAATGTAACAGGTCTTCAATCCTGGTTTAGCTACTGTGGACCTTCCGTCATCAAAATTCTTGCTAAGCTATTAAGAATGTTTTCATTTGAACATTTTGTGTTGGCAGGAAAAAAAGGGATGCTTCTTACAAAGTAAAAGATTTCTCTTAACTCTGTGAGCAAAACGTCAAACAGGTTAACATCTGCGGTACTGTCAAGTCAAAAAATACAACCAATTTCATTGGTTTCACAGTAATAAAGCTTGCATTTAATGTTCCTGTTGAATCAGCATTGCTGTGGCCAGAGTTACAAAGGGCAGACCCAGTACACTTTCTGAAAGTGACTGTAAACGTGTAGTATTAGATAATATATTTTTTCACTTAATAGAAATGTCAAGAAGACAAGAGTTCAGGTTCTACATTAACCTTTAAATTTGCTTTGTTTTGGGGAACTGAAATCCTGAGTAACCTAGTAAAGCCTGTGTAGTATTATTTTGATCTCTGAGGAGAGCTTGTAAGACTAAGGCATGGAATCTTGATTTATGGCTGATTTCAGCTTACCTACAGACAGACTTGAGTGCACATACCTTCCTGCATGATAAGCTGGCCAGCTGACAGTTGCATGCCAGCTGACAGTTGCATGCCAGCTGGTAGTCATACTGTACTACCGGCAGCATGACCCCACTCTCCTTCTTTCTGTTAAATGGCTGAGAGAGACTTTGCTTTGTAAAAGATGAAAAGATCTTATGTGCCTCTCCCTTATCTGCAATGGAAATCGAGTTTTTCTGCATACTTGAATGACTAAAGGGCTAGTCAAAATACTATTATGTGGACTTTTGTGTTTCTAGACAGTAGAACAAACTAGCTGAAGTTCCCATGAAGTATGATAACGTGGAACTTCCCCCAATAAGTTCTGTTTCTTTGTTTTGTGTGATGATGTATGGACATATCTATCATATGTATTTTATCACTCAGATGTAATAGTGGAATTATCCAGATAGGATTATGTAGTCAGAATTATCTGTTGCTCCAGGAAACAGTTTTGATGATTCAAAGAATAAAAGGACCCTGTATAGGCACATTATAACCCATGCACATCAGAAAGAAATTTTGTCCACAGTGTTCTTAGCAAAAATAATCAGTGTGTACATGAATTTTCTTGTATACATGGACAGAAGATAGAAGAATAGTTCTGGAAGTATTTAAAGCTACTTGTGTTCAGAATTCCCCTATTCATTCTTTACCGATTCCAATATACATATTTTAAACATATAAAAAGGGGATTTGTAGCAATTTAACCCTCTATGATTTCTGAGTTTATAGGGAGTGCCTTACTTGGAAACTCTGACTGGGCTCTTTGCCAAAAGCAAAGGATAACACGTCATTCATTGTGTAGGAATGATGGGTGTGTGCAATATGTATGCTTTTCTTACATTTCCACCAGTCTCAAGCAATTCTTTGACAATCTCAGAGCACCAACTCACTCTTTTGACAAAACCACATTGATATAAAACATAATTAGTCAGTAGCTGCTTAGTGTAATCACCAGAAATGCTAATGCTTACTTCTTCCCTAGATGGCTGTAATATGCTAGGAAGACCAGCTATTATCGTGTCTTGAATAATTAAGCTGACTGGATCATTAACAAAATAGAACATGACTATAGACTCCGCTTCTGTGCTTCTCCTTCACTCGGACATGTGTTCATTTTTCAGAGTGGTTAAGAAGCAATTTGTGCTTATTGACTTAGCAGACTTTATTTTAGTATTTATATGTATATAGTGACAGGTTCACATTATGCTGTTAAGAGAAATGGATCCTTTGACATTCATTTTGCATTTTAGACAATTAACAAGTTAGTTACAGGGCGGCTTAGACCTTTTTTCACCAGCCGCCACAGGAATTTAAGTGCTGGGTCAAAAATATTTTCCCAGTCCTGTGCCTGCACTGGAGAATTTCAGAGATAGAGTATTTGATGACGTATGCATATACACATTGCTCTGGCATATACGTGATGCCTTTTGCCAGTACCTCGTGTAACAACCAGAAGTTGTTCTGGCAAAAGACTTTGCATCCAGCATGTAGATGTCAGTGCTCCTTGGATTACTGTCTAGCATTTTTACGGTGTGTTGTGAGATGGCAGCAGGGTACTCAAAGAAATATGACAACAGAGGACTTAGTCTCCATAATATTTTTTTTAACATACCTTTTTTTTTCTTTTTTAAAATTAAATTCTCTCAAATGTGAATTCCAAGAAAACAGCTACCCTTTTGTCAGTGCCTGCTTTAACTGAGATGAAACCAGGAATACAGGATGCCGTTAGGGCATCCAGTGTTTCATTCAGTGAGCTGACCACATTCACCTGTGGTGAAATGGTGTTTCTAATGGACAGTCCTGCGCTCCTGAGCCGTTCGAAAATCAGCATGTGATGCAGTTTGCAGCTTATGGGTGACTCTGGCAAAAAGAAAAGGGCACGTTTCTGGAATGCCTACTGAAGTCTTTAGAGCCATTTAGAGCAACACCATTGGAATGACAGTTTCTGTGACAGTTGGTAAGATTATGCTCTGGAAGCTTAAAACCTTATTAGCTGTTAGTCACTGGCCAACCTGTTCAGGCAGTCCAAGGGAGAAATGGTTGTCCTACAGTTATGTCCTCCATTTGGATGCAGAGAAATATGAATCGTAAGGCTGCAGGAATATGAAGCAGTAAAACTCTCACAGGATGTGCAAGCAAACTTTTCTCCCATCCCTGTTCTCTCTTTAAGTACCCACCAGAACAGTCACTGAGTTAAACCTGGCAAACACTGGAGTTGGTCTATTGGTGTTAACATTGACTGAAAAAGTGTTTGAAACTTGCAACCTCCTGAATACTAGATTTTTTGAAAATATATAATTAGGAAAGCTATTTCCAGAAGAACAGTTTATTCGCATCAGTGAGCTTAAAGTGTCAACAAGGCTAGCGGTAATTCAGCTCATCATTTAAGAAACCGTGGGCCACACCTGTTTTCATCTGAGACAAAAAAACCTCACCAAAAAGACTATATTTTTCTTATAAAACCCAGTTTAGAACAACACTGGAGAAATATTTTCACGGAATGTCAGACGAGATGGCTAATAAATGAAAAACATTTCAGAGATGCTGTTATTATTAGAAGGGAAGGGAAAATACAAGACTCACAAATCCCTAGATTTTTGCTGATAAAACTTTCTGAATGCATGCAAAGCTTCATTCAGAGCTGCATGTTTACGAACAACTTAAAGAAGACTTGAGGTCACTGTTAAAAGTTGGTATTTGGAAAGTGTTAGGGGAGGAGACTTTTGCATATTCTTGAGTCTGGGTTTGGGGTTCTTTCAGTAAATGTTGTTATATTTATTACGAAAGACAGTGTGAGGTTCTAATCACTAAGATTCCTGGACAATATCATTGAAAGCTGTGGAGAGGATGGACATTCAGGAGGACAAGTACACTGTGGGACATTTGTGGGAGGTCACTGTTTGAAATGATTTCTGTAATGCTGTAACACCAAAACCACAGCATTTCCCAACTGTTCCTTTTTTGTCATTATGGCTTGTAAGATTTACTTTATTGAAAAGTTACATTGTTTCTTGATGACTTTATAGGATAGAAAAAACCAAGTCAGTAGCCTCAATTTAACCTCAAAATTCCAAGAGTCTTTGGAAAAGATATTGCTAGAACCTGTCAGGAATATCTATGCATTTTTTCCTGTTATAAAATACAAACACTCAAAACTGAAAATATCTGTGGGGATTACTTACTTTTTAGTTAAAACCAAAAACGGAACCAATAAGTGCTGGGATGCGAACACAGGAATTATCAGGTCCTTTTCCCACCTGATTCTAAGTAAACAACTTAAGAGTAAATTTCCCCATATTCCAGGCAAGTGTGGTTATCATACTCTCCAGTTGTCTTTTTTTCTCATAAAGGCATTTTGAAAGGACCCTCTTATTTTGACATGGAACAAATTATAAATCAAATCAGCTGAACCTAAGAAAACAGTTCTGTATTTCCCTCTGTAATGCCTCATCGAAAAATACCCAGTGCCTAAGCTGACCCTGTGCGCCCCACTGCTTTTTCAGTGCCCCTTGACTCAGATGTTTCCAGCTGTCTTCCTTTTTCCCTTCAGCCCATGCCCAAAATGCTGGGATATCCCAAGATGGTGAGAGTCTCCCACTATGTTCCCTGAGTGGTTACTGGGGGAACATGGGCTGATGAAACTTGGATTCTGGGTGGTGGAAACCAGCCCAGGCAGCAGGCGCAAGCTCGGGTCTCCTGCCCAGCAGGCCACAGCTCCTTCCAGTGGCAGGTACCAAACTTTCCAACACTTGCATTTGAAGTGCTGAGGTTATTCAATCCAGCTATCAAATTTTATGAGATTTATGGGAAAACAGTGCCTGTGAGACCTCTGTCCCCTGTGAAATTTGATTGAATTGGTCAGTGGATTTTGGCAGGTTCGTGGATTTCTATGCAAAATGGTTCTGTAGTGGCTCGGATCAAGTCAGATGTCTCGTGTTTACCTTTTTTTCCCTGCCCTAGGCAGTGGATAGGGAGGACTGTTGTCTTAATCCTACTACCTCTTTTTTGATAACAGTAAAGGTGACCTGGTCACGGCTGAAGAGCGGATGAAAGAGCAGGCATGTTTTTCCGCACATGCATGTGAGCTGACATTCAGCTTACACAGGAAGATGCTGTGGCAGGAGGGGAGGTGAGAGGAAAGAGGAAATAGCAGGGAGGGATTTTCCAGTATGTGGGTTTGTAGCACGTGAAAAGCAGTAGTTTCCTGTAAGGGGTGTTCCAATGGACCTTCTCTGGAGCAGTAGACATGGCCTTTTGCATTGGACCAGTAGCTCTAAAAGCACTGAGAGCTAAATGAATTTACATGAGACGTTTGTATACATTTGTTAAAGACATGAAGATTTAATTTTGTGTTTCAAAATTAAATTTCTAGTATTTTAAAAACAGTCAACCATATGAATATAAGGATATTATACATTTTGAATCTGGTAAATGTAGGTCTAACCTTATTTGAGAACTTTCCCAGTAATAATATATAATATATATATATATATAATATATATATTTTTTATATATATATTACATATATATATATTACATATATATAATATATAAAAATATATAAAAATAAAAAATTCTGATATTTGTTCAGTCTGACTGTGTTATTGATTGAGGATGCATTCAGACCTGTCAAGCAATGGAAAAAGGAATCAAACTTACAAGTTACTCAACCCACTTCTCTGCCTATGACTTGTTGTGACATCATCTCAGGATGCCACTTACTGGCAGCCACCATTCAGTATTGCCCAGAAATTCTGTACTGTGAAAATTCTGAAATGTGAAGCCCTTACTCATTCTTATGATGCCCTGCCATATGAAAAGAAAATGACTAGTCTTAAAACATGCAACCAACCTGAATAAAAACTGCCTTATTCTTGGATACAGGAGCTGTCATTAAAAAAGGAGCTCTGAGGTGAATGCACAGAAAGTAGTTTTACTTTTCCTGGCATTGTATATTTATGTAGGGTGAACAAAGGGACAGAAATTGTCTGAATTTATTAGTCCTGATAATCCACACATTTTACATTATCTTTCTACTGTTTTCTGTTTTGTGCAGGAGGTAATCAGGAAAAACCCTTCTGTATTTTATTTAACACTGGCAATTCCCAATGGTAGAACCAAAAATTGCAGTCGATTGAACAGCATCCACATTTCACTGCAAAGACAGTCAAGTCCTTGAGAGAGAATTGTGATTTTATAACACATTTTTCATATCTTTTATTCTCTTAGGGTAAAAGAATCATTACATCTTCAACACACACTTATCTTTATCATCAAAAAGTAATTTACATTTAACAAGAATATTTAATTAATTGCTTCAAAAAACAAATGAAATACATAGTTTTATACCTAGTCTGCCTGAAAATTTTGCTTGCAGTTGTTCGCTGATATGAGCCAAAGAATAACCACTGTTTGAAATCCCTAGTTTCTGGGGTTTTTTATAAAAAATTTCTAATAATCTTTAAAGTATTTATACTGTAATCAGGAAATGGAAAACAACAGAATATAATTTAATGGTTGAAACCCCTCTCCTTACAGCCAAGCCTGGAACTTTCAGAATTTCAGCATCTTGCATCTAAGGAAAATATACAAAGCTTCAGATCTCTTTTTGGTACTTACAAAATATCTCAGTTATGTTTTTATTACACTTCAGTAGAAGTTTTGCCTTCAGAAGGGTGGATTCTCCACTCGTATTCAAGTGGTAGCTGTATGGAGTGGCTGGTTTGGAAATGCGAGATCTCGTCTGCCACTGGAAATAAAAGGTCACCCTTCGTTATGGAAAGCAGAATTTCTAGGGATGAGGATGGCTGCGGTGAATACCAGGCTGTGTTTCCTTGTTTGTTAGAGCTTATGTAATGTTGAGTCACTTGCTTTGGCTGTTCCTTACCTGTTCTGTGTGATAGTGGCATTGATTGTAAAATCTGGCCAGGATATATAGGAGAGGAAAATGGGCAGGGAGGTATGCAGGAAGCTTCTGCCAATTGTGCTCCTTCGCTAAACAGCATCTGTTAAAAATAGTTCAGACAAACAAAAAGTAAACTTGAAGTTGGATTCTATGTTATAAACAAACTGATCTGTTTGGGTACGCTCATGTGAACACCAAGCAGGGATTCTTCAGGATTCTCCTTGCAGTTACCACAGACCTTGCAGGAATAACTTAAAGCTTTTACCTGAATGATACTGATTATTGGCATGCAGTAGAAGTTGACAAGTAACTTCTTTAGCTAATATTTATATTGTAATAGCATAGGAGATCATAATGTAGTACTTCCTTACAGACATTAAAATGGAATTACTGTCCCCAGTACTTTGCAGACCAAGTACCAGATTGTGGGATCAGCTCCATACAACCTGAATTAGAACTTCAGCATCAAAAGATTTGTGCCATTAATGAAGTGTACCCGTGCAGGGTCCTTGGCTCTGCATGTGATAAAAGCCAAATCCATTCTCCCCATGTCACACCTGGTTATCAAGGTATGACAGAAGGGGTGTCCTACAGGACTAACAGCATGGCATGCAGGCACGGATTTAGCCCTTTGGCCATTTGCTTCAAACCTGGGACTGTAATAGCTACTGTGACCATGGCAGCTACAATTATACTGCCTTTATTTTCAATCTTTGTTGCAGGAAGCTGCAATAGTCTGTATTGCGGTAATGCAAGTCACATCTTTGTAGCATCAAAACTGTTTACAGATTCTTTTCTAATCTAACCCGTTTTTATTTTTTATGGGTTGTGAAAGAAACATTTTGATTTTATATAAAACATGGTAATACATTGGTGAGGCTATGTTGAATAAAATATTTTACATGGAGTTAAACCCCATCAGGCTTAAAGCTTTTGTCAGTTTGCTTTTGATAAAAAATAATTATGTACGTCTTCCTTGATTTTTCTGTCACAATGAAGAACTCAGATGTTGAATTTGCTAGCTGGGCCCTTTACTCAGACTGTGTCGAGGACTTTATTTACCACTGTGATTGAAAGCTCTTTCCTTTCTGCCTTAGGGCTTCGGCACATAATTTTGACAACTTGCTCTTTATCAAAGAAATTGTGTCAATCTTTAAAACTGCTGCTTTGCTTATTTACTTGCAAAGTTTGAATATCGAGCTCCAAGAGGAAAGGAGAAGCCACATGAAAGAAAAATTTAAAGGTAATTTAAAACCAAAGGAAGGAGGTATATATTTTCCAGATCTTTACAAGCTTTGCTCTGCACTCCTGTTTTGCCTTCTGGTTACAATTCTCTGAGTTTCCTTTGGGCTGTGCTGATGCAGTGCTCTCAGTGCTCTACTTCATGTTCCACTTGTTTCTGCCAAAGCAAGGGAATCATAGTGCTTCATATGCATGTTGCCTTAATCCATCAGATGATAGGCTACTTACTTAGTGGTGTTTCTCACTGGTCTCCTTGCTTAGGACTCCTTCATTATGAAGTTTCCAGCGAAGCTAGGAGTAACATTTTTGATCTTAAAAGAACCTCACTTTGTCCGAAACCCCATGCACAGTGGTACTTCCAGTGGTGTGATAAATGGGTGGGTGGCTGGATATTCTGTGGTCCTAACTAAGGAAAATAAGTGTTTAAGGGTTGTTAACTTGAGATCTTTGAAAAAGCATTGATTAATTCACTGAGCTTTCACAGATTTTATTGGAGCATTTTCTTCTGAAACAAGGATGTGTTCCTGAATCAGGATGGCTCTTGTTTTGAAATAGCTTCAAGATCTGGCAACCTGCAGGGTGCTGAGGATAATATGTCATTTATTTGTAAAAAAGATAGCTTGGCTAATGCAAGTATTTTCAGTCACAAATGCACTATGGTTTGTGTGAGTTAATTTACTGTGTTTTTCAGAGCACAAGCATTGAAGAGTAAATTGCCCTCTATGGAGGTCTAATATGCCATTGACTAGCTACTTCTGATGCCCAAACCTGGAGTTCACATACGATCTTTGACCTTCAAGCTGTGCTTTGAAAACAACTTAATGTGGAGATATTTGTGGGAGGCTAAAGTAGGTGTTAAGAAGTGATCTTTAAGGAAACAGGGTTTTTTTATTATTATTATTACATCTTTTCTGTAATAAGCCTGTCTTATGAAAGAACCAAAAGAAGTGATCTTTAAGGAAACAGGGGGATTTCTTTATTATTATATCTTTTCTGTAATGAGCCTGTCTTAGGAAAGACCCAAAATAACATTGCATGATTATTGGTTTTGGTTTTATAGTTATGAATCGATTTCAACATCATGATGTCACATCACTCTGCAATTTTAAAAAAATTAGATCAAAACATTAATAAAGCTGAAATAAATTTAAGAGCGAATGAACAGTTAGTCTGTTGTAACAACATTTCTTCATCTGATGGAGTAACTCTAAACAGAAATATATAATGACTTTGATATTCATCCAGAACCAGTAACATCAAAGAGCATTCTGTATATGAATCCTACGTACCATGACATTGTCCGTGTTGTGAAAGTGCATTAATGAGAAGAATGAAGTGCAGAAGGCAGCTGCAGAAGTGATAAAACTTTGCCAGATAATGATGTATGGAAACATCAGAGACTGACTCAAAGACAAATACTTGAAGATAGAGGCTAGCAAACTTAAAAAGTCTGTATTTAAACTTGTCCCTTTCCCTTAGGTATGTGCCTGTCAAATCCTAAACCTATTGAGGACTGTAGTATAATAGGGACAAATACCTGTGATTTTCTTTCCTTTTTTTCAGTCTTTCCCTAAAACAGAAGACTAAATATTTTTCTGTTGAAGGAGAAGGGATGGGAAAGGGAAAGAAGTCATCAGTGTTACTAGATACAGTCTTATAAAAGCTGACTCTATCATCAAAATAGTATCAAATTAGGGTCCATATCTTGCTCTTGGTTCCATGATACAAAACATCGTTGCATCATCATCAGGATATCAGTGAGATGTAGAGTTGTCTGTAACCTAAGTCTGCTCAGCAGATAAGTTCAGGTGTTTCCTTATTTCTCTGTGTGTCTGTATGTGCATGTGTGCTCATGTTCATTTACCAGTTTTTCATGCGGGTGTCAGCTCAAAGCAAATTTTAAGAGCTAATGCCTTCTTTCCTGGAAACAAAGGTGGATTTCTTTTTTTATTATTTTAGGGCTTGGTGTTTTTCCTTGTTCAACTTTAAATCAATATTGGATGAAATTCTGAAGCATTTCTAGGTATTCTTATTTTATTTTGTTCCTCTTATAGTCATTATTTGATAGCCCCCTGCATTTCCAGACTGCACGCACTGAATCTTCTTCTCAAAATTATGTATCATTCTTGATTTATTCGAAGGAATTCAAGGTTTGTCATTAGTGAACACAACCACATTTTCTTGTTGATACAGTATGTAGTTTTCAGCAGTGGGAGGAAAATCCCCAAGCAGAATTGTCTACTCTTTAAATGCCTTCCACAGAGGGGCAAGAGGGAGAGAGAACTTCTTTGCACAAAAGAAGTAAATCTGCTCAGACAGCTGCCAGTGTGTGACTGCACCCCTTCAAAGCTGTGACCGGCTCTCCCATCAGCATCACTATTGGTGCTGCTGGGCTTTCTGTGGTCACTCCATGGGGAGAGAATAAGTATCCAAATTCTCAAGTATTTTCTGTTATTCACACTTCCTCCTGGCTCAGGTGAAGACATGGTGCAGAGCTGTTATCTGTAGTCCTCTCTCACTGACGGAGGCTGGTAAATTTGTAAGGTTAGTCTGTTAGCTAGTGATAAAGACTATCTTTGGGTGGGCAAATAAGTGGCAGGTCCAGGATATAAACAGTAACAATGAAAACATTTTTAACCAATTAGGTGTCAATAATAATCTATACTCAGCTACCTAATAAAGAAGTTGATTTTTATTGTGAGATAGTTGTGATTTCTGTTCTTCCCTTTCCTCTCTCCTGGAAGGAGAAAGGAAAAATTACTCTCAATTCTTTCAGTGATTGTCCCAGTCTTCATAGCTGTATAATTAAAACATCTACAATGCAAGCTGCCAAAATTGTACAGTGAGCCATATCTACCGGCTCTTTAAGTCCTTGTAGTGAAGTTATCAAGGGAGAAGTGAAAAATAGCCTAATGTCTTCTGAACTGCAAACACTGCAATGAGTTCACTTTATAGCACATCACTTGCATGCTCTCCACCCACAACCTTGTACTTAGGAAACACAAGAGCAATACAGAGCATCTATCTCTTTCATCAACTAACTCAGCTCTCTTAACATTGCTGGTAGCATAAAAATAGGTAAAATACGAAAAAAAAAAGAAAAATGTGACTGAACCTTAGCTAGCTGTGTGGCCGTGTATTGCTGACCTTTGTCAGGCCTGGGTATTTTACAGTGTAATTTCTCAGTATTTTCAACTTTATTGTGAATAGACTAGGCATCCCAGGAAACGGGAAATAGTTATGGAGGGGCAAAAATAAGGGAGGGAAAAGCTCTGATTCATAGTTTATTATTACTAAAATAGAGAAATGTAAAAGTAGGGGAAGCTTAACTGACATGACACTTAGGCTATGGAGGGTAAAAGTGACACTAATTTTATTCAATGGCAATAGCTAAGGAAATCCAAGGTGATCTGAATTACTTCTGTGAGATATGCTAGTAAGTAGAATAAATATTTAAAAAACACATTGCACTTCATGCAGTAGAATAACAGAATCATAGAATGGTTTGGGTTGGAAGGCATGTCCAAAGATCATCTACTCCAACTGCCCTGCAATGAGCAGGAACATTTTCAACGAGATCTGGTTGCTCAGAGCCCCATCCAACCTGACCTTGAAGTAAATATGTGTAATGTGGACATCCTGAAATTTTCAATTCCTATTGTCATTTCACTGTAGTGAAAGGCTACATAGCATGAGTCTTCTGCCTGGTTCTTGAGATGCTCATGCTATTAGAGATTCAGGTTCGTAAGTCTCCATTTATTAGTCTGCACTGTATCTACCCTTGGGTCAAGGAGCACTATATCTTGTTTTTGTATGTAGGCTTGAGTATTCCTGCAACCCCGTTCCTTCCGTCCTTTCAGTTCTAGTGTTAGCATTGAGAACAGCTTCTGTCTCTATACCTGCTAGAACAGTGGGTACCTGCTAAATAACTCATCACAGTAAGAAATCTAAGAAGTTGACAGGAAAATGTAACTGCACTTGAGAGACCTCACCTGTGTTCTACTGTTTGGAGATGTTACTTGGAATATAGATTGTAGATTTTTTTTTGCTTAATAATGACTCGGAATCCCATCACCACATATAATGTATTAAAAATATATTTTCTAGTATCACATAATAATCCATGTTTTCTAGATCATAAATGAGGGGAAAAAATATTTCTTATGGATAAAGAAAGCAATTTCCTGTATAAAAACCCAATGTCTAAGGCTTTTCCTTAGCTTTGTCCACCTGGTACAGTGCTGTTTGTTTCACTAAATATATAAAATTGCTGTATATATTGGTTATCCTGTATTGTAGTGAAAATGTACTTTGAATCAGGGCTAATACATCCCATTCAGTTCAGAGTTGTGCTGTTTGTAATAGCAAGGTGACCTGTCTGTGCAGGGATATTACCTGCTTGTTGTAGCACACCTGGGATTCTTTTAGGGCTTACAAAATATTTTGTGTTTCTGAATTTATTCTTTCAAGAAAGCTAACACTTCTCTACACTTTGTATGCTCAGAATGTGTAAAACAGATATTCAACATCATTGACACATAATGCAAATAACTTCTTTTGTTAGTAGACGTCATGATAGCGTGGTTCTGAGTACCATGGGAACTGAAAAAGGGAAATTGGTGCTTGCTTTTTTTGCTTTGGGATTTAGGAGATGTAGTTAAGTTGTTGTTGTTGCTAGGTTTTTTAAATTTTTTTTTCTTCTATTTCATACATTATCCATGTGCCTGAGCACTGCTTTTGAATCTACCAATTCTTGGTAGATAAATGCAAGTGTTCATGTTAAGTTGTCTGGGCTTTGTGCTTAAGCTTTTTATCTGTAAAACAATGTTGAATACTGGCTCGCCCTGTGGGTATTGAGAGGACAAATTCTCTAGCCTTTGTGAGGTAGAAGTACACAGATAACGTCAGTTTTTAGTTGTAAAACAATTTTTCATGTTATGTGTATTGAAAACCTGTTTGTCTTAAAATTTTTTCTATGGGGAAAAAATTAATGGTTAAGAGCACAGTGATAATCTTCATCTACATCCACCTTTTATTCAAATGCAAAGGATTCCGCAGTTACAAAGTGTAACATGATTATTCATCTTCATTGGATCACACTCTGTGATCAAAACATAGACTTGGGACTGGAGAGTACCCTAAGTGTGTGTTTAAAGTCCATTTCCAGCTGTATATTTTGATTAATATTGACTGTGAATCAAAAGCCTCTTCATGTTAGTGCCTGAGGGAGGATTATCATGGAAAGTGAATTGTGTCCCATGCTACAGCCACAAGCAAGCTCTCCCTTCACCCCATCACATGTACAATTCCTAAGAATACATCCAGTGAGAAAAATTCCCTCCTGCTGCTCAGCCGTACAACTTCTTAAATCTTGAAAATGTGAAGAGAGAACACCAATCTTGTCTCTGAAAACTGTATGCCAAGAGAAACAACAGCACACCCTATCTCCTGATTCTAGCTCTAGTTTACCACAATTATTTCAAAAGAGCAAATTCAGCCAATATGAAAATATAGGTCTATTTTGTGAGGAAAAGAAAACATAACCCCGTTTTCTTTCAAAGCAGAGGAGAAAATTCAAATCACAACTGCATTTTCTTGTATGTAGTTTAGAGCTTGTATTTTCACTGTTTAGTCTCCTTTCTACAGTAGCAGAATGTTATCGTTCATTAATCCAAACGCTAGTTACGTCTGTAGTATAATTAATCAGTAGCTGGTGATAAAAGTAATTGCATTTTTCTGAGTTTCCTAATTTGTTAGAGCAGTTTTGGCAGTTGTTACTGTTAGCTGAGCAAGAACTGTGTTCTCAGAAATGATTCACTGGGGTATATTCCACTCACAAAGATGTGGTTCTGGGTCATTCAAAGGGCAGCCTAAAATGTAGTGAGGGGAGCATAAAAAAGTTACTGCTGAAAAATAAACTTACTGAGCCAGTGTTAAAGTGCTGTTCAGAGGCAGAGTTTTTTTAAAGTCTAACTTCAAACATTACTTTCCCATGGATCAATGACTCAGCTAAGTTCTGTTTATTATTTAGTAAAGAGAATTATTTTACAGAAGGATTATAAACAAGGACATGATTATCTTTAAGTTAATTTTATAAGATTCAGACACCACTGTATTTTCTGAATTGGTAAACTTTATTGCACAATATTGATTTGTCCTGGTTTGAGTTAGAACAGAACTAATTCTGTTCAGTGATTTTACTTTCAAGCTCAGTCTTTTCTAGGTAACTGCACTTTCTGAAGTTAACGGCATATTTTTGCAGACAGTCTCTGCTTCTAGCAGTGATAACGCTTGGTGTGTACAGTTACTGCCAGGGATTGGTCTGCAGAAAGACTCTGGCTTATACTTGCTCCTCTGCAGACCAAGGTCACTGCTAAATCCTGTGTGCCACGTTGGGGGTGCAGTAAGTGAGAGGCTGCACCTGTGGGGAGGAGCGGACAGGACAGGTGACCCTAAACTGACCAACAAGGTGTTCCATCCCATAGACGTCATATTCTGTATAAAGCTGAGGGATCACAAGGGTCAAGCTCTGTCTTCTTCAATGGCCGGCATTCAAGAAGGACTCCGTCCATTTTGCCTTCGAGCTCAGTTCATGCATTCCTGAATTCAGTTCCCATCTGCTGCTGAGTCCAGTCTGGGACTTTCCCAGTGCTGGCCCACAGCATCAGTGGTGATGATGATGTAAATGCCATAAGGGGGTTTGGGTTCAATATTAGTTTTCTATATATTTGTATATATTTTATTTTATGGATATTACTCTCATTAAAGCAGTTTTAGTTTTCCAATCCCTAAGTCACTCTCTCTTATACCTTTTCTCTTCCCCTTTGGGAAGGGAGAGGGGTTAATAGAGAGCATCTGCCATTTTTCTAGTGGCTGACCCAGCTCTAACCCTTGACACCTCATAACAAACATTGTTCTGTTATTGTATTTATTGAGTTATATAGCCCTATTATTACTGGCTAATATATATTGTCTAGTTATTATATATCCTAGATCTTTGTTAGGAGCTATCATTTGTATTTCCTTTATTTAGTCTAATTGTAGTTTGTTCAGTAACATTTTTTTAAAGAATTTAAAGACAAAGTGTGTGGCAGAGCCAAGGATGCCTTGAGGGTTTTTTTTTTAGAGGCTCTTGAAACTGAAATGGAATCTATGTACAAGAAGTTAGACAGAAATGTATAGACAGAAGTTTTTCTTCCAAAATTTTTAGACACTCCCAACGGTAAAAAATATGAGTGGATGTTATTGACTGCATAAAGGTCAAGTTACAAAACCTGTGAACTCACTTATTAAGTGTAAACTAAGGGGAGAAAAACCTGCTTTGAGTAAATATGAATGTGACAGCCACATGGTGCAACAACAATACAACACAAAATATTAGTAAAAAGTCCTGCCAAAGACAAACGTATGGTAATTGCATCAGAACATGTGGAATCATCTTAATATGAGGTATCTTCAGAGAGTCTGTCTTCTATGCCTTTATCAATTGAATAAATGCATAAAGGGCTTGCTCACATGAAAACACAAAATGTTGACAGGTTTAATATCGTGCAAGATTTAAAGCCTGCAAAATTTGTATTTATCTGTACATTTGACCATTACTTCAACACATTCACATTCTAGAATCTGTTTCTTTTGGTGTGGTTTTAGAGGAAGATACTTAGATCTGCAAGCTATGCTGATCCACAAACAGCTGCAGAAACCTGCACTGCAGATTTTGGAATAAAAGCATTCGCATCAGTGCTCAAAGCTTTGCTCCTCCAGATTCTACATTTGCGTCAGTACTTTTCCTTCTCTGTAACACCTCTTTCACCATTTTTCTTGCAAATTTCTGTGTACAAACTGCATTGCTTTGGAAGTCGGTATGTGCTTCCTCAACTAGAGGTTGAGTGAGACTTGAGGTGGTCCTCAAGATCCAAGATACTATCTTCAGCATATTTAGATTGAAACCAAACTTCACTAAAGAAAATAACTTTTTCCAAATGACAATTAGTCTAAATGAAGGAAATACAAATGATAGATCCTAACAAAGACCTAGGATATATAATGACTAGGCAATATGTTTTAGCCAGTAATAACACAATAAGTTCTGTTATGACATTATGAGGCTTGTTATGAGGTGTCAAGGATTAGGGCTGGGCCAACCACTAGAAAAACGGAAGATGCTCTCTGTTAACCTCTCTCCCTTCCCAAAGGGGAAGAGAGACTTAGGAATTGGAAAAGAAAACTAAAATTGCTTTAATGAAAATAATAACAGTAAAACAAACTATATACAAATATATACAATACTAATACCGAACCCAATCCCCCGATGGCAACCACGTCACTGTCACCACTGACGCTGTGGGCAGACACTGGGGAAGGCCCAGGCTGGACTCAGCGACAGATGGGACTGGATTCAGGAGCTGGATTCCAGAACTGGATTCAGGAATGCATGGATTTGGATCAAAGACAGAACTCTGGCCATTGAAGAAGAGAGCTTGACCCTTGTGGTCCCTCAGCTTTATACCAAATATGATGTACATGGAACGGAATGGAATGGAATGGAATGGAATGGAATGGAATGGAATGGAATGGAATGGAATACCTTGTTGGTCAGTCAAGCCAGGACATAAGGAAAGTTTGAGAATGCAGTTCTTGGTACTAGTAAGGGTAAGCTGTCCCCTTATGGCCCAATGCAATGGAAAAATCAAAGAAACATTTACATTCTCATGTATATTAATTTATATTCTCATTCAAAGCAAGTCATCACGGTAAGAAAGAAAACTCATAGGCAGCAGACAAAATGAGACAAATTTCAAAACAACCTGTATGAAAGATTCTTACTAAGAGTGTTCTAATAGTACTAGAAAAACACACCTGCATTCCCTGGATCCTGTAGAACTGATCAAGATAATGCCAAAGGATCCTTAACAGGAATAAGATTTTTTTTCTCTGGTGTTATGGATGAGATAGAAACAAAGGAGAGAAGAGAGTCTCCCAAGCCTGAAAGCATTCTTTCTTGGCAGGAGCCAGGGTGTCTGGGAGCCAGCAGCCAGGAAGAGGGCTTTTGTCTTAACGGCCCGGCTGATCAGTGTGTCTTGGGAATTCAGAGCATAGCATTTCCTCTGTTCTCCTAGATAAGAATCTCCTCTGTAAGGATTTCTATCTCCTCTATACTTCTTATGTGGGAGATGTGATCTGAATGTCTGCACAAGAAATAAATACAGTACACATCCACATGCACTGAATTCACAGGATGAACTGGAACAAGTTTTTAAAGAAATCTAAGACAGTCTATGGACATTTTTGCGGCTCATTTTTTAACAAAAGCTTTTAGCACTTAGTGCAACTCTTTTGATTTTTTTGTATTTGCTATTTGGCAGCAACATTTGGCTTATGACATCCTGGGCATATACACAACAATCAGTTTACTGAATTTTTTTCTTACACAGATGTAACACGTTTCAATAGCAATTTTCAGTTTTCACTGTCTCATTTTTAAAGCACGATTCAGTCCTGTGCTGATTCGGCTATCTGAACACACCTGGGTGTGGTCACGTTCGATAAATGAGTTTTATTTCATCTGTTAGTCAGGTCTTTCTCAAGTCATATTCGGTAGGAAAATCACAGAGTGAATTCAGAGCAACAAACTATGGCAACTGTCATTTGACAGTAAAACCAGAAAAAAATTTCAATGGTTAAAGCCAGAGCTGTACAGTACCAAAACCACCTAGAAATTCATACTAAAACCTCAGTGAAGAACCTGGCCCTTCAGTCTGCTGAAAAGCTGGTTTATACTGTGCCTGAATGTCTTTCAGAAGAAATTTAAGATTCATCTTTATTTATTTAGATTTAATGGTCCTAGGCACTGACTCAAGTGTCTCTTTTCTCTTAGAGTCTCAAAGTTCATACAGATAACAGATAAGGAGGTGCATTGCCTTAGTGTGTAGATTTGTGGTAAGAAAAAGACACAAATGATATATTTAGTGGTTTTGAAGCATTTTCTTGGTTTCCTTTTAGGAATTACCTGTTACTATTAATGAATTTGATTTTTCAGCACTGTGAGGTTAATATTCTTTAGAACAACCACAGTTAGACTGTTGGCATCTATGCTGTAGGATCCCATGTAGTACAGAGCAACAATTTCAAGCTACTGCTTAGGTAGGGTTTTTTTCCTTGCCAAATGCTTCTACTTTCATTTTAGTTACTTTTTGGCAGACAGATTTGATCAGCTATCAACCTACCATCAACACTTTTGGCAGTAATCAAAGGCTTGCCAGTGTTTTTATACCAATGATTCCTGTATTTTAGAGTTTACCGGATGGCATCTGTCCTAAAGGATGTTCCAGAAACCTGCAAGTGAATTATTTTGATTTACTGTCTTGGCCCAGTGCAGATGATTCTTATGGTGTGGGAACTGGCAGATGTATATGAGAAGCTTGCCAGAGAGTTTAGAGCTCTCTACTGAGCAGAGATATAATATGTCCATTTCTCCACAAAGACTAGAAACCAGGCAGATAGCTAAAGCCCTTAGTAACAGTGTATGCATGACACAAGTGAGTTTCATTCAGATAAACCCATTGCTCACCCCAAAAACAACAGTGACTTTTTAGTATCAGTTTTCATCCTGGGTTAAATGGAATCATCAGAGACTTTGCAAGAGTATTGATATATTAGAATTACTTTCGTTGCTTTTAATTTAAAACGGGGAAAACTTTCCAGCTGAAAGGGGAGATAAACATCTCTCTGTGAGAATGCCAAGGAAAAAAAAAAGACTATTTCCAGAATCTCATGTTTTCAAGTTAGTTTCCAGACATTCAGCACTTTTGCCCGGAAAGATTTCTTATGTTATGTGCAATTTAACCTTGCAGCCCCTTCTGGAAAAGTGCTTACAAGTAGTTAACATTTAAGTACGTGCTCTCCAGCATATGTAACAAATTCCAAAGCTAGCCAGCCGCTGAGGACAATCCAGGGGCTCCTTCCTCGTCTGCAAATGTCTAGTAGTACCTTGAACCGCATCACTATAAAAAATTATTTTGCCTGCAATGAGCCAATTCATAACCATCTCATTGGCATTCTTGCTCCTACTTCTGTTACGGCTAGTCCAACACAGTTTGTATTGGGTGCTCAGTCTACGTAGCTTGGGCAGAGGTGAGAGAAGGGTATTAGCAGTGGTGTTACCTACTACCAAATTCTAGTGCTTAGATGTGCACTATTATTTGGGCCAAATGTATCTAGAAATAAGTTCAACTTTGGCAGTTGCAAGTTGAATCATTTTCATCTCTGGTGCAGATATGCATTACGGGAATTTCATTCAGGATCAAATATTGTTCAAAACCAGTGTGGGGGAAATTGAGGAATCCTAGGCAATCAACAGGTCAAAAAGCTCCTATGATTTTACTTAGTACTAGAAGATGTAAAATTTATAATGAAATACACATTTGGTTTTGCATTTAACAGCCATGAGTGCTAGCACTGTAATTTAATACTGCAGTCATTTAAACTTAACTCTGAAGTTAATAACCAGAAAGAAACATTATTGAGTTATAGTCAGACTGCTGTAGAGCAAACCATTTATGCAAATATACATTCTATTATTTCTCTAAGAGCTATAGCTACACAAGCTATACCTCCAAACATCCTCTACTTCTTGAATTTTTCATGCAGCTGAAATAAAATGCTTTTCCCTACTTCTCAAAATAATACACAACTCAAATCTCTGAAATATTCCAAGAGAAGTGAAATGCAGAAACAGCAGCTATTTGGTATAAATTTGTTATGTTGCTACTTCAAGTAAGATTCATGCAGGAATGACTTACAAGTATTATTACATTTGCGGTCAAATTCAGGGAGAGAGAGAGAAAGGAAGAAAGAAAGAAAGAGAGAAATCCTGCAAAACCACAGCATAGAATTTATAAGCAAATGTGTGTGTGTGCTCATGTGCATATATATATATACATACATATATATATATATATCTAAATCCACAATTCTTTTGAGGTCAGATAGATTAGCTGCCTCAGGAAAGTTTAATTTGGTTTTGTGTGTAACGGTTTTAAAAAATGTTCTACATTAGTAGAAAGCAGTTATAAAAGTGTTTGAAAATCAAACTGATCACTGAGCTAGTTGTAAACAGATCTACTGTCAAAGTACTTTGAAGATATCTCACTTGATTTAAGGATTAAACTCAAGAGTTGTTTTACATTCTAACACATAATGGTTCATGGGACACGAAATAAAGTGAAAAGGCCAAAAGTTTGTCTTTAGACAATTTAACAGATGTGTCAGCTGGTGAAGGTCTGGAGGACCTCCTGGGTTGGAGAAAGGAAATAATCGATGTCCTCCTGTCATAAAGGCATGGTAGTGTGCTTCTTCCTCTTGGGTGTATAAAAGCAATTTGGCACCTCATACGCCTACTGGCAGTGTTATGGGCTACAAATTTTCTGTCAACAGGCATGAAGAAAACAAGTGGAAAAGTTCATAAACAGCCTCTATTCCAGCAGCTGCAATGTGAACTGGATTACAGAATTTTTATTCTTATAAAGATGAATGATGGTGGCTATGAAAAGCTGGCAACTTTCTGTCAGTTAGACCACTGCATTTAACAGATACAGCATTTGCCTTCTTTCGTCCTGCAAAACAGCTTTCAACAACAGGATTTTCCAGTTGCGCATGCTGTGTATTTGTATCGGGGATGGGGTAGTTAAAGATAGTTTCTGTTTCCCAAGACGGTCACTACCACCAGATCACAGAAACCCAGTTGTTGGCATTGATCATCATTCTGGTTTTTTGCTGAAAAAAAGGCTCCGAAAAAATGTCAACAATGCTGCATATCCTGAATAATTTGGCTAAATGAGTATATGCACCTATTTCTCTCAAGAATGTCTTGTGAGAAAAAGATATTGTGTCATTTGTGATTACTCAGTAAAATTGTCAGAAGGTTGTGTAAAGTCAGTTACAGATTACTCCAAAGTAAATGAGTCAAAGATTACAGAATCCAATCAATAAATGTCAAAACTTAAGAATCACTTTGAAATGAGCTAAATAAAATTAATTACCAACTTCATTAATTCAGGTGATTTTAGGAGGATCATCTCCATGGCAATGCATCGTTTGTATGATAAATAGACTGGATGGAAATACAATGTGTCGACTACTCTGTATTGGCTGTTATGGTAGTGGCTGATGCCACTTTGTGGTTTCAGATTGATCTGTAGACCAACAGTCAAGCGATTAATAATTCTGTGTTAGGTATCTGTCACTTTTATTTAATTCAAGACCATTAAATAAAAACATATAAGCAGCAGTTTTGAGCCAAAAGAAGGTAGTACAAAATTTTTTTACCATGGCATACATTGAGTTTTCAAAGCACTGGCAGCAGCATGACAGGTGGAACAGAGATGCATAGCGAAGAGTGGTGGGGTTGTGGTTGATATGAAACATTAGCTGAATAATTGGCATATGGTTGAGACATCTTGTGCGTTGGTTTAGGATTTTCTAGTTACCTTGAGAGCCTGTTTACTCCTTTGTTTACTGCCTTAAATCATACCATGTCAAAAGCATAGGATGCTAACCTGGTATGCTTGTGGTTTGGAATAAATCTTGTAGTTTAACAAGAAAACCAGTTTTGATGGTCCGTGTGCGGAGACTAATGGAGAGTCTATCTGTCATTCTGGGACCTTCTGTCTTCCATCTGAATGTCAGCCCATTGTTCACCTTTTTTGCTAGATTCATTCCCAAAGGAAAACCCTGGCATTCCTACACTCACACGATCTGGAGCAAAAGAAGCAGGAAAGAATGGGGACAGAGCAGTAGACCTAAGAGTCTCATCCCATCACCTGATTATGTTAGAAAAAAACCCCCCACATCTTAAATGTGATTCTGCAGCCAAAATGATACTTCTCCTCCTCCACACCATCTGCAATCTCTCGGATTCAGGCTGTTTTGAGTTACAGAAATCTGAATTAACTAGCTCCACTAGTACTTGTTTTGAGCCCTTTAAATTATGACAAAATTTCTCACTTTTGCAACCAAAAATGATAAAAAGAAGCACAAAAAGTTGGCTTTCAAGATGTCAGAGAAAGGGAGCAAATACTCTGCTAGAATGTCAGGTGGATGAAATAGAAGTTGTAAATTCACTGGAGTAGTGAATGTTTTTGTAGGAATTTTTCTTACTGCCCATGTATTTTACCTTTGACTCATTCGATTCTGGCTAGTAAAAGTAAACAAGAGGATATTAAGTCCTTTGCCCAGATGTGGGATAATATTAATTTACTGTAATCTGTTGTGTGAACTGTCTGCAGTAGGTACCTGGATGCATGCATGTTCCTGTTATAAAAAACCAAAACGCCATAAGGCGGTTTACCTTACTTCCACTGAGGGCTGGTCTCCTTGCTTTTACTGTGAAGTAAGAGCACTGCGATGCCGTCTGGTCTGCTACCTATTTTAATGCGACACATTTTAATGAAGTTAATGTAATTTTTGTTTGTCGGTTGGTTTTGTTGGGGTTTTGTTTGTTTGATTGATTGATTGATTTGTTATTATTGATAGAGGTTTAAGCTGGCTGGCCTGAGTGTGGCTTCTGTTTGGGTGTTGCAGTACTGCCTGGGGCTGCCAGCGCTGGTTATGTCCTTGGGGAACCCTCTCTTTCTTTCCCTTCACATCCACTGCCTAAGCCCCCACAAACACAGATGCTGAGCTGAATGCCTGTCATTACATTTTAATATATATTTATAGATAGATACAAAAAATGAGACATACTTCAGATTTGATGAAACCATAGGTCGTACTGTGGAATTCCTCTTTGAAAAAAAATTTTTTTCTAAAAAAACCCCATAAAAAGAAGTTTTTTTAAAAAGGTTTTAACTTACCCAGTTGCAGTTATTACCTTATACTGGTAAAATATTTTGTAGTATTATCAAAGGACCAGCATGCAGTTTAAGAACCTCGTACAGGCATCCTTCTGTACTACTGAAAGTGCATAAAGTCATGACTAGTCAGATAACAGAACACACATTTAATTTGGGTCCATATGTTGCTGAGATTTGAACATAATGAGAAAATTGAGTTTTAAACAAAACGAGGGTGCCCATGACAGTGGCTAACATGAGCCAAGTAGAATATTAATAAACAGAAGTGAATTTTATAATGGCAGTGCTACCTATCACTGATGATAACTCGAAATTAATGTTTGTTTTCCCACTATTGAGTGTTAAAAGATGGTTTTATACTTTTATGCAGACAATGGTAGTCTTGAAAATTTCTAATAGGCCCTGTTAAAGATGTATCAAGAAGCAGAGGAACTTTCTGTCCAAGCAGATGTAACTATTCAGCCTAGACTGTAGTCCAGGAAGGAAAAAAAAGGATGAAAATTTCCCCTAAGAAATGCTGAGTTAGAAAACCCTTTATCTAAAAAGAAGGACCAAGGAAAAGATACTAGTTTGACATAGGGCCCTCTATAATCCTCTCTAAGTTGGACTTCTATGTATAATGGTCTGTGGTAAAGGAAAATGAGCATGTATAATATCATTTATTTTACTAAAGTAGTATCTTAAAAATTTAACTATACTTGGAGCGTTTGCACGAAAAGGTAACTAGCAAATAGGTAGGTAGAGGCAAAATCTGAATGTCACAGTCCATAGTATACACTGGAAAGGTACCAAAGACTAAGCAGAAGCCCGATGTATTACAAATTTCCTTACAAACATGGCAAATAAGCTGTAGTTTCCCTGAGAGATGCCACAATATGCTACTAGCCTAATTAATCACTCTAATATGAGAGAATAGCTTTATTCATATCTGGTTCAGCTGCCAAAAATATGACTGGTAAATGCTGAAGATTTTTGACAACTGAGAAAATATTCTGCCTGCTAACAGGAAGTTCTGATTCATTTCAGTCTCTGCAAAAAGATTTACACTTTTTTTATGGAAGAGAAGACTAGTTGTAGCATCAGTTGCACAGGGTACTCAGTGAAAGCCATAGCAGGAGTTCTTGATCACATTTCTGTTGGTCTTTAATCCCTTCCTCTTGCCACCATCTGTGTTACACTGTGATACAAATTAAACCCAACAAATTAGTGTCAAGGCTCCAAATTCACGTTTGTGAGTACAAAAGCGTGTACGTGTGGTTTACGCACCGAATGGACTGCACTGTTACCGTGGCAGTCATTGCGCTGGGGAACTGAAGCACAGCATGGAAGACAGAGGCAAAGATGCAGTAACTCTTGACCTATTTTCATCTGTGACGGTAAATACATGCACAAGTAAATACGTATGGCGCAGATATAGCAAGCATAGCACTTTTTCAGTAGTATATGTTACAGTCAGGGCTTAAAACACACCATTGCTCAATCAACTGAATCGGAACATGTCACTGAGCATGTCACTGGCCAGGTACTCTTGCCAGTGGAAGAGCTGGACCCTGAAGTTCAATTCTCCCTCTCTCTTTCAGTTTCAGTAAAGATTTCACACTCCAGGGTGTTAATCACTGAATAATTGTTTTCTTCAGCAGGCTCGATGCTCCTCTTGTTTACACCACTCAAGTGTGCCTGATGTTTTCTTGGGGCAGCCAGGCATCTGTTGCTGAAATCACCAGTATTTCAGAGGCTCATGATGAAAAACCGGTGTTTGTGGGTAAGCTGCATTTAACACAGCTGGAGAGTGTTAGGCAATGTGGCAGCGTGTGAAAATACTGATTTGGAGCAGTGAAGCACCTGATTCCTCCTAAGTATTTTTACCCTTGTTACCAGATTATTTTTCTATTTCTCTCACACTCTCGGTTGCTGTTTGCTCTCCCTAGTTATTGTCCACTTGATACAGGCGGAGTCAGCACAGCCCTTGTCACTACAGGTTGTACTCAGATTGGCAGCCACAGGCTTTGGCATGACTAGCCTCGATCACTGGCACATGATTTCAATCTGCAGGAGCTCTTCCCGAGATTACATAAACTTGGAGCTCCCCGATAAACCAGACTGCCAACCCAGACTTTCACTTGTGTTTGGAGATTGAGTTACCACACTGACACACAATATGGTGATATTGGCTGGCTGTGTAGAAGCAGCCAAGGAGAAAACCTGAAAGACTGTTCTAACATTCATATCTTCCCATCCCACACTCCTTCAAAATGCCGGGTAGAGAGACAAAGTGTTAGAAAAATAATCTCTATGGTAGTTGAGGTACAAATCTTTGCATTTAGCAAAAATGGTACCTTGCGGTCCAACATTCTGACCTGTAGTGAAATAAAGAATTATTTGCATCAGTAGAAATATTTTGCAGTCTACAAGATGTCTGTAAGACTAAAAAAAAAAAAAAAAATCCATCAAATTGAATTCTTAAGGACAAGATGGCATGATGATATCAGCATCATACAAGGTAAGCAAAAATAAACTAAGTGCCTGTATCATCAGCAATACAGACATTATGTAAGAGAAGCCCCAGAAATATAATAGTATTAATTATATTACATTAATACAGTAAAAGTTTAACTAATATATACTAACAAAATAATGTATTTATATTCATAAATAATTTTTATGTCAAGATAAGAATACATTAGCAACAATCTGTAATACAGGAAAACATCTGAAATTGAAACATGCAAAAAAGCTTTTGTTGACTCTAGAAACAGTAAAGAAAACTGGAATGTATTAATTTCATACTCATGCTATTTTTTGCCGATTATGTTCTCCATAATGACTCAGTTCCCAACAGCTCGTATAATATTCCAGAGTCCAGAAGCAAGTCTAAGTAGGCTGGATTTCTCTGTCATCATTTCGTGGTTCATTAGATTTTTATATGCTGTAGTAGCCAATGAGGAAGTACTGGGAACTCTTCCAGGAGTTATATCCATGATCCATTAGTTTTAAGGCCATCTTTCAGCCTCATGCTTACTTGTAGAAAAAAAAAATCCTTATTCTTCGTGAAATAATGAAAGAAAACCCCCCTCATCTTTACAAGCTTGTAATTTCTTCCAACACAGTATTCTCTTCTCTGCTGAAAGGTACAGAAAATTGGGGATGCCTGGAATTCTACAGGTCTAGATTGTGGCCTTAAATATACTGGGCATTCATGTAATTGAGAAATCATTATGAAACTATCAAAGACAAACTTACATCCAGAAACATGAGTGGCATTATAGAAGTCACTATTGATGTAATACAGATAATGATATTACAACTTACTGAGAAAACATTCGCATTTGAGAAAATGATTGTCTGTGAGCAGTATACGTACGTTAGAAAGGCAACAAATGACTCTTCTTCAGTAAGCCACCACCTTCAGTGTCACATCCCGTAACTATCTGTTCATAACTAAAATAGTGTGCAATCAGCTCTCTGTGACAAAACAAAATAGCTATCTGCAATGGCTGATTATATTTTTCAAATATCTAACAGGGCTTACGGTTAAGACAATACACAGTTAATTTTGGGTCCGTTCAGGTTTTGTTTGCATGGTCATGACTCACTACCATTTTTTCCAGAGGCTTATATAGAGTTACAGTTTTAAGTTCTTGATTAATGAAAAATGTTCAAATGAAATATATTCACATAAAACATAAATTCATAGCAACAATTACTTTCGGAAACTGGAAAAGCCATTTTCCATAAAGTGGAAAAGGCAGTTAATTTTCTGGAAATAGATGAAAATAAAATTTTGTTTGTATTGGTTAATTGTACAATAAAATACAACATGGGTTCAGAGAAAATGTCTTGTAAAACTGGCAAAATTTCTGGATTGTTTTGTAAAAAACTGGTCAAGAAAGTTCTGGGAAGATTAATTTAAACTGAAGAAATGCAGAGAAGAACTGCAGGATAATAAGGAAAATGGCAAAATTTTCATGACAGGTTACAAATACTTCCAGTGGTTTCTTTTGGCACAATAAAGAAAAAAAATAACATGATTAATCTCTGTATAGTTGCCTCCAACTGTCAGGTAATGGAAAAAAATTAGTAACCTGGATTGCAAGGTGTACAAGAAACTGCACTGGACAGAGAAGTAAATAGCTCCAAATAGAATCAGCTAAACTTTAGCAGAGTTTATTAGTTCTGGCTCAAATCTAGCTCTGCCAAGCTGTGGTTAACTCCTAGGAATTCACTTGGTCCCTGGTTGTCCTGCTTACCATTGTCTGGAGACACCTCTGGCCCAAAGTGCTAACTAGCTCAGGCTGTGGTCACAAGAAGACAGTGATGTTATTGTGTCATTTCGGCTTTGGATGCAGAGCAGTCACCTGTGAGTAGCTGGACTGGTGTTAGAATGAACTCTGGGTCTGAGTCTCTCAGGGTCTGAATAAACACTGGTTTCCCCCCCAGCTCCTAAGTATTTGACAAGTCTACCATTATTTGTCAAAAATGAGTTTGAACAGGAAATAAGCATTCTGAGGTCCCCCCTTTCCAGGTCTTTTACATTTGCTTTGATACAAGAAAACCTGGACGAACAATTCCCTTTATTCTAGGGAAAATTTTGAAGAAAACAGGCAGCAAATATGAAGGCTTTTAGCTTATTGAGTTCTCCACTGCAGCCCAGGTATCGGAGTAAAAGCTCTGAAGAACAGCAATTACACCAAAGGCATGCACAACATTTTGCTGCCACTAAAATTCACCTGTCTCGTTTTTGCAAGTATAATTGTTTTAAGTGGTTTTACCTTTATGAAAAATATAATCTTTATATTTATATACCAGATGGTTACTTAAAAATGACACAGTGCTGAAATATTTAAATGAAGGGATTCAGTGTTTTGACACTTGCCTCACTATCTATTCTGTCACATAAGCAAAACATAATCCCAATGATTAGGCAGATTTCTTTTTCTGTCTAGGTGGCACGCTTTTCTCATAGCTAATCATGTCAGAAAAGTTTCATGATAACTTGAGCATAATCAGCAACTGTTATTTCCATTTTGTTTAATGTATTTGGTTCTGAAACAGTGGTGTAATGAATCCACAAAGATGCTCTCTTCATCAAGTCAATTATGTGAATACGTAAGAACCCTCACGGATACTAAGAGTTTGTGCATCACAAAGTGCTCTAAATTCATCTTTGCATCCACGCAGTGAAGGTAATTCTGTTGGCAGGTTAGAACTACTTTGTTCTGTTATTTTCCCTCACAAACACATGAAAAATTTTCCCCTTCACTGTAGTTCACCTTTTTGAAGGAGTTTGACTTGAAAAACTATGAAAAACAACACACAACCCCTCAACTATTCACAGGAGTAGTTAGCATACAGTGTAATAGGCTTCTGCTGCTTTTGAAGCTTTGTCTCTCACTGTCAGTGTACAGTGTTATAAACCCTCTTCATTCATAGGTGTTTTGGCCATTTAGTCAGGAAATATTTTTCTGACGATGCCACATTACTGCTCATTTGAACCCCCTTATGCTCTACTGATGGGTCTGACACACCTACTGAATGCATTTTAATTGGTTCAGACTCTTTGCACGGCGATTTCCAAACATCAGAAGCCACAGTATGAGACCGTATTGCTTCCCAGCTCTGAAATTATCATGAATCTGTATTTTAAAATTGTGCTACAAATATTACTAAAGTAAAGTAAAATAATAAAAGAGGCAAGGATTTGGAATTGGGCTTTGAATGTATTTTCATTACCAATGTCAGAAAACTTATTATGAAATGTGGAAAGGCATTGAAGATTAAATATTTTGAGATTTAAGATGACACAGGTCACACAATGCCTATGTCTATGAAAATACCAGGTGGGTAACACATGCAACTCAAAGGGTAAATTTCTGTGCATCTTCTAGGTGCACAAATGACTTTTCTTTAAGAGAAATTGCATTTCTATCTTCTGGATAAACTCACAGGATCTTGTGAAGTTTTATGTAGCATATGACTTTGAAAAACTGTTGGCCAAATATGAGCTACCCAAAAATAAATTGGGAAATGATTTTTCCTTGGTATAGAGGCAAACCAATAACTGTTCAACCAAAGCTGCTTCCAGGCAAGACCAGTCTCTGCACCATGTCCTGAGAGAGGACATTTCAAGTACCATAGTCCAAAGTCAGCCTGAATCTATCCGGCTTTCAGGAGACCCAGCATAGCCCTGTGTCTATCAAATTCTAGCCACAATCTGGGTGGGGACACAGAGGATTACAGTGACAGCTAGAAAATCACATCACCAACAGGTCCAGAATAAAGCCAAATGGCAGCTGTAGCATCTCCACGACAGGGACAGAGGAGGAGATCATGAAGGCAAATCCATGTCTAGCTTTGTTTTGCAATCTGCAACACTGCATGTTTATTACTTGAGTGAAGTATTGCTTAAGTGATGACTGAGTCTTTCCAGAGCACTGGAAAAAATTGAAGGAAATTATCCCTACTTGATCAGAATCCATGGATTACATGGTACTGGCACCTCCTCTGATCTCTACAGCTGAGCCCCATGTTCTAGGTGGCACTAAGAATAGCTTCAGCCCTGGCTGTGTGTGCACAGGGAAAACATTTGGCTATGAAGTATTTCCCTGAGGACAAAATACATTCATCTTAAACTGTAGAGTTTATGTGTTGAGGCATCGATAGCCTAGACAGATGACACTTGCAGGTTGCGTGTGTGCATTAATATAGATCTGTGAGATGCTGTGAATCCCTGCGCTGATGGATCTTAAAAGTTTGTATACACACTGGATAGCTAGGGACCACCTGGGAATCTCCATAACCTCAATCCCCTGCTATTGCCTACAGCCATGGTATATCCTCTTTTTTGTCAACCATCTTACATTTATTCTAAACTAATATGATGTTGTTTGTCCTTAGTGAGCTGCACGAGTTACTCTTGCTTGTGCTTCTGCTACTCTTACATGGCAATCCTAGAATTTCCTCTTTTAATTTCCACTTTGAAATTACCCATAAGTAATTCATACATCCTCCTTCTCCAGCCTTGTCCTTCAATATAAATAGCTCTTCTTTCCCTGTTGTGTGGTTTACTTGAGCTTCAGTTCACTACATGAATATTTTGTTTGATAGTCATAGTGCCATTTAAAACAGAGGTAGATGAAGCTTTGAGACAGCTCGCTTCCTTTTTCGTGGTACACTTCAGGACAGCATGTATAGCTCTTAGTATGTGTCTTGTTAGGCTAGACAAACAAAGCTTTCATCATCCTGGTATCTTTTCTCTGTATGAATTCATCTTTCTAGCCTCCAAAGGTGTACATTGCATTCCAGCTAAGGTTTCACCAGATCACTGCCAATCAAACTTACTTAGTTTTGCTGAAAACCACCTGTAGGATTAAAGCCAAAGGTGCCATTTAATTTGTCTTTAAACAATCACAAATGTTGGAGGTTTTTGTTTCAAGGAATAAGACAACACTTTATTTTACTTTGACAGGAAGTTTTCTTCCTATTTTGCTGTTTACTTTTGAGCAACTGTCACTTAACACTGATAGTTTAGATATCTGTAGTTCTGGTAAATACTTATTTGCTCAGTGAGATGGGTTGTATTTGGCAGTCCTATACATGGTCTGCTGTTGAGCATAGAATGCAGTTGCTTACTTACCTATGCTTGTCAATCAATAAATGATCATTTAATAGAGTGCTTTCAGAGACTATCACAGGCGTGAAACATATTCTGTTAAACCATGCATTTTCCATTTTATATTATGGGAGTAATTCCAGCTACGTACCGTTTAAATATCATCATCGGCATCATGCAAGGTAAATACATACCAAACTTGAAACTGGTATCAGAACTAGTTGTGTTATACTGCTTGATTCCTCAGATCTCAAGATGCTGCCCTTATTTCTAAGCTTCCTACAGTGACATTGGTGCTCTGGAGCCTTGTTATCAAGTGGGCACCTGCAGTTCATGTTGCTAGGCCAACTCAAAGCTTCTCATGAGCACAGGCAGAGTATCAGCCTCTTCAAATTCTCTGTGTGCAATGGCTTCAGACCAGACTGAGGTTTTGCTTTGTCTTCTCTTAGCCATTCTTTCCTTTCTACGACAGATTTTAACCCTACTTTTTGCCACAGGTCCCACTTCTCCCGTGTTCATCATTAATATCAGAACATAGTAGTATCTCAGAAAGAATAAAAAATATACCTTATATGAGAGGTAAGTGACACTCCAGACTGTGACACTCCATGCCAAGACAGTACTACTTCTCTTTTTCAGGACTCCAGCCTACTTTTTGAGACTATGCTGGAACATTCCTGGTTGTATTCTCTTCCTCTGAGCAGTGTCTACCTGATATTTGTAGATACCCTACTTTTTTCCCGTAAGTACAAAGTCCTTTTTGGCGACTGCCAATTATAGTATTATATACAGACTTATATAGTCTCATAAGCAAAAATTGCCGAATTTTTAACAATCAAAGGCTATGCTCCTCCAAAACTACTTTTACTCACATACTGGTTCACTTACAGAGCCAGCATCTATGTCGAATAAATCACACAGATTTTCCCCATCTTTTGTCTTCAGAAAATTATTTCATGTGAAATGTAGTTCAAAGTGAATGCAGGGTGCCTCTGATTTTCTCTTTAAATGTTTTATTTTCCTATTTTCAAAGAGCGTGAGTATGCTTTTTATACTGAAGTAAAAAATTAGGAATGTAAATTTGACTACGTGCTGCATATAGAACAGCAAAGTAACACTTGCTAATTTCTCACATGTTGGGAGATTTTGTACAGTTTCCCACTACTCTCAAGTCGCAAGTCATTTGCATTATGAATAATGGACTGAAACCACACTAAACAAGAGTTGCTCAGAATAGAGGCCCTGCAAAATCCTGCAGTGCAAATGAAATGAACTAGCACTTGTCACTACTGTGTTCTGCAATATGAAGACACAGTAGATTAGTGGACTGTAAGGGGGAAGGAATTTTTTCTTCATAGGCAAAGCATCATTCTCCTTTGACCATAGATTACACTTTCTGTATTGATAAAGTTTAATTCAGATCTTTAAGGAGTGGCAGTTTTTCTTTAATTTAACATTTTAAATCACTCCCCAGAAAACAAACAGTATAGTATTTACATAGACCAGTGAAAAGGCAGTTGCTTCCTCTGTACTGGAATCAATATAATCTTTATCAACTTCCACGCTTCTTCTCTGTATTCTTTTTAAAGCTCCAAAAGAGAGAATCAAATTTTTCAAAATGTGGCCTTGAGTTATGCATATTTTAATTCACAAATACATTATTTTAAGTTGTTCCCTGTGGTCTCATCTATTTATGCAAATACACTGACAACAGCAAGGAGTTTGCTTCTGTAGATTTTATTGTTTAGAAGAAAAAATGTGACAAAAAGGCTTCAAATAAACAAAAGTGCAAATATTTTTCAGGAAGAATGTTGTTCACATGCAATTACATGCCAGTTCTTTTTGAAAAGATGTCCTTAATGTGATAGTGTTAATTTTCAGCATCAATCATGTCTCAGCCCATTTAACGGATAAGTGTTCTACTTGAAAAATATAGAAAAGTGGCCAGATATAGTAGAATATTATCAGATTTTTTTTTCTTGGGTTTCTTCACTAGAAGAGAAATAGCATGCTATTCACGTTTAATGAATGATTGACCTAAGGTTTTTCATAATAGGAATTTCATGCTGAGCATTTACTGACTAATATAAAACCCTGACCCTTTTAATCAACGTAAGGCATGACCACTTGAAATCCAAGGTGATTTCTTCTTTTAGATTTGCTGCCCAGCTTCTCATATTCACAGCCTGCGGTAATTCTGCACATTTAGACAGCATTTGGCAAAGTGAGTCATGTGTGCAGCAGGTAAGGTGTCTCTCAGGCAGAGTAAGTATGGCTCTGTTTTCTGGAGCTCCCTGGGTGAACTTTAGCGAGTCTGTTGTGACAGAGGGACTGCTGGACTATCTGTCTGAACTGCTGTGCCCCATCTCACACACTGGGGCTGCTGACATTTCCCATCACCCAAACCTCCTTTCTTCAAGGTTTATGGCTTTGGTTATTCAGAGATTTTGATACATAATGCAAAGCATTAGGAAGTTGGTTATGCCTAGTCGAAGGACTGTTCTATCAGCCCACCTTGTTGAAAAAGCAGTTTCTGCATTAAAAAAAAAAAAAAAAAGGAACAATTCATGGTCTGGATAGTTTCCAAAAGGATCATTTCTCGTACATGAAGGAATCTAGTTGACAAATAATGGATAGTGTAACCGGAAATTAAATGAATTTAAGATTCAGCAAACAGATTCACCAGCTCAGACATTCCACAGCCTGAAAATTCCCTTAATAATTTTATAGTAAAGGATTTGTTAAACATCTGGTGTCTCTTTTTAATATTAGTACTTATGTTGCTATATTGTAGTATCTCGATGTTATTTTTGACAAAATGTAGTTGGTGAAATTAATTATAATACCATAAATTAATAAAAATGTAGTTAGAAAGTAGAGAAAGAAATTAACATGAACAGTAGGACAGCAAACATTGACTGTTTACAAAAAAAAATGTTCAGTTTGTGCTGGAATCAAGTTTTGAGCTGTTCTTATATTTTTTTAAAAACAACTGTTTTCCATTCACCAGTTTTGCATAAAAGAAGAAAGATATTCTGTGATGAAACATAGAAAGTCTTTCATATTATTAATAGGATTTATAGTACATTAAAGGGAAGATGTTCTAATGAAAATAATCTATTTGCTTTGAAGGCAGTTTGCAAACGGATGCTGGAAATGGATGGGAATAAACAGTGAAAACTTATCCCTTTATCACTTTATGCATGAAAGAATTAATTTATCTTAGCAATTAGTCATTTCAGGGGGCAGCTGTAACTCATATTTCTTAAGTTAGTTTTATTTAAATTGGTTGGAGGGATATAAGGGTTTTTTCTCCACACTATTCGATCCCTCATCCACAGGCAATATACAGAACAAACAGGAATTTGATTTTTTCTTTCTTTCTGAGAAGACTTGGGAATTGGTCCAAGGTTTTTGACACCAAAATGCCCATTTCCTGATGTAAATACTTTGAAATCTGTTGTAGGTTGACTTCAGCCAACAGCTAAGCATCCGCACAGCCACTCACTCACTACCCTCACCCCAGCAGAAGGTGGAGAGAGAATAGGAAAAGCAAAAGCAAGAAAGCTTGTGCGTCAAAAAAAAGGTAGTTTAATAAGTGAAGGAATGAGAAAAAATACAAATAATGTAAAGGCCATCACTCGTCATCTCACACAAGCAGACCAATGCCCAGCCACGCTCTGAGCAATGGCTGCAGCGGAAGCCAAGCCCCTGCACCCCCTTCTTCCTCTACCTGAGTTTTTATTGCTGAACATGACATTATAAAGCATAGAAAATCCCTTTGGCCAGTTTGAGTCAGCTGTCCCAGCTGTATCCCCTCCCAGCTCCTTGCTCACTCCTAGCCCACTCACTTCAAGATGGGCAGGGTGAGAAAGAGAGAAGGTCTTTATGCTGAGCAAGCACTGCTCAGGAATAGTCTAAACACTGGTGTGTTATTAATGCTGGTTTAGCCACGAATCAAAACCACAACAGCATACCAGCTGCTATAAAGAAAGTTAATACCATCCCAGCCAAACCCAGTACAAAACCGGACTCTAATTTTCAGAATAAGCACCTAGATGAAATGTGTCACTAGCCTTTGAAATAGTTGCAAATTGTTAAAACTAGTTGACTTAAATTAGCAGAGGATCTGGTCCAGGACTTATTATGTATTAGATAAAGTTCAAAAATCAATCCGAGATCGCCTTGTACAAATAGCAAGAGGATATGACTAATTAGTAGGATTAGACTTCCGGCATAAGTAACAAAAATATATGTAGTTTGGTAGTCTGTAACAAGTCTGATCACTAATGATAATCAGGAAAAAATATATCCCATAATGACTGATTATTCTGCAGTGTTCTGGTTTGAGTTAGAACAGAACTAATTCTGTTCAGTGATTTTACTTTCAAGCTCAGTCTTTTCTAGGTAACTGCACTGTCTGAAGTTAACGGCATATTTCTGCAGACAGTCTCTGCTTCTAGCAGTGATAACGCTTGATGTGTACAGTCACTGCCAGGGACTGCTCTGCAGAAAGGCTCTGGCTTATACTTTCTCCTGTGCAGACCAAGGTCACGGCTAAATCCTGTGTGCCATGTTGGGGGTGCAGTAAGTGAGAGGCTGCACCTGTGGGGAGGAGCGGACAGGACAGGTGACCCTACACTGACCAACAAGGTGCTCCATCCCATAGACATCATATTCTGTATAAAGCTGAGGGATCACAAGGGTCAAGCTCTCTTCTTCAATGGCTGGCGTCCATTCTGCCTTCGATCACAATCTGTGCATTCCTGAATCCAGTTCCAGAATCAGCTTCTCAATCCAGTTGCCATCTGCCACTGAGTGCAGTCCGGGACTTCCCCAGTGTCTGCCCACAGCACCAGCGGGGTGGTTGATGTGATTGATTGTCATCAAGGGGGTTTGGGTTCAATAATGGTTTTGTATATATTTGATTGTATTGTTATTATTTTCATTACAGCAGTTTTAGTTTTCTTTTCCAATCTGTAAGTCTCTCTCCATTATTCCCTTTCTCTTCCCCTTTGGGAAGGGAGAGTCATTAAGAGACAGCATCTGCCACTTGTCTAGTGGCCAGCCCAACTCTAACCCTTGACATATAGTCATTTATAAAAAAGTTTCTTATACCTTCCTAACAAGAATTTGGTGCTTGTCACTAGCTCAGTTTAAAAGGACTGTGCTCTGAAGTTTTATGGTAATTGTTGTACTACCATACCTGAATTTTTAAAACTAAAACTTTGTTATAAGTGAACAAACACCTCTTGAGTTTAGATGTAAACTAATGAGAAGTCATTTATTTCCATATTGTATTCCATAAAGGGGCAAGAGAGAGTTGCTATTAGGCCTGCAAGGCAGCAGACTAATTGAGGGCTGGATATGAAGTGCTGTGTATTGTTTGTACACTAGATCCGCTGCACGTTTTTCAAATTAAACGTGTAAAGTTAACTGGCACTGCTGACATTAATCTTTTTTCCTTATCAAGCACCTCACAGAACAGAGGAACCTAAGTGTGCTAGCAGCAAAGTTCAGCAAAAAGGACCCAGAAAAATGTAAGCAATGAACTTTTGAACTGCAAATCAAAATTTTTTCTCTCCTTCTCACGTCTCTTAAAGTCTGACTCTATAAATGCCTGCCTATCAAGAACATCACCCCACTCAAAATGGTTTGCCTTACCTCCAGCAAAGGTCCAGATAGCAGGTGACCCTCTTGCCTGAGCGTTGATACCGGTCAACCTTTCCAACACAAACACTGTGAGTAGGGTATTTGTCTAAGTGGGAAGGAAGTCCTGCAGTTTAAGCCTTCCTTCCAGCTACAGCAATTCAAACTCACTTTCCAACACGCTCAGAGGCCACTTTGGACAGAAACACTTCCTAGTGCTGGATTTGAAGTACAGCAATTCTATGCTGATGGGGGAGAATGAAATCCCAGGTTTTGTTTTCTGCTTCTAGTGCTGCTTTATATATCAGAGACATGGATAAATGTATGCTTGGGGCTGGCACCAGGACTGTATGGATTATAGCAGTTTGGTAATCAGATGACTCACATCACCACTTGTTTTCTAAACCTCTGCTGTTTTGATTTAGAAACAATTGTACTACATATCTCTTGGGTTTTATTTCTAAGTTTTCTGTCCAAGACTTAGTTTCATTATAGGTCAATTTAAAATCAACAAAAAAACTCTATCAGTTGGCAAGAAATGCTGGAATTTCCTGTGAAAAGTCCATGTTCTTCCCAGGCTGCGCAACAGACCTCCTAGTCCTGTTTGGAATCAAACCAGGGATCGCATGCTGGAGTTCCTCTTCAAGTGGCTTTTAAAAACAAGACTGAACTGCATTCTCAGGTACTTATTTAGAGCATGTAAATATACAGCAAAAAAAGCACGCAGGTTCCATCTTTGCCTGTGCTGCTTAAGTTGTCCCTTTGCTCAGTATCCAAACAAGAAGTTCTCATCCTCTTGGGCTACTATACCCTATGTATTAAGCATGGCAATGTATTCATAACAGCCTTTACTG
This sequence comes from Bucorvus abyssinicus, assembly GCA_009769605.1. Taxonomy (NCBI): domain Eukaryota; kingdom Metazoa; phylum Chordata; class Aves; order Bucerotiformes; family Bucorvidae; genus Bucorvus; species Bucorvus abyssinicus. The sequence continues at coordinate 43,507,089 of CM020026.1, forward strand.
GACATATGTAGCATAGTTTTCCTTTTCCATCTTGATAGAAGGCAAATGAGATTGACTAAAAGTATACTAGTGCATACATAATTCTCAATTTCTTTTGTATCTGTGAGCATTGACTGGATTTTGTTGAGAGTTTTCTGCAAAAGGACTGCTGCGGTATGAGATGTTATCCAAAGTAAATACAATTTTGAGAAAATGCTTTAACATTGGAACCTGGTTTATCTGAAAAGTTCCTACACAGTTTACCACAGTTTTTTTAAAATGACTGTAAAAGCCTCCCACTCTCTATGAAGTGTTTGTTACATTAATTAGGGGGTCTGTTAGACAGACTAATCTTATCCATAAAAGCTGCTAGGAGATGATGAGCATGGGAGTGGTATGATGTGAAGAAGCACACTCACATCTCAAATAGAAACAGAGGCTGCAATTTAGTTAAAATAAAAGTAAGTTTTAGTGCTTTGTAGATATTTATATGTTGTCTGTCTACCTTTCAGGACCATCTATTGTTGGGAAAGAAATATGAGACTTCCATGATACAACCACTGCATCCCTTCTCTATTACCATGTGAAGTGCCTATTGAAGGTACTAACTATATTGTCAAACATGCTGTCCACTAAAACAAAATAAATGCTTCTGAGAACACGTGACAGTTTCTGAAAACCAGGATCTGTGCGTATCTGTGCGTTCGGTTAGGCATAGGATTAGTTTTGAATGTTGCAGAGTAATTATGCAGAAACAATCCCCACTGAAATAACGAACATATAACTGCAGTGACTGTAAACTATGCAGAAGTTTTTTTCAAATTTTAGCCTTGTACTGAGCAACCTAGGACTGTGATGGATGAACTGGATCCTACATAATAATGCCACACTTAAAAAAAAAAAAGAAAAAAAGAAAAGTAAATACTTATGGAAAAGTTTGGATGCAGTGATATTTTAATTGAAACATATGAATGCTAGTTCCTTTTTAATCAACTTGAACAATAAAAAATTCTAGTTCCAAGAAGCTAGCTCAAATTATGCATGTTTTGAATTGACTCTGATTGCTGTCACTTCCTAAAATGTATCTTTTAATGACTTTTTGAACTATCATTAGTGCATTAACAAAAACTGTAAACCTTAAAATTGAGTACAACTTTGGATTCCATTAAAAAACATATTTTTCTGTCTGAGCCCTAATTCCTAGAAAATGTAAAAGTTAGGGCTCTTTCCTGCAAGCCTGCAAAATGCGAAAGAGCTTTGCTGTTACGTCACCCTTTCTTCCACCTGCTGTGCACAACACCTGCCATGTCATTAATCTCAACAGCTCTTTGGGACCTGGATACTGGTGCAGGTGTCCCCCATGTCGTCCCCCCCCCAATAACCTTTCCATGGTGAGTAAATAAGATCTTAGTGCATTCCAACAAGTTTTTTGCTTGGGGAGGAAGTGAAATGAAGAAAATGTTTTCCCAAAAGCAATAACACACATGCGTTAGTAACATCTAATAATAAGAATAAAGAGGAAAACAGACATTCTTTACAGTGAGAGTAATTTTTGTGTTCTCTGCACGAATTATTAAATGAATTATTCCCAAGAATATCAACAATATTGCCACAATCAGGGTAAAACTGCCTTAGTAAAGAAGTTACAGAATCAGACACTGAAATGGCTATTTGAGGATAGTTGTTCTAGCCTTCGAAAACTTGGATGTCACCCAATTCAAGTATCTGACAAATTGAACATCCTCCCAGTGGTCTTCAATAAAACTGCAGAACTGGAGACAATACCCACATAATCTTAATTTCATCCTGTTTGAGCATTGCCTTCTGTGTCCATGACCATGACAGTCTCCCAATCTTTTATCTAGAGACTAGAAGCACCCTCGAAAGAGTAAAACACAGTACTCATCCCACAAAACGGGTCTTTTCATCCTTTCCAACCACAAACCTTTGCATACCCCTTAAACCCTAATGACTTTTACCACTGCCAGAACACCATCTGCCCTTGAATAACTTCTCTCTGGTAATGAGGTCGTCTGTTTTGCATGTGGACTTGCGAAGAGAATATGCTGTGAGAATTGGCGTGTTCTACTGAAAAAGACTAGGGCCTTTTTGGTTTGTTATGATTTGTATAAGTTTGCAAATCTGGATACTACAGGGTAGTAGTTTTTCTAAGAGTTTTGACTTCCTCTTCGATTGGACTGTCATTGCATATTGAAATAATATGAATTTGTAGTGGCTAACTGCAGGTGAGACAGAACACTCACACAACTTTTTTTTCTAAAACTTGAATTCTCATTATGTGATATTTACATTACCTAGAAGAGATGTGTGTGTGCATATAATTAAACCTGAAACCAGGAAGGGAACTTTTTTTTTTTTTGGTCAGATCACTTATCTAAAACTTAATAATGCACTAGATCTTCTGGGGACTTTGTGAAGCAAATATTTCTCCTGGGTACAAACACCATCCAGGGTTCTGCTTCGTTTTCAGGACTATGGGGAGAAGGAAGGATGTGAAGGCTCAGGGGACTGTGTTAACTGATTTGAATGACACCAAACAGTTACTAACTTAATCCTGAAAACTCACAGCTTGTGACAATAGCAATTATGGAGACATTAGGAGCGTCAGAAGTGACACGTAAACTACAGCAAAATTTGTTGAAAAGCTACCCTATATTTAACCAGGTAAGGTATTTCAGTAGGTGCTTATCCCTGTGAGCAAAGCATGATGCATGTATGAATGTCTTTCTGTGGATATCTGAAGCCACAGATGCATAACTGGGCTTTGTGAAATAACTCGTTGTTGGTTCTTTCTGTGGAAAATAAAAAAGCACTTCATCTGTCTTAATAACCAGCTTGCCTCACTTAGGGCTTTTGCTTCGATTTATACGACAAGATTATAGCATTTGTTCTTTACAATTTGTTCTTTACAATGTAGTTTCCTAGATTTACTTGTGTGAGTGATACCACTACAATCAAAACAATGAATGTGTGTCTCCGGTTGACTCTCCAGAGAAATTGTTATTATAGATTTTTTTAAAGGTTTTGCTGTGGTCTGAAAATGATTGTCTCCCACTGCCTAAACAGTGGATGAGTCTTTTCACATCAAGTGTGGGAGGAAAACTGATCTTTAGACGCTAATGCTAACTACAGATAGAACTAAATGAAGATACACATCTGAGCATATTTAAACGAGCTATTGACTGATCTCTCCTTTTTGTATCCTGCAAACTTCAGCAAGGAGTTCCTTTTTATGCAGTACTGTGTTGTCAGGCTTGACTAAATTTTCAGCAGCAGGTAAAGATGGATGCCATACATTTTTAATTAAGCATCGAACCTCAATTATTTTTAACCAATTTGTTGTGCTTGGAAAACTAAATGCACTTTGTATGTGTGTGCAGGGGCATGCTCACACGCATACTCCCAGAATTATAAGCTACCTCAAACTTAATTTGTGTTAACAGTTGTTGTGTATTCAGGGTTATCACTGGTTAATGAAATATCTTAATAATTATATCTAAATGGTTGCAGTAACTTGGAACAAAAGTGATTCCTGTTATACGTCTCAATTTTGGAGGTGTGAGCAAGTCAGATATATGAATTCTGGGTGATAGCTATTAAGCTTCAATTATTACTTTTTCTTAAAATGAAGTGAGAACGAGGCATAAAGGAACATGTCACGTAAGTTATGCTATCAGCAAGATATATATACAAGAAAGACTGGAGGGGTTTCTGGTGCCAAAAAGACCCATTTTCATTAAGGAAAACAAATCCAATGAGAACCCAGCAATTCCAACTGATGTATCATAGTGAAAAGTAGTACAAGAGACAAATCAGTTCATGTAGGTCTAGCAGTATTCAAGCCAGGAGAGAATACCCAGAAAGAAAAACATCACAAACTGTGAATGCAGTAGCAACATTCAGTAGTTTAAATAAGAACAGCCTACTGCCAGCATAGTTAAAAAATCCACTTCACGGGGTATTCATGCATCTTCAGCTCAAGTGCAAATGCGAAAACTAGAAACCAAACAAGTGACCGACACCAGGGGTGAGTGAGTAGCCTGTCTGTATACAGGACAGTAATTCCAACTCAAAGTTCAGAGACCAGACTAATACAGCGGAATTGGTCTTCTACATCAGAATGAGTGGGAAGCTGGAGTATCCAAACAGAGAGTTAATCCTGATAATGTAAGCACTTGAGAGAACAAGGTAGACATAGCATTTGCAGATGCAATTTGGGCATGTGTTTATCATCTCCAGCATAATGTCAGCCATACAGAACTATGAAAGTTCCTGTAGAGCCATTCATTTACTGTTTCAACAAAAACGAAAAAGTTACTGTTGATGAATTTTTGAATCAGATGTGGTTGTTAAATGCATTTTTATAGTGCCTGAAAATGCTTGCTCTGCTTTAATATGGAGAACGAAACCAATATAGCTACTATGGTATGCTACAGTTAAGCAGCTGGAGAATATGTAAAACAGGTCACAACTTTGATACTTAGGGGAACAACATATAAAGCTTGGGAACGGCTCAAAGTATAACAAAAAAACAGGAGATAAAAAACTTTCTTTGTGACTTAAGCAATATTTGAATCACATGGAAGGGATCCAGATTATTTCGTCCACCACTTAAGAGAAGCACAAGGAATAATCAGAGCATGCCACGACTCTGCACGTTGAATTGCTGTTTAAGAAACTGAGAGGAGAGAAAAACTTGATAGGTATTGTACATGCTGTGCTTGGGGGCCAGAGCACAGCAGGGTAAAATAAGATGGCAAGATAAATGTGGACCTTCTTATCTTTTCAGATGAACTAATGCTCCTGTACAGGGGCAGAAGTTTCAGGCTCAAGGTAAAACATGCAGTATTACAATCCCAATGAAGTTCTTCTAACAGATTTTATTTCTATTTTGGCTATATATTGCAATTTTAGAAGAGGGGAACACAATGACAAGGGCAATACTGTGGATCCAGAATGCTTCCTGGATAGATCCATTGGCCCCTTTTTTTGGAAACAGCAATTCTTCACAAGAATCAAATCTTGTGCATAGTTTAGTTAGAATATCGTTATTGAAACTAACTGTTCATAAGTATGTCCGTGTCAGTTCTGTAGCCTCTAAATGCTGTATTGCTGTCTGTATCGAAGTTCAGTTTGCAACTGGTGATGTATTTTGATCTTATGAGTCCAGAAATCTTGATAATTAACCTCTCCACATATACAAAAACTAATGTATCATTGAATAGACAACACACTGTGCTCATTGAAGTCACTTTTCTGAATCACAGATTAACTCTTATTGTAAGCTGCTGAACACTATGAATACAACAAACACACCTTTTTGGCATAAATCATACAGCAACCAGGTATGAGAATACTTACTAAGAGGTTTGGTAGTACCTAGCTTATTTATTAGATTGTACGTCATACCCAGAAGCAGACCATTCATTCTGGATTTTCATGACAAATACTTTCGTTTCAGTTCTGTAAAACCTATTAATTTTTATTCCATGTTTGAATTAGGATTTTTTTCGAGAAGGAAATAAAAATTAGGAACTGTAGGTATCATGCAGTAAAAATTCACATGATAGAAAATAATGCAAATACCAGAAGGGTCTCTAAATGAAAATAATTTTATTTCGTAGCATTGTTTTGCCCAATCTCTTTATTTTATTACTTGTTTTTGGTGATAGACAGCTTTCTTATGCCTTTTTGTCTTAATGTTCACTGTTTTTATAGAATTGGTCACCTTGAGTGAGCATATTGGCTACCAAAACAGCATTGTACTTGCAATCCAGTGGTAAAATTTCAGAGAAGAAAACACTTGGTATAATATTTATAATGTGAATTCTGTTATGAGAGCAGAGAACTGCCTGGGGGATAAGGAGGTATCATGCGCTCTTAAATGTCATTAAAAACTCTTCAAAACACTTGTTACTGGGGAGCCTGTGTAACATCTTCACATCATGTACAGATCACGAAGATACGTAGGTCTGAATTAAAATCGTATGAGAGGTAACTTGAAGTGCAGTACTTGTTGAATGATATTACAAGGATAAAAGCAGGAGAGGTAGTATTTCCCATGTGTGATTCTAAATTATCAAGACAGTTTTCCTGCTAGAAAATCCTTACATATGTGGATTTATGTGTGCTGTGTTTCGGTAGTACATTCATCCTCATAGTATATCTGCATATATTTTTATTGAAATGCTCTTCAAATTTTTAGTAAGAATACTTCAGCAGGTTAATACCTTCACTTATAGAACTACCTATGGTACAGACTTGGCATTAGCATAACAAAGGTGACTCGCTCCTCTTCAGAACAGACCTTGCATTGCAGAGCACGGCAAATATTTCCTTACAGCCAGATATCCTCTAGTCCTCGGTTTGAAGGGCTTTATTTTGCAACACACCGATGTTTTAGCATTTTGGCCCTTAGGCTCTCAGCAGACATTTGTAGAATGAGGAAAAACAAATGTCTGGGTTATACAAAGTTAATAAAACCAGATGCTATTAACAGCTCACTGTATGAGTATTCCATGTGCCAACATAAGCGCTGTTTTATGTTATCTGAAGATGAAGGAAAAGGAAGGAAGGAGCTAGTGTTAAGATGAAATGGCAAAAGTGTATAACTGGGTACAAAATATGGACAGTTTACTTATGAAAAGGATGATAAATTAATACTTTGTATTAAAATTACTTTGTGTAGAGATCTCTATTCCAAGGAACATCATGAAGAAACCCATCGATCATTCACAGGCATAGTGCTATGGTCACATAGATGAGGATATCACTTGCATAATTTGTCAAGAAAAACTGGCTCATTAATGATGACTGCTCAAGGTCAAAGTGAGAAACAGGAGTTATGCCTTAATATTTTCATACAGGTAATTGGACATTCCCTATTACCACGGTTGGTTCAGGCAGCGGTCAGTATGCATTTCAGTTTCTGAATATGTAGCAGGAAACATGAATTTTTGGTAGAATTTTTTGCTCAGAGGAGGGAGAAAAACAAGGAAAGCAACTTTAGTCCTTCCTCTGTTGTATCTCTACAGTCATTCTTTGTGATGTGAAATAGCTCTACCTTTCTGTCTTCTCTGTTACCTCCTCCATTTTCTGAATACATAGGAACTCATGCTTTCAAGATATAGCAGCAAGGCAAACTGCAGGCTAGGGAAGCACTTCAGTGAAGATGGAGTAAGTGGCTGGCTTCTAGGTTTGGATTTTTTTTCTCTATTCTAACAAACATCTTTGTCTGTTCTTGGGGATATTTATTTCTAGCATTGTTTCACCATGGTTAGCCTTTATTCAAGTCCAATGATGACTCAAACATGAACAAATGAAGCATCTTTTATCTTGAAGAAAACCCTCAATACAAAAGTCATTACAATGGAAACAAGTCTTTATTTTTCTACAACAACGAATAGAAAATTAATGAAAATTATGAAGCTGAAAGGGTTGCAAAATTGTCGGAGATTCACTAGAGAAAGACATTTCCTCTCTTTTTATCTGTTATCTTTGTGGCTAACATGCTTGTGCAGTCTAAATGTTAGTTGTCACTTCATTCCTTTTTTTGCCTGAAGGGATTAAAAGCTGCATTTCTTATCTTAGTCTAACTACCAAGCCGCGATCTGCTCTGAGGAAGCACTAGCGCTAGAAAGGTTTTGAGCTATTCTACTGTAAAGTAGATTTGGTTACTAAGACAGCTATTTTCAACTTCCCAAAACAAGAAAAAGAGGAAACCATCACATCCAAAACCATTGTAAATCTTTGCTGCTTCTGCTGTCATGTGTTTCATAGCTGGCTTGAGTTAGTGTCACTAAATTTCTGCTGGAGGCTTTCCCGTCATTTTCACTCACCCAGACCCATGCGCTGGGCTCCTGCTACTCTTGTGGAGGCACTAGTGATTGGTGACAGCTGCAGAAGGGTATCTAAATAATTTTTGAAAAGTTCCAGATGTGTTGGCAGCCTGATAAGTAAACCGATCTTGCTCACATCAGTTATGTATTCATTAATGCTGATGCTGGGAGAAGGAGGGAGTTACTTCTTTTGGTGGGAACATCTTACCTAGGCTTGAACCAGCAGTGTAACTATATCCTGAGAGTGCGGCAAAGGCTCATACTATGATGTGCCTTATTTTTTTATACTAGAGTGGTATCGTTGCTGTCTTTCATTTCATGGATCAAGCCTGCAGAACCTAACTCAAATTTATTAATAGTTTTGGGAAAGCTAATGTCATATTCTTAAATTAATTTGAATCTCATTGCAAAAATTATCATTAAGTACTCATTGTAAAATTTCCTACCTTAATGCTCTTTCTGATTGTATGTTTTGCCCTAAATAATGTATACAGCGTGATTCTTTCGTCCCTCTCTTTTACTTTCCATGTCCTTCATGCTAAATGTGTTTTATTCTTTGTTATTGGTTTGTTTTTTTAAATCTAGAATTTGACACAAGATTGTTTGACATGTACTTGCACAACTATGTACATAACACATAGGTGTATGAAAGGTTTGTAAATACAATATTTGTATCTGATGTTTGGGAGGATTAACTCAGAAAAGTTTAGTCCTATGTTTAAATGCTATGGTTCTGAACCTATAAAACTTCTTCAGCACAAACTCCTCTTCTTTAAGATCTCTTTAAAAATCCAAATCTACTGGCTTGCAAAAAGACTGAATATGGTGTCCGAAGAAAAAAGTCCAGATATGGTAAGCAATGAACTCAGACACCTGTTTGGTCTCAATAAATTGCTCTGGAGTGTGGTTCCTCTTTGTCTGAGTCATATATAATCAGAGCACCTGAGTTACTGAGTTGTTAATGTGCTCAAGGCATGAAGGCACCTAAAGAAGTTTGCTAGAAAAAGCTGCAGCTCCCTCTAAACCAGTATTTTCACTAGTGTTATGTGATACAGTAGTAGCAATTGTAAGGCACCTTCTCCACTGAGAGACTGATGCTCTGCTCTGCTGAGGAGTTCACTGTGAGGAAACTGCTCTGCCATGGTGAACCGAGCTCATCTTTTTATATGAACTTCTCTGAATTAATTGCCTAGTAAACATCATCTGTCTAGTTCACATCTCTTTTCCAGTTAACTATTACTGTTCAAATGTCACGTCATCCCTTGTTTTATGCTGGTAGCTGCCTCATTATTCACTTAGTATCAGTTGTCTGTGTGAATTTGAGGTATATTTTTCTTTTAATATTTTGTGTTCCACTTAATGAAATCATTGAAGTGTCTTACTGAAATGAAACAGCACTGGATTCATGAGATCAGTAGTCTTTACTAGACCTCAGTGATTAGTTCACTTACCCAAAGCGATGAGCGGAAGTTTCATACTACTGGCTCTGCCTGGGGCTTCAGGATCCCAGATGGGAGGAAGGAGTCCTCATTCCTGCATGTGTGCTCGTACTGATCCAGCTTTTGAAAAATCATTCTGCACATAACAGGAAAAAATTTAACACCCAAATACATTCATTGGAAAGACGAAGGAATTTATTTTGATGCAGTGAGTAGCCATGCAAGTGTATTAAAATGGTGAAGCGCAGCAGCAATAATTGAGCCTGGTGTAGCTCTATTTTCAATTTCATTTTCAGGGTATAAAAATTGCCGTTACAAACCTGATAAGGTGAAATCGCCAATAAGACAAAAAGATAAATAAGGTAAGATAAAAATTGCAAGCATGAGTGAAAAAGTACCTGCGTACAGCTGAGAATTACAAGAATTTTTAAACTAGTGCTGGAAGGTGAGAGGAGAATTTTGAAGAGCTTTAGTTCCTTTTTACTATTTATCAGAAAAGGAGAAGTATATCACAAGAAGATAGAACTTTAGAAAATTTCTCACCTTTTTATCTTCAGATCAGATCCCAGGACCCAGAAAAATATGAGAAATTATAGTTTAACCTACTTGAGTGAGCTCCATAATATATGGGTACCTGCTTAATGTTTTCGTCATGATGAAGGTGGTGCCTGTTTAGACACTTGCTCTTATAGCAACAAGACTTGACAGTTCTCCATCTTTTCACTAAAGAAACCTGGGGCTTGTGCCACCGCTCCTTTCACACCTCAACTCAGACTGTTTTCTCTAACTGCTAGATCTGTCAGTAGACCACAGTTATTAAAAAAAAAAAAGTCCACATCCTCTTTCTACTCTTTCTGTCTCTTAAGACCATAGAAGCGTAATTTAAACAAGCCTGAAAGGGTTTGTTCTGGTGACAAGCCTTTATCAATACGCGTAACCAGCACACTGACTCAGGACGGTCGTTGGTTTGTTAAGCTACCTAGGCCATTCAAACTTATTTTCAAACGTCACATGAGCATAATTATACAGCCTGGAGTCTAAGCACTGGAGCTGCACATCGTGTCGTGTCGTGTGCCCCCTCCCGTCCTCCCCCGATTCTTCTCCGTGTTTAACCAACGGCTGAGAGATGCCATTTCTGCACAGCTCTCTGAGGGGAAGCGGAGAACACAGGCGACCGCTCCGGTTTTTCAATACAAAGAGAAAGAACCCTGCAGATAAGCCCTCTGCCTCTCCTCGCCCAGGGCTTCCACGCAGGATTTCTACACTATCAGCAAACTGATTAGAAAGGATGTTTTATCACGGGAGGCGCAGAAACCGGGGAGGGGGGCGAACCCTCAGGCGTGAACGCCTTGACCTCTAGGCTATGTTTCCCGCGTTGGTGTTTCCGCGGGCAGCCAAGCCCTCCCGATGCACCGGGCCGGCGCCAGCGGCGAGGCGCAGGTCCGGCGCTGCCCTGCACGCCTTGGGGGCGCCAGCACCCCAACCCCGGTCCCGGCCCCGGCCTCGCGGGATGGGCGGGGCGTTCCACGGGATGACATCATGGGGGCGGGGCGGAGGGCGGGGTCGTGGGTAGCCGGGGCGGGGCGGCGGAGCCGCACCGGGCTGGCGGCTGCTCGGGCGGTGGGATGGGGCGGAGGGCGCAGCCCGGCGGGCAGCCTGCCCCGCCGCCCCGGCAGCCGGCTCCCTGAGGCACCTCGGCCCGCCGCTGGTGAGTGGGCGGGGGGCGGCCCGGCCCGGCCAGGCCCGGCCCGGCGAGGGGGCGGGCGGGCGGGAGGGGGGCGGAGGCCGCGGAGCACCTGCCGAGTCCCGGGTGCGGGTGCTGCCCTTTTCTTTGGAGGGAGGTTGGGTTTTTGTTTGTCTGTTTATTTGGTTTGGTTTTGGGTTTTTGTTGTTGGTTTTGTTTTGGGTTTTTTGGGAGAAGCTCGTCAGGGCACCGCGCGGGCTCTCGCTGCCGTTGCCTTCATCTCGGCCGGCGGCGGCTGCGGGCGGGCACGGGGCGAGGGTTTCCGTCAGCTCCTCGTCCAGTTTCATCGGTCGGTCGGGCCGGCAGTTTGACGGTCGCCGGTACGAAGCGGCGGCCCCGGCTGCCCTGGCCCCTCAGCCTCTAGCGTGTGCGCTGCTGGGAGACACAATCAAAGGGAGTTTCTCTTGCTCTTCCTCCTCTTTGCCCCAAGTCGGAGACGAACCCCGGGAGGGAGCAGCCGCCGAGAGCCGGCCCCGGCCGCGGCCCCAGCGGAGCGGGGTCTGCCGCTGGCACTGCCGCTCAGGCAGCGCGCCCCGCGGGGCCGTTCCCCTGCGCTCCTCCGACCCCGCTGTGACAGCGTCGCGTCCCCCTCACCGCGGAAAATGCTGAGATTGAACGTTCAGGGGTTCTGAGTGAGTGTGGCTTGTAGCGGCTTGGTAACGAGGGGAAACCCGGGTTAGGAAAACGTGCTCGGGCAATGTGGGCGAACTTGCCCTTTCTTTGTTATCAATTTCTCAGCGATTTTTTTTTTTTTTTCTTTTTTTCCCAGTTGATGCTCTGTGTGTGGGAAGGGAGAATAGAATTACCGGCCGCTATATAAAAAGGGACACTAAAAGATGTGGAAACGTGAACGAAGGTGTTCAGGCTTCCACTGCTGTCCGCATGCCTTGCTATGACTGTCTAGCCAAGGTTACTCTTAATCTGGCAGTTCTCACTTTTCCCCTATCCCGTGTGTTTTGCCCAGACTTCGAGGGAGCACAAGCATAAAATGCCTTCTCTCACTTCTTACCCATCATCTACTTTCTTGTATTTGCGAGTTGTGGTCAGGATCGAATTGAAAGGAGGGGAACACAATGTTACACTTCAGTGCAATTTAAATTGTCTTCATTGACTAATAGAAGGGTCATGAACTGCCTTGCATTTCTCCTTCTCTGTTCGAAATGCTGCGAAGTCCAATTACCTTACTGTGTATGGAGATCTGCAAATCCGGCAGTTATTACAGTGTGTTTTCTTAAATCCCTGTGACAATGGCATGGATTAAAGTAAATACACAAACTAATGTACTGCCTGAGAGAATGAGCTTGTCTCGCAGAACATTTCCTTTTTAATACCGAACAGCTAATACGGACACTGCCACAGTACTTCATTAAAAAGTTGGGAACTAATTAGCTGTTTCTTACAGCTAGAGTTCTGGATTTTAATTAGAGTTCCTGTCTTGAAGTTTATACTGATTAAAGCAATGCCAAAGCCAGGATGGTTATTTTCAATGTTTGTTTAAAAAAGAAAAAAAAACAAAGTAATTTTAAGCTTTTCATGTTGAAAAACAAACCCTTCTGTTTGGGGTTCTATCCCTGACTCTGCTGGGTGTATGGGGTGAGAAGATGCCTGTTGTGTGCATCGTGTATTAGAATGAGGAAGGAAACTAATTAATGGCAATGAAACTCTTAGGTTTGCTGTTCACAGGGTATTGGTTTCAATTAGAAAACCACAGTTTGAAAAGGAAAACTGGAATGTATTAACTAGCAAATATAGCACTGGATAAACTGTGAGCATTCAGTGTTCAAACCACATGGAAAGGTGTGTTTTGGAGACACAATGATGATGCTTCCTAATAAAACTAGAAACTCTTCTAGTCTCTAGTATTCCTGACCAGAAGTCTCATCCAAAATTACACAGAGCTGTCATGATGAATAAATATTGCCCTCCATTATCTCCTTAATTAATCTCATTGCATACTTCTGTCTTCATTTTGCTGAAGATTGGTTACTTGTTTTAGACTTTAAAAAGAAAATTCAGTGTATGGCTCATTCATGAGTACCCTGCTATATTTTTGACAACTTTCTTGCCCTTTTTAGGTGTTTGAGAGATTTGCAAATTGATAATTCCTGAGGGAGTTGTTATGCTGATTAGACTTGCATAGTGGGTTTATTCTGAATGTTTCACAGCACTCTTGACACTCTTCATGGGAAGAGCTTCATGCTTTTCTCACTCTACTAAGCACTTGTGACAAGACTTAGCAATGGGTGCTTTAAAAGGCAAGAAATGAAGTTTTCAGGAAAATGCACCCTAAAAGAATGATGCCCTTTTAAGGTGCGTGGATGGGTCAAACTAGCAGTGCTGGGACTGACAGCTGGCCCTAACTGTGAACTTGTTCCACTTCAATGTTCGACCCAATCAGAGCTGTCATGTCATGACAGAAAGTTCTCTCATCTGATCCAACATTTAAAGGATTTTTAAGTTGTTATTATTATTTAATAGTGGCTAAATCCCGTGCAAAAGAAACTTTGCAAAATCTTGGGTGTTAATTTGACAACTAGATATTTACATTCAAGGTGCTCAAATGCTCCAGAGTCAGGTATGCTGCCAATGAAACCTATAGAATTAAATCTCTAAGTAAATGTGACTAATTTTTCTGAACTATCATTATTCCATATGTTAACTACAGCTCACATCAACTAATGCTGTCAGTATGGACAATCAGATGAGTTGTCGTCTTGGTTTTTATATTGGATGTGGGTTTTCTGTGTGTGACTGCTGCAATTAACTGTTTTTAACATCCTCAGAATAGCTGCTTGATTTCAAACAAACGGCTTTTCTCTTGTGGAAGAAGCAAGTTCATGTACTAGGAACATCTATGTGCAAAAATGAAAGCATTTATTAGATTTTTAGAAGAGTTTACTACCTACACAGCCCTGAGAAACCTTGCATGTGGTCTAGGAACAAAATTCCCCAAATGTGCACTATTACACTTCGAGTGTGAAGAGCTGGGAACTGGAATTTTCTCTGTAGCCTTTGCTGTAGCAGTCCAGCTAAGACCTGATACATCTGCTGGTAGTCTTTTCCCAAGCTGTGGGTATCTCCTTGTAGTGTATATCTTCTTGTGATTTTGGTCCTTTTCTCCTTTTTCAGTTGTTGCTGTCTGCTGCTGCCACAGCCATGCTGCTGTCAGATGCCCATTTTCTATTTTGCTGCATTTTTACATTGCAGCCTTACCCCTTCTAGGTTTTCAACACTAATTTTGATTGGTTTCTGTATGTACATTGTCCATTACTTAATCCAGTAGATTCACTGTCATGTTGCATATATGACAATGAAATTATCTGCTTTAACTTGAAAAAAATCAGTATCTTCAAAGAGAAAACATCTTGTTATGTGAAATAAAATCCATGATAGCCTCATCATCTTAATAACAGTGCAAATTCAAATAATAACTTAATAGAGGAACTTAAACTTATTATGTGATGAGAATAACCTTGTTAATTATCAAAGTTAATGAGCTGCATTCCTTTAAAGTGAACAGAATGATCACAGACAAAAAAAAAAGGACATCTCTTCTGCTGGATAGTATTTTTCTGAATAACTGGTAATTAAAAAGGGGATTTTTCTTCTAGGCAGGTGTGTGGTATTATGGCAATTTATATAAGATTCTTCAGGAAAAATGGGCACCCGTTGAAAAGTAGACTATATGATACAGTCAAAGCATGATGAAATGGTAAAATAACTTTACCTTGTTTTGCGTAGCCATTTTGATGGTTCAGTGCATACTGAACCATACTGAAAATTAAATCCAGTTAATTAGAATCCCATGATTTGCAAATAGTAGGGAATTTGCTAGTATTGCATTATCCATGTTGTTTCACAGCTCTTTAGGGTACTTCAATACTTCCTGTAAATTCCTGGAGTTCCTTCTACAGGATGGCTGTTGGTGTGCAGAAGCATTAAAGGTGCTTTGGGCAGTATTAGTGCCACAGTGCTGTCCCATTGGTTGTAGGACAGGTGTACAGGATAGGTCTTGTACTGTATTGTAAGAAGTTTTGGCAGTGCTGAGCTGCGAAAGAGTATAAAGTTAATTTCAGACTAAGTGACTATTGAAAAAGAAAGTTTTGATTTTCTGAGAGGATGATACTATATTTATAGCTCTTTTATAATCTTACAAAATGAATGTTTTTGCACAAGAGCATGGCATTCAAGGCATCAAAGGCATTTCTAGTAGCTTGTGTGTAGGAACGTTGCAACTTTTCCTGCCTGAATTTTTCCCCATTAACTTCGCTTGTCTGTTGCCAGATTTGTTCACAAGAATGTCTTCCAGAATTGACCCAACTATGTTGGTCTGTCCCTATGACATGCGAGCATGCCCGCCCTGGGATGGTGGTGGAAAGTACAGCACCACGTGAAACCTTGGCTCATTAGCTGCTACCCTGTACTGACTTGGCTGAACTTTTATGTGGTAGCTGGCTGTATTATGTGCTCTGTGTGTCTGTCTGTCTGTACAGGCAACACTGAGCAGGGGATTGAAGGCAGTGATTCTTGCTGAATTTGTAGAAATGTTCTGTGAATGTGCACCTACCCACGCTGTATAAGAAACAATAAAGCATAGAAAGAAGAGCAAAGGAAATGGAACAAGGTTCAGCTGTTACTGGAAATTTTAAGATGAAGAAGAAAGGGCAGTTTTGTGCTGTGTAAACTTTTCTTGGTACTGTAATGCATGGTGTGGAAGGAAAAGTGGTGTTACTGTAGGCTGGCTGTATGCAGTCAACAGTAGCTTGAAAATTCTCTTAACTTGTGAAGGTTTTGGTTTGTGAGACTTAAATTCATTCTTTATATTCCTTTATAAAGCAAGCAATAACTTGGTATTTTTATAAAATGTGAAAAAAAATTGTTAAAACTTCATATTAGTCAGAATTGAGTGCATTTTTGCAAAGCCAAACTGTATGATATTCATTTGACTTTGTTTCATTTATAGCCATGTGATTGTACTTTGTAGAGAAAGTGGTAGTCCAAACTCTTAGATTTCAGTAGCATAAAATATATAACCTAAGTCTGGAAGATCAAAGAGGGTAGGATGTACTGGGAATGTTTCTATGATGTCAGCAACTCAAATCGCAATTTGGAATATTTATACCTATAGGTAGTCAAAATTAGCTGTAAAACATGATTTCTGCAAAAAGGGATTGTAATATTTGATTGTATTAAAATACTGGGCAATGTGGGACATGGTGGAAAATGTGAGGTACGAAGTACTTCAGAACACTGAACTGCTTGCGTACTTCTAATCTGTTCTTCAGGTCAGTTTGAGTATCTAAAAACCAGAGCTTATTTCATTTGCGACTCAGAACTCTTCCTTGTCTATTTATCTCCATTGCAAAATTAAGTTCTGTAAATAAGGTAGTGGTTACTGACTGATTTCCTATAAGGCTTTCCATTTTCCTCAGTGGAACAGTTTCTCTATCCTTTTTGATGCCTATAAACATACTACAGTTAACTGCTCCCTTGTGTTGTGTTGTATATTTTAATTCATGTTGCATTATACAGCTGTAGAGGGGACAAGCTGGGGAAGGGCAGTGGCACCATGTTTCTGCAGGAACTCATGGAAATGTAATCACCATGGCACCGTATGGTTAGGGCTCCCAGTGAGGATATGTAGGGGAGAGCTTCTGTGCATGTCGTGGTTGTTTTGGTCATGTTGGATCATTGAGTGAAAATATATTTGAGGTCAATAGTGTACTAATCCCCATTTTCCAGTTCCTGCCCTTCAGCTCTCTAAAGGAGAGGAGATTCCAAATGAAAGAACAGTGTGGGAAAGCCAGGCCATCTTTGCAGTTATGGGAGCAGCTTCCTTGATATCCATGGATTGTAGTTTATGTTGTGATGGCTTGATAACTGCAAGTGTCATGGGAGATAGAATTCTCCCTGCCAAGGTATTCTCTTTGAAGTCTTTTCTAGATGGAATTTTTGAAATACCGATGATGTTATGGAAGAAAGGGACTTCCTTAGCATGAGAGAAAGCTTCAAAGACAAAAAACACTATTGATACTTTGATTCAGATGTAAAATCGATGTAACATGAGCCAAGCTAGATAGATGCCTAAACTAAGGGATGAAATTTTGGCATGAGATCAAGTAGTAATAAAATAAGAGCTAGGAAAAGATTTCTAGCGAAGAGAGAAGTGAACTTGTGGACCTGTCTTCTGTCAGGAAAGGTGCGCGTGTATTATGTGGTCAGAGTTTTAAGGGAAAGCCCAAGCGCAGTGTAAGACATTGTAGGTCTTAAATGTGATGAAAGAAGGCTAGGAGAATAACATGGACTGCAGCGTTAATCCTGGTGTATTGCTGGACATCATCGGCTAGAACCCATTTGTGTAGCAGAGGAATGTGAAGTGAACTCCAGCTCTTTGCTTATCAGGGTTGACTGAGTCAAGAGGCAGTCGCAGTGAGCTCTCTGTTGCTCTCGTGTTCAAGGACCTTGATGCTATCAACAGGAGCAAGGAAAAACCCTTGCTCAGAGGTAGGCTGTGGAGTAAAAGTCTGATGTGTTAGCACGGACTAGTGTGTAACAGGACTAAATCTAATCATGCTTTCCTGATCTTGGGCCCTCATAGGAAAGGGATGATTATGACTCCCAAGGGAGGATGCTGTGCTTCAGCATTTCCAATATGTGAAACTGGCATCATGCTGCATGACCAGTCCTTGCTGTGTAATCTATGAAAGCAGGAACATTCCCATCCTGCCCTGCAGTGGGCAATATGCTACTTTACTTCATTGCTGCTTTAGGCTCAGAGCTGCTTCTTTGGAGAGAAACCTAACGCATGGCTTACGAGTGCCAACCCCCTTCAAAAGATGTCTGCTGTATCCTCACAGTGGTGTGGTCTCTTCTGTTTAAAGCCCTTCTGCCAAGTGCAGCTAAACACAGGTCAACTAATGTGACTGAATTGTTTTTCTGGGGAGTAGTAATAATTTCAGTGCAGTGTAGAAAATTTCCCTACATAATAAACAGTGTCAAATTGTCCTTCTTTGTGCTAGCTCTACATGTGGGTAAACAGTCATTAAAGAGTCAGCTGATGGATATGAGATATTGTGAAAGCAGATGCTTTTCTATAAAGCTGATAAATGTTTTCAATCCTGTAGAATTATAGAATTACGTTTAAGATTCATCTTCTTCCCCCCCCTCCCAGTATCTTTTTTTTAAATTGAACAGTAAAATCTGTGCCTCAGGTTAGTGGAAGTCCTGACAGACAATATGAGGTATTCGATGGAAGATGTCATACCTGCAAAAAAGCCAAACCAATTCCATCTCTGCATGCCTCAAGTGCTGATCTTCAGAGCCGGTGGGATGCAGTATTCTGTGGAGCTGAGAGAAAGGGACTAACTGTCCATTCAAGGTAAAATGCTTCAAAAAGATAAAAGCTCTTTGATAAACTCTTGCCAGAGTGAAGAATTGAGTTCAACTTTGCAATCGTATGTGGATATGCTGAAGTTGGTAAGGTGCGTGACTTAGGGTAGAACAAACCCTGAGAAATCAAATTCTACCAAGAGGAGTATGTGAAAATGGTGCCTCTTCTGCAGACGCACTCAGGGGAGGAGGGTAAAAGAAATCACTAAACCTCAAGTAGTTTCT
Organism: Bucorvus abyssinicus; assembly: GCA_009769605.1. NCBI lineage: Eukaryota > Metazoa > Chordata > Aves > Bucerotiformes > Bucorvidae > Bucorvus > Bucorvus abyssinicus. Next base: position 43,525,724 of record CM020026.1, read on the forward strand.
TGGTGCATTTTTTACGTGAGCTGTCTCTCGTGCTTTGTGAGAAACTGTTTTCTGAATTTTTTGAATCTTTTGAACGGCATTTGTAGTAATAGTCTGCTGATTTTATTCTGTCCTCCTGTGAAGAAGGACTTTAATATAAACCTGCTTCAGTCAGTAAGTGTTGAAAATAACCATGTTTTATTTAAGTAAGAAGAAGAGTGCCTCAATTGCATGTGTTTTGCTTTGAAAGAGAGTGAAAGGCGATGTTACAAAGAATGAATTTTGGCAAGCGGGAAGAAAGCTGAAGAGAAGTGACGGAATGTGTAAAGGACAGTTTTTATCCCTGCTGAAAGGGTGGTTGAGGAATTTAAAGAGGAAATGATAAAAAGAATTTCATGGAGAGGAAGGCGAGGGTAAGGTTATAGAAAATGGAGAAAAGCCTAGGCAAACCGAAGGAAAATGAACACGTAAAATCTGAGGAGGGGTTAGAGTGGATGTTAAAAGAAGAGGAAGAAATATCTATGATAAGAGAAGATTGATATGAAGTGAGCGAAATGATCCAAGTGGAAAAATAGTGGAAAAGGGACAAAACTGAGATATGGAATGAAAGGTGATCATCACTGTATCCGGAATGGGATAAAAAAAGATCTCGTTTTAAGCATGTGCTGTGTCTTAACTCTTCAAAAGCCTTTTCTTCCCTTGTGCTGGGGGAAAATATCAGGCCAGATCTGGCAGCCCGAGAAGGGTGAGGCTGCTGCAGCTCCATGCCCTTGGTCCAACCAGCAGCAAGGCTGAACGTATCTTCCCAGTACACACACGCGCGCGCACGAGTGCAGGCCTGTACCTGCTCCGGGTGCTGCACTGTGGACACACGTATCCCCGTATCTCCATGATCCACCCCAGGCTGCTGCTGAAGACCACCCACCCTGGTGTTTCCGGTATCTGGCAGTCCCACCCCATTTGCTGCGCTCAGACCCCTGTACACACATGCATAGCGAATAGAGCCCCTCACCCAGAAAAGAGATAGAAAGGATTTAATAAGCAGATAGGACAGTCTGTACTGATCAGGCACAGGGCACAGCCAGGCAAGTGAACCAACCAGCACGCTCTTTGCATGCAATTGTCCCTTTTTATCCACTTACTCCTCTGTTTTCTCACTCTTGTTCCTCGCCAAATCATGTAAATCCATCCTTGTCCCTGCCTTTGGTTCCTCCTGTAAATATTCCCTAGTAAGTCCTGTGCAATCATCAAGTGCCCTTCCCTTGCATCCCCATAATGTGTCCTATACCCTTGGGCAGCGATGCCCCTCTGTCCAAGAAGTGCTGTGATGTTCACTTATCATTATGGTTTTCACACCTGGGGCTGAGGTGCTCCTGGGACATCAATGGAAGGGGTCTGGATGGGGCCTGCCTTCCTCCAACTTTCTAATTTGTGTTCCCGCCTTCCATTCTGCATCCCTGTGGTCCTCTGGGCTTGTAGACGTGGGCCTCTAATGGGCTGATTGCTCCTGCTTGTGTTTGCCTGTGGCAATGTTGGAGCTAATGGGATGGAATTCAGTTTTTTTTCAGTATTGCCACCAACTTTTCTTTATGCGTCTTTAAGAACTTAGACTACTTCTAAATGCTGTAGCCAATGTAATTGCTTCTTTTTAAACCATTGTTAAACTTCTGCACATTCTGCAAAGCTGTCATTAAGATACACTTGAACTCATGAAAGAATGATCATGTTCGTCATTGCAACTAGATTTTTCAGTGCCTTAGGACTGGAGACAGGAGCCTGCACAGAAACTGTCAAGCTGATTTAGACCCTGCAAAGGGTATTGGAGCAAGTAGCACAGGTTCATCAGATATGTTTCCGAGAGTGATGATGGGGAACCGTTAAAAGTCTAGGATTGTCTGAAAACTTGATTTTACTCCATATTTTACACTAAGTGATTCCAGTCGCCTACAAGTAGAGGCATAGAAGTATAGAAATGGAAATTAAGTTGGAGTCTGAGTGCAGATCTGCTGGGAAGTGGGGTAACTAGCTAATTAGGCATTGACAGGGCAGTGTACATTTTTTTTAAGAAAAGGGGAAAAATTAATCCAGGCAACTGCAGGATTATGGTTTTAATGTCAGTGTTCTTAAACTGCTTTTGGAGGAAAGCACAATTCTGTGCTTAATGGTAAAAGCAAACAAGAAGAAGGTTCTAGGAAGTGTGACAGATCAAAGGCCCCTTTGCCTCAACTGTGCTTATATAGCTGTTTGTATAGCTAAACTGTAAGTAAGATCAATTTTGATTTTGAGAAACAAAACATACTGTCAACCTTTTCTGACACGTACCATGTCGTTAGTTGGGAGCTTGACTTATTTGGTAAGATTAAATTTGAGAGGGTATATGAGTACTTTATAAATGTGTGGGGGTAATCACAAGGGAAGAATTACTTAGAATAAGATAATGCTGGCATGAGACCAAATGACCCTATCGTCTGTGTATAAATTTTCTCAAGAAGTTGGAATAGGGTTTCTAATCAATAGAATAGCCTCCCGATTTAAGGTATTTTATATCAAACCATATCTTACTGCATTAGAGTCTAAGGAATTTATGAAGAAGCTTTCGTAAAGATGATGAGATGCCTGCCAGAGCGAGGAACTAAATTCACGGAGCAAGGGAAATCTTTGCTGTAGCACTTTCCTAAAATAAAATTCACATAAAATGAATGCATCAATATCGTGAAAGTGTACTTGACAGCAGCTGCAGCTTTTTCTCTCTGATGGTATGGAGTTAGGTTTTTCAAACAGAAGCAACTAGTTTCAATAACAACAACAAAGTGAAAACAAATTGGAGATAAGAAAATTTTCCATAGAAAGGCAATGGAAGTTTCAACATGTGGAAGTTAGAGAAGAGTTTTCTTGGGTAAAAATTCTGAAATAGATAGTTGAAAAGGTAGTTGAAAGAATATAATATGATAAATGATGAATACTCTTCTTTTACCCTAATCATCTATTTAGGTAGGTTTCCTTGATATTTGATACTGGTCATTGTTACTTATGACTTTCACTGCACTTAAAACTCCCTGTGTGATGTCTCCTTTGAGCAGAAATTTTTGAAGGTTTTGGCAAGGTTAGAGAGCTGAGCTGGGGAACAAGATAGCTGTCAAATGCTGTTGGAAACTTACACACACAGATTCTTCAGTACGAGGGCCTTGGAAAAAACAGATTGATGCTTGTGCAAGGAGTGTGTTTCTCCCCTCCCTCAGATTTATTTGCTTGTGGAAAATAGTAGACCTTGAAAATACCTGTTCTTGTGCTGGGAGGACTTTCACTTTATTGGCTAAAACCCCTCTAAAACGTAATGGCGAGGCCAAAACAGGATTTATCTGAAATCACAAATGTGAGTCATTTGGGCTGTGGGAGATGAGGGTGTGAGCGGCACTACCGACACATGCTGCCTGCTGCCCAGGAGCTCTGGAAGAGAAAGCTGCTTAGAAGGAAGAGTTCTGCAAAAGTAAAACTAGGAGGAGAAAATGATAGAGAAGAGAGCAAACCCGGAGAGTTGAGTGCTTGAAACCTGAGGAGTGAAACTGTGGGAAGGGGAAGTGATATTCAGAGTCTAGGATAGAAAGGTGATGTGCTAAAACATAAAGTAAGAACTGATCTGGCAGAGTGTGATTCAGATTAAGATACTAAAGGGAGGATATGAGAAGGAGCTACTTAAGGAGACCATCAGGTCAACACTGTCTGTGTGGTTTGAAAGGGTGGAGGAAGACCAGCCAAAGCCAGGAGTACAGTCTGAGGTGCTAGTCTGAAGGCAGTGTAGACAAAGCGTCTGATAGATTTGAGTTCTTGATCACACAGGTGGTGACACCTTGGCGTTGTTGTCTGCTTTGTCTGTTACAGCAGACCCCAGTTGCTCTGCAAGTTTCTTGTGTGTATGTGGTATGTATTGCAATTGTGTGTAATACTTTTTTCCATACTTTCTTCCCCCTCTCTATACAACCGCTCCTCAAAATTCTGATGTGCTGGGGATAAATCAGAGGTGTATGACATTTTTATCTGCAGAATTCTAGCCTTGTTTTATTGTGCATGGTGGATGAGGCAGGGATTACTAGGGGAGAAGTGTTTTTTGTAGTCAGGCAGCTAAATGTCACTCTGGAGGTGATGGCATATATCCTTTTCTACCCACATAGGACCTGTTTGATGCTGGTCAGAGTACTTGCAGATGTGTATTCTAACTGTGTATTTCTCTCCTTTTTTGGATGCTCAATCTGAAAGTCAGGATCTAATCTGCAGAAGAATTAGATGATTGCATCTGAAGTTGAAGAAATTTTAGTGCTTGTTTGCTGTAGAAACTGTGCCAGCTCTACCTGTTAGCATCTGGAGATAAAACTTTCTGAGCCAGGCATCATATCTATATATTTAGTAACCTTCAGTATTATTCAGGAAATGACATTATGTTATAATAGATGCCTTTTGGTTTAGCAGAATGGTAGAAGAATATTCTGCTCTTGCTTTTAATAATTTAGCCTCAGACCTAGATTCCTACTTACATATTAACAGGGGTAGTGTAAAGCCTACTCCAGTTCCCTTCCTGCTTTGCTCTGTAGTGCTGTGGTCTCCGTAGGGCCTTTGCAGCTGTATGAGTTTCACTTTTATTCCCTTGAAATAGTCATTACAGAGCTGGAAGGTTCTCCATGCTTTAATACTGTACTGGATATGCAGTTCCATGATAGAGCCTAAATCATTACGTTGTCTGTAATTCCTTGTGCAACTATCACAGGTCTTGCTGCAGCACTTAAAAATATACAGGGAGAATGCAGATGCTTTACTGGAAATAGGTAACAGAATAGTCTCTCTGCCCCACCCCCGAAATATTTTATTTTTCCAGTTCACCTTTAGTTAACTAAGAATTTAAGCCTATTTTTGGATCTCTAGATTACAACTTTATGCCTTACCATCTCTACAATAATTCTCCTGAAGTGCAGAAAACTTTGTTACTGCAAGGCCAAGAAATTACACTCCTCTATGCTGACAAACGAGTCAGAATTGCGACAGGCAATTTTGCTTTTTGGGCTAATAGTAGGAGAGTTTCTTTATTTTGTCAAAAAACAAATAATATAGCAGACATCTGAGAACATGATCAATAAAATTCTCTGAGGGAAAAGTTTTCTTTCTCAATGTTATAAACAAAAAGAAAAAAATGCTGTTTAAAGTATAATTAATATCCTGCGTGTTATTTACATCTTAGGATGATTTAAATCACATTGCAAGGGAGGGAAATGCCAGGAAGTAAGACAGATGGTGGCTTGCAAAATTGACAGAGAAACTAGGCAACTTCTGGTAGTGTTTTACTGACTGGGAGAGCAGCAGCCAACCTGAGTGGATCCCTCAGCTCTATAGACATACAAACGGAGTGACTGTTAAGATCTAAACAGCTAAAAGCTACTCGTGGTTAAGGCCTTTTATTGTTATTGCTTTGGAACACAGAGATTAATAATGTTGTGTGATGACAAAATCTATTACAGAAATAAATTCATTTAGGGCAAGGCATTTCGGAAGAACATGTCCTATGCTTTCTTAAACTATTTATAAAGTAGTTTTTAAAGAAAATATTCAAATTTGTTTTTTTTAGAAATAAGATTATAAGAAAGAACAAAGAGATAATGTGTGCTTCTTTAACTAAGCTATAAGATGATGGGATGAAACAAGATGAATCTTCCCCAAACTGGCACATTTAACTTAGAACTCACAATCTTTTCTCCTTTTGAAATTAAAAGAAATAATGAATTTTGGCTATCGAATTATCTTTTTTTTTTTTTTTCCTCCTTGGTAGAATAATTTTTGTAGCCTGTGTTGCATAAAATATTGCTAAGCAGTGCTTATTATAAGCTGGGAAGCTTAATAAAATATTTATATGAACACTTAACTAACAGACATAACTTTTAAGATTTAACAGACCACCTGCTCAGCAACTGAAATAGAGCAATGCTGTTTTCAAGACTAGTGCAGTTACTCATGGCCAAGGAAACATCCTGAGTAGAGCTCCCAGAAAACCATTTTTTCATCCCATTAAGTCTTTTTAGCCTTTAAAATAAAAAATTTACTTGAAAAACCATTAAGCTTCCAAAGGAAAAGAAGGATGGGGGTGGGGGGGAGAAGGAAAACGTGAAGAAAAAGAAAGTGGTCAAGAGAAGCAGCTTAGAAGAACATCCGAGAATGGTCTCTCTTAATGTAGGAGACTCCAGGACAAACCTTTGGCATCTCCACTTTATTCTAATAATTGTCTAGTTTAACAGAATTTTTTTTTCTCTCCCCATATTCAGAGCTGTGCTTAGCCTTCATTCCAGGGGTGACATACTGCTGTGTTACTGTGGCTGTTAACCAACTTGTTGGCTTTCTTTCACAAGCCTGATTAGCAAAAACATAGCTAGTTTGTGTGTACTTGTCCATGTAGATGTCTTTTGTGTGTTGGAAAGACATGCTAAAGTGAAGTAAACCTCAGCCATTGTTATGATCAGAAATACTACCAGCTTAACAGCTGGGATTTTTCTTTCAGCTGTAGAAATCTAGGAGTAGACATGCATATCAAAATAATTTTGACGATATATGTTACAGCAAGGACTTTAAATGAAATACATTCATCTTTCAGGTGTAACATCAGATGCTGATTAAATGCAACATTTTGTCTTGCAGGGGTGAGGGTTTCTCATCAGACTACACTTCTCTTTTTGCATTTAAAATTGTTTTCAAGTTTGTTCAGTGTGTGACAGTGGCATGGCCTATCCTCTGTGCTTGTGTCAGGAATGAGATGAAATCCATGGAGTTATATGCTGTTTTAACAAGTTTCATACAACGGATACCCATTTCTTTATAGGTTCACCTGCTCTGACAGGCTATGAGGAGAAGACTGTAGAGGAGCTTCAAAATCAGAATAGTTACGTGGGTTGGAAAGAGCTCAAAGAACTAAATATCCAACTATACACCCTTGACAAATTAACTGTTAAGCAGTAGATAGGAGATTATGAACAAACTTACAGGTTCTTATCCAAACTCCTACTAGCCCATTCTGTTCTGAACATGAAAAAAAATTATTTTTTTTCCTGCAAACGAAAGGAAATGTTCTTCTCAGGTGGACCTGAGAGGGTTGATCTTTTTCATAGATAAGGAATGTAAAGTATCTTCCTATTGGATCAGGGGGTTTTTATGCTGAAGCAACAAAGAACATACTTTCCAGATTTTCATTATGATGACAGTTACCTCCACGATCGTATAGCTGCTGTGTTAGTACCACATATAACAGTAAAGGTATGGTAGTAGTAACCACTACGGGAAGGATATCTGACGTGCTCTACAGGAGTGTACAAATCTTAGTTGGTGCTATAAGTGGCTACTCTTTCTCTTGGTGGGCAGCTGTAGCATCCTCACCGGACAAACACACCAAGCCTTACACAGCTTTGAGGCAGGCATAAACAGGCACAAGCACCACACATCTTGCAGGACATCATTTGAATATTTACTCTCTTGAACTTCATGATGCTGAAAAAGTGATTATTTTGCCACAGCTCTCATTACTGCGGTGTCAAGCAAGATCTAATTTTGACAATGTTGAAGTTGAAAAAACCTTCTGCTTATTTTTGACAAAGTATTCAAAATGTTAGCATTTTCTCTGGCTTTCAGTCAGCATTTTAAGTTTAGGCTTCGTGTTTTGTCCTGTAACAAATGCTATAAGGACTGCAGAACTGGCAGGTACTGCAAGTACTCTGAAATAACAAATAGAGGCCTTTTCAGCCAGCAAAACATTTGACAGTTGTGAGCATTTCTGCCAGGAAGCATTGCTGGCATCCAGTTAAGGGATTTTCTATTTCAAGAATGCCCTGAATAGTTTTATATCCAGGTTAGAAATTGTTTGATTGACACCATACCTTGTAAAGAAGGGAATAACAAATGTAAAGCTTTTTCAGAAAGCCTAACTGGAGCTGCTGGTCTAGTCACCTTTCTGGACATCAATGTTTGTTTACTTTCTGGAGGACTTGAGAATCAAGCTGATGTTCAGCATGACTTACCTACTTGCACCTTGATTCTCTATTTTATCTTCCTCAAGTTATTTTGGCTCAGAAGACATCTTCCTTCAGTCTAAGTCCTCTTTCCTAATTTTGTTAGTTTATGTACTGTCTAGTAGTACATACTAATTAATTGTATTTGTCAAGTTCTCAGTTCGTGAGAGTTAGCAGTTCTCAGTGAAGCTTGTTAGCTGTTGGAAGTAGGTGTAGTTGGTAAACAGTTGTTGAACAGATGCCAAAAATCTCTGCTTTAGGGAAAAGATTACCTACCTACGTATTGGTGTCAGTGTTGTGGAAATTCCTGAGCACATAGCGTGCTCTCTAATTCACGGTCCAAAACAAGACAGAGGAGAAAAATCATGTAAAGGCAGGAAGTAAAAGTATTCTTTATGAGGAAAAAAAGGTATTGCGTGTTGGCATTTAATTATCCCTTGGAAACATTCCTATATGATACACTGTCATAATGAAAGACTAAGTCTGGGGTTTATAGGATAAGGGAGAACTGTATTTGCAGACGGACGTCAAGAAAACGGAATTAAAATAAACCAAGGTGATGTCCAGCTCTCAGTCCATGAGGTTGGCTCCAGATCAGTGTTTCAAGTTACAGATAGAGGTCACCACAATAGGAATATAGCTGAGTGTGCGGTGGCATGGAAGCTATATAGGCAGGAAGGGCCCAGGCAGCAAGTCATGGAGGGTGTGGGTGAGCACGTGTAACCGTTCCTGCAGCAGTCCTCGCTTCTGTCGTTACACATTTCAATTGACAAGCATCATGTTTTTAGCAAGTTTGGATGTGAAGTTACATTCCTCTTTGTTCAGTGAAAATATGTTGAGTAGGCTCCATTGTGCTACTTTAATATTTTCAACAGTTCTGAAATGTGTCCTCAGATAATGTTTTCTGCAACATAGATAGCAATTTTTACTAAAAGAAGTGCTTCATGGGCTTTTTAAGTCCTTTTGCCCGTTTCCATTGGATACTCCATTTTACAGTTTATGGAAAATATGACAAGCTCCATTGTCAGTTGACTATCAATCCACGCTTGATTTTAAAAATTGATTTCAGTTCTTGGGGACAGGACCAGGTAGTCAGAGCTAGAAACCAAGTTCTTTAATTTCTGTGGAACACAACTACAAGTTCCTACAAGGACCATCAAGCGTCTCAGTTCTTCAGGGCTAGCTGCCTGGGTTGAGAGATGATTTTTTGATGGCAATCAGCTTTTGGCTTCTTTCCTGAGATTTCCAGAAATGACAGTTCGTGCCATTTATGATGGCTTCGCTTACCTTTGCTAAACCCTTTATAGAGATCTGGAATAGAAATATTAGGGTTGGTGTGAATGGTGTAGGAATGGAAAAGTGAGTTTAACCACCAGAAGCAGCAACAGAAGGGCTTAAAGAAAGGGCTGTATCGATAAACAACTCTCCAAGGATGCAGCTCCCAGGACACTATTCCTAGTGGCAAGACTGAGGAATGTGTTATGTTCAAGACCAGAACATCTGCCTTCTGAAAGAGCAGATGACTTGGTGGAAGCTTGTCATGAGTACCATTTTTTTCCTGCTAGCCCAAAAGAAAACCAGATATAGACTATATATATTCCAAATGAATTAAAACAGAGTAGGAAACAATTGGGCCTAATATTTATGGAGACTGAGGTAAGTAGGGTTCTGGTGTGGAGGGCCACCCCACAATGGCTGCTGGCTCCTGAAGGCTGTGAAGATCCATCCAAAAACTAGTTTATTGTTGCCTGTTGAGAAGAAACCAAGAAACATGATGAGGATTTGATAGCTGGTGCCTCTTGTCCTCTTTGTCACATACAGGTGATTCTGGCCAAACTACTTAGGCAGACATGTCACCTGTGTGTAGGTTGGTTGAGATTGTGAGTGAATGAAAACTTTGGAAGGATGAGTACGAGTGGGATATTTGCAAATTAATATCTTCCCCTTGCATAAGATCTGATGTCGAAATTTCCTAAGGAAACAATTGAAATAAAAATAAATGTCCATGTTAAAAATAGTCTAAATAATACAAGATACTCAGTAACAATTGTTTCCTTCCCCTATTTTTATTTCTTGCTGTAATATATCAACATTATCAGTAATATTAAGTTAATAAAATTAATTTTTAAGATTGACAATCATATCAATATATCAGTGTAATATAATTCTAGTATATTATTATTCATTATTTTTAAGACAGGCATTTTTAAATGGGTATACAGGATCCCTAAAGATATCAGTATCCTTTAATGTGATTAAGAAACTTGGGAGTGCAGAAGGCTGTTTGACCTTTGTCCTTCTTGGCCATTTCAGCACAAAAATGTGGCTTTATCACTGTCAGGTTCCCTCTCTTCTCAAGACGTTTTTATCACTAACGTTACCATCAGACTACATAATAAGCAGGAAATATAGAGAACAAATAGGAGGCAGGAAGAAGAAATGATTTTTATAAAGTTCGAAGTGTTATGTCAGGAACAAGCCTGGTGAGCAACAGACATTTTGCAACCAGACGTGTAGCTGTATGGCACACGTTGTATTATTGTGAACTGTCTTTTCAGACTGAAAAATATAAGTATCAAGGTAAACATTTGTGCTTTCATACTTGAACACACGCTACGTTTGGTGAATGTTCAAGCTTCTGCAACAAACCTGTGGGAAAGACAAATGGGAGACAAATAGACTTACTGACTAGCAGTTTTTGTTTAGGTTATTTATAGTATGTACGTATATAGCCATGTAAAGCAGTTTGCCGTTTACGTGCTATTTGTTTTGTGTGCTTGTTTAATGTTTAGTAGGCTATAATGTGGTGCTTTTTGTGCTTGGAACCTATTGTTTTCCCCTTGTATATAGTGTAATTAAGTCCCTAGAGTGAAAGGGGGAAATTCTTGTTCGTACTTCTTTATAAGAGCTCTGCAGAACTGTAGGAAGAAGTAGAAAGAGAATTAGCAAAGTACCCAATTGCTTCCTTGTGTCCCTACAGCTTGGCTGGGGAAAAACTACACTGTTAAATTGACAAGCCCCAAAGCTTTCTTTATCTTTTTCTCCAGTCTTTATTGGAAGCCCTTAAAGTAATTCTGAGCTTTTGTATTTGTTTTGTTTTGACTTTTTGGAAAAAAAAAAATTGTAATTTATTAAACTTCATGGGTAATGATACTGGGTTACAGACATTTTTTTTATGATGTCTTTTTCTGAATGTTTACACAGCAAACCTGTGGCTTGTTCTGTGCTCTTTCTGAAGTTACACATCTGGAAAACAGTGCCATAATTTCACTGTATTAATAATTTATTTGGATTTTATTTTGTATAGAGATGGTTTGAATTTCTTAATTACTGAGGGGAAGTGCACCAGAATCAGTGTGCTGGGATTAGCAAGAAAATAATGCCTTATTTCATGCTTGCAGAAATGGTGCCTTAGGTGAAACAGTTGTCTTTGACTTGCCTGGTGAGAGAAGTGATGTGTTAGAAGCATTGACCTTTGACTTAAACCTAAAACTAAAATCTAATGAAAAAGCTGCCAAAAATGAAAGGTCATACACAATGCAATGATTTTTTTTTTTTTTAACTCCTCAGAAGGATTTCTCAAAGTACTGTAATTCCCTGTTGATTTGCCTATCCAGAGTGACATTTTTGTCATCGTTCACTGAACACAGTTTTTCTTCTATTCATAGTCTCCATGCAAATATAAAACTTCTGAGCAGAATATGGCTTATGGAAACAGTCCAGCCAAAACAAACAGTGGGTTTAATTCCTTATGAAATATGTCAAATTGGGTCAAAAATTTTATCATCCTGAATCAATTCAGCAATAGCTGACCTTGGATGTATTATTTTCCTTCCTGTTTCTTAGCAACAGGAAACTTTTCTGGAGGATGACTATTTAATATCCTAATCTGTTTTAGAAGCTTTTATACCTAAAGACGAACAGATGGTCTAAGGAAATGTTGTTTGTAGCAATAGAGATAGGGAATATCTGTAAATTATTTGTCCTCATTTTATACCCTATTGTCCTGCACTTACAATTACATAATATCTCCTTAATGGTAGCTAAGAAGTTCTGTCAGGAACAGAGAATATAAATAGCAGCCTACAGGTTGGTTTCTTTTTTTTTTTTATGTATGATGCAAGTAAGAAGTTATATGTGTGCTCTTACAGCTGTGATTGCATTCCTTATACAAAGTGTGAGAATATGAATTCTGTAAGTGTTGAACTGTATCTGAGTAAATGAAGAAAGCATTACCTATGATGTAATTTTGTTCATTGGCATTTGCTTGCTCATTCTCAAAATCTATTGTGGTTTTCTTTCTCCTTTATTATAGATTCCAAAGGTTCTTTATATTTCATTGAGAAGAATCTTTTTTGGAAGGTTATTTTTATGTGACTTGGTGTTCACATAAAATACAATAAGTCATTAAGGACACTGAAATCTGGAGCCCTGAAACACTACGTTATAACCATATTATTATTGGCCCAATGAAGAAATAATTATGTTGTTTATTTTTCTGGTGGCATGAAAATTCATATTTTCAAAGAAGTGGGTTGAATTCTTGTAGGAGATTGGATGATCTACATCAATTTAAAATTAGTACATGAACTTTGATTATGACTTCATTACAGCCACCTGCAAAGGAGAGAAGAAGAAGGGCTGCTTACTTCTAATTCTTTCTCAAAGTGCTGTGTAGTACCTTTCCCTCCTAGCTATTGAAGTTCTTCAGGCAAAGAGAGGTACCTCCCCTCCATAACTTTGTTGCTGTCTTACGAATCATCCTGTAATGATGCTCATAAATGCTTTACAATGAAGTATTCTGGTTTTCGGTGATTGCTGGTTTGTCATGGAGGCAGTTCTTGACATGTAAGTCACAGCAGGTAGAAACATGACATCAGCATGGCGAAGAGTGAGTGAGTGCATGTATATATGAGTGAGTTTATATATATATGAGTGAGTTTGTGTGCATATATATAAACAACTCATATGTTCAGAACTATGGTGTGGGTCTTTTGGTGAATCATCTGGTGCATTATATTTCTCCTTTTTGACCTATGTCATACTTCATTTATTATCAGTGACTACCAAAAATGTATAAACTGTTGGATGAGCTTGGTTTTGATAACCTAACAGATCTGTTAAGTATTCTACTCTTCAAGTTTCATCATTTATCATCACTTATCCCTTATCATGAAAAGTGAAATGTGCTTAGTAGCCTTTGTGAGAAGTCTTATGGCTGCATAGCATGATATGAGGCTGTCTCCCACCATGAAACCTCTTTGACATCTTTTGTCCCTATTGTCATATTTGTATGTTGTGTACTATCTTATTTTAGGAGCCAGCCTAGAAATATTTCTACTAGAAACTTTGGCTTATTGCAATAAAAGACAATGTCATCTTTGTTTAGCTCTGCTGAAGTAAAATTCCTCTGACTTTCCACATTTTTACATGAAGTATTTTCAAATGAAACTGAAGTGTGGATCTTTACTATATCTTTCTCACATTTACAGAGGAGCTCTTCCATTTTGTTGTCTCTCTCTTCTATTTTGATTAATCGGTTGGGCTGAATGAAATCTGGAGAATTTTCTTTTGACATATTCACCCTCATGCACTCCCCCATTCCCAGATTTGGCATAAAAATTAATCTGAAGCTTAAAACAGGCTCACCTTCTAGGAACAATAAAACTCTTTGCTTAGGAATGTTTTGTGTCTCCCACTGAATCCTTCCAAGCCTTGAGCCTGTTCTAAGTCATACATCTGGTGATTGTGTGTCTGGTCTGGAGAAGAATGAGATATGTTTTGAAAAATCATTAAGGTGGCTACAGGAACTCTTCTAAGAGAAGCAGGAAAGAATGCTAGAAATGGTGAGAGTGGAAAATAGTTTTTGTTTTCATTTTTCTTCTTTCTGTCATGTTTCCCATTATCTTTAAAAAGGAATGATAGGAAAAGAGAGGAGAGAATGTCGTTTAATAGGTACTTAATCTAATGTTAAAAATGGAATATAAGCTTTGATTCTTGAAATCCTTCATGGGAAATAGCCACATGTAGCTGCCTGAATAAGCGAATTGCCTGGTACATTATCTTTCTTTTTTGTGTTACTGTCTTTCTGAGAGGTAGCTCATTAATAAGAGCAAAGGTAGTAAACCTCTAGGCTTTGTTGTTATATCTGGCTCTTTATTGCAGAAATTATAGCCCTTCATCAACAAATGGTTGGTGTTTTGGGGATTTGTATGGCTAAGGAGATCCGTCTAGCAAGGGAGAACTCTTCATTCTTAAAGGAGTATTGTCACAAACCACATATGTAAACTTTGAGGGGATGGAGAAATAGAAATTAATGGAAATTTTTTTTTCCATTAAGCCTCCCCTATTTTTTTTTTTCTGAATTACAGTTATTTATGAATGCTTTAATGTGTAGTACTCAAAGCACATCTGGATAGTGTGAGTACAGAGCGTGTCTGCTCATCTGTTATGATGCCATTCACTAATAGACCTCGATACTGTTTGACTGGATCACAGTAGTTACTGAAGGATTTTAGGATTTTGAGTGGTTCCAGCCACATATTAAGAGAGAATTTACTTTAATCTCTATGAGCATTTTGAAAAATTATATTTTTCAAAAACCGTCTTGTTGGGACAGGTGGTGTGTATA